>JAZGTN010000157.1:0-672761 GCA_037783415.1 Leptasterias polaris | reverse complement strand
CGCAAGTTTTACAAAAATGCGAAGTACAAGCCCCTTGATTTGCGCCGTAAGCTCACCAGAGCCAAGCGACGCGCTCTTTCCAAGAGTGAACTCAAGAGGAAAACCAAGAAGCAACAACGTAAGGAGCGCCTGTATCCCATGAGAAAGTTTGCTGTGCGGGAATAGCTGCAGGAATAGCTGTTACAAAGTCGGAACTGGAATAGTCAGAAACCATTAATAACACAGTGTCGGAGCTGAATTGTAACCGTCATTTGTTCCGACACTGTAGAATGGTTCCATCAATCCACATACAATCTACCCAAAACAATATAGTATGATAATGCAGGAAGTGAAAATACAGAAAAGCAACAAGGAAAATAAAAAGTCTCTCACACATTGAACTACAGAACAGCTTGCTTTGTCAATTTGTTTGTTTCTCAAGCTTTAATTAGGCAACAGTCAACAGTGTGAGGAGCCAATCTTCACCAAGTGGTAATGACCGGGCTGGTGGCTGGTCGCTGTTAATGGACCTTGTGGCTGGCCAACCAACCAACCAAACCATCCAAGGTCTTTACCATGCAGTGAAGACTGGCTCCTCAAGCATTTGTAATAGTATACCTGCTACATGTATGTAGCATGTATTACTATGCACTTTGCTAGATTCAGACATTTATGATGCATGATAAGGGAGAGAAGACTTTTTGAGTCACGGTGTAACAAAGACACCAGTCTCTCGGTTACGCGTGAAACTGTCGGCTTTTACTTCTTGCCCTACGTTTGAAGGTTTTCATTGAAAATAGCTGAATTACAGTATACCAATGATGTCTACATATTACCCTTTGAAATTTAAATTTTCAATGAAAACCTACTAATTTATGGCAAAACAAGTCACAAGTTTCACATTGTAACAGGAAACTGAGATTCCGGTGTCTCCGTTACAGTGTGATGGATAGTTTTGGATCGTATATAAGAAAACAAAAAATCTGATTCAAGAAATTGAAGTTATACATTAAACGTATGAGCTATCCCCACCACTTAAACATGCAAAGAATATAGAAAGTACATTATCTTTTGAGATATAACACCATGTCACACTTTGGCCCCCTCATTTATGGAAAGACCCAAATGCAAGGCTACTGAAGATTAATGACCAAAGAAGACTATGAAACAAAGGAATGCATTGTCCGGTGGTCTTATGCAATCAGGGATTTATGAAATATGAAAATAAAAAATAAAAAATTCACTGGGCATAGTGGGTTTCATCTCTATAATAATTGTGTTGGCCTGGGGGGAGAAATTATTTCCTTTTGGATGTTTCATTGGCCCCCTCATTTATGGAAAGACCCAAATGCAAGGCTACTGAAGATTAATGACCAAAGAAGACTATGAAACAAAGGAATGCATTGTCCGGTGGTCTTATGCAATCAGGGATTTATGAAATATGAAAATAAAAAATAAAAAATTCACTGGGCATAGTGGGTTTCATCTCTATAATAATTGTGTTGGCCTGGGGGGAGAAATTATTTCCTTTTGGATGTTTCATTAACACCTAGCAAGAATGATTTATTCGTTTGATGCAGCCAATTTTGGTATCCGCCATACATTAATCTTTCTCCAGTACTAACGGTACATCATTTCAAAAAATACAGTTGTGTGTTATTACATTTTTTCTGTATCAGAACCATAGAGAAAACGCAAATTGAGATTGTTTTAAAGTTAACAGGTCTAATGTTGTCAAGGTCTCAGTCAATAGGTATAGGAACAAGGTTTGTTTATTTATTTATTTAAAACCATATTTAACGAGGGTGACCATCCAGCACAGCTGATCATTTGGGGCCCTCACATATAAAAATACATCAAAGATAAAATACAAAAAGCGACAAGACTTGGCAGAAGGTGTTATTAAAAGGGAAATAAAAAACTAAAAAAGAACAGCCTAACATAAAAGGACGAAATAAAACATCCGAACAGCAAACCACACAAAAAGTCAAGAGGAAAAAAAGGAAAAAAACTCCAGCAAACCACACAAAAAGTCAGATAATAAAAATATGAATTAAAGGAATATGAGCGCCCCCCATCCTCCTGAATGCAGACATCCATTATTTACAAGCCAACAGCCTGGGCAAAACACAGGTAAGCGAAGACACAGTTGAATGAATAATATGAAAGTAGTTCAAGCCTTACCTTCCTTCAGCAAACGCCGAAATGAAGAATAAGAGTTTGAATGAGTAGTTAAAGGAATACCATTTTAAAAAGAGGGAGCTCTATAACTGAAACTGTTTTTAAAAAGTTCACATTAGGTTTGGGAACAACAAAAATTATCTTGTGTGATTGCCCGAGTTGTTGGACGATCACAAGGCCTAATCCGGTCAAGTCTCTGGCATAGATAGTCCGGAGCAACACCAATGGAAGCCTGGCAGGCAAGTTGGAAGTGGATGTGCTGAGAAACTGTTGTGGTGTTAACATTACTAAAAAATTAAGTTAGTGGGGGAGAGGGGGAAGCTTTAGAACAATACGAAGGGCACGATTTTGGAGTTTTTGAATTTTGATGACAAGAGTAGGTTTGGCACCCCACACCATGCAGCAGTAGTCTATATGGGGACAAACCAAAGTACATGTATTGTATAACAAAAAGGCTGTTGGCTGGTTATTAAATTTTCTCGTTCTGGCGAGCAAGGCAACTGAGGAATTTAATTTATTGCAAAGTTTGTCGACATGATCATTGAAGTTTAGCTTGTTGTCTAGGAGTACACCTAGCTAGATGTTTATGAGAATCCACTTGTATTTTTTGGCCTGAAATCAAAACTTTAAGGGGATTGCTCTTTTTGAGTAGTACCAACGAGCATGACTTCTGTTTTTGAGTTTTTGAGTAGTACCAACGAGCATGACTTCTGTTTTTGAGTTTTTGAGTAGTACCAACGAGCATGACTTCTGTTTTTGAGTTTTTGAGTAGTACCAACGAGCATGACTTCTGTTTTTGAGTTTTTGAGTAGTACCAACGAGCATGACTTCTGTTTTTTAGGATTCAGGGTAAGTTTGTTTTCCTGCAGCCAATTAGTCAAACTGAGAAGATCCGCATTCAGTTTACTTTCAATGACATCAGTGTTCTTTCCACCATAATAAATGAGTGTATCATCTGCATACATATCAATGTTGCAGTGATTAAGCCATTCAGGCAAGTCATTAATATAAAGTGAAAAAAGCAGGGGCCCTAGAATTGATCCCTGTGGTATGCCAGATGTAATGGGGTTGGCTAAAGAGAGTTTGGATTTGAAACAGACTCGCTGTGACCTTCCGATAAATATGATGACGGCCAATCAACAACTGAGGTGGATAAACCATAGAATGAAAGCTTTTGTTGACAGTGTCAAAAGCTTTCTGTAAAACAATACTGACCCAACTGAATTGCCATTGTTAGTATGGTGAAGCCAATTGTCATGAGCATGAGCCACTGCTGCAAGTGTGGAGTATACCCAGGTCTGAAACCAGATTGGTTGGGGGATAGGTTATTTGAGGTAAGGTATGGGAGAAGTTGGGTGTGGACAGCTTTTTCGATGATTTTCAAGACAAAGGGCAAAATTGATATTGCCTGGTAATTATTGAGTTTTTTGCGATTACCTGCTTGTTGATATCTTTGGAGTTGACAAGGGCTGATGGGTTTCATTAGCTTTATTGAAGTCTAAACATGTATCTGTCCGGCCCATAATTATTTGATAAGCACTACTCAAAAATATTTTGGACTTGGCCTGTACTCGAATCTTTGTACTTGGTTTGTTGAGTGTCCGACTGTTAGCGTTCTGATATCGATGCTTGACCTATGCACTCGGGGAGTGCATAATCAAGTACCCTTGCATTTAATGTGATTCTTGGAGTTCCATGTTTCACCTTCCCACCATATCAAGAACTAGAGAATTAAGTGAATCCAAAAGCTGAAAATCGTTTGAAATTTGTATTTACAAAAAATGGCTCATTAAGACCACTAACTTTTAAGCCAACATCTACCTGATGTTTTGACATAGTTTTGGGTAGATGTTAGCTTAAAAGTTAGCGGTCTTAATCAACATAATGAATTCCACCTAAAACAGGTAAAACTTCCTAAAACAGGTAAAATTTCAGACCATTTGTGGAGTTTTGTGACAGAGTCTAATATTATGCCAGGTTTTAAAACTGACCACTCACTGATCTCGCTCTTTATTAATACCACATGTGAGCAAAGGGGTAAGGGTTTTTGGAAAATGAATACATCTCTTTTTTCAGATCTGACTTATGCAAAAACCATCCGTGATGCTATTAAAGAAATTGTTGTATTAAATCATTCAGCTAACCCAAACACACTATGGGAAATTATTAAGAGTGAGATCCGTGGTGAAACTATTAAGTTTGCTTCTAGAAAAAAAAAACTGAAACAAATACAATTGCTTTATTGGAAAGGGAAATTGACTGTTGTGAAAAATATTACTTTCTTAACCCAACTGAAGAAGTATTGACTATTCTAAAAGAAAAACATCGTAAATTGGAAGAAATTTATGAATCAAAGGCTAGAGGTGCTGTTATTCGGTCGAGGGCAAGATGGACTGAGTTTGGTGAAAAAAATACAAAATATTTGGAAAAAAGAAACCATAAAAAAAATTCAATTACTAAACTTGTAAATAAGAATGGCGAAACTGTCTCAGGTTCAGCTGAAATATTAAAGGAAGAAGTAGTTTTTTACTCAAATCTGTATTCAAGAAGTTCTACAGATGAATCTGGTTTTGACAGCTATTTTCTTAGAGATTTAGACCAAGGTCTTTGTATTGAGGACCAAAATTCTTGTGCAGGTCTGTTGAATGAGTCTGAATGTGCTGTTGCTCTCAAAGATATGGCTAACAATAAGAGCCCTGGGTGTGACGGTATACCAGCCGAATTCTATAAATTCTTTTGGAAGGAAATTAAGTGTTTTTTGCTAGATGCCTTTCGGTTCTCTTTTCAATCGGGTCAATTAAGTATGGACCAAAGACGTGGTGTCATTAACTTAATCCCAAAACCTGGGAAAGACCCAACGGAGCTGTTGAACTGGAGGCCCATTTCGTTGTTGAATGTTGACTATAAAATATGTGCTAAAGCTATCGCTAATAGAATAAAAAGGGTCTTGCCTATTTTAATTCATTCTGACCAAACGGGTTTTATGCAAAATCGATATATTGGTGAAAATATTCGTTTAGTTCTAGATAGTATCAAGTATGCAAAAGAGGAAAATGTTCCAGGTATTATTTTATTTTTAGATTTTGAAAAAGCATTTGATAAATTAGAGTGGACATTTGTTGAAAAAAGTTTGCGATACTTTAATTTCGGACCCGACATCCTCAGATGGTTTCGTACATTGTATAATAACATTAGTAGTTGTGTAACTAATAATGGCCATGTTTCATCTTTTTTTAACTTGACAAGGGGAGTGCGTCAAGGATGTCCTCTTAGTCCATATCTCTTTATTTTGGCAGCCGAATTAATGGCAATTTCTGTACGTCATTCACAAAATATTGCAGGTCTAAGTATTGGTGAAACTGAATTGAAAATTAGTAGTTATGCAGATGACACAACACTTTTTATTGATGGTAGCGACGTTTCTATTAACACTACTTTTGATCTTCTAGACAAATTTTCTTTGGCTTCAGGATTGAAAATTAACTATTTAAAATCTGAGGCAATGAAGATTGGTTCTTTAATTTTGAATGAAAATTTGGAGCCGCCTGGTAAAATAAAACATTGGTTGACAGGCCCAATTAGATTGCTTGGTGTTTTGCTATCTTATAATGAAGAGGAGTTGATCCACTTAAACTATGACCCACAACTCAATAAAATTAAAACAGTTCTTAATTTATGGGCGAGGAGAGATCTTACGCCTATTGGTAAAATAACTCTTGTCAAAAGTTTAGCATTGTCTCAATTGACTTTCCTTTTAACTGTGTTGCCTAATCCTCCTCAGAAATTCATAAATGAAGTTAATACTTTGGTCTATAGTTTTATCTGGAATGGTAAAGGTGACGAGATTAAGCGTAAAATCATGATTAATAGTTGTGACAAAGGGGGTCTTAAAATGTTAGACTTGGAATGTATTCAAAAAAGTCTGAAATGTACATGGGTCAAAAGGCTGTTGAATGAGCCGCAGACCGTTATAAATTGGAAGTACTTTATTACTAGCAAGTTAACTCAACTTGGTCTCAGGGATATCTTATGGAAAATAAGTGTCTCTCCTAAAGATTTCCCATTCCATATATTAAAGGATCAATTTTTAATTGATGTCGTAAGAGCATGGTTGGAGTTTAAGTACCAAATCAAGTTGGAAAAAGGTGAATCTCACAAAAATAATATTTTATCTGAGGTTATATGGTATAATTCTAATATAAAAGTAAATAATAGATGTGTATTTTACAAGTCATGGGTCTTGGAGGGAATTATGACTTTGAAGGATATTTGTTTAGAAAATGGATGTCTCCTATCTTATGAAGAATTCAGGCTGAAATACAAAAATGTTAGTTGTACATTTATTCTTTTCTATGGTTTGCTAAAAAGTATTCCAAAGCAGTGGAGAGATATGTTAAGGTCAGGACAATATATTCACACCAATGATTCACCGGTATTGATTTCTGAATTATGTAAACAAATAAAACCCTCAAAAATGGTTTATAAAACCCTTGCTAAATCAATTTGCCAGCAACCTTTGAAGTGTCAAGACAAGTGGACTCACTTATTGGGTAATATTCAAAATTGGAGTGCCATTTATGAAGCTCCATTTGCTGTCACAAAAGATCCAAAACTGCAGTTTTTCAATTTAAATTTATCCATTTTCTTGTTCCAACAAACACATTCTTATATAAAATTGGAAGAAAAGAAACAGAATTGTGCTTCTTCTGCAATGAAAAGCCGGAAAAGTTACTGCATTTATTCTGGGAATGTGGTAAGGTGAAAGTTTTTTGGAAACAAGTCTTGGAGTGGTTAAATGGGACAGTATTTAAGAATAATCCTATTACTTTTAATGTGAAAGACATTTGTTTCGGATTTTCTAAAGACTCGTCAACGCTCGTTACTTTTATTGTTATTCTTGCAAAGAAGTTTATTTTCAACAAGAAATATCAGGAAGAAAAAATACTGAATATAGTAGCTTTTAAGAACTTTACGCGTATTTTTTATGTTACTGAAGAGTGTATGGCAAGAGCCAAGGGATTAGATTATAAAGTAAAACAAAAGTGGAAGAATATGTTTTGATTTGTACTATCTTCCAGATGCAGGTCCCTTATGATTTGTAATTCACTTGTAACTTGAACTCTCAATATTGTTGTTGATTGAGAGACCAGTTAACTAGCAAGATATAAAAATCGTATAAATTTTGGAGATTTTCCAGGTGGATGTGTAGGCATGCGGGACTCGCATCTGAAAAGAGAAGAAAAAGAAGAAGAAAGAACTGTATATAATAATAGGTTGTAGTCTTCAGTTGTTCTTTGTCTGTCCTTTGTCTTTTTTTTTGCTTGTCTTGTGTTTTGGGGTTTTTGTATTGAATTTTGTTGTTTTGCAATAATAATAAAAAAAAAAAAAAAAAAAAAAAAAAAATCCTCGGTTTACTGTCAACCAACAGTAGTGCACTGACGCTTTGTGCCAACCTTACAAGCTCCAATGTAACAATTGCCCGACTTTTTATTTCAAATCTCAAGTAGTAAATCCAGAGGTCACATTTATGTTAATTTTTCTTTATTCACCCTCCCTCCGCCAAATTTAACTATGAAAATGAACATACGTCGTAGATTGACACCCCCGACACTGCAAAACCAGCAAAGCCTACAGTCAGGCCCTCGGACTCCGTCGAACAGTTGTAATGATTCTGATTTTTCCACCACTCACAGGAACTTAAGAAACACCTTGTTTCCAGGGGTCATAGCTCCCTAGCAGTCCATCGAGCGATCCAGAAAGTCAAGGCTCGTTCTAGGGAGTCGGTACTCTCCAAAGGACCCAAACAACAACAGAGTTCCAAAAGGGGAAAGTTCCTTTTGTTGTTACTTTTCACCCCTCACTTCCTCCCATTCGTAAAATAACCAGTTCTAACCATCATATTCTTCACACATCAGATCAGCTTCATCGTGCTGTACAGGAAGAACCCATAGTTTCCTATACCGATGCCCACCCAGTCTCGGGGATCTCATTGTCCGGGCAGAAGTCCCCTCCATTAATGATAATCCCCCTTTGCCACAGGGTACTTTTAGGTGTTCCAACACATCCAAATGCATCATCACACATCAAGTAATCAGACTCCTTTACCACCCATACTGGTGGTACCACCCATAAGACAAGGGGTCATGTCATCTGCACCACCACTAATCTAATCTATCTAATATCTTGCAGAGTTTGTGGTGTTCAATATAATAGGTGAAACAAGAACTACACTCAAGAGGCGTTTCTATGGCCACAGATCCACAGTCAACACCCAAAAGCTGGATACACTCCTGTAGGACACCACTTCAATCTTCCTAATCACTCCATTTCTGACATGAATTTACAGGGTATTGAGGCACTAGGTAACCACAGAGAGACTGTTCGTCTGAGTAGGGAGAAACTGTGGATAATTAAGGCGCCTCCAGACCATTCAACTCCATGGTTTGAACATCTAAGAAGGAAATGACTAATAACCTTTTGTCTTTGCCTTCTCATTTTGCCCCACAGATATCCACATTTTTAGTCTGCCTTATTTAATAATTATTTACTTTTTCTCCCTTATCCAACCTTCCATTTTGTCCTTTGTGTTTCCATTTTCTTGTGGTCAAGCCAGCCCCTTCCCTCCAATCCCCCCCCCCCTTGTCTTCATAATCCCTGCTTACCCCCTGCTTTTTCTGAATGCTTTTTGCTTTTCTCTCTCCACTCTCTCTATTCATGTATTTCCACTTGACTGCTCTTGTCACCCTTGTATGTGTGTTGTGTTGTCATTTAGCCTTCAAGAAAGACTCTGCTAAGGTCGAAACATCAGGCCACTAACTAACTTTTTGCATTTATACTACAGGTCCTTTATTGGTAAGCAGTTTGCAACAGCTAATTCTATTTTCTCATTCAGTTCCTTATACTCTTAAACATTAAAGGAACAAACTTTCCATTGGAAGAAATACAATAAAACAGGGTTTGAGATCTTAGCCTATCTTACAACTTTCAGTACAAAAAACAAAACAGTTTCCAACAATAAAACAACCAGCTCGCACTTTGATGGCTCTAATTTGGTTGCACCAAGTGAAAACAGAAATTATACATTTATCTTAAGAAAGGTTACATTGTAGTCTTGAAAATACTTAAAACAAAATGACAAACTTGAATATTGACATTAAAATAAAGTCCTATAGTTTTATGGAATTACAAATTTCTGCAAGGTTTTGAAAGCACAGTGATTACAATAAACCTATATTTCCCAATACAAATATAATTATCAATACTACATATATTAAAATCTCTACTCAAATGGTACTGTAGTTTAGCCTGATGAAAAGGTTATCTTCCCACCAAACGCAATCACACATGATCTTCAGGGCAAATTAAAGGGCATGATAACATGAATTTTGTTTGTATTATATGATCAGCATGCTCAGCATAACTTTAAATATATATATACAACTTACACACACTACAGAGTTAGACTCTTCAAAACACTGTGCAATTATGTCATCCTCTTTCGGGCCGATTCCATTATGGAAGTTATGGAAATTGTCATGTTTGTGGCTGTACAAGAAACTCCCACCCAGTGACTGCAGGTGCACGCCCTCCCTCTGTGTTACTGAGGGCTTGCGTGTAAATGGGTGAGAGTTCTTAATAATTCCATGCACTGCCACAGGCCTGCCTTAATCATGACGATGCCCCATAAACCACTTCACGTCGGAAATTTGAGCCCACACCAGTGGTATTTTTAAAAAACATTTTGGAGCTTTTTGAGTAATCTATTTGGACTTACCTTCCATAATGACATATTTGTACAACAGGAATCAACGGTACAATAAACCCTGGAAAGGGATTTTCCAGAACCTATTGTTGCTCCTTGTACAGGTGAAACAAAGTATCAAAGCGTAAAGTTTTCCTTGTCCTTATTTCCACTAATATCAAAACATGTTTCTATTTCAGGTCAATTTGAATATTTTACAAATTTAACTATAACATACTTAGATATATAATCACTCCACTTTAATTGACTGTAAGTCTTTGAAACAAGTCACATTTTTATTATCTGCATAAATTTACTTATATGATCTTATGTTTTGCTTATAAACTTATATAATCATTTGACAATATATCTTTTCTAAATTAACATCTATCTTTCCCATCCAGTGTAATAAAACACTACACAAAAAAAGCAAAATGTGATAATGTGCACCAGAAACACAGTGGCATCCCCCCAACGATTGTCAGGTATTAAGACACAAACCTGGCCTTTTAGCCAACTCTGGTGCACACCAACTCTGGTGTTTGGTACAGTTCTGGTGTACTTTTAGTGCACCTGTTTTCTGCACCAGCACTTCTGTCCAACAATGGACACCACCCAAGCACCAATAAAGCACCACTTTTCTTAGTCAATTTGCAGTATACAACAGTATACACCAATAGTGTACCAGATAAACTTGGTCTGAATCAAGCTACACCAATAGAGCACCAAATTTTCTTAGTCAATTTGTCATTTGTGTTTCGTCAATTTAATATTTACCTCAGCCACTTACAAATACCTTGTTATTAAAACAGACATGGGGATGAGAATTTGTATGTATGAATTCTGTGTCTAATTGCAGATATATTTACATGTACATATTCAAGTCTGCACTCATTTTGGTTATTTTTTATTCTAATGTATTAGTTTTTATAATTTTGAACTTTCAGTACACGAAAACAATGCACCAATACAACACCAATTTTGTATGCACCATTACTACACCAATTTTGTATGCACCCAAAATTCACTACTGGTACCCTTTTAGTGCTTATTTAAATAATTGGGTCTACACCAAAACTGCAACAACCAGTACACATTTTAGGTTGGCTGTTTGGAGGGTACACCAACAGGACCACTGGTTTAGATTTGGGGAACACCAATTTGTTTCAAATCCCTACACTGAAACTGCACCAACTTGGCACCAAAACGGCACTACAGTTGGCTAAGGGGTGAACAAAACTATCACTGCACAGCAAACCCTAACCATCAAATTAAAAATGCAAAGAACAGACTGCAAGTGCAAGTTAAGGAAAACTCTCCCCTCCACATAAAACTCCTACAGAATATAACTTGGGAAGCCAACATGATAAATGCGTACAAGCTTAGATTTTAAATCAACATCTCAGGTAAATACAGTTCCAATGAAATACAAAGGTGAAGAAAGTTGGGAGGTCCAATTTTACTTTGTAATGGTTCCTTGTCTAAGTCCCCTCCCCAAATTGCTTTGTCACATACCTCTGAGCAATGCCCCAAGATTGGTTGCAAGGCACACTACATTACCTAATCTTAGTGGGAAATGAGTTAAACTAGACCTAATAAATGGGACTGCACTTTCATCAAAATAAATCACTTAATAAAAGGAAACTTACATGTACCAGTTTGATTTACAGATTCAAACTGTTGTCACATATGGAATGGCTATGGGCAACCTACAGGAAGATTGTATGTTCATTTAGCCTGAAAGGATTCTGGTCACAGTATCATCTTCATGAAGACTTTCACAACCAGCCAGCTGGGGAAAAAAATCACAAAGATATTGGCACATTAGAGTTGATGGACCTTTAAAACAATGCAACATTAACTACAAACATTTACATTTAACATTTACTTGCATCTTGATTTGACATCATTTTCACCCAGGTAACTATTTTGTGTGCTTCTCTCATTAGGTGTTCCACCAACAGCGCAAATGTCTCTTGTTATTGTTTGTTTTTCTTCTTTTTGTTTCTTTCCAACTTTTCTCTGGACAATAACTTTAAATTTAAACAGAATTGAACCTTGAAAATCACATCAGTGTGTGGTAAAACTTTAATCTCATTATGAATTAAGACACCACCTCAGCAGTTATACACTTTTTCAACAGTTATTTGAAAAATCAAATCAGCGACACAATGGATTTTTTAAATCGATTAACTCATCTGAAAGGCCTAGAAAAGCCTGAAAACTTGATCACAAATTTCACCTCCTTCCTGTCAAAACTGGAAGTTGAAGTGAACAAATATTGCCAAACGTGATTTTTAAGTTTCAGGCAAACACTTCAGGGAATTCAGGAATAGTTTCTGTGTATAAAAAATGCTTCCTCAACTATGAAAATGATGACGTCATAATATTTGACAGCTCAGGAAAAGTAAAAGCAGTGCCAAGAAAGAAGCAGTACAATTGGAAAACCCTTTCAACCGATAGCAAGCTGCAACATCTGTATACCATAGAAGTCAAGAATATATACGAGGTTCTTGCACAGGAGCAGGAAATGGCAACGGATAAATACAACAGCTTCATCATTGCCAATAAAGAAGCAGCTGACAAGCTCATTCCTGAAAAGAATTGGCCGAGAAAGATACGCCTGTCTAGCGACTGGGGTGACCAGTGCTTAGGGACAAGATCAGAGGGGCTTTTGAGTCTTTCCAGCAAGATATGACTGACGAGAACAAGGATGACTATGTGAAAGCTATAGCAGAACCTTGATGATGCATATGCTGTAATAGAAGATGATATTAACATCGAGTTGAGAGCAGTAGAGAGGGCACATGTGAATGTCAAGCATGGCAGCTAACTAATGACATCACAGGCAGAAAATCAAAAATGAAAGGCCAAATTAAGGGTGACACACAGAAGGAAAGAGTGACAAACTGGTACAACCATTTCAGCAACCTTCTTGGTAGTGCCCCTGGGATAGAAGATGAATAGGAGACTATAACACCTATGGATTAGACATCAAAGTTGGGCCATTTGACCACAAAAAATATGAAGATGCTAGATCTTCACTGGTACATGTAGAAGGAAAGAGCTGTGGCGAGGATGGCATCTCACCTGAAGTGCTCAAGAGATGTGATTTGGACGACTTAGTATTGGACTTCTGTAATGAAGCTCTCCTGCATGGTATGAAGCCAGATCAGTGGTCAATTCTAAATATTATAGTACCAATCCCCAAGTCTGGAGATCTTAGCTTGGGAGGAAACTACAGGGTCATCAGTCTTAGTTCTATAGTAGCAAAAATGTGTAATAGAATGCTTTTGAACAGAATCAGACCTGAGCTGGACAAGCACTTGCTTGAGAACCAACCAAAATGGATTCCGGGAAGGGAGAACGACAGTTGGGCACATTCTTGCTCTACGAAGGCTGATTGAAGAGGTGGAAGCTCACAACCTATCTGCAATCATAACTTTTATTGATTTCTGGAAAGCCTTCGACACCATCCACCGAGGTAACATTTTGAAGATCCTTCTAGCCTACGGATTACCAAAGCTTGATTCAATTGGCAAAATGTATGAGAATACCATAGCTAGGGTAATTTCACCAGATGGAGAAACACAATTGTTTGACCTGCTGGCCGGCGTTCTTCAGGGCGACACCCTTGCTCCGTACCTGTTCATTATTGTCCTTGATTATGCGTTGAGAATGGCTAAACAAGAGGAGCTTGGATTTCACCTCGAATGAAGAAGAAGGAGAATAGGACCAGTGGTTGTAACCGACTTAGATTTTGCTGACAACATCGCACTTCTGTCAAACAAGATGAGTCAAGCACAAGAGCTGATTCAGAGTCGAAACGTCAGTGGCGAAAGTCGGCTTGAAGATGAACTCCAGCAAAACAAAGTTCATAGCTTATTATTATAAGCCATGAACTTATAACCACACAAGCATCAGGACAAATGATGGTAAAGCACTGGAGGAAGTAAAGAACTCCAAATACTTAGGAGCTTGGATGGAGAGCAGTGAAAAAGACATCAAGCAGCGTAAGGCTGCAGCATGGCGGGCATGCAGCAAACTACGGAAGATCTGGAAGTCAAGTCTTCCCAGGAGTTTAAAGTTCAGAATCTTTGCTGCAACTGTTGAGTCAGTCCTTCTCTATGGGTGCGAAGCCTGGACTGTTACATCCAAACTTGCTAAAGAGGTGAATGGCACCTATATACACGTATGCTCAGGACTGTCCTAAATGTTAACTGGAAACAGCGAATGACAAACGCAGAGCTGTATGGAGATTTGCCAAGATTGAGTGATACAATCAGGGAACGAGGAATGAGATTTGCTGGGCACAAGTAGGAGCAAGGAGTCTGCATCAAAACTCATTCACTGGGAACCAAAAAATTGACGCAAGAAACATGGTAGACCAAAGTTGAACTACTTAGATGTTTTGAAGAAAGACACCGGACTGGAGATAGCAGAGCTATGGACAGCAATGCAGGACAGAACCCTATGGAGAGCCATCACAGTTCGGGGACACCACCCGAAATAAACATGGTGTTATGGTGTTACACATTTGAAATCAAGTTCAGGTTTGCAAGACAATAATTTAAGCATACTTATTACATCTGAAAGACTGATTTTCCTTCACCAACACAAAAACAACTGATTTATCTTCACTGACTCAAACACCTTGTTTTTGTTTCAACAAAAACTTCTCTAATTTTATAAATTTGTTTTATATAAGGTTCCCATTATCCTTGTGTCATGCGCACCACTATGTACTATTGACCATGCTTTTTTTGACTTAAAGTTTCATAAGAGGTGCATCCTAGTGATGTCCTGACACAGCTTCTGAGATTGCATACTTTTCAATTTCTGGACCATTGACTAAGATCTTTGATGATTCCCTCCATTCAGATTGCTTTCCACTGCTTCTGTATTCCCGATGCCCAAATCTACACCTGTAACCTTTTACAGCCAACATTGTCCTATTTCCATTACACCACTAATTGTAGCTAATCTGTTTGAGGGCTTTCTGGCTGTTGAACGTTGACATTAAACATCTGATCAACCCTTGTCAATATGGCAACACCAAAAGCAGCTCTGTCAACCATTACCTGATCAGCCTTCTAGATATCACATCAAGGTCCTTATTTTGGTATGGTGTGTTCCCAGCGTCTCTACAATTTGAGTATTCCCAAAGACAAATGGAGTCAGTAGTGCAGAGTCTATATTTGTCAATCAGTCCCATGTTGGAGATTGCAGCCCCAGTTTGGAACTCTGGACTATCTGTACAGCAATCAAACAGTATTTAGAAGGTGCAACAATGGGCTCTTCGCATAATTGCATTCCCTTAGCGCTTATGTAATAGGTGTAGAAAAACCTTTGTTCTATAGGTGACCAAGTGTCTAGGTTAGAGTTTTATTACCCTTCCACTGTTTATATTTCCAATTAAATATCTTCTAGCACCCTGTACAAGTTAATTTCTAGGAATGTCTGTAATAAACAACCCTCTTGCTTATAATCCTTAATCCTTGTACATGTAGTGGTAAGTCACCCCTGTATAGTGTAATGTTTTAAAGTTTACTTCATATAGCAGCCTGGCAGTGCAAGGAGAACACTTCACATTTATGTGTTCTTCCACCATCACGATTGATTTTATGTAAACCCTACAACTTCATGTTTTAAGTTTTGCCTGCGTCAAGTATTTACTGCTATGGACTCGGTTTTAAAGCCATTTTGATTTAATTTGTAACTTTCTTTGGCACTGTGTTGTGTTTTGTTGTTTTTAGTGGTTTCTATAAATTCTTTTCATTGCTTGGGGTTTAGTTCAATAGTGTTAATGGTCTTGGTTTAGAGTTTACTTGGTTTATTGATGTAATTCGATCACTGGTTTTGCTTTTGGTCATCACCTTATAATCAATAAAGTTATTTTTAAAAATTTTTGCTTGTTGAGAAACCTACATTTTGAGTCGCTGTCCTACTTTTTGCATTTCCTCGCGTCTTAACCCTATTCGATCCCTAGATTAATTGAGTTTTTCTCGAGTGAGTTTCCCCAGTGTTTAGTTTTATTTAGTTTTATTCAAGTTATCCATTTTTCCGGGTTACATTTTTTTGGTGGAGAATCCGGGTAGGGTTTATGTTCCTTTACTTAGCCAGGTTTTGTAAAAAGTAGGGACGGTCATTAGTTTTAGGGTTACGAACACAGTGCCAGAGTTTGGAAGCATTTTATTTCACTATGGTTGAAGGGCTGAGTCCAATCATTTTGTCCGACGGACACCATATATCTCCCCTCCCCCTGGTTTTCAATGGGATGATGGTACACCATACGTATCCCCACCCCCAGGATTCGGTTGGGATGATCGAGGGCATCCTCCAACCAGAAATCAAGCCTGTTTTGACCACGCTTCAGATGTGTGGTTTTGACCCATAACCAGCAGAAAGACCCTCAGTTCCGTCGATGGAGGAGCCTGCTATAAGGAGAGGAGCTTGCTAGAGACGGTGAAGGATCTCCTTGGAGACATTGTTGCTCAGCAGCAACGACAAGGAGAACTGTTGCTGAGACTGCAGATGCAGATGGATGGTCGTCAGCGCCAGAGGAGAAGTTCTGTTTGGTGCAGTAAAGTACCCCGAAGTTGCCAGAGGCAATGGCGAGAGTTTGATGGCCAATCCACACCAACAACAGTTTATTATAGTCCATCATCGTTTCAGCAGGTAGACTCGACCCCAGCAGTAGAGGACGCAATCCTGCCAACTCCTCCCCCTGACGTGAAGTCAGCCCAACAGACAAGGTCATCTCCAGAGTCATGATATTGAAATCTTCTACAGAAAGAAAGCCTAGCCCTCATCAGCTGAAAAGGGAGCCAGGAGCACTGAAGAGGCTGGTGCATGTATGGGAGAGCCTGATTGTGAAGGATGGGTTGCTTTACTATAAGCAGACCGACAGTGGAGATAACACTCAGTACCTAGAAGTTTTGCCCAAGTCATTGAGGTGGCAAACTTTGCACAACCTGCAAGTTTCACACAATATTATGGGGTTTCGGGAGATTATGCGGTTTGCCCGACAAAGTTATTTTTGGCCTTGATTTTTGTATAGTTGATTTCTTTTTAAATTTTTGTACTTTTTAACATTGTTGAGGACAACAATGGGTTTAAGTAGTGGCGAGTGTAATAGGTGTAGAAAAACCTTTGTTCTATAGGTGACCAAGCTTGGTCATGGTGTCTAGTTTAGAGTTTTATTACCCTTCCACTGTTTATATTTCCAATTAAATATCTTCTAGCACCCTGTACAAGTTAATTTCTAGGAATGTCTGTAATAAACAACCCTCTTGCTTATAATCCTTAATCCTTGTACATGTAGTGGTAAGTCACCCCTATAGTGTAATGTTTTAAAGTTTACTTCATATAGCAGCCTGGCAGTGCAAGGAGAACACTTCACATTTATGTGTTCTTCCACCATCACGATTGATTTTATGTAAACCCTACAACTTCATGTTTTAAGTTTTGCCTGCGTCAAGTATTTACTGCTATGGACTCGGTTTTAAAGCCATTTTGATTTAATTTGTAACTTTCTTTGGCACTGTGTTGTGTTTTGTTGTTTTTAGTGGTTTCTATAAATTCTTTTCATTGCTTGGGGTTTAGTTCAATAGTGTTAATGGTCTTGGTTTAGAGTTTACTTGGTTTATTGATGTAATTCGATCCCTGGTTTTGCTTTTGGTCATCGCCTTATAATCAATAAAGTTATTTTTTAAAATTTTTGCTTGTTGAGAAACCTACATTTTGAGTCGCTCTCCTACTTTTTGCATTTCCTCGCGTCTTAACCCTATTCGATCCCTAGATTAATTGAGTTTTTCTCGAGTGAGTTTCCCCAGTGTTTAGTTTTATTTAGTTTTATTCAAGTGATCCATTTTTCCGGGTTACATCACTATAATTTTCTTGAAACAATCCACACCTACTCACTTGCTGTTTGTAGAAGCACAATCCTAACCAGCTTTGCCCAATCACTGGTTGTCTCACATTGTCACCATGACATGACTTACCACCACAAATGTGCCAGAAACTCACTCACCATTAGCTTTGTCTGAGAATTATACTAACTCTCGGACTCAAAAATACAAACAATTGGCGATTCCAAACTTTGTAAATTTGTAAAACTCTAACCTCTAGGCAAGATGTGTTTGGCCCTTGGGAACAAAGTAGGAATATTTTATTGAGTACAATTGCTGATTCACACGTACCTATGGTATAGGCTTATTGAGTACGTCAATTGCTGATTCACACGTACCTATGGTATAGGCTTTTGTAGACTTTTCAGGCTATTTAATAACAACTCTACTGATTTTGTTGAGGGTCGAAAAATAGAAATTCAACTTAAGAAGGAAGAATATTGTGACTGTGAAACATCACCTTTTTTATTGCAACTTACTGATTTTAATATCTGTCATTAACAGGAATCCCTGTTTAGTATTTTTTATATTTTTTATATAAATCTTTGTTGTAGGCCTACTTTTTATGTAATTTAACACCTTGTTCCCTGTCATTTTTTCAGTAACTTTTTATTAGTCTTTGGACTATCGTCCAGTTGTATTTATTTGTTGTACAATAAACCAAGTTGAATTGAATTGAGTTTGATAGAATTGAATTGAATAAAGATACACCAAGGGGCAAGAGCAATGATTCACAATTTTAACATATTAAATGAGTTGAATGGATGAATGATTGCAACATGTGAATGAACAAGGAAAACACTAACAACACTAACTTCCCAAAAGGTCAACTTACCAAGGGTGCTCTTTTCATACCAAGGAACTTCCAAACCTATAAAAAAGAAAATAGGAGCATTGTAAAATTTCACTTGGCAATGTGCTTGGTGATGCTGAACTAATGGGAATGCTTAGCCAAGGGAACAATTATTACTTTTATTTTAGAGAAAATTAAAACTTATGAGCTCATTGCAGACATCATGATATACCGGTAGTATAGGTTTCAGAAGATGCCAATCTTTAGACACAAATAAACAGAGTAGTTGACTATAAGCTTTCCAGGTAACTATGGTATCAATTGCAAACCTAAAAGTGCTTCAACTAATGACTATACATTACTCTTACCAAATCCTACTTCCTTCACTCTTTGTGATTGCTCCTGGGAGGAATGTTCTCTCTTTCTTTGCTGTAGGAAGTTAAATCATTGGTTGATTTTATGAATAAAGTTGTTTTTTAATTCACAATATTTACCTATGACTTGACCTATAATTAAGGAGAACTTCTGTTCTAATCTGTGTTGCATATTTTTGCAAGAGTATTGACACTGCATGGGTAGGCTTGTTGTTGAACTAGACGCTGTGGTTAGTCTTTTACTGGTTTCCAAATAACAAAGACTTGAAGTGAATTTTATCATTACATTTTGTAATCCCACAACAATTATTAAACCAATTAGTCCATTACAAAATTTTGTAATGTGAATCTTGGAGTATGGCCTACAAATCTAAGCCTTGATCTTTGTTTTCCACGAGAACAGTCAGTACCGTTACAAAATACTTCATGATCAATGGCATGGTCCGGGGGGGGAGGTGGCAAAGTCCCCCCCCAAAATATAATTTTTTTTTTTTATAATTAATATTTCTTTTGAAAATACAAGACAAACTTGAACAGGAAATACAATTTGTTTATACACGATAGGCCTAGGGCCTACTTGTTTTTATACCACGATGCGATCTGCTTCTCATTATTTTATAATTGTGGAAGGTGTGGTGATGCCGGCCAGACAGTTCCAGCTTGGCCAAGTTCCGTTCATGTATCAGCTTCGAAACAATCGTAATCACTCTGGCGGTGAAAACTTATGTTTCAACAGTACATCTTTATTCAAATTAGGTCATATCAGCCGTGTAACTAACTTATAACTTAAAATACTCTGAACCTTAAAATGGGAACAAAAAACAGCAGAAAGCTGGCTAAGCACCTGTTCATGATGCTGGGTTAACATGTATAAGGAGAAATGATGAAGAGCTGTAAAGGATACCCTTAACTTTTTGTATACTGGTCCAAAAGTGTGTTGTCTGAAACAGACAAAGTTGTCTTAAGATGTCTTGATATTTCTAAAGGTTAATATAACTCACATAAAGATCCTAATTGTCATGTGACTGCATGAACATGCCCACATGTCGTCCTTGATTTTGCCATGTACGACTGCCTTGTTGGACCATTGCACCAATTTTATTTGGAAATAAATGTTGGAGGGTATATATAGATATTGACTTTTCACTCTTGAATCTCAGCGTTGTTCCCAAACAATCATTCCCGCTCGTTTGTCTAGGGTTGTGTCACAATGGACAACGTTGGTGTGTACATCACATGTAGTCGTCAACGTTATTTAGAAGGACTTTTTAGAGTTTTCAGAGTGAGGGCCGTGATGAACAAGTTTCCGTGTCCATTCTGTGTTGAATGTGACAAATTTTCAAATGACAACAATCTATGTGCGAGTTATATATTTGTATATAAAACAAATATTGGATGCATTTTGTTTAAGCATTGATGCAAAATATATCCACACTTGGTGAATTCAGGCTTTTTAATTTCAGGAGGCGAAGCTAAGTGAAATGGAATAGTCCAGATTTCACCTTGTGATTGTATTCTGTGACAATGCATTCACCTGTATTCAATATTGATATAACATTTGATGTGAAAATAGTTTTAGAAAAACCCTGAAGCATTAAAGCATTGTAGTTTATTATCCTTCACAACCTTCACAACCTTTTGTGAAGTCTAAACAAAAAGATTATACTTACCTGCAGATAAGGGGGTAATGCAGTACTGTGTTTCAATGGATCCAATTCAACCTCTTCTCTTGTATAATAATCATCGCGAATGGCCAGTCGCTTCTCATATTTGTATCTCACAGTAAGACATGAACACATGATGATGATGATGATGATGATGATGATGATGATGATGATCACTCCTGTACTCAGTCCTCCTCCTCCTCCTGCTAATGATAAAACCAAACACAATACTGAAGCATGATTTACAACTCCATAGAATCCCAATCATACTTCACATCTTTGAAGCTCTTAATTTTAGGATTACCTTACCTAATTGTATGCGACACTTTGAAGACTGCCAAAGGTGTTCAAAGCTGATGACGCCAAAGAAATGTAAAGCTTTTTCCAACAATAAGTTTTCTAACATTTTATTGTTTGTCATGAATTAGTACTGCTTTCTTATAAGAAAATGCATGAGTGACTGCATGGGACTATACTTCATGTAGGTGTGCTGCTCTAGTGGAAAGCATTTTGGCTCTGGGGTTTACACACTCTTGTGTCTATACCAGCCACTTCCAGAGTATACTCCTTAACTCGTTGGACACTGCTCAGTGAGGTTTTGACATGGTTAAAAAGTTTCTTTTCCCGTTTTCATAAGTCACCAGTTTGCAACTACTTCTTCAAGTAAGGTAACAAGAAAAGGTTTCCTATTCTTATGGTAGTCTCTACCAAAATCAGTAGGGATTTTCTTTTCTATTAAGAAAATCTTCCCCCTCGTTAGCAAAAAAAACATTTTCAATGCACATGCGCACACAATCCGCAGAGTAAGAATAAAGCCTATGATGAAGCCACTATCATGCATGTCTTTGTTGGAAACCTGTTACACTCACCCCTTTTGGGGAGAATATAATCAGAAAACAAACCCAATAGAAGGTCTCTCAACGAACATACCCTTAAAAAGTTAAGATAATGCCGAATTGTTTGTTTGATATACTGAGGAGGGCAAGGCCAAAGGTGCTGAGGAAGATTTCTCATCTTCTGGTACGCATGAAACCATAATGCATAAAGCGAAACACCAACCAAAGTATTTCTATATATGGTATTGTTAATTTTCAGAGCTTTGAATCTGGTTCTTGAAAAAATGCATAAATAATGATGTAGTAAGATGTCTAGGCCTATGGACAATAGGAACCTTTTTTCTTCATGATGGAAATATTATACAATTTTACAACCCTTCGATAAAGGTTTACAAGAGGTTGCCATTAATATTTGTATCAAAAACAGACATTAGATAGGTTTCGTTGCCGTACGGTTAGCGCAACGACGTGACTTTTAGTGGCTGTGACGTCATCACTCTTTGCGCATTTGTGATGTTTTACACAATATGTTAAAGTGTAAAGGTTTTCTCGATACGAGTAACAGCGGCACTACACGTAAGTAAAAAACGAATAGTAAAACTTACTAAAAGTCAGCAATTTCCTCTTATTTTTGAAAAGAAAAAACAAACTTACGAACAGGCAGATACTTTATGGTCCTTCATAAATCATTTCTTTGGTGATGTGTTAGTTTTGGTTGTCTGTTTCGGCTTTATTTGTGTGATGCCAAAACTCTGTTAAAAAAAGTCAAGTCGGCCTAACGTTAACGCTATATGCATATATAGGCCTACGCACGCTACAGTGTGTACTGTATCACTCAGTGACAGACAGTGTGCATTTGATTTAGTCACTATAGTGTTGTGTCATTGTACAAACACTATTTTTAACTGTGTGGTTGAGTAGTGAATGCATTATTGTTGATCTGTTGCTCTACTGCTGGTACATGGCAAGAAAGTATAGTTAACTTAAACTTTATTTTACTTAAAAGAAATGTAATCAGAAAAGGTGGGCTGTGTTCTTAGTCGTTACTATTTATACTACACTATAGGCATGTTTACATGGTGTACAACAACATTATGAACATACCATCATACATAGACTATCAACTAAACTATCATGCCTGCTTGAACCAACGACAATGTTATGTATCAATAACATTGTCATCAGGCCTATTAAATAATCGAAGTATTACAATCTTCCTTTTTTATATAATTATAAATATGAACTAGTTTTTCCAGATTAAATTTTAGTTGGCATACATTCCATGAAAAGGAAGAGGGCCCATTGAATTTATCATTTATTATTTGTAACCCCCCCCCCCCCAAAAGAGAAAATTGTCCATTAATAAAAAGCAAGAGAATGTATGCTTATGCTTTCATCTTTCACTTTCAGAATGGAAAAGAAAGCCGTCAGGTTTTATTATCCAGGTTTGGATATAATACTGTTAAGAGAAGTTATAGCCGTGTCAAGTCAATGCACTTCAAAACAAGCATGGGAAGAAATTCATAGCCACGTGAATGATGCCATCAAGACTAAGAACATTTATGTGACTCTAAGAGCATGTAAGGATCGCTTGCGTCATCTTCAGTTACTTCACCGTAGAAATGAGATGACTTCTTTGAGGGCGTAAGTATTTTTTACAAACAAACTGTTTGAACGTATACAAATCACAGTACATGTATGACTGAGGAAAACTGTCAAGTTAAATTTTTTTAATTAGCTGTTTCGCAGCAAGCGCAGCGAAACAGCTATTGTTTTTGTGTTAGTTTTTATTTTTAGCTGTTTCGCAGCAAGCGCAGCGAAACAGCTATTGTTTTTGTGTTAGTTTTTATTTTTAGCTGTTTCGCAGCAAGCGCAGCGAAACAGCTATTGCTTTTGTTAGAGTTTTTGTTTTTATTTTTATTTTTTTAATTTGTCTGTTTCAGACTTCCGGAAGTCATTGAAATAATGCACAATTCGTTCTAAGCGGCTTTTTGCATAGTTCCTCCTATAGAGCAATTGCAATGAAACTTTCAGTGATGAAAGGCAGTGATGAAAGGCATTGGTGCAAGGAAGATCCTAAAACAAATTCGTCATGATGACGTCATCACCTGTCACGTGACGTCATCTTAAAGGTTTATAATTTTATATATTTGAAAATGCGTATCAAATCAGCCACAAGAGACCGTAGGATTCTGTTTGTAGGATTGGGTAGGGATTAATCAGGGCTTCATTTTATTCAGTGTGCGTGACCTCATGTGACCTCTACTTCCGGTCGAAACCAGTCAAAACCGGAAGTGCCTTGTAATTCAAAAGTGCTAAATGTTATGAAAATGCTTTCAACGATGTTAGTGTCCGGCAAGGGTGTGCAGTTAAAAAAAAATACCGATGACGTCACGATACACAAGAGTGCCCTCTAGCGGCAGTTGGAAAACTGTCCAAAATGCACTTTGAGAAGATGTGTGTTGCGAAGTTTGTTGTAATCGCTTCAAAATTGATACACATGATGAACGTCAGTCAGCCAACATATGTGTGAAGTTTGATTGATTACGTCATCAGGGGTCACGTGACGTGACATTAAAGGTGCACTTTTTGAAGTCGTATATCTCAAAAAGTATAGGTATGATTAAGTTGAAACTTGGCAAGTCGTTAGATAATGGCAAGTTCCTGTTAAACCTGTAATACGTCATGATGACGTCATCACACGATTTGTTATGATTTTTTTCATTTTTTGCC
This sequence comes from Leptasterias polaris, assembly GCA_037783415.1. Taxonomy (NCBI): domain Eukaryota; kingdom Metazoa; phylum Echinodermata; class Asteroidea; order Forcipulatida; family Asteriidae; genus Leptasterias; species Leptasterias polaris. The sequence continues at coordinate 648,550 of JAZGTN010000157.1, read as the reverse complement.
CCTTTAAGTCAGAAATTACTAACGGAACATGCTTTAATCTAAATTATTTTTTAAACAGGCTTGATATGTCATAACTGATTCGAAAAATAATTGACGTCATCATGACGTCATCATTCGCCATGTTATATTAAATTAAAGGTACAGTTTTACAAGATATATAGACAATGAATTGGATCTCACAAGGCATTCAATATTGTATTTATTAACTTGATTATGTACACACAACAAACTTTCATATTCGCTTGAGTAATTTGAAAATATTATTAGCGAAACAGCTTTGCATTTGTTCACAAATGCAATTGAGCTCTAGTTTTTATTATCTTCAAGCAGGCTTGAATACTCGATTCTGATTGGTCGATTCATAGCAAAAAGGAGTGTGATATAAACTTATATCTAAGCCGCAAATAACCGAGTAGTTGAAAATGGTAGTCGCGACTCGACTAAGCAATCAATAGTTGCGACTTCGACACTAGTCGCACTAGTCGCACTAGTCGCACTAGTCGCACATAGTCGCACTAGTCGCACATAGTCGCACATAGTCGCACATAGTCGCACATGTCGCACTAGTCGCACTAGTCGCACATAGTCGCACATAGTCGCACATAGTCGCACATAGTCGCACATAGTCGCACATAGTCGCACTAGTCGCACTAGTCGCACTAGTCGCACTAGTCGCAGTAGTCGCACTAGTCGCACTTGTCACCCAGGCTTACTTATATCACACGGCTCATATCATACCCTGTGTATTGTGTGTTCTAACTCGGTGAATTGGGCTTTTATAAGCTTGTTAGCTTGAAGATAAATTCATTATCACACGCTTGCTCGTGGAATACAGAAAAAATATAGCGCATCTGCCTTTGGCCTGGTTGGATATGGGACGCAGAAGCACTATATTTTTTCGTATTCCACTCGCGCTGTGTGATAACTTATAATGTCTGGACAGGTATTGTGTGATAAGATAATTATGAACTTTAATGCAATTTTGCTTTTGGTGTTGAGGGTGATATATTTTAATATCCATTTTAACAAAGCAAAATTGACTCATTCAGTAAATAAAAGAAATTATTGGGTATTTGTATACAATTACAAATAAAAAATAAATTGAAAATTCACTTTCCGTGTTAAATGAGGAGACTGTTTAATTGGCATGCAAAGTCAAAGTTCACAACATAAATTCTGCTCCACAATTAGTTTCTGGTACTGATGACAAATCTTAGAGGAAAAATACATTTTCATCTATGAACTTTTGGGTTTCCATTAGTATTAACTATTAACTATTAGGGTGTCATGGCCGAGTGGTTTAGATCATCGGATTCAAGTTCTGGTGGTTTAGTCATCGGGGTGTGGGTTCGAGTCCCGGTCGTGACGCTTGTGTCCTTGAGCAAGACACTTCGCTATAATTGCTTCTCTTCACCCAGGGGTATAAATGGGTACCTGCGAGGGTAGAGGTTGATAGATTGTGTTTGAAAAAGCCTTCGTATTTCTCTGTCACTGTAGACCCATTGCACAACGCGCAGCGCACTTGCACGCGCATCTCCTGTCCGCTATTTTGGGTGTCAAAACGTGCACAAAAGGATGGTACATGTGTTTACACGCGCGTGTATGCGCGCTGCGCGCTGTGCAATGGGTCTGTACCAAAAGTGCAAAACTGGTGTCCCTCCTGACAACGGAGCGTAGCGGTCGTGCAATTGAACTACACACAAAATGGCAGCTTCCACCGGTGCAAGATTTGCGTCTGTTTACTTTGGTTCGTTACAATATTTTTACTTGAGTTCGCTATAGTATACACAATATGCGACCTCGTTTGACCTTGACTTCCGGTTACAGTTGGAAATTGATATATAATGTTTGAAAAATAAAAAATCCTAAACCACATGATTGATTTTTATCATCTATACATCAAAAGAAAGAACTCAAAAGACATCACCAACGACACCAAGTGTGACCTCATTTGACATCACCTTCCGGTTCAAAACGGAAGTTGAAACTTTATATTTGAAAAAATCATAACTTCTAAACCAAATATTGGATTTTTACAATCCATCCATCATCTAAAAGGTCTTAATAAACTTATCACGCGCTACACAAATAGTGACCCCTATTTGACCTTTTATCCGTTGCGAACCGGAAGTTGGTGTTTAATTAAAAAAAAAATCAAAACTCCTGAACCATGCAGGCATTGAATTGATAAGGTATAATGCTGTTACAGTGATGATTGCGAGGAAGTACCCATACGAGGAACGTGTACACGCAAATCACTCGAACAAATGTCTCGTTTAGCACCCTCGAGTTTTGCAGGTAGTGTTCGAGCGAGGTTCGAGCGAGGTTCGAGCTATGTCGAGAGAGGTTCGAGCGATGTCGAGCGCTATCATTTTGTCCCCAAAATTCCAAGCGGTCAGTGGCTTGCGAGGAGCGTTCATGCGTAAAATCTGACCTCAATTTTTTACTTCATTAAAACAAATTACGGGACGGGAATTCTACGGAGCTGGTGCTAAAAAATATACAGCCGTGAAATTTTAAAAACCATTTAAACATTTTCAGGTGCGGGAATTCTAGTACCGTACAGGGAAAAAAATACTGCATGGGCGGGAATTCAATATTTTACTTCTTTAAAACAAATTACGGGACGGGAATTCTATAGAGCAGGTGCTTAAAAATATACGGGCGGGAAATTCTACAAACCATTTAAACATTTTCAGGTGCGGGAATTCTAGTACCTTACGGGGAAAAAATACTGCATGGGCGGGAATTCAATATTTTACTTGTTTAAAACAAATTACGGGACGGGAATTTTACAGAGCAGGTGCTTAAAAATATACGGGCGGGAAATTCTACAAACCATTAACAAATTTCCAGGTGCAGGAATTCTACGATCACCGTAACCTCCATTAAATCAAATGCTTTCAGTAAATAGTAGTTTCACTGTTCTTAGTCAGGACAATAAAGCCAGGTGTGTGTGGGTCTTCGCATTCCAAGAATCGTGCCCATCTTGTTCACAATCAAAACCAAAAGCCAAAGCCAAAGCTTTGGATTTGAAAAGGGCCTCAATAATTACTCCTGCCGTCGCCGCAGCGCAGCATGGCTCAGGAAGCGCAAGCACTGATCAGGGGCTCAGTGAGTGTTAGTTTACATGTAGCAAGTAGCGCGATTCCGATAATGTTCGCGCATTCTGTATATTGCCGTATTTTGAGACCAAATCCTGTGGCCAAGCCGTGAATTTGTTACCTGTAACGTAACGAACGATGTCATGCACGCTGGTTCGCCGCGTTCGCGTACAGCAAGTTTTTAATCAAAATCAATTGAACATTGAATAACTGACACACCATAGAGAAAGGACATGTGACACTGAAGTAGCATGGGACGATCAAAATCATAGATGGCAATTTTTGTGGACTGGAGATCGTGATAAGACAACGAATTCTGACAGGGAAATCTCCGCGTTTTGTCAGTGCCGATTCACATGCCCGCATTATGGCAATCTAATACATTCTTTATGTCAACAAAGACGCTTTTGAAATCACATAAACCTCGCTACAAAGTACATACGTATTACACATTTCAAAACCCTTTCTGTAGCCGCTAGAGCAGCTGTATGGTGCCGAAAAAACTTTGTCTTCACGGGTCAGTGATCCCCGAAGAGCCCTCGAAACTCCTCGCTTCCCTGTAATTTATACAGCTACACACATGTACGTGGATCGTGCGGTTACGAGCGAGGAGTGTGGCTTTTCGAGGGGTTGAATTTCCCCTCGATAAAACTCGTCTCTCGCTCGACTCTCGCTCGACTCGCTCGAAAGTTTTTGGGGTACTTCCTCGAAATCATCACTGTACCTTTTCATTGAATCACTCTCCACGAACACCATGTTTTTGTCACATGACAAAAACTGAAAGTCTAGTTTCTTCTCCTTCTTCCACGGAACTCTTCTCTGGAACATAACTCAAGATTGAAACTGAATTGAACCTTGAAACTCATCAGACAATTGAACCTCAATACGAAGACGGCACAGTTGTCATGACGTCATGATGACGTCATCAGGTGTCGAATTACAAGGTTTTTAAAGTTGAAAAATGACCATTTTCTTTTTGCTGTATCTCAACGAATATTAAAGCTATGATGTTCAAAATTGGGCATCTGATAGAGCAAGACTAGGGCAACATTTGAAAAGTTAACGCTAAAATCGTACGACTTGAGCTTCCGGGTCGTTACCCTGGGTCGAAGTTCGCATTCGTTTTTTTTCTTTCAAAAAACCACTTTCGAGCTTATCTATGGAATAACTCAAGATTGAGATTGATTTGAACGTTGAAACTCAACAGATAGTTGAACCTCAGTATCAAGACGACACAAACTTAATGACGTCATGGTGACGTCATGAGGCATCGAATTACAAGAAATCAAAGTTTAATATTTGTAAAAATCATAACTCATGAACCATAATTCGGATTTTGACAATCTACACATCATCGGATAGGTCTTTAAGAGCTTGACAAATGCTACACAGAACCTTTACAACATTTGAGCTGACTTCTGGTTCAAACCGGAAGTTAAAAATCTCAAAATATCTTATTGTATTCATATCTTTAAAACTACTAATCATTTCAGCATAATTTTTGTATCAGGGTGTAGACCGTTGAGCCTGCTCAAACTTTTGCACAGACATAACAACATTTTTACCTTAACATCTGGTCGAAACAGGACGAAAACACGCACCCATCAGTTGACCCGCATTGACGACGCACGATAGCCTATTAGCGTGTAAACAACCTTGCCCTGGCCACTCAAACTTTAAACTATGTTTCTCAAGCGTATTCTCTTAGGAGTAGGTTCATTTAGGAATATATTTCGCATTGCATCACAGAGGTGGTCCATCTAATATTTAAAACATTCATAACTGCTGGACCCACACATTGGATTTTAACAATTCATACATCATCTGAAAGGTCATAATAAACTAATCATACGCTACACATTATGTGACCCCGTTTGACCTTGATTTCCGGTTAAAGTCGGAAGTTGATTTTTAATGTTTTAAAAATCATAAATCCTGAACCACATATTCGATTTTTATCATCTATACGTCAAGAGAAAGGACATCGAAGACTTCACCAACGCTACCAAGTGTGACCTCTATTGACTCTGACATCCGGTTCATACCGGAAGTTAACATTTATTATTTGAAAAATTATAACTTCTGAACCACCCATTGTTTTTTTTCCTGTACATCATCAGTTAAAACTTTTGTAACTTAACCAATGCTACCAAGTGTGACCTCGGTTGACCTTGACTTCCGGTTCAAACCGGAAGTTGAGACTTTATATTTCAAAATATCATAACTTCTGAACCACCCACATTGGATTTTTTCAATCTATACATCATCTGAAAGGTCTTCATAAACTTATCAACATGTGACCCTAATATTATGACCTCGACTTCCCGTCCAAATCGGAAGTTGATGTTTAATTTTTGCAAAATTCATAACTCCTGAACCAGGAATTGGATTGATAAGGTATAATGACGTTTCCTATTCATCCAATCACTCACCACGAACACCTTGTTTTTGTCACATGACAAAAACTGAATCTCTAGTTGAGATTACATTTTTTGAAATGTTCAACTTCTGGAAGTCAATGTCAAATCGGGTCACAATCTGTGTAGCGTTTGTTCATTGTTCAAAGCCCTTTCCAATGATGTATAGATTGAAAAAACACATTGTGGGTTCAGGAGTTATGACTTCTTCAAATATTAAACTTTGATTTAATATATTTCAATACCTTTCAATAACTTCAGCAGTTTCATCTCCTAAGGACTATCTAACTATATGTGAAGTTTCAAGTTATTATGAGTTTGGGAAGTGTGTTTTTGTTAGCAAACAATCGACGGGGAGAAGAAGAAAAAGAAGAAGTACTAGTCATGCAGTGTTTGTAGAGTTACAAACACAAGGTGTTCGGTTTGGGAAGTGCTTTTTTATAACCTTTTCCCGATGTGTATCAAGCACTGAATACTCAGTATACTTTCAAGAGTTTTGTTCAAAATAAAATTTAGGGCAAATTGCTATAATTTCTGTGCAAAATTTTGAGCAGGCTTATAGACCTACAATCTGATGTAAAATTTTTGATGAAATGATAAGTAGTTATTGACATATGAATTTTTGAAATTTTCAACTTCCAATTTGAACCGGAAGTCATGGTCAAATGGGGTCACCGTCTGTGTATCCTTTGTTGAGTGTTTTAAGCCCTTTGCGATGATGCATAGATTGTAAAAATCTAATATGGCGTTCAGGAGTTATGATTTTTTTCAATTATTAGGTGTTCGGGCAATCCGCCCGGAACACCTCCTGTTTTTGTACGTTTAAAAAAAAATACTTCTTCTGCTTATCCCCCGCGATTGTCCGCAAAAAAACGCACACTTCCGCAGCTCACACAAACTTCAAACTTCACATATAGTTAGATCGTTACTTGTAGAAGACACCGCTGGAGTGACGTCATGATGACGTCATCAGGTGTCGAAATACAGTAAATCAAAGTTTAATATTTCAAAAAATCATAACTCGAAAACTGCTGAATGGATTTGTACATTCTATACATCATCGGACAGGTCTTGGAAAACCCAACAAACAATTCACAAAGAGTGACCCAATTTTACCTCGACTTCCGGTCCAAAACGGAAGTTGAAATTTCAATAATTTATATCTAAAGAACTTCTCGTACTTAAATCGAAATTTTTACACCAGGTTGTAGGATCTTGTGCCTTCTCAAACTTTTACACAGAGATGATACTAGTTTGACCTTACTTTCTGGTCGAAATCGGGTGTTAAAGGCAACGTAGGCCTATATATTGACCCGCATTAAAAGCATGTGAAAAGATCTTCTACTGAGACACGTAAAACCGTATCTAACCCAGTGGCACGGTAGCCGTCTGTTGCGTTCCAGTACACCACGTGGCTGGCTGCTCCACTTCCGGCCTGTTCATAAGGTCCTGCACAGGGTCCTGCATGTAACCTGTCACGATACACTAGCACACATTCCGCGCCACGAAGGCAGTGTATACATCCACATAACGTGAAACGGATTGTTGATGTCATATCCACTGGTGGCGCTATACCGTGTTAATGGTCGTTTGTTAACGTACTGCGCTTTTTATAATGCAACAGACTCAGAAATGTACGTCGTTCGACGGTAGTCCAATGAATTGCTCAGTGCATATATCCTTCGTGTTAGCCTTTTGTTGGCTTGGTGGTAAATATCAACTAAAACGAGTGAATTTTGCTGAACTCTTTTAAATCCTGTTGAATACTTCAAAGAAATACAATGTGAACAGCAAAACAAATTCAACATAAATTGCACATCGTGTAAACTGTAGGTTCTTATGCCCTTATCATAATCATGACAAATGATGTTGCTTCAGTTATCGGCACCACAAAAAGGTAGCAAGCAGGCGTAGTTTGATAAAATTTATTTTTGAATTGTTAGTGATAGTCTTTTAAACTATCAGTTCAGTTAGTGACTATTTACAAAAAAAAATTATACATGTGTATCTAGTACACATTCTGGAGTTTCAATGCATAGGCCTATCCATCGAAAAATAAATAAACTTCATTGAATGGAAAACATAATACTTAATAATTGTACTTGTGAGTCATTCAAAGGCTCGTTTCAAGATCTGTAGTCAAGATGAAGGGGAAGTGGGGAGAATGTTTCTTCTGTATGACTATGAAATGACAATGGACCCTTGGCCCTTTCAAATAATCTAAATAATGTACTCATTTGCTAGATTATTTTTGTAAGTTCACCTTTGTTTTTCACTTGGCACATATTTAAATACCTATGTCTCGATAAATAAATTCTAACTTCATAATGATGCCATCGGTTTTCAATTCTGGCTAAACAAAAGTTTATTATTTAGAAAATGTTATATTCCGAGTAGCCTTTATTTCCTGTGTATAAACTAACGTTTAAACGTAGAAGATTTACACATTACTTTCTTTGAAATTTCAAAAGCTATCAACATTGTTTTCAGCGATTCAAATAACTAACGCTAACGCTAACGCATCATACCATGCCGCATAGGAGATGGCGATCAACATGGGATAGCGGTTTGGATAGAAAGGGAAAGACAATACTACCAATATCCCGTCATTTGTCTGTCAATTGGTAGATTAACCAAGTTATAAAAACTAATTAATTATGCAAACAAATCTGATTAATTTACTCAGGCAATAGATATATATGTAAACAACACACTTAGATAAAGAAAACGTTGAAAAATGCAAAACAGACCATTTTAACCAACTGAAGGTGCTGACAACGTACCAACTTAAGCTTGTCCAATTAAGGTGCCGTGTTCGAGGGTCAAAACAAAAAATAATTAAACTTGCCAAACTCGCCTTCTGGTTCAATCTTCAATTTCAAGTCAAAAAACTTTTCACAAACCCTAGTTTGCAAAGTATTAGAAAGGCCAACCTTCTTCCGCCATCCTTCTCACTATCGGAATGGGATATAAAAACAAACTTTCATGGCACCATACGGTCATAAGCCTTACCACTAACTTTCATTGAAAACCCGAGCACCTAGTGTTTGTAATCCTACAAACACTACATTTCTAGTTAATACTTCTTCTGCTTATCCCCCGCGATTGTCCGCAAAAAAATGCACACTTCCGAAGTTCACACAAGCTTCAAACTTCACATATAGTTATTTCGTTACTTGTAGAAGAAACCGCTGGAGTGACGTCATGATGACGTCATCAGGTGTCGAAATACAGTAAATCAAAGTTTAATATTTCAAAAAATCATAACTCGAAAACTGCTGAATGGATTTGTACATTCTATACATCATCGGACAGGTCTTGGAAAACCCAACAAACAATTCACAAAGAGTGACCCAATTTTACCTCGACTTCCGGTCCAAAACGGAAGTTGAAATTTCAATAATTTATATCTAAAGAACTTCTCGTACTTAAATCGAAATTTTTACACCAGGTTGTAGGATCTTGTGCCTTCTCAAACTTTTACACAGAGATGATACTAGTTTGACCTTACTTTCTGGTCGAAATCGGGTGTTAAAGGTAACGTAGGCCTATATATTGACCCGCATTAAAAGCACGTGAAAAGATCTTCTACTGAGACACGTATAACCGTTTCTAACCCAGTGGCATGGTAGCCGTCTGTTGCGTTCCAGTACACCACGCGGCTGGCTGCTCCACTTCCGGCCTGTTCATAAGGTCCTGCACAGGGTCCTGCATGTAACCTGTGTATACACGATACTAGCACACATTCCGCGCCACGAAGACAGTGTATCCACATAACATGAAACGGATTGTTGATGTCATATCCACTGGTGGCGCTATACCGTGTTAATGGTCGTTTGTTAACGTACTGCGCTTTTTATAATGCAACAGACTCAGAAATGTACGTCGTTCGACAGTAGTCCAATGAATAGCTCAGTGCATATATCCTTCGTGTTAGCCTTTTGTTGGCTTGGTGGTAAATATCAACTAAAACGAGTGAATTTTGCTGAACTCTTTTGGTGATTTTAATAAATTTTGATAACTGAGAAAATGTGATCGGAAAAAGATCAACATAAATTTGACTCTAATCAACACCGGTTTTTACAAGATTTTACTTTTAAATCCTGTTGAATACTTCAAAGAAATACAATGTGAACAACAAAACAAATTCAACATAAATTGCACATCGTGTAAACTGTAGGTTCTTATGCCCTTATCATAATCATGACAAATGATGTTGCTTCAGTTATCGGCACCACAAAAAGGTAGCAAGCAGGAGTAGTTTGATAAAATTTATTTTTGAATTGTTAGTGATAGTCTTTTAAACTATCAGTTCAGTTAGTGACTATTTACACACACAAAATTATACAATCATGTGTATCTAGTACACATTCTGGAGTTTCAATGCATATCCATCGAAAAGTAAATAAACTTCATTGAATGGAAAACATAATACTTAATAGTTGTACTTGTGAGTCATTCAAAGGCTCGTTTCAAGATCTGTAGTCAAGATGAAGGGGAAGTGGGGAGAATGTTTCTTCTGTATGACTATGAAATGACAATGGACCCTTGGCCCTTTCAAATAATCTAAATAATGTACTCATTTGCTAAATTATTTTTGTAAGTTCACCTTTGTTTTTCACTTGGCACATATTTAAATACCTATGTCTCGATAAATAAATTCTAACTTCATAATGATGTCATCGGTTTTCAATTCTGGTAAACAAAAGTTTATTATTTAGAAAATGTTATATTTCGAGTAGCCTTTATTTCCTGTGTATAACTAACGTTTAAACACAGTAGTGTGGGAAGGGTCTACGAGTGATACTTACCCAAATAGCACTACTATTGCATATTTAATAGCCGAAGGGCAATTTCGCTAAAAGTATTACAACCGTTGGTGGCGCCCTCTTGGGCCTACCCATCATGCTATGCATTGGCTCCGCCATGTTACTTCCTCTTTTTTTTTTCTCTTTTTTCGTGCCCAAGGGGTAGCCTTTTAGAACGAGCCAAAAGGGGAGGAGGGCGGGATGCTATTTGGGTAAGTATCACTCGTAGACCCTTCCCACACTACTGTGGGGAGGGAGTCTACTTCGTTCACTTACCCAAATAGCACTACTATTGCATAGACTAGCACCGAGAAGTCTGGTGGCTGGGTAGGCGAGACGCCTGAACAACCAAGATTAGGCAGACAACTATTGTGTATAGCAACTGACAAGTTTCTGTGTTTTATATATATATATACGGTATTTAAATTCAAAGTGTATATAATAAATTATTGTACCCACCCTAGTGCTGCTCCTGGCGATGCCGGGAAGTACCACTTGGTTGGGTAGAACTCTTTGGAGCAGGAGGAGCGAACGAGAGGACTGTCCTTCCCATTCTGTCTCCAGTCTGGAGTACGTCACGAAGGTTAGCAAGAAGTGAAGGTCGAGGCCGACTTCCAGCAGGCCGCCTGAGTGATGTCCGTCAGGGGGACTCCCCTGAAAAAGGCCCATGAAGTGGCTACAGCCCTGACGTCATGAGCTTTTATATGGGACTTGGCATTAGCGTCCGCTTTGGACGGCCAGTCCAGGTTAGCGAATTTGATTGCCGAAGCAATCCATCTCGCAATAGTGTCCCTGGACGCCGGTCCATGGGGGGTCACTGTTGAAATAAATAACTGAAGGCAGTCCCCCCTCAGCGGCTTAGTGCGTGCTAGATACCACTTAAGGGATCGCACCGGGCACCAAAGTTTGTCCGAGGGGACTGATGGAAACGACCCAATCTCCGGGATAAAAATATCTGGGGGACTAAATTCTGGAGTCTGATTCTTCGTCAAGAAGGTCGTCCTTGGGACCAGGCGAACTCCGCCGGGTTCCCAACGTATGTGTCTGTGAGCTAGCGTAAGTGCATGGATTTCGCTGCTCCTTCTGGCTGTAGCTGTTGCAAGCAGAAATGCCAGTTTAATGGATAGGTGTAGGAGGGAGGCCTGACCCGCCGGTTCGTACGGTGCTCCTGATAAGAGCCCCAAGACTTGTTTCAGGCCCCAAGAAGGGACTAGCTTACGAACAGGGGTTTTTTCATTGAACATCCCTCTTAGGAGATGTGATATTGCCTGGTTAGATGAGATAGAGGTTCCATCTGGAAATCCCTCGTGGATCGCTCCTATGGCCGACCTGTAGTTTTTTACTGTCCCTATTGCTAGGTTCGTCCTGAATAGGAATAGGAGAAATTCCGTGACATCTGCTAGAGAAGCTGAGAGCGGATCCAGCGCCCGCTCGTCGCACCACTTAGCAAAATGTCGAATTCTACTGTCATAGACCTTTCTTGTTGACAGTCAGCGTCCCTTTGCGGCCAATGTTGCAGCGTCTTCTGAAAGGCCTGCTGAGCGGAAGGTACGCTTGACAATGGCCAGCACGCTAGGTGGAGATCTTGTGGTTCCGGGTGAAGGAACCGCAAGTGTGGTTGCGATAGTAGGTCCCGACGATAAGGGAGGATTACCGGAGGACCCACTAGCAGTCTCACTAGTCGAATGAACCATGGCTGGCGGGGCCAGAATGGGGCAATTATTAGGATTCTGCATTCTTCTCTCTCTAGTTTCCCGATGACCCGAGGGAGTAGCGAGATCGGGGGAAACGCATAAGCGAACATGTTTGTCCACTTTATTGAGAGAGCATCCGTGGCCCATGCCTGAGGATGGTGGAATCTTGCGCAGAATACTGGAAGTTGGGTATTTATTACTGACGCAAATAAGTCGATGTGAGGTCGACCTTGGATCGCAAATACCTGTTGAACGACTCCCCTGTGTAGGGACCACTCTGTGGGAATCACCCGACCCTGGGACAGGGCATTATTATTATTATTATTATTATTTATTCGGCCAAGATTTCAACAAACAGTACAAGATACAATATTACCGAAAAATATACCAGTACAAGAAACAACAAATGTAAACTTAAAAAACATGTGACACCAACAATTGTTATCCAATGATGAAATGGAAACAGAACACTGATAAATCAAAGCAAGACAACTATAAAATCAGACAGGACAAGCCCATTCTAAGATGGCCAGGATTAATAAAAGTGAACCTAACCACTGTGACTCGAAAGCCTATCAATCCAATCTTAAAATGGGAATATAATCTTTAACAAATACTTATAAAATAGTAAAGAGAAACTTTGGAAATAAAAATAAATATGTTTATGTTAAGAAAAACCTATTTACATGCACCAAGAATATTTGGAAGTGCACATTTGAGTTAAAAAGGCTGACCTAAAAACAATGTACAAATGAGGAAATAAATACTTATAGAAATTATAAAAAGGGCTAAATATAATCCTGATAAAAGAATAAATTAAAAACAATTTGGAAAAACTCTACAGGTCCTGGAAGTGCTGACACAGGTATTTTTTAAAACAATTGTATAAATGGTTGAATACAAGTGTGTCGGTGTGCCGGGTATTGACTGAAGTATTCAAGTTGATGATGGGACAATTAATGATACCAAATAAACAACTAGTGGTGAATTGAACAATGAGTCTTTGTCGTCTGGATTCAAGGGTTTGCCAGTTCAGAGTTTTGAGTCTGTCCTCGTACGACATTGCACCTCTTTGTTGCCTAAGGAACATCCTCGTAGCTCTCCTTTGGACACGTTCAAGTTTTGCTGAAAGTTTTGTAGTATAGGGGCACCATGCAGGCAGCCCATACTCAAGAATGGGTAATACAAGGGATCTGTAAAGGGACATTAATGCAGTTGGGGATGTTCCACCTGCCGTATGCCAGATGAAACCCAGGGTCCTATTTGCCTTGGAAACAACACTGTTGACATGGTCAGACCAAGTGAGGTTATGATTGATCACGACTCCAAGGTATTTGTAGGTGGCAGTTATTTTGAGGGAGGATCCATGAATAGAGTACTCTGGAAGGGCTACTGTTTTTGTAGATCTGGTCATATGCATAATCATAGATTTATTGGTGTTAATTTTCATCCCATTGGCAACACTCCACAAGTCGATGGCATCAAGGTCAGCTTGCAAGGAAAGTTCATCTGCAGGGGATTGGATGGGTCTATAGATGAGAGTGTCATCAGCAAAGAGCAAACACTTGGAATTGAGGGAATGGGAGATATCACTGATGAATAAGTTAAACAGGAGGGGACCGAGGACACTTCCCTGAGGGACTCCAGATGTAACAGGAGACATGGACGTTGTTCTCTATCCCAGGAACGTGTGTCGCCCTGAGGTCGACCCGATTCCTGATGGCCCACTGGAACATTTCCCAGGACTGATAGCACAGCTGTGGTGATCTGGTGCCGCCCTGTCTGTTTATGTAGGCCACTACCGTCGTGTTGTCGGTCTTCTGACCTCCCGACTATCAGCCAATCGTCCAGATACATAAAAATCATTATGTTCTGGCGTCTTAGATGAGCGGCCACGGCTCGTGTGATTCTGGTGAATACCCTTGGAGAGGTCGATAGACCGAAGGGAAGGGCGGTAAACTCGAAGGTGCTCTCGATACCTGAAGCGTAGGAATCGGGAGTCCCCCGGAAGGATGGGTACGTGCAGGTAAGCATCCTTGAGATCCAGAGACGTTGCCCACGCTGGCGTAGGCAACGAGTCTAGGATTATTTTGAGTGGTCTGACAAACTTGTTCAATGGTTTCAAGTTGATGATTGGTCGCCACTCTCCTATTCCTTTTTTCGGAGTCAGGAAGAATGAAGAGAGGAACCCTTTGAACTGATCTGCCGGTGGAACCAGGCGGATTGCTCTTTTCTCGATGAGTGAGAGAACCTCTTCCTCGAGAGCAAGACGATTGTCTCGGTTTGTCAGAACCGGTGTCTCGCGAATGCGCGTTTCCGACAGGAGGGTGCTTGTGAATTCCAGCTGCTAGCCGTGTCTGATTGTTGCAAGCACCCACGCATCGGAGGTGATCCCTTCCCTGGACTCTGCGAAACCTTTGAGGTGGCCCCCGACGGGTCCCGTGTCGGGGGTCGTCACTAGGGGGGGAAGTGTCACTGTCGCCACCCCCCGGAGTCCCGGGGAGGGGGACGGCCCGAGCCACGACCCCGGCCGGCAGATTGTACGTTCTGACGGAAGGGTTGGGCGTAAGGGCGTGGGGCGGCGGCTGCCGCTCCAGCTGAAACCCTGGCTGTTAGCTGACGGAAGGGCTTAAAGGGCTTCCGAAGAGCAGGACGGAAAGATGCAGCGCCTTTTCCCGGTTTTTTTCCCGCCCGTTTAGGCTTGGTGGACGTTGATGATTTTCTGAGGCTCAGCTTATCGGCTGTATCGATCCGCTTGGCCTCGGTTTCCAGAACCTCTTGAAATTTTCCGTTGAAGAGGTCTTTCCCTAGGAGGGTAAGGTCTTCTAACTTCTTCTTTGCCCCCTCGTAAGGGATGTACAAAGTATGTTGGTTCTGCGAGACTTGGCTGAGATGAGAGATATTCTCGTGAATTGAAGCGCTTCATCCAAATATCTGAAGGCTACCGCCAGCATATCAGCTGGGATGGATGAGTCTTCTTCACAGGCGCAGACAATGTACTCGGAGAGTAAGAGTAAAAATGCGCTTGTTTTTGTGCCAAATCTGGAAGCTTCATCAACTTTCTTCAAGACATCTTCCATTTTAGCTTTTGTCTTATCAGTGAAGATGGCCTTGGTCGCAGCTCTACCGCTGTCTCCAGTTAGCTTATCCTTTGCCGTGCCTGGTATAAGCGGAACTGTCAGGAAATCCTCACAGTCCTCCGGAAAACGGAAGTAGGCTGATGCCCGCTGTGGATACGGGGTCCATTTCTTTGTAGCTGCAATGCGCTGGATACGGTCTACGCATAGACTGTCCATCGGCATGGTAGGAAAGGTTGGGGGGCGGAACTCTTCCGTACCCGTCCGCCGTTTAAACGACTGGCGACTCGCCGGTTGATCGGGTTGACTGTCATCAGGCAGTTGAAGCACTCTACCATGTCGCGCTGAAGCAGTCTCAACTGCGTTTCAAAAGAAGAGAGGCTGGAGGTGTCCGGAATTTCTTCCTCACCTGAACGCCCGTCCAGTGATGGTGCGTGAGAATCGCCGTCATTTCTTTCATCCAGGGTGGGATCGCCGTGAACGGAGGTACCAAAGTTCATCGACGGATGAATTGAAATAGCGGCTGTTGATCCGGAGGGGGATCTGTCACTGTCCGGTAAGGACAGAGCGCCGGAGCCGTCGTCTGAGTGACGGGGTGATCCCATGGGCCTGGCGTGGTCCAGGTTCCGGTTCTGTTCATCAGGTAAGATAAGACCGGGGTCCGGGTTTGGGAATGTCGCCACCGGAGGGTTTGCTCCAGCGGACGCCGGAGGGGGTCCCCACTGGTGTTGCCTTGTCAGTGCAGATAATGAAGTGCTTATCTCTTGAAAGGCCTTCATGAAATCTGTTGTGGAAACACTGTCTTTCTTCTTCTTCTTTCTCTTTGTCCCGTCACGGGGTGTTTCCCCCGAAGAGGACAAAGGAGGATTACTCGTGCGCTTTAATGTTTGAGTTAATCCGCTCTCTTCAGAAAACTCAGATGAAAGGTCCGATCTCGGGACTCCAGAGCATCGAAGCGTGACTGAGGTTGATTGGGAATCCCCTGCCTGTGTAGGAAGGAGAGACCAATCACGCCCAGTAGGCCCACTGTGTTTCGCTCTGGTGGGTCCCGGTGGGTCTGTGTGAGATGAACGCACGGAGGGGGCCGGTGAAGATTGGGCCCTGGCCCTGCTTCGTGACCAGTCACCCCCGGAAGGAGTTTTGGGTACAAGGCCGGGGGTGAAGAGAGAGGGGACCCCGAGAGAGGGGACCCCGGCAGGGGGGACCGACGCTGGCTGGCTTGGTGACTCCGATGGTCTAGAGACCGAAGGTGAGTTCGAGCGAGTATTGTCCCCTTTTGGGGCCTTGCCCTTGGGACCGCTCGTGCTCTTAGTCACGCCTTTTTTCACATTTGAACCTTTGCGGTCTTTCGCCGGGGGGAACAAAGTCCCGCGGGCAGACCTATCCTCGGAGCTGTCACGGTGTTCCATACCGTAGTATGTGTACATGACACGGGTCAGCCCAAGCCACGTACGTACCTTTGCCATACATCGTGTAGCATCCGGTCTGACCTTGCGCGTTGATGCTTTGTGTAAACAACGCGCGAATTATGTCAAAAATGCGAGAAAACAGGGCGCCCGCGCGCGTTCAAAATGCGTTTCGCAGGCTTTGGGTTTTCAAAAGTTTTTGAACGGACTAATCACCGAAAGGAAAGGAAAACAGGCGGGATAGATAACCTAATGAATATTTATTACCCCCAATCGATTCCCCATTATCCAATCATCATTCTAGGTTAAGCGTTGCCTTCTATTAATACGTAGATCGGACGTAGTACTTGATTTTCTTGGACGCATTTCACGGTAAATAATCACCGTTTTTGTTTACTTTTTACCAAATCCCCATCCCAAATATCTTTAAAAATGTAAACAAAAATAAAACAGAGATCGTATAAAAGTGCGCAAATCTACAAAAAACCCATTATTATAACTATATTGTTCAGGTTAATTCAGGAATGACGTTGGTTTTCGTTTTAGAGCTAAACTTTTTTTAACGGTACAGTGTGTAAATCTCGTCAAGGTCATTGGGGCAAATTGTAATTTGACACCCAACACGATTCACGAGAAACGCGCTCTGAACGCGCAAAGCTGAACAGCGTGCCGTGAAACCGAGGTGTTTGACGGGTGCATTTGTTATGGGCAGGCTGGGTCGCTCGATCTTCACTCGTAGTATTGTGCCTGTGTAACCAAAGGATAAGGTTGAATAAAAAGGGGCATGCAGCTGCTTAATGCTTAACTATGGCCAAATAACTTTTACTGGCAATTCTATAATGGAAGTATTTAGGGCCTAAACCAGGATTAAACTAACAGTGAAATGCAGACCTAGTTCTACATATTTATAAATAAACGACCAGTGTATTGATGCATGATTTTTTTAATAATAATATATAAAAGGTAATGGAATATTTAAGAGCCCCACACCAGGCTTAATAAAATCAAACATGCTTGGCTGTCCTTTATTTTATTTGTTTCAA
Organism: Leptasterias polaris; assembly: GCA_037783415.1. Lineage (NCBI taxonomy): Eukaryota > Metazoa > Echinodermata > Asteroidea > Forcipulatida > Asteriidae > Leptasterias > Leptasterias polaris. The sequence continues at coordinate 631,001 of JAZGTN010000157.1, read as the reverse complement.
AACATTTATACATCACAAGTAACTAGAACAGAATATAAAGCCAAACTATGATGAATAATTAGCAGTTTTGTCCTTTTTGGGGGGGGGGGATGAAACGCTTCCAGTAATTTGATCCCACCAAAGGAAGTTGCAAAGATTTTGTTTGTTTGAGTTTAACTGATTAAACTTGAAAATACAAAATGGAAAATGTGTTGTTAAAATGTACTTCTAAAACACAGATTAAACATGGATGAGCACAAGACAAATCTGAAATGTAATGTAGACTGTACAAATTCTGTCATATGGCTAAAAGCTGGTGGAGTACAAAAAAAGAAGCAGAAACATCCAGGGAGAGACATGACTATAGGACCCCCCTCCCCCACCCCGCAAGCCTACAGGGATACAAAATCCAATTTGAGCCATTGTCAAGTACACCCCAATCAGATGTACAGAAACGATGGTTGAAGGAATACAAATTTCTGACTGAAGGCAAAAAGGCCAAGCGTCAACAACAACACAATGTTGTGGTGGATAACAACATCTCTGCCGAGAACTTCCCCTTTTCATTTCTCTGGTGACGCCTCCAGAAGAGTTACTATCACGCCCCAAAAAGTCGCCAACCCGTTGCGTAGCTGTGAAGTCCCTCGTCGCTAAAGTAAAGCAGCAACTAGATGCCTAAGAGAAGTAAGAAAAATAAGGATGTTTATTTTAATGTTTTGGGGGTTTTTTTGAACACAATTTAATAAACTCTTAAAATTTATAATTTGCTCTTATTCTCCGAACAGGACTTACGAGCTAAGTTTGTTAAAACAACATCCCGCAGAATGAGGTTAGGGTCAAGATCTGAGGCAACAAGGGAGGCTGGACGTTCAAATAAATATTTCACATTGCCAACGTTGGTTGTCCCAATTGCCCTTTGACACACCTTGGACACATGTGATTAGAGAGCCCATGTTTAGGATTCTGATGACACAGGTAAATAAAATAGTTTGTACAGCGTAATTAAATCAACAGTGTAAAAATAGATAAATAATTGCAAATTATAGTGATTATGAGGTAACATTGCAATGACCTTTTTTATGACAGGTCTGCCATCTCAGACTTCACATTTAGTCTCAAGTTCTACCTCTAGAATTTCAACAGCTTTGAAGGGCCATGTCACACCCTTGACATGCAAGTGTCAGCTGTGTTGGCCTTAGCTAAGAAGATAAACATCACACCAAGGAAGAATCTCCAGCACTTGGCTCCTTCTTCAAGAGTGTCTCTATGTTGAAGAGTGCCCGGCAATTACATGTAGATCTGCAGGCAAAGGCCTTTGATGAGGAATTCTTTCTCAAAGAGGAACGTGTGGACACGATCATGTCACCTGTGCAGGGAAGTGCAGACATCTAACCTTACTTGGATGAAACGACCGCACTGCGGAAGCAACAAGAACATCTGGTAAGCTGTCATAACCATTAAAAAAAGTATGTAAATATTGTAAGCTTTTATTAATAAGTGTGCAAGGCTTTCAATAAACAAATTTGACCATGTTCTATTTTTTCAGCTGGTGAAAGCAAAGGCCCTCCATTAAAAGACATTGTTCTTGGCTTACTTCCGCATCTCTTTTTCGTCTCGTCAAAGTGTACGTGTGCTGCTGAAGATGCATCTACTAGAAGACCATGTCATTCCCTGGCTGCGGCAGTTGTACTTTGGTCAAGGATACCACGGCGAGCAAAGAGGGTAGTCTGTCCATGCCCTTTGATGTCCGAAGACTGCATTAGAGATGGATATTCTGCAGTCTGTCATTCAGTCTCACTGCGTCATTGCCAGCCCTGCCAGCGCACCACCTGCTACCTTTTTAAAATGATATTTTAATTTTAATTTTCACAAAACAACAAATTTTCATGAAAATATCTTCATTTTCACAAGTGTATAATATGATTAAATTGTATCTTAATCTTCGGCCTATTTATAAGCTGCAACATTTTTGAGAATCAAATTCAATGTTTTCTGGGGCTTATATGTCAAATATTGTACAAAACATACGTATAAATTTCTTCTTTTAATAAAACAGCACCATTGTATGCATTGTATAAAATTATTTCTGTATTCGCTTCGGCGTGAAGTATTAACCAGGCTTTATTACTATAGACCTATAGTATTAAACAACTATCTATGTATAAATTAAACATGAAGCGCCTATAGTAATTAGTATCATTTGTATTTGTCACCTTTTATTTGTTGAAACCCCTTATTATTTAATTCTCAAATGTCCACTCCAAGACCAACGAATGAATTAATGAATTATAACTCCCAATACTGTCATTAAAAAATTCAATTCAATTCAATCTAACAGTAGTAACACCATTTGAAACATGATCGTACATGTCGTATGGGAGAATTGTAAATTGTAATTTACTGATTTGTAGTGTAGGTCTACTGTCAGTTTATGCAAGGAGGAATATTCATCTTATAATTTATTATTAATATTATATATAATTTACAATAAATAGCCGACAATTACTAAATACCTGAAAGAATTTAGCCTCTCCACCATGGATTCATGGTGACCATGTCCACCTGTTTTCGTCACTAAGCGTTCCCACGCCATGTCTTCAATCATGGAGGTTAGTGCACAAACACCATGCAGTCGAACGGTGCATGCCCACACAGCATGCAACGTGGCTTGGCTTCTTATCTTGAAGACGCCGTGTCAAGTTACACGTACTACTCAAGTCTATGGGTATTTTGTGTGTGATCAGTTGACGATGTACAAACTGACTGGTGGTAAGCTAACGGAAATCTTGAAAAATCTGCAAGTTTTCTGCAGAAAAATTGACTAATAGCAATTCTAAACGATCTTGTTTACGTACAAAGTTACTATTTGGACAAGAAAGATGCTAGAAAATGGCATATTCATGAACAAATTTACGACTGAAAAAAAAAGTTTAGCTCTGTTCTAGGACGTACAGGTTCGTTGTAAACATCCTCATTCATGACATTTTAGATTCCATATACCCCTCAAATTGCGCTTTTAAGAAAACCCAACAAATACTCAAAATATTCTCATAAAACGTAATTTTAGGACAAAAATTTACCCATTTTAGGAACGACAGTTACATCGTTTAAAAACCATAGGTTTTCAAAAATTAAAACACGAACGTAAATATCGAACGAGCCCCTACTCATGCATATTCATTAAAAGAGCTAAGGCTCCTCCTTCGCCCCCTTTACACCGCCTTCTTATCGATGAGTCATCGCTTTGTTTTCTTAGAACTAAAATTACATGTGCATGAGCAGATAATTACCGCGTCATATGACGGTTTTTTTTCGCGCGTGCGCGCATAAGAATCCCAGGGGGGGACATACGTGAAGCGCTGAGAGACCGCTCTGGATTATGGTGGTATTTCCAAGCTTCTGTGTAAAATCTCGTTTAGGAATCGCACTGTGCCGAGATATTCAAGGATGCTCGGGGAGCAGTGAACGGCTGACAGCCGGTGTACTCCGCGATGTGACCTAGTCTAGCGTACTAACTCCCCGAGCTAGTTGAGACGACCGAGGGAAGGGAACGACCGACGGTCGGTATACCCCACGCTACGTCTCGCTAGATCTCTTAGCCTACCACGGGCTAAGAGGAAACGATCGGGAGAAGGGAACGGCCGACGGCCGTTATACTCCGCGACGCTTCGCTAGTCCCCTGAACGGTCGGGAGAGAACTCACGGACAGGGGCCCCACGGGTGGAGCGACTAGCTAATCGGAAACCAAACAAATCAGAAGCAAGAAAATGACTCGTAATTACTGAGAGTAATCTTATTCAAACTTTTCTTCACAACACAAAACAACTCTACTATAGTAAACTTTATATAATAATAACGATTGTTTTTACCTAGCAAATCGTACAAAATTCTCAAGAACGAGAGAGAGTGTTGAAAAACACGTCTGTACGATACCCACGCTAGAAAAAAAGAGGAAGTAACATGGCGGAGCCAATGCATAGCATGATGGGTAGGCCCAAGAGGGCGCCACCAACGGTTGTAATACTTTTAGCGAAATTGCCCTTCGGCTATTAAATATGCAATAGTAGTGCTATTTGGGTAAGTGAACGAAGTAGACTTACACATTACTTTCTTTGAAATTTCAAAAGCTATCAACATTGTTTTCAGCGATTCAATGAAATAGCTAACGCATCATACCATGCCGCATAGGAGATGGCAATCAACATGGGATAGCGGTTTGGTTAGAAAGGGAAAGACAATACTACCAATATCCCGTCATTTGTCTGTCAATTGGTAGATTAACCAAGTTATAAAAACTAATTAATTATGCAAACAAATCTGATTAATTTACTCAGGCAATAGATATGTAAACAACACACTTAGATAAAGAAAACGTTGAACAAAATGCAAAACAGACCATTTTAACCTACTGAACAACTTGTCAGCAGGTGTGTGACAACGTACCGGACTTAAGCTTGTCCAATTAAGGTGCCGTGTTCGAGGGTCAAAACAAAAATCATTAAACTTGCCAAACTCGCCTTCTGGTTCAATCTTCAATTTCAAGTAAAAAAACTATTCACAAACCCTAGTTTGCAAAGTATTAGAAAGACCAACCTTCTTCCGCCATCCTTCTCACTATTGGAATGGGTATAAAAACAAACTTTCATGGCACCATACGGTCATAAGCCTTACCACTAACTTTCATTGAAAACCCGAACACCTAGTGTTTGTAATCCTACATACACTACATTTCTAGTTATTGTTCGTTTTAGTTTTTTTAGTTTTTCGTCTTCTTCTGAAAGTAGTTTGTCCGCAAGCAAAAGCATAGTAAAAAAACCTAGAATCGACTTGAAACTTTGCATGTAGTTAGAGTATAACTAGCAGATGATCCAAAAGTTGTGATGTCATGATGACGTCATCAGGTGTCGAAATACAGTCCATTTTAGTTCAAAAAGTTACCTCATGCCAATGCCTGTATGTCTCTGAATATTAAAGCTACAGTATTCATATTTAAGCATACGATAGATCAAGACACGGGCAACATTTGAAAAGTTACAGCCAACTTCACATGACCTTTACTTCCGGTCGTACCGGAAGGTCAAAGTTTGCTTTTATGTAGTTCTTCAAAAAAACAATTCCCGGCAAAAATCTTAACTTCTGTATATCTGATCAACTTCAAATTTAAACCATGTTAGGACCTTGATAAAACCTCCATTAAGTAGTTGTGACGTCATAATGACGTCATCAGGTGTCAAATTACAAGGTTTTAAACATTAACAATTTTAATCTTTGAAAATCTATATTAAATCAAGACGAAGAGACCGTTGGTTGCTTTTTGCGGGATTATATAGAGGTATTATAGGTCTTCATTTTTCATTGTGTGCGTGACACGACATGACCTCTACTTCCGGTCGAAACCGGAAGTACCATGTAATTTAAAAGTGGCAAATTTTTTCAAGTTGTTTTCAACGATGTTATTGTCCAGGAAGGGTTTGGTTTACACAAAACGGACCGGTGACGTCATAAAATTTCAAAGCGCCCTCTAGCGGCAGGTTAAAAACACACCAAAATACACTTTTACTAGATGTCTGTGGCGAAGTTTATGACAATCGTTTCAAAATTGGTATACATAATGACCTTTATGCAGACAACATATGTGTGGAGTTTCAGATTGATGACGTCATCGTGTGTCACGTGGTATTGACTTAAAGGTTTACTTTTTGAAGCCGTGTATTTACAAAACCACAAGTTTGACTGAGTTGAAACTTGGCATATAGATAGACAATGATAATGACTACGTAAATCTAAAGTGACGACATGATGACGTCATAAATTTTTTTGTTTACAAATTTTTGAAATTTTGACCAATTATTATGTATCTTGAGTACAAAGCAAGCTATAGTCCAATTTTATTTTGAGAAAAATAAATGAAACTGTTCACGCTACCAACCGCGTGTATTGAAAAACGGCTCATCATTCCCCCACAACCGGAGCCGAACACCTCAAGTTTGTGGTAACAAACTCTGAATCTCTAGTTTAACTTTGATTTAATATAATTTAATACCTGATGACGTCATCATGACATACAGGGAAGGTTTCATCTCCTAACTATATATGTGAAGTTTCAAGTTTGTATGAGCTTGTAATTGGGAAGTGTGTTTTTGTTAGACGGGAAGAAGAAGTAGAAGTATCAAAAAGGGGAAAAATTTACAAAAATCAAGATAAGGAGTTCCACATTATGTTTTGAACACCTAATAAACTCTCACTATGAAAAATGTACCAAACTTTGCTGTTGTTTTTTTAATTTATTTTTTACAATAATTTTACTTATTTACTTCTTTGGGGGTGGGGTGTGGGGATCTAAAACTGCGATATATTTTTCTGCATAATATCTAGTACTAAACACGATTCAGGTGTCCCAATATGTACATGTAACGCAATATGTGTACAGTTTGGCATGTCTGTACAATGTGAGGTACAATTAATTTTTTCACATAAAGTTAATCAATTCACAACAAACTGGGGAGGGGCTTTTGTTAGGAATAGTTTCAGTCAAAGATCCTTACCTGTAATTTTTATGTCACAATAAACACCACTGTATTCAGCAGGACAACTGCAAACAATAAAATAAATTATATTATAAAATTAATACAACTAAATGTTGGGTAATTATTTTATTGTACAACTGGCAGTTTTAATCAACTTGTCTTACCTGCAGTTGTATACAATATCTGGAAATACCCCCAGTCTTTTACATATACCACCATTGAAGCAGTACATGACTGGACAGCTATCAACAGTCCCATTTTCTGTCAAATTAATAGAAAACAACTTCACATATTTAAAAAAAGTAAATCGTTTCTCATTCTGTACTTTTTAATTTAAACAACACACATCCAACCTTTTAGAATACCATTAAATTCAGTGGTCAAGTTGAAAACATAAAAAGTGCTTTTGGCTTTGTCAAGGATATGCAAGAATATGTAGTGCTTCTGCATATCACATGGGAGGCAGACGTATGTTCTCCGTATTCATGTGAAATAAAAAATCCTTCAGCAAAATTGCAAACAAAGAAAATAAATAAACAAAACAGTAAAGGTCAGTTAAAATGTTCATGTTTTCAGGTGTCTAATGATTCTGAAAGTTTGCAATGAACAAAAATTTTAAAATGAATTAAAACAACATGAATTTCTGCTATATTTTTGAAAAGGTTGAGCTTTAAAATAGTTATAGGTACTGCTGTGATGTTGTAAAACGTCAACAGTTCAATTTTTAATTTGACAACCATTAAATGCATTGCGGTTAGCAAATAAAAATGTGCATCAATATAAATATCAATACTACATGTTACTATTTGAGAAAAAAATTATTTCATAACTAAAACTTCAAACCAGTATTTTATTTCAATCTGTGAGTTTGGCATTAACTGGCTACAAGCATAGCCTTTCTGAATTTTAAGATCTTCAGTTGTTTCACTTTAAAAAGAAATGCTTTTGATTTATACTCTGCTAAAATATGTATGACTATAGTATTTTTGGTGTTTCTTTGGATTATAAAGTTTTAGGACATGTATGACTTACTTCAAAATGCAAATAACATACTTCTTGGCACACAAACTTACCGTCAACCACTAAAGATTTGGGTTCTACTAAAATGACATCAACTCCATCAGAAAGTTCTTTGTCAGGAATGATATCATCTTCTAGTACTTTGTGTACCTCAGAGCGAGTTACTGTAGACCCTGCAGAGTATTCTAGTAGTACAGTCACAATGACAGAGCCATTTTTAAAGCCCACGACACTAATGTGGGTCAAGTTAGAGGCTGTAGTTGGACTTCTTGACAGTGTTTGATTCACCTATTGAAAAATAATTCATCAGGGCATGGGAATTACAGATCCACACCTATTGACCTCCACATCAGGACCCAATTTCATAGAGCTGCTTAACGGCCGATTCTGTGCTTACGTGTACGTACGAATTTCTATTTCATAGCGCTGCTAACCGTAAGCACACGAAAAGGCATGCTAACCTTCTGGTGCTTAATGCACGAAAATGAATGATGCAACAATGCAAAACCATTGTGAACGCGCAAGATGGCCACCTTATTTTCTTGCTAACCTGTGAAATACGCTTATGCTTAAGCAAATTTTTCTGCTACAGTTAGCACGGAAATTTGCTTTCCGTTAAGCAGCTCCATGAAATTGGGCCCAGAGCATACAATCCACGAAGAGATAAAATGAAGGGCATGTAAGCAGCGTGATACTAATACAGCAACGTTTTCTGAGATCAGTATCAATAGATCGATCCATTAAGCCCCGCCTCCTTATGAGTTGACCAATCACAGCCGCGAAACCCGATCACCATTAGTGCAAAGATCACCAAACGGCTCAAATGGTGATCAGATTTCGCGGTTGTGATTGGTCAATGAGAAATGGGCGTGGCTTAATGGATCGGTGTATTGGGAAACATTAGCTATTGCATGTACATGTACTAGCTGATGTACTCATCCCAGATGTCCTAAAGATAAGATGTTTACTTTTGAGTTCCTTTCTTTGTATCTTCTAATGGACCACTCAGAATAATTAACTTGTTAATGCAAGAAGACATGTACACACGCACAAATTTCATGGACATGCAAAAGTAAGCCTGATAAAAAAAAAAAAAAAAATTTAAACAGATGATGAATAATGAGATGAATTCTCAAGAAAATTCTAGTTGCACCGATAAATTCACTCACTCTATTTATACCTCAAAGATCACAACATCTTTAGGGAACTACTGTACCTTCTAAAAAGGCTTTTAATTGTCCCTCCAAAATGTACAAGAAGAGTTATTACCCCTATTTTAACTTTTTATTTGTTGACAAATCCAATGCAACCTCATGACTGTGTAAGTCTTACAGCCATTTGACTGTTGGAGTTTGTTGAATGTGCAATTTTATTTTGTTCACATATTAGCAATATGACATGGGAATTATTAACCCAAGGTTCCCCAAAATGTTCAAATACAAGTGAGACTTTCATGGTCTCTTAGCCTGGTGTTTCAACAAGTTTGGCACAAGTAATCTTTGCAATTCTGTAGTTGCAGTAAAACAAACGCTTACCAGTTTTGTAATGACAGATCCAAGTTTGACAGCTGCTGGAGACTCCACGTTTTTTAACATGTCGTTAAATTCAACAGGTTCTCCGTTTTCTTCAACAACTTTCAGGCTGATTGCCATCTTCTGTGTATCTGAATAAATACAAGACAAAAACATTTCTTTTCATCCAAAACATTAAAATGAAGATACTAACTGTAAAAGTTGAAAATATAAATAACTTTGAAGTGCAAATGCAGCTATTGTTAAATTAAGGTGAAGAATATTGATGAGTTACTGTTCTGTGTCAGAGTATTCAAGTACAGTTATAAGAAGACAACAAACAAAATGTTACGTGTATAACATGCACAGTGGTTGATTTTCATTATAATTGTTATTGCTGGAAGACATGTACACACAAAACTTTCACGAACAAGAAAACGGATGCCTGACAAGCCCATTTTAAAGGTATACATGGGATGCCACCAAAAGACTTATATGCCAGAACACATTGTACCCACCATTTACCCCGCACAAAAGAGGAACAGAGTATACTGAAATTTAGGCTAGAAATCTTCCTTTTTACAGTGATTATAGTGAGATTCCCTATTTCAGACCCTCGCCTTTTGTTGGACAAATGGGGATAATGAGAGATGGATATAGGCTGCCAACATTTACCTATAAGTCCAAGATTCCAGAATGCCATGGCTTATTCAATTCAATTCAATTCAATTCAATTTAATTTATTATCCACAAAAAAATGGGAAATTCATTTCGGCCTTTACATCAATAAGTTAAATTTACAAAAATTACAATACGTAAAAAAAAAAATAAAATTCAGTACAAAACTAGACTTAACGTGTTTGTGACAACAAACACTAGGTGTTCTGGTATCGCTGAGGTCAGTGCTGTGTCAATGCGTGAGCTATTTCATTAAGTTGAACTTTGGTGCTATTACTGTTTTGAGGCACGTAACAAACTACACACTTTTGCAAAAGTCTAAAAAAACACACGATCAAAAGCCTAGCATTTTGATTGTTAACGAGCTTTGCATGGACGGCTGTTTTCGAGACTAACAAAGCGTTTTGTCAAAATCAGGTTGCGCGAACCTTGAACAGAGACTAGACCACAAGCATGTTTGATGGACTTTAGATCGCGTATAGACCCCTTGCATAACGCGGAACGCTAAATGGACCCTGAGGTCACGCACACTATTTTATGCACAAAGAACACCTATCGTCCAATCACCTGCCTCCTTTGACCTCAGTGAGGGCGCTTTTTGGCCTCAGTGAGGGCGCTTTTTTAGTGTGTGATGTCATATGCAAGGGGTCTATTGTGTGTTTATCCCGTGGTTTGACAGCAGGTCTATAACAACCCGTAATGATTGGTCAAAATTTCAAATATTTGAAGAAAAAAAAAGGAAAGACGTCTTTACAAAGTCAATATCACTGTCTATCTATAAGCCAAGTTTCAACTTAGTCAAACTTTTGGTTTTTTAGATGGAAGGCTTCAAAAAGTAAAACTTAAATGTATTACCACGTGAACACATGATGACGTCATCAATCTGAAACTCCACACATTATGTTGTTTTTATAAAGGTCATTATGTATACCAATTTTGAAATGATTGTCATAAACTTCGCCACAGACATTGTAAAAATCAAATAAATGGTTCATTAATTATGACTTTTACAAAATATTAAACTTTGATTCAATGAAATTCAATACCCGATGACGTCATCATGACGTTTGTAAAATTGTGTTGTCTTGATTCTGAGGTTCAACTATCTTATGAGTTTCAATGTTCAATTCAATTTCAATCTTGAGTTATTCCGTAGATAAGCCCCCCAAAACGATTTTATTAATCAGCGCTATTTAATAAATATCCCACAAAAGAGGGCGCTGTTGAAAATTGTGTCTCCTGCCTCCCCCAGCGCGCTTCCCGCCAGATGAAACAACAATGACGACACAGTCAGCGCATGAACTGTGCAGCTTGCATCAGTTTCAACGTTATGTGTACATAATGTTTTGTCAATCAAAGTGGGGGGGGGGGGGGGGTACGAGTGGGTAGGTGCGCTTCATTGTCCGGTTTTGACCAGGACTAACGTTCTACACCCTGATACAAAAATTATGCTGAAATGATCAGTAATTTTAAAGATATATATAATTGATAGGATACTAAGAAATGTTCAACTTCCGATTTGAACCGGAAGTAAGTTCAAATGTTGTACGGGTTCTGTGTAGCGTTTGTCGAACTTTAAATGAGCTATCCGATGATGTGTAGATTATAAAAAACAAACAAATGGTTCATGAGTTATGCTTTTTACAAATATTCAACTTTGATTTATTATAATTCGATGCCCGATGACGTCATCATGACGTAAATAGGTTTGTGTCGTCTTGATAGTGAGGTTCAACTATCTGTTGAGTTTCATTGTTCAATTCAATCTCAATCTTGAGTTATTCCGTAGATAAGCTCGAAAGTGATTTTTTGAAGGAAAAAAATGAAGGCGAACTTCGACCTAGGGTAACGACCCGGAAGTTAAGGCCGTACGATTTTGGCGTTAACTTTTCAAATGTTGCCCGTGTCTTGATCTATCATATGCCCAAATATAAATACTGTAGCTTTAATATTCAGAGACATACAGGCATCGGCATGAGGTCACTTTTCGAACTGGAATTGCTTGTAATTTGACACCCGATGAAGTAATCGTGACGTCACAACTTACTCGGCTTCTGCTAGTTATGTTCGTACTTCACATGAAGTCTCAAGTTAATCAAAGGTTTGAAAGTATGCGTTTGCTTGAGGACAAAGCCCACTGAGAAGAATAAGCAAAACAAAGAAGAAGAAAAAAACAAAAAAAACAAACAATAACAAAGAGTTGTTCGGGCGGAAGGCCCGAACACCTAAATACATCAACAACCACAATACTTCTCTATATAAGAGGAATGAGTGACACAAAAAAGTTATGGACAATATAAAAGCTAAAAGTACACTAAAAATTGCAATTTCAAAAATATGTACTAAACATTTCTAGTATAAAAAATAGAACCCATGTCGTTTTGTGTAATATTGCCTAAAGAATCATCGTTCCAATTGTGCATTAAAAATTCGGACAGCTGAGGGGACAAATGAGTTGGCATACCGCTTAGTGATAATTCTTAGCTGTAAAAGACGTTTACTCCTTGTACTTCTATTGAATTGTTCATACAAAGGGTGAGTTTCATCTGACAGAATCATTTCAACTTTGTTCAGCATGAGAGATTTATAGAGAGTGTCAACCGTTGGTTCATCAGTACCAGTTACCTTATTAGCTTGCTTAATTACCCTGTCCAATTTACACCGATCCACTGCCCGCATGTTTCCAAAAACACTAATAAGACAATATATAATAATACTTTGCAGGGCAGACTTGTAAAACATTTGTAACATGGTTCTGTCCACATGGAATGAATTAAGTTTCCTTAAGAAGAAAAGACGCTGCTGTAACTTATTGTATTTAGATTTAGCACATTTATCAAAAAGCAACTGGTTATCAATCTCAACTCCTAAGTACTTAAACTCATTGACCCTCTCAAGAGATTCTCCTTTGATCACAGTGGCCGGAACGTGCGTTTTGTTCCTTCGAAAATCAAAGACCATATCCTTAGTTTTCTTTGTATTGATCTCTAAGTGGTTTTTGTCACACCACTCAACAAATTCAGAAATCTTGTGATCGAACGATGCTAAGTTATCCCTTTTTGCAAATAAATGGCCGACCACAGTGCAGTGTCATCTGCATACTTAATTAACTTGTGATTTGTATTCAAAGATCTACATTCATTGGTGTATAGTGTGTACAGAATGGGAGAAAGAATTACACAGCCCTGTGGGGCTCCAGTACTTATATAACGGAGAGTTGAGAGAGTGGAATTTAACCTGACCTGCTGCCCTCTGTTTGTTAAAAAGTTATTGATCCAACGTATAATATTGGAATTTACATTGAGATCCAACAGTTTCTGAACCATCAAGTACGGCTGAATTGTGTTGAAGGCACTCGCAAAGTCTACAAACACAACTTTAGCAAAAGCCCCTGTCTTCTCCAGGTGTTCACAAATACCATTAATCGGTGTCAAAATTACAACATCCTCTGTGTTTCTTCGTGGTCTATAGGCAAATTGATATTCATCAAAGGAACCCTTAACTTAATTAATTAACCTGTTCTTAACTATTTTTTCTAAACATTTCATGGTTATTGAGGTAAGAGCTACCGGACGAAGATCGTTCATGACTTCAGGGTGGGCATTTTTTTGAATTGGAACAATCAATGACCTTTTCCATAATGCAGGAATTAACGCCTTATTCAATGATTCCTGAAATAATGACCGAAATGGTGACGCTAATTGCTCAGCACATAATTTCAGTACCCTGCAACTGATTGAATCTGGCCCATGAGCCTTTCGTGTGTTTAATCTTTTGAATAACACCTGGACTTCACTTTCATTGATTACAATACTTTCAGCATCTGGGGATGCATGCAAGGCATTTACAACGCTATCTTGTTGCAAGCTATTATCATATTTATCGAACCTACTGTAAAATTCATTTAAATCATTTGCATACACTGTCATTTTCTACACACACGTTTCTGTTTTTGGGTTTGTAGCCGGTAATGGTTTGTATGCCTTGCCATACGCTCCTTGTATCACTTGTCTGAAAAAAACCTTCTATCTTATCCTTGTATGCCATTTTACGCTTAATTTTGGCCTGAACCTTTTTACGTTCTGCTCTGTTACCTGTTTGAAACACTCTCTTTTTTTCATTTAGCAGACTCTTTAATTCCTTAGTAATCCAAGGTTTGTTGTTAGGAAAAATGTTAATTGATTTTTGGGGAATAATCATCTCTTCACAAAAATTAATATAGTCTGTAACAGTGTCCGTAAGCCTCGTTTAAGTCCTCAGCAGCATTCATAAAGACGTCCCAGTCCGTACAGCTGAAGCATTCCCTTAGGGTTTCAGCGGCATCAGTAGACCAGTTCTTAATTTTCATCTTCCTCACTGGTTCTCTCTGCATTTTCGACTGGTACAACGGAATGAGGTGAACCATGTTGTGGTCAGAATTTCCCAATTCCGGTAGTGCTTTCGCTCGATAAGCCTCCTGGATGTTTCCATAGCACAGGTCCAGGCATGCCTCCTGTCGTGTTGGACAGTTGACGTATTGGTGATCGGATGGTAAATAGTCAGAGAGTGTACACTGGTTGAAATCTCCAAGGATTATTTTTGCTGCCTCCGGTGAGTCGGTCTCGGCTGAAGATACTAGATGATGAATAGTATTTGCAGCGATCTGGGTGTTTGCTGAAGGTGGTATGTATACAACAAACAGCTGGATTTGAGGAATCTCTCTTGGCAGATAATATGGCCGCATATAAATGGCAAGAAGCTCATGTCTTTTGTGCATATTTTTTGTTTCACTGTTATGTGCGATGGGTTACAGAACTGTTCATTCACAAAAACACCAACCTCGCCACCTTTTGTCTTTCCCGAATTCTGATTTATCCTCAGAAATAGATAGCCTTCTAGGTCCACCGAAGAATCTGGGTCATTAGCGGATAACCATGTCTCTGTTAAGCATATCAGGCTAGACTCACGATACTCATGAATATGTTGCACATTTGCCCTTAGTTCATCAGTTTTATTACGAATACTTCGTACATTTCCTTGAATGATAGTTGGTAGCACTGTTCTAAACTTGTATTTCCTCAACCTATTTTTCACACCTCCTTTTCTACCCCGTTTACGAATCTTGGGTGCTTCGGTTTCAGTGCGTTTACACTCATCAGGTAAGGGGAATGTTATGTCTGTCGGAAAAGCACGCCGACTCAGTAAAAACTCACGGTTGTAGATGAACAGTGTACGTTCTCCAGCACCGCTGTAACCCATGCAACAAATCCGCCTGGTGTTCCATGAAAGGGTCAGAAAAATGACCAAAATCACTAACAACGGGTTCCACATGTCACGGTACATCTTCTGATACCTCATTTTTAAAATATAGGCACAAAACAAAACGGATAAAATGACAAAACGATTTTTACAAAGACAGGCCGGTAGTCGCCGCATGAACAGCGCCCTCATTAAAGGCCTTGGCTTACGGTCGAGGGCTTGGCTTACGGTCGAGGACTTGACGATTCACAATGAACACAAACAATATTTGGGATTTAAGGCATTGTATGGTGAGGTATAAATGTAAATTTAGTTTGTGGTAACACCTTGTGTAATCAGGGGCGGCGCCACTGGGGGGGGGGGGCAGGGGCGGCGCTCCCCCATATAATTTGAAGAAGAAAAAAGAGGGAAAAGGGGGGAAAAGAAAAGAAAGAAAGAAAAAAAGGAAGAAATAAAGAAAGAAGAAGAAAAAAATGAGAAGGAATAGAGAAAAAGAAGAGGGAGAGAAAGGGAAAATAATTGACCGAATCACCTGCACAGCCTTACATAAAAAATGAGGGTTTATATCGGGGAGGTAGAAATTTTTCCTTCCATGGGTATATCAAATCATTATATAGTGATTCCGATTGCAAGAGTCTCCCCTTTTGTCACATTTCGATATTCAATCCCCATGTGGACGGTAAAGAGTTCAAGTGTTGAGTACCAATGATTATACCATCTTATTAACAAAGATAAACATATCCAGGAGGAGCCGCGGGGGAACGTACCCCCAGGTGAATTTTCCCCCATCCCCCCCCCAAATTTTTTAATAATAATTTTAAAAAAATTAAAAAGAGGGAGGAGGGGAGGGGAGGGGGAAGCAGGAGGGAAGGGTAAAGCAACATTACACAATAACAAATAATCATTTATGTACAAGTGTGCATTACCGCGGATCCTGTTCCACAACAGGCCAAAGTTATTCAATAGATATTTTCCACCCTGAAAACCGGAAAACTGTTGACCAGATAATTCTTACCATTTGGATAAATTTTGATTCATTATTTTGTATACATGATTCCATGTGCGTACTTAAATACTGTGGGACAATTTGATGAAGAGACTAATTTTGAGATGAGCTCAACGAAAAGTGATGCCTTGAACGATGTCATATGCTGACGAAATGTGAGATTTCGGATTGGCTGGGCAATTTTACTATTAACTGTATCGCTTCAACTATCATGTCACTTTGATATATCAATAAACTGGGTAAAAAGTAGTGAGTAAAACGCCTCTGTCATATTCTAGATTGGGCCAGAGAGCATCTACCGTAATTTCCTGCGGATAAGACGCATCTTATCTGACTTTCAATGGTAAAAAAAAGTCACTGCGCGTCTTATCTTCCGGTGCGCCTTATCTGATTTCGATTGAGTTCATTGTGATGATTACAATGTGAAATCTTACATTTATACTGCAAAATAATTCTTTTATTTCGTCAAGGGTAATTCGACATGTCACATTTTTATTAAAATAAAACCTACACCGCTCACATTTTTGACGAAGCTTACCGAAGAACGAAGTCACTGGCCATGCTGCTGCCCACAATAATAATAACAATACCGTCGCGAATGAGCGACGATCAATGCTGCACACAGTACACTGCTATATCACATGACAGCTATAGTCTTTATTAAACAAGTCGTTTTTGTATGTTTTCATACCCACAGTAGTGTGGTAGGAGTCTATGAACGATACTTACCCGTAGAGCCACTACTAATGCATTTTCCCTAACCGACAGGTTTAAATCGCTAAGAGTTTAAATATATACGCAACAGTGCCTCTCTTGTCCCAGCCACGAAGCCCCGCGGCCTGGCTGCCATGTTGTATTCCTCTTTTCTCGAAGGCCACCCAGAGGTACTTCCAGAGGATCGAGCTGTCGTGGGGAGGAGGGAGGGATGCTCTATGGGTAAGTAACGTCCGTAGACTCCTACCACACTACTGTGGGTAAGAAGTCTACTTCACTCAACTTACCCGTAAAGCCACTACTCATGCATCGACTCGCACCGTGAGAAGGTGGAGGGACGCGAGATGCTGTTGCGTAAGAACTAAGCTTCCCATAACATGGAAGAAACAAATCTTGTTGTAGCAAAAAATTACAAGCCTAGAGCATAAAATACACAATATTGTACTTACTGTATGTCTAAAAGGCCTGCAGGTCTATCGGCTCTCGGCCGGCTTGTACTCTCGGTTGGTGGTGGGCCTTGGTGCTGCCAACGCCGCTCTCCCCTTTGCTCCATCTTGTTGGAGGACATCCTTCAAATAGCAAGATGTAAAGGTGCTCGACATCTTCCAGCATGCTGCCTGGATAATGTCGTTGATGGGCACGCCCTTGAAGAATGCCCATGATGCTACCATACCCCGAACTTCATGAGCATGGACAGGGGTTTCGAGAGGGGTAGGCCAAGCATCTGCTGAAGCTGCCTTGATTGCCTGCACTATCCAGCGGGCGATCGTGTCTTTCGAAGCCGCTCGATGTGGGGGAATGGAAGTAATAAGAAGCTGCCTGCATTCTCCCCGCAGATGTTTTGTGCGGCTCAAGTACCACTTAAGCGCCCGTACTGGGCACCATAGTTTATCTGCCGGGACGGAAGACACCGACTTAATATCTGGCACAAAAATGTCTGGCGGGTGAAAAGATGGTGACTAATTCTTTGTTAGAAAACCCACCCTGGGAATCAGTCGCACCCCTCCCTGCTCCCAACGTATGTGCCCTGGAGCTATCGTCATAGACTGGAGCTCACTCTGTCGGCGAGCGGTGGCTACCGCTAGAAGAAAAGCTACCTTGATTGATGCCTTGGTGAGAGGAACCTGACCCTGAGGCTTTGTTAATGCCTCTAGAACCTGTGAGAGGTCCCAGGAGGGAACTAACTTCTGGGTCGGTGGGCGCTCGACAAACATGCCCCGGATCAGCTGGGACAGGGCTCGGTTGTCCGACACCGTGAAACCTGTCTGCAAATCCGGAATGGACCGCAGCAATCACAGAGCGGTAATTGCGTATAGTGCCAATGGCGAGGTGTTTGTGGAACAGATACACAAGGAAATCCCCAACCACTTCTACAGGCGCACTGGTGGGATTAGTAGTCTGCCCCGTGCACCATTTGTAAAAATGACATAGTCGGCTGGTATATACTCCTCTGGTAGATGCCCACCGACTGTGTGCTGCAATGGCCGCAGCGTCTACAGAAAGGCCTGCTGCTGCCATCAGAGATCTCTTGACAACGTCCAACAAGCCAGGTGCAGCTCCGCTGGAGCTGGTATGAAGAAAACCTGATGATGGTTGAAACAGAATGTCAGGTCTCTGAGGCAATATTACTGGGCGGGCTACTAGCAGTCTGACTAGCCTAGTGAACCAGGGTTGTCAGGGCCAGAAGGGCGCTATCAGTGGAACCTTGCAGTCGTCGCGTTCTATCTTTGTTAGCACCCTCGACAACAGGGAGATTGGGGGGAAGGCGTATGCTAGCAATCTGTCCCAAGCCATCGATAACGCGTTCGTGTGCCATGCCAGCAGGCGGGTTCCCGGGAGCAGTACACTGGGAGTTGCGCGTTTGCTGCTGATGCAAAAAGGTTGATGTGCGGACAGTCTATCCGAGTGAAAAAGCAGCTGCACTACGCTGGGGAGTAATGTCCACTCCGTAGGTACAATCCTTCCTCGTGACAGTGCGTCGGCGAGATCGTTGGACTTGCCTGGGACGTGGATTGCTGAGACCACTACCCTGTTCGCCAGGCACCATTGGGAAAGTTTCCATGTAAGGAGGCACAGGCTTGCAGACCGAGTACCCCCTTGGTAGTTGATGTATGCAACCACGGTGGTGTTGTCGCATCTGACGCGGACATGGCGTCCCCTGATCAGTTGACTGAACCGCTCTAGGGCCTTCAAAACTGCCCACATCTCCAATAGGTTGATGTGAGACGATTGGAGCTCCGGCTCCCATAACCCTGCGATTTGGCTGGGGGGGGGGGGGGGGGGTGCAGTGATGCACCATGCAGTGATGCACCAGTCAGGGAGGCATCTGTTGTGATCGTGGGTTGGGGCTGAATAAAGGACATGCCCCGGGCCACGTTTTCCTCTAGTCGCCACCACCTGAGGTGCGGGAGTATATGGTGGCCAATATGGACCAGATGGTTTATTGGGTGCCGTTTCGGTCGATAAAAAGCTAGGAGGTGGAGCTGGAGCGGGCGCATATGGAGCCTGCAAAAGGGTATCAAGTCCACCGTACTGGCTATAAGGCCCAGTAATCGTAGCCACGCTACTGCTGGTGCCGTCGACTCCCGTAGGAAGAGACGAACACATTGCCATAAATTTGACAGACGCTCTGCCGTCGGGCAGGCGACTCCCCTCTTGAGGTCGATCCATGCCCCGAGGAAAGTTGGATATTGTGTCGGAATCGGGTGCGACTTCTCTTCGTTGATGATGAACCCTAGGGAAGTCGCAAGCCCCACCGTGGCGTTCAGAGTGCTGCGTGCCTCTGTCTCCGACCGACCTACGATGAGCCAGTCGTCAAGGTACATGAAAATTGTACAACCTTGTCTTTGGAGCCTTGCCCCCAGGGTTTTCACAATTCTTGTGAAAACCCTAAGGGGAGGTTGATAGACCAAAGGGAAAGGTTACGAACTCGTAAGTCCTTTCCTTGTAGCGGAACCGGAGGAACCTTGACTGATCGGAGCGGACCGATTGGGGAGACCTCCGAAACGAGAGGCTGGCGGCCTGGCTGTCTGGGCCATCGGCTGCTGTGGCTTGCTGGTCTGGAATGGGGCTCGTGCTCCATGGGTCGCCGTCTGGGCCGCAGCTCGTCCTCGTTAGCCGCGAAAAGCCTTGAACGGGCGGCGTTGTGGGATACGAAACCCCGTTCTGGGCGGTTGGGGCTTGTACCCACCCCGTTGTGCCTTTGGTTTACGGAGGTTAATCTTTTCTGTTGCATCCAGACGTTTTGCCTCCTCTTCCATGGCCTCTTGGAACTTGTTACTAAAGAGGTTCGTTCCAAGTAGAGGGAGCGCCGCTAGACGCTTTCGAGCTCCCTTGGTCGGGAGGAAGAGAGCATCGAGGATGTTGATTCGTCGGGACGATGTCGCCACAACAGAAATCCGGGCAAACTGGCTTAGAAGCCGAGCGTAAACCCTCCTCGTGGCAGCTGAAAGCTGCTGTCAGCATATCGGCGGGGATTGTCGAATCCTCCTTGCAGCCGCTGACAAGATACTCCGTCAGAAGAAGGAGAAAAGATGTCCCCCGCATCCCATGTCTGGAGGCAGTGTCGACCTTACGTAAGGTTTCCTCAGACTTAGATTGAACCTTGTCAATGAAGGTGCCTTTCGGAGCAGTGGCAGCTCCATCGGCCACGAGCTTGTCCTTGACGGAGTCCGAAATCCCAAGAACTGTGAAAAAACAAAATCAAAGTCCGACTTCGGGAAACGGTAGTACGAGCTGGCCCGTGCCGCAGTAGGGTTCCAGGGCGTGGTTTCAGCAATGGATTTGATCCCATCTGCACAAACTGAGTCTAGAGGTAGGATCAGAAAGACTGAACGGGGCTCCTGCGGTCCCGTGCGTCTCTTGAAAGACTGGCATGCTGGTGGATCATTCGCCGCTGGTGTGCTCTCCTCTGACGGTAGATGGAGGACCCGGAACATGTCCCGCTGGATCAAACGTAACTGTGTCTCAAAGACCGAGAGTCGGCGCACATTTGGTGTTCCCTCCGACTCGTCATCCGACAGGGATCCAGGATCCTCACTGGCGCGAGATGCGCGGGAGGTAACCAGTAGAAACATCGCGTGTCTCCTCACACGGAATATCGGATGACCGATAACGCACGTTATCGGGTGTCTCCTCAACCCGGCTCTCGTGTGTAGTCCATGCAGGATACTCGCGAGGAGGGGTGCGGTTTACTTGGCGACTGTACTGTACTTGGGTAACCATGGACTGAGTCGTCGTCCGACTCGCCGAACCCGCATGAAGGGTGCACGCTGGTGGCTCGGGGGTTAGGAAACCCGATGCCACCACCGGTGCCGCCACGCTGGGTCGGGGGCTCAAACGAGCCCGTTTGCCAACCGTCCCCTTCATTACCAGTCCTGCGCGGGAAACCTTCCCCTTGCCGGCCAGCTTGGCTTTCATCCCCACCTTGCGTCTAGTGGTCGTAGCGGAGGACTCACTCGAGCCTGCCGATCGACCTGCAAGGCCCCCGGCACTCACCAGTACCGGGCAAACACCGTGCCTTGAAGGGGACACTACCGTGTCCCCCAGCGTGTCCAGGGTGGGATCCGAGTCCGGAGGCAAGCACATAATGCTTCCGGCTCGAACCCCTGTTGAAGGACCCGGGGAGTTTCCGGCTACCCCGTTACTGGCCGATGCCTTCCGAGCCATGCGATTCTCCATAGAGAAAAGCTTTAAAAAACCACTCAAAAATACTCAAAAAACACTTCCAAAAAACAGCTACTACTAGCAAAAAACACACACGTAACTCTACACTGATACTGTTTTATTCAAAAACGTTAAACTCTACGAAATACTCAACACTCTTAGAGCTGGAAAAACCACGGGTCGGCGCTATATAAGAGAAAAGAGGGATACAACATGGCGGCCAGGCCGCGGGGCTTTGTGACTGGGACAAGGGAGGGCGCTGTTGCGTATATATTTAAACTCTTAGCGATTTAAACCTGTCGGTTAGGAAAAGTGCATTAGTAGTGGCTCTACGGGTAAGTTGAGTGAAGTAGACATCGTGTGCGTTTTTAACGGGATTCACACAGTAAAATTCAGGTTGGGGTATTTTGCAGTAAAATTATGGGCTTTTCAGGCCAAATAATTTTTACATCTAAAGTTTGCCAAATCTTTTGATATATGCTTATACTTATTAATATGCGTTTGTAACAAGAAGTTGTAATAGTGCTCTGATGTACCACAGGGGCTATTTCGGACGTTAGGTGACAAGGTGACAACTTAACAACTTACATGACATACTTTAAATTGTATGAATTTTGATATTAATAGAGCCTAACTTTTGGCATGTTACTAGCCCAATATTGATAGGGGTCAGGTGTGCCCCAAGTACGTTGTTCATGTATGTTTGGGCACATACTTTATGAAGATCAATATGTATTGTGTATGTGTGGGCATGTGTTGCCTAATAATGATAGGGGTCAGGTGTGCCCCAAGTGCTGATGTAAGGTGCCCCCAAGTTGGGTATGTGTGGGCAGTTGTTGCCTAATAATGATAGGGGTCAGGTGTGCCCCAAGTGCTGATGTTTGTGTGACCGGATAGCAAAACACTTTTCCCGGCATCCGGCACAAAAGATTTTTTATGTGACAATAAAAACAGCTTTCAAGACTGTGGCGTACTATCACAAGAATTGGTCTGCTTGTTTCCTTTCCTGTCATTGTATACACCTTAAAGTGAAAACAAGCTGTTGTGGCACAGTATAATGCCTTTTGGTTATAGTTTGATGATCATGTAAGGGCACAAACAAATGTGTCGTCGTATTCTGATGCTCCCCTGAGGCTAAAGTGGGTGGAGATTAATGGAATGGTCTTTCAAAAAAAAATGAAATGAAATAATCACAATTGCAAGATGGTTTGCACCAATTACAAAGTAGAGAAGAAAATAATCATTCAAGAAACTTGATGAAAAATGATATGTTCAAAATCATGTACTTACCTAAAACAGTGATGCTAAATCGGCATGTTTGACCTTTATTCAGTGCAGTATCATTAACTCTGCACGTCACAGTTGTTAAGCCCACTGCATATGTGTCACCTGACATCACCACATTGCCCCTATCGTTCTCACATACAACATTGGCTGTAATGTCACCATCAACAGTATCACTGGCTGATGGTAAAGGTGACCAAGTGACAGTGGAGACTGCTGTTCCAGGATCCACATTCATGGAAGGGAGAGCAATTGGACATATCACTGTAGGAGCTTCATTATCTAAAAGAATGAAGAAAAAATATGGAATCAGCACATTTCTGTAAAGCATAAACAATCCTGGCACTGTATACACACTAAAGAGGGACTCAACCGTTGCCAACTTTGACAAGTTGTTGCATTTTAATTGCATATCATGCATCAAAATACCAACTAATAGCTTTGTCACTTTTGCCACTGCTGTTCCATGGAAGGGACAGCAATTGGACATGTCTCAGAAGGTGCTTCATTGGAGAGCAAGGAGAGCACGACACATTGAAACAAGATTCAAACAACATTCATAAAAACCTCAGAGAGTTTATGCATTCTGGTGGGTCATACATGATCACATGGTAGGATCTCACCGGTCATAAATCAATAATAAAAATATATTACATTGTGTAGTGACACATTGAGACAGAATTGGACCCCATTTGACCTTGACTTCCGGTTCAAACAGGAAGTTGAAATTTAATATTTGAAAAGCTCATAACTCTGATCCTGAACCACACTTTGAATTTTTACAATCTCTATGTCATTAGAAAGTCTTCTAAATCTCAACAAGCGCTACTCAAAATGTGACCCCCATGTGACCATGACATCCGGTTGATACCGGAAGTTCATGTTAAATAAAAAAAAACTCATTACTCCTGAAGTTACCAATTCAATCAATCACTCACCACGAAAATCTTGTTTTTGTAATTAACAAAAACTGAATCTCTATAGTTTTATTTTGAGGCAGGTTCAGGAGATTGTCAATGTGATGTCAATACTAACCAACAACGGTGATGCTAAATCGGCATGTTCCTTTATTCAGTGCAGTATCATTAACTCTGTTGGCCACTTCAGGTATTTTATATCAACTGTTGATTCATTAGTGTCTAAAATCTTCTTGGTGATCAAGAGGGATGATGACTAGAAATTACTTACCAACAACAGTGATGTTAAATCGGCATGTTCCTTTATTCAGTGCAGTATCATTAACTCTGCACGTCACAGTTGTTAAGCCCACTGCATATGTGTCACCTGACATCACCACATTGCCCCTATCGTTCTCACATACAACATTGGCTGTAATGTCACCATCAACAGTATCACTGGCTGATGGTAAAGGTGACCAAGTGACAGTGGAGACGGCCGTTTCAGGATCCACATTCATGGAAGGGACAGCAATTGGACATGTCACTGTAGGAGCTTCATTATCTAAAAGAATGAAGAAAAAATATGGAATCAGCACATTTCTGTAAAGCATAAACAATCCTGGCACTGTATACACACTAAAGAGGGACTCAACCGTTGCCAACTTTGACAAGTTGTTGCATTTTAATTGCATATCATGCATCAAAATACCAACTACCGTATTTTCTTGCGGATAAGGCGCTCGGCGGACAAGACGCAGGACCCTAAAATGACCCCAAAAAATTTCAAACGTCAGCAGAAAAGGCGCACCGCCGCACAAGACGCATGTTTAACAGCACACAGAAGAACACCAGGCGCCACCCGGTGTCGGTACATTGACACAAAGACGTCATTTTGTTGCCTTTTGGAGCGTTCACACTATTCGAAGCATGAATGAAACCGTAACCACATGGGCGTGTAGAGCCATGCAGAAAAGACCAACGTAAATTGATACCGACCTTCGTCCATCCATTCAGCCAACGCTGTGCATTGTTAATAATATGAAGTCCGGCCCAATCAGCGGCCAGAAACAATGGTCCACGCACTGTCTGAAGATATTGCAACACGAACCCAGGCCCTCCTAGCATGAACATCCGACGTCCCACAATGAGGATCCTTGCTGATAAAGACAGGTTACCAGTCTAAGTCCCTCCGAGCCAGTAGATGTTGCGCCCTCTACCGGTGACTAATACCAAAACTAGCGTCGCCTTTATATATACCTTACGCAAATAATCCCCACACCCGGGAAGACGTAACAAAATGTTTCATTATATATATTTGTTTAAGTTTTTGTAATGTGTTTCTTTTTGTATATAAAATTCTTTTCCATTATTTCAAACCTTTAATTTGTTAATCTCGTTCATAAGATTTTGTTTTAAAGTTCTTTTTATTTATTTCAAACTTATAATCTCGTTCATAAGATATTTGTTTAAAACATCTATCCTCTTCTTAAATAATGTTAGTTTTGTTTTCAAGGGTCATTACCTTGTTTTCAAGGAAATTTTTTTTTATTTGACTAAAAAGAGGCAATTAAAAAATGAATATTTGAACGTTTAATGAAACAAACGAAAGTGCAATTCGTATAGGTTGGCCAACAAACATTGGTACTTAATTATCCCATCCTTAAATAGTACGTCAAGCCATAATAGTACGTCAAGCACACTTCGGAGATATTCTGTACAATAAAAACCCTCAAAGTTCACCACACAATAGAGGTTGGGTGAATGCCGTTTGTACAACAGCATTGACAGTAAATCTGATTGCAGCATTTTCGGAACGAATACGCGGCCACACAGAAAAACGTTTGTACGACGCCGACGTCTGTTGGACCGAAAGTACCAACACATTGCGGCATTGTTGGAATGAAAGCACGGTCATGGGGGATGAACAAGTTGCGGCATTGTTGGAATGAAAGGACAGTCTGGGGGATTGCGGCATGATTGTTGAAACGAAAATACGGTCTCAGTGTCTGGATAGTTGAGCCTTGTTTGACGGCATTATTGAGTAAGGATTCTTCACACAAAGACCGTTGATTTGAACTGGACAAAATAAAGGTATTATTTTACGCAGTGATCATCAAAAAAAAATCAATCGTCAGCAGACAAGGCGCATCGAAAGATAAGACGCACCGATATTTTTGGGGTCTAAAAAGTCAGATAAGACGCGTCTTGTCCGCAAGAAAATACGGTAATAGCTTTGTCACTTTTGCCACTGCTGTTCCATGGAAGGGACAGCAATTGGACATGTCTCAGAAGGTGCTTCATTGGAGAGCAAGGAGAGCACGACACATTGAAACAAGATTCAAACAACATTCATAAAAAACTCAGAGAGTTTATGCATTCTGGTGGGTCATACATGATCACATGGTAGGATCTCACCGGTCATAAATCAATAATAAAAATATATTACATTGTGTAGTGACACATTGAGACAGAATTGGACCCCATTTGACCTTGACTTCCGGTTCAAACAGGAAGTTGAAATTTAATATTTGAAAAGCTCATAACTCTGATCCTGAACCACACTTTGAATTTTTACAATCTCTATGTCATTAGAAAGTCTTCTAAATCTCAACAAGCGCTACTCAAAATGTGACCCCAATGTGACCATGACATCCGGTTGATACCGGAAGTTCATGTTAAATAAAAAAAAACTCATTACTCCTGAAGTTACCAATTCAATCAATCACTCACCACGAAAATCTTGTTTTTGTAATTAACAAAAACTGAATCTCTATAGTTTTATTTTGAGGCAGGTTCAGGAGATTGTCAATGTGATGTCAATACTAACCAACAACGGTGATGCTAAATCGGCATGTTCCTTTATTCAGTGCAGTATCATTAACTCTGTTGGCCACTTCAGGTATTTTATATCAACTGTTGATTCATTAGTGTCTAAAATCTTCTTGGTGATCAAGAGGGATGATGACTAGAAATTACTTACCAACAACAGTGATGTTAAATCGGCATGTTCCTTTATTCAGTGCAGTATCATTAACTCTGCACGTCACAGTTGTTAAGCCCACTGCATATGTGTCACCTGACATCACCACATTGCCCCTATCGTTCTCACATACAACATTGGCTGTAATGTCACCATCAACAGTATCATTGGCTGATGGTAAAGGTGACCAAGTGACAGTGGAGACGGCTGTTCCAGGATCCACATTCATGGAAGGGAGAGCAATTGGACATATCACTGTAGGAGCTTCATTATCTAAAAGAATGAAGAAAAAATATGGAATCAGCACATTTCTGTAAAGCATAAACAATCCTGGCACTGTATACACACTAAAGAGGGACTCAACCGTTGCCAACTTTGACAAGTTGTTGCATTTTAATTGCATATCATGCATCAAAATACCAACTATTAGCTTTGTCACTTAAAAACATTACTTAATAATGAAAAAGGCCGTACAATTAGCAGCAGATATTGTACGCAGGTGGTATGCACCTGACCCAGGTCATCGAACAGCAAGATTCCTCTCATGCCAACACATTATACACACCACAACCCGCTGTACCACTCAAATCTCAACAGCAACAAAATTGTTGATAAATTATTTGTTTAACCCTTTCAATACCCCATTTTTTATAGGGGTCACACTGCTGTGTACCGCATTTTTTCACACAAAAAGCAACGTGAAGTGTTAACTTTTTTCAATCTTGATTTTCTGTGTGAAGACATTTTTGTGGAAAGACTTTGTGCATATCCCAGTCCGCAAGCCGCCGTCGGTGGCAAGTGGTGGCTTAGCAGCGGCTCGTCGGCATCGGCACGCCGATTTAAAACCGACAGCGGTCCGCCAGTGGTAGCCAGGTGGCTTGCGATCGGCGGCACGCCGACCAAAAACCAAAGGCGGTCCGCCAGCGGTAACCAGTGGCATACCACCAGAGACCTGCCGCTAAACAACTGACAGCGGACCGACATCGGTAACCAGTGGCATACCACCAGAGGCCTGCCGCTCAAGAACCGACAGCGGACCGACATCGGTAACCAGTGCCATACCACAAGAGGCCTGCCGCTCAAGAACCGACAGCGGACCGATATCGGTAACGAGTGGCATACCACCAGAGGCCTGCCGCTGAACAACCGACAGCGGACCGACATCGGTAACCTGCGGTACACCACTAGAGGCCTGCCGCTCAAGAACCGACAGCGAACCTACATTGGTAACCAGTGGCATACCACCAGAGGCCTGCCGCTCAAGAACCGACAGCGGACTGACATCGGTAACCATGTGCCATACCACCAGAGGCCTGCCGCTCAAGAACCGACAGCGGACCGATATCGGTAACGAGTGGCATACCACCAGAGGCCTGCCGCTGAACAACCGACAGCGGACCGACATCGGTAACCTGCGGTACACCACTAGAGGCTTGCCGCTCAAGAACCGACAGCGGACCGACATCGGTAACGAGTGGCATACCACTAAAATCCTGCCGCTCAAGCACCGACAGCGGACCGACATCGGTATTACCACTGGCATACCACCAGAGCCCTGCCGCTCAAAAACCGACAGCGGACCGATATCGGTAACAAGTGGCATACCACCAGAGGCCTGTCGCTCAAGAACCGACAGCGGACCAACATAACCAGTGGCATACAACCAATGGCTTGCCGCTCAAGAACCAACAACGGACCAATATTGGTAACGAGTGGCATACCACCAGAGGCTTGCCGCTCAAGAACCAACAGCGGAACGACTGCGATAAAGAGTGGCATTCCAGCAGAGGCCTGCCGCCCTCACTAACTGACAGCGGACCGCAGCAGTAACCAGTGGCATACCACCAATGGATTTAACGCTCAAGAACCAACAGCGGACCGTTATCGGTCATAGCCAGAGGCTTGCCGCTCAAGAGCCGGCAGCGGACTGACATCGGTAACCAATGGAATACCCAAAGAGGCCCGCCGCTCAAGAACCGACAGCAGACCGACATCGGTAGCCAACGGCACACGACTACCAGTGTTCTGCCACTCAAAAACTGTCAGCGGACCGACATCGGTAACGAGTGGCATACCACTGGGGGCTTGCCGCTCCAAAACGAACAGCAGACTACCAGCTGTATTCGGGCGGCATGCCTAGCGACCTACTATTGCAGCGGCCAGAAGCTGTTTACTTCATCGGCATCAGTTTTATATAATATGTTATACAACTTTACTTTAATAGTACAGATTGCTCACTGAACAGTGTGTACTAGCATAGTGACCCTGTACTACACACATAGCTGGGGCCTTTTAGCCCACCCACGATCCCAGGGAACAGCTGCTCAGTGTACACGGTATGCAGTGGTTCAGGGTCACAGGTCAGTATGGTCCAATTACAGCAGGCTGCTCAACAGTAAGCCATTTGAAAAAACGGTTGGTTGATGTACAGAGTAGAGCAAGGGTTGATTGTGACCTTTTCTCCATGGTTGTGTTTTGTTATCAGCAAGAAGAACGGGGAAAAGTAGATATAGATATAATCCAAGTTTGTCAAAGGACAACATTAAACCCTGGACATAATGTACAACTGTAGATCTATGTTTCTCCTCCTCATAGTTAACATGAGAGGGCATGGTCTGTACCGGTTTACTCGTGTTAACATCGACAACAACGCAAGCATCATCAGTGCATTCTTGCTGGCTGGATGATGAAGCTCTGGTCACTGGTGGTTTATGCATGGTATGTGTAAGTACGTTATTTATATAGTTTGAAGATTGTTACTTATATTCTCCTAGACTTAAAAATGTTCACTCCTTGATGCAGAGGCACTTGATTAAGGTTTGTCACAATTTTCAGTGCCTGACCTGGCAACATTGTTTTTCTGCTTTGAACAATTTTGTTTGTAATGTACGTTTTAGAATATCTTACTTTTGTTATTAACATGCATATTCTCAAGTAGCTAATAGTATAAATGGTTGGCTGAAAATGTGGTTGAAGGAGAACACCTTTGGTATAAATTTAAGCAGCACTATACCAAACATAATTTGTTTAGCAATTAATGTTAGCAGTTAATGAAAGCATCTATTCTGGCCTGATCTATAAGTATTTGCTCAGATTTTCTTTCTTAACTCAACAACATATTTATAGGTAAACAACAAGACCTGTGCAAAATTGCGCCCAAACTGCTCAATTATCAACACCCTTTGTCCAGCAACTTATTTGCTCATTTTTGTTAAGTCAGTGATATTTGTTGAACTGACTCCCCCGAGACATTGTAGAGGATTAATTGGCCTACTGAATATTTACTTATATTTAATCAGTTTTCAAGTAGAAAATGTAAATATATTCATTTCAATAATCATCAAAATACTGACTGAATAGTAACCATTCAGTATTTTGATGATTATTGAATACTATTAATATTTTACATGTACCGTATAATGCACAGCTGATGAAATAACCATGCCAGCCTGTAACTTCAATCAACCTTAAAGCTCTGCCCGCTTCATTTGTACCAAAATGTGTATGTCTGCATGGTCCTACTTAAGAAATACGACAGGTTATCTATTTTTTATTATTCCTATTATAATGTTACAGATTCATATCAGTTCTGCGAGGGTTGATTATTTCACACACAAGAAAACCATGCTCTGTGGAGATTGAGTGGACAATTGGATGGAGCGAACTTATGACGGGAAGTCAGCAGAACACATACAGCTCATACTACAGTGGCTGTCAAGTCTACGGACTGCACTGAGACTGACCCAAGCAACATTGATAGCAACAAAGATCTTCATACATGTAACAGGGCCAAAAATCAAGTCAGGAAACAGCATTATGATGAAGATGTAATGTTTAATTTCCATTTTTCCCACAGTGGAAACCGCGCGCAGCCAGCGCTGTACAAACTATATCAGTAAACTTTTGCTCCTTACAGAGTGAAGTCTTGCAACCAACTGCCTTAAGAATATGAAAAAGACCCCCAGGAATGAAGTACTGCATTCCTGGGCTATGACTAAGCTACTGAATAAACATGAAACAACTATAAATACAAAGGAATATGCAAATGAGTCTTGAGTGCTGCTTGTGGTCACTCCAGTTCCAATAAACAATGACATAAGGATAAGATTAAGATTGAACTTTCCCACAGATCCAATAAACTGCAAATTTGAAGATGTTAGAATGGCATGAATGAAAAAGAAAAGTAAATATGATAGAGTAAATATACCTATTTGTTAAGTAATAGAGAATTAAGCAACCTAAGCAAAGAAAACAACAAGACCATACATTTTCCACATGTCACATTTCTCCACTGCTAAAACGTTGGGTTCCACACCAACGGCAAGGTGTACAAAATAAAAAAATTAAACGAGTAATCAATGCAAACTAAGACTAATGAAAAATAATCAGAAAAGAGAACAAACTTGTTACAGTAAAAAAACATTTTAAAAATGTAAAAACTTGAACTTGTCTTGTAATTAGTACATGTATACATTGTAACCCATAAACACTCTTATCAACGTAGCTTAACTAAAAACAAAAAGGTTCATGAAACTAAAATGGAAAACTGTCACTTTACAGTCACTCATATTAAAATGATAACTGCAGGCATAAAAAATAACTGAAAAATACTTTTCATTCCAACAAGGAAACAAATTGAATTTCCAGGAAAAAAATCCAGAAACATTAAAAATAACTTCTCCAGCTAGTATTGTACATTTGACGATTCAATCAATTTCTTAATAGGAAAAAATGCAACTGAAACTTAAAAGCATAAAAAGACTGAGAAAACTCATCACAACAATCAAAATAATGATAAAAGTATAACATAAGATCAAGATTCAAGCCAATTGTTGGATGTGACCAAGGAAAACTGTCCAAAGTTCATGGTGAAATAAGTTCAATATGGTGAGGTGGTTGGGTCTCCACTGCTTGTCTGAAACCAGTGGTCAAACAAATTCAACAAACACGAAAAGTCATTGAAGGCTGATCATAGTGATTCGTGTCAAAAGTTAATTAAGTGTTTACGGACAGGAACTGGAATATACGCAGCGGAGGTCTTCATACCAAGATCTTGAAAAAATGAAGCATCAACGAACGGATACTCTTCTTTCTTTGATGATAGTAGTAGCTAGCGCACAGAATGCTTCCTCGAAGAACACCATGTCTCAAGTAGAGAACAATGGAGACTGTTGGATCTTGCCTTCCTCCACCCATTGAGTCCCTTGATGGATCACCTCAATGTCATGGAACGGCTCCCAACACTGTCTTATCACCGCACAACGCCATGTGATATGTCGTCGTTAATTCTGTCAACTGCAAAATCTACCAATACCATCCTTCCCTCCAGAAAACGACTGATGTCTTTCCATGGTCCCACAACAGAGAAAGATGATGACAGGTGAAGCAAATAGCTCGTCTGGATTACAGTTTCCCGACTACCTCCATAAAGATAGTCACACATGCTACATGATGTTCATGCACATGGTTAGCTGCACATCCACCTCCTGTCTCGATCACAACCTCTGCTGTCCACAGCATCCCCATCCAGTCCGAAATCTCTCTCTCTCTCTCTCTCTCTCTTCATCCTTCATCCATCAATGCTATTTGGTAGGGTTCCGCTGGTGATTGTCTCAATGAAATCAGCTCCTAATTCCTTTGTGTACCTCCCATCAAAAACTGTGAGTTGGTCAGTTCTTTGTCGATACAACAACTTTGCATACAGGTGACCAGTACAAACTGCATGCAGCGCTGGCCGGGGTTCTTCCACTGTGAAATAGACTTGACCCTGCCGACTACGCCAAATGTAACAGGGCCAAAAATCAAGTCAGGAAACAGCATTATGATGAAGATGTAATGTTTAATTTCCATTTTTCCCACAGTGGAAACCGCGCGCAGCCAGCGCTGTACAAACTATATCAGTAAACTTTTGCTCCTTACAGAGTGAAGTCTTGCAACCAACTGCCTTAAGAATATGAAAAAGACCCCCAGGAATGAAGTACTGCATTCCTGGGCTATGACTAAGCTACTGAATAAACATGAAACAACTATAAATACAAAGGAATATGCAAATGAGTCTTGAGTGCTGCTTGTGGTCACTCCAGTTCCAATAAACAATGACA
Organism: Leptasterias polaris; assembly: GCA_037783415.1. NCBI lineage: Eukaryota > Metazoa > Echinodermata > Asteroidea > Forcipulatida > Asteriidae > Leptasterias > Leptasterias polaris. The sequence goes on along the minus strand of JAZGTN010000157.1, from coordinate 598,399 downwards.
TAAGGATAAGATTAAGATTGAACTTTCCCACAGATCCAATAAACTGCAAATTTGAAGATGTTAGAATGGCATGAATGAAAAAGAAAAGTAAATATGATAGAGTAAATATACCTATTTGTTAAGTAATAGAGAATTAAGCAACCTAAGCAAAGAAAACAACAAGACCATACATTTTCCACATGTCACATACATGTATAAAAGAGATAAACCTAAACCTGTTCTTGAATTGAAAGTGCTCCTTATTTTGTGTCATTGAATAATATTTATTTTGAATTCTCCATACCATGCAAACAAACGATGAAACAATTAAAGTGGTATTATTTGAATAATTTATAAATAAATAGGTTTTAACACAGTAACATTAACACAGCAGTATTATCACAGTGTCCATATTTGTTTTAACACACATTTAACACAGGACGATTATCACGTTTAGGAAATTTTTCCACTGGAATGTACCAAAGTGATTTCATGTGGTAAAATGTCACCAACAAACATAATAAACATTGCAACGGCGGACCATCAGAGGGCTGCCACTAGCGGACCGCCCGCACAAACGTCCGCCCGCTCGCCAGCAGTCCACCTTCGGCAACAGACAGAGGGCCGATGATGGGCCAACGGCGGACCATCAGAGGGCTGCCACTAGCGGACCGCCCGCACAAACGTCCGCCCGCTCGCCAGCGGTCCACCTTCGGCAGCAGACAGAGGGCCGATGATGGACCAACGGCGGACCATCAGAGGGCTGCCACTAGCGGACCGCCGGCACAAACGTCCGCCGGCTCGCCAGCGGTCCACCGTCGGCAGCCGACAGAAGGCCGATGATGAGCCAACGGCGGGCCGACAGTGGCTGCCACCGGCGGACCTCCGGCACAAACGTCCGCCCGCTCGCTAGCGGTCCTCCGTCGGCAGCCGACAGAGGTCCGCTGATGGTCCACCGATGGTCGCCGGTGGACCGACGACGGACCGATAGCGGCTTGCGGACTGGGATGATGGTGATTTTTGTCGGGAAAACGGAAGCGTGAATTCTGGAAGTATACTGCTGTATGCAATGTAGTTTTTCTCGGAAAATCGTAATGGCGACCCCCTATACAATACACACCATTGTAAACCTTGATAAACAAGCTACCTGTCTATATAAAGGTCAACAACAGAGGGCTTTCAAACGGCGTGGTTTTTTTGTCGAGTAAACTCAACATTATGCATTTCCTGACGGGCAAGATACTACACAAGCCATATGGGAAAATTTATATTTTGTGTCATAATTTTCACATAAATTCAATAGTTACAAAAGCAACTGCTGTACAGCTTTTGAGATGTCCCCCCCTTTTCTTCATATCAAAATCAGACAGTGCAATCTCCATAAACTATACGATTTATTGTTTTCTTCCATTGAGCTGCGTACAAACTGTGCCTGCAGGAAGTCCAGGCTCTGTGGCTCTTTTGTAAACATGTGATGTCACAGGTCACATGGTCAATATAAATGCTTGTTAAAAGTAATATTAGTTATCACACAATCAAGAGTGGAATACAGAAAAATTAAGCACTTCTGCATCCCATATCCAACAAGGCTAAAGGCCAAGTTGGATATTGGACGGAGATGTGCTATAATTGTCCATATTCCACGAGCAGGTTATAACAAATTTATCTTTTCATGCAAACGTGATGCAAATCTTAAAATAACGCTTATATAGTGCCCTTTAATAAAGGTTTATATCACACACCACTAGATTCAAGGATTCAATTTTGCTTGAAGATAAATAATAAAGTAACCAATAAGTGCAGAGGTGTTGGCCACTTCAGGTATTTTATATCAACTGTTGATTCATTAGTGTCTAAAATCTTCTTGGTGATCAAGAGGGATGATGACTAGAAATTACTTACCAACAACAGTGATGTTAAATCGGCATGTTCCTTTATTCAGTGCAGTATCATTAACTCTGCACGTCACAGTTGTTAAGCCCACTGCATATGTGTCACCTGACATCACCACATTGCCCCGATCGTTCTCACATACAACATTGGCTGTAATGTCACCATCAACAGTATCATTGGCTGATGGTAAAGGTGACCAAGTGACAGTGGAGACTGCTGTTCCAGGATCCACATTCATGGAAGGGAGAGCAATTGGACATATCACTGTAGGAGCTTCATTATCTAAAAGAATGAAGAAAAAATATGGAATCAGCACATTTCTGTAAAGCATAAACAATCCTGGCACTGTATACACACTAAAGAGGGACTCAACCGTTGCCAACTTTGACAAGTTGTTGCATTTTAATTGCATATCATGCATCAAAATACCTAATAATAGCTTTGTCACTTAACAATGAAAAAGGCTGTTCAAATTACAACATTTTATGAAGCTTTGTCTGGTATAAACTCAAAAATAGCAGCAGTTGTTATGTATGCAGGTGTCCCACCTGACCCCACAAGGTCATTGAACAGCAAGATTCCTCTCCTCAGGCCTCAAATTTCAACATTTTTAGGGCAATGCCACTTTGGCCTTGGAGCAAGCCAAATTTTGGAGGGCACCAAGGCCAAAAATGCAATTTAAAAAAAGGCACGAAGGCCATTAATAAACTATTAGTTGTAAATCAAAATAACACCGTAATCCATTAGTTACCCTGAATTTTGTTTTACACACAAAAAAAAAAAAAAATGAATTTGAAAATTGGCCAGAGGAATTCCACTATGGGTGGTTAACCCGATGAAACAATTTGCATGAATAAAATATTGATAAATCACATCTTATTCATAAACAAACCATAAAACTGTAAGCCACGTACCAGATGTCAACACACTTTCCAGGTGTCACTGCTTGTATGCAGTGAAGTTTATTTTAAAGTTGTTTCATTTAATACATAGGTATTTTCATATTTCCACCTAGTGAAAACAGATCCTAATAGAGAAGTTTCCTTTAAAGAGAATCAAGACTTAAGTTAATTAGTGAAAGTATGCCAATGAAAGAGCCTGCTACATGTTCCAATAGTCAACCTCTATATCCCACTTACTTCGTGACCTTGTGCATTGTATGTGTGTATGAGGGCACTAGGCTGTGTGTGGGTACAAGTGTTGCATTGTTTTAACACATAAACAAAGTGCAGCCATCTTTATTGCACATGTGATTTCATTACAAGCAGCATGTTAAATTAGATACATCTACAGAAAGTTATCTCTGTCTTCAAGTTATTCACCACCCTTTATTGGACTTCAAAGGCCCCAATTTGGTAAGCTATCTTTTCCTTGTTTATTAGTCATCACCAGAGAAGGAATTTAGTGCATTTAAAGAGATTTTACAGCTTAAAAGTGAGAGTTGAGGAAAGCAAATCAACCCAGTTCATTCATGTATCTTCCTCAAGCAACACAGTTTTAGCATTGTTTACAAAGAGTTCCATTTGTTCTAATTGTTGTACTTTAAATGCAAGTTTCTTATTAGTTTTTCTTGTTATCAATTAAATTCCAGATTATTATCTCTTCTACTCTACTACACATCTGGACAAATTGACAAGTGCCTCGGCGTCCTGTTTGTTGTGTTTGGTTTCGAACATTTTTGATAGAGTAGTTGCGAATACTAGTCTCTTGGGTACACCTTTGTTGGGTGTTATTCTCATAAGTTTGGGAACATTTATTGACCGAAACTCCTCAGGGCACAAGTGAGTCCTGAGGCAGCCACACCAGGTTTAAAAGAACACAACACCCACTCCTAAGAGTCACAAAACCAAGTCACAAAACCACAAAGACACCCTGCATGTCTTTTGAGTGAAGCAAGAGTATTACAAACTAAAACATTTGTAGAGGATTAACTGTAGAGGATTAACCACAAAGACACCATGCATGCCACTTGTCTTTTGAGTGAAGCAAGAGTATTACAAACTAAAACATTTGTCTAACAAACTGTATAGGATTAAGATAATCATTCTCCCAGGTGAGGCCTGGATAGTGTCTGGGGCTAACATTAAATTAAGAAAAAGAATCTCCAACTGTCGGCTTCGTTTGTGTAGAAAAGTTTTTGTTGTTGTACATGTAATCATTGACAACTGCATGGTGCTTCTGAAAATGTATTTAACTTCTATTAAAAAGGGCACGAATGCCAACCGGGATTAAGGGCACGGCAACTATGGCTTTGAAGAAGGTAATTTTTGGAGGGGCACCACAGCCAGTAACAAGGGCACCGACGGCCATGGCCGTCGTGAAATTTGAGGCCTGTCTCATGCCAACACATTATACACACACAACCCGCTGTACCACTCAAATCTCAACAGCAACAAAATTGTTGATAAATTATTTGTTTAGATGGGCCTATTAATGCTATGCACACTTTGAGGAATAATTTGGGTTGGCATCATGTCACTTTTTCTAAGTCTACTCCTAACAATTTAGTCCACATGTAGACTAAATTGTTAGGAGTAGACTAAGTATGCATAATGCTTACGTTCAGAGCCTACGGATAGTAAAAACCAGTGCAAATTTAAAACTTGTGCACCCACATTTTGAACTTAAAGGCAAAGTATATACTTTTGGTTTTTGGAACCGTTCGATTATTTTGGATTAAGTTGGATATTGGACGCAGATGTGCTATAATTGTCCATATTCCACGAGCAGGTGATAACAAATTTATCTTTTCATGCAAACGTGATGCAAATCTTAAAATAACGCTTATATAGTGCCCTTTAATAAAGGTTTATATCACACACCACTAGATTCAAGGATTCAATTTTGCTTGAAGATAAATAATAAAGTAACCAATAAGTGCAGAGGTGTTGGCCACTTCAGGTATTTTATAGCAACTGTTGATTCATTAGTGTCTAAAATCTTCTTGGTGATCAAGAGGGATGATGACTAGAAATTACTTACCAACAACAGTGATGTTAAATTGGCATGTTCCTTTATTCAGTGCAGTATCATTAACTCTGCACGTCACAGTTGTTAAGCCCACTGCATATGTGTCACCTGACATCACCACATTGCCCCTATCGTCTTCACATACAACATTGGCTGTAATGTCACCATCGACAGTATCATTGGCTGATGGTAAAGGTGACCAAGTGACAGTGGACACTGCTGTTCCAGGATCCACATTCATGGAAGGGACAGCAATTGGACATGTCACTGTAGGAGCTTCATTATCTAAAAGAATGAAGAAAAAATATGGAATCAGCACATTTCTGTAAAGCATAAACAATCCTGGCACTGTATACACACTTAAGAGGGACTCAACCGTTGCCAACTTTGACAAGTTGTTGCATTTTAATTGCATATGATGCATCAAAATACCAACTAATAGCTTTGTCACTTAGCAATGAAAAAGGCTGTTCAAATTACAACATTTTATGAAGCTTTGTCTGGTATAAACTCAAAAATAGCAGCAGTTGTTATGTAAGCAGGTGTCCCACCTGACCCCACAAGGTCATTGAACAGCAAGATTCCTCTCATCAGGCCTCAAATTTCAACATTTTTCGGGCAAGGCCACTTTGGCCTTGGAGCAAGCCAAATTTTGGAGGACAAGGCCATTGGGGGCACCAAGGCCAAAAATGCAATTTTAAAAAAGGCACAAAGGCCATTAATAAACTATTAGTTGTAAATCAAAATAACACCGTAATCCATTAGTTACCCTGAATTTTGTTTTACACACAAAAAAAATAAAAAATTAATTTGAAAATTGGCCAGAGGAATTCCACTATGGGTGGTTAACCCGATGAAACAATTTGCATGAATAAAATATTGATAAATCACATCTTATTCATAAACAAACCGTAAAACTGTAAGCCATGTACCACATGTCAACACACTTTCCAGGTTTAAAAGAACACAACACCCACTCCTATGAGTCACAAAACCAAGTCACAAAACCACAAAGACACCTCATGCAGGTGGCTTGTCTTTTGAGTGAAGCAAGAGTATTACAAACTAAAACAATTGTATAACAAACTGTAGAGGATTAATTGATAATCATCCCAGGTGAGGCCTGGATATATAGTGTCTGGGGCTAACATTAAATAAAGAAAAAGAATCTCCAACTGTTGGCTTCGTTTGTGTAGAAAAGTTTTTGTTGTTGTACATGTAATCATTGACAACTGGGTAAAAAAAAGTTTCCATGAAATCGCGGCAGCTGCATGGTGCTTCTGAAAATGTATTTAACTTCTATTAAAAAGGGCACGAATGCCAACCGGGATTAAGGGCACGGCAATTATGGCTTTGAAGAAGGTATTTTTTGGAGGGGCACCACAGTCAGTAACAAGGGCACCGACCGCCGTGAAATTTGAGGCCTGTCTCATGCCAACACATTATACACACACAACCCGCTGTACCACCCAAATCTCAACAGCAACAAAATTGTTGATAAATTATTTGTTTAGATGGGCCTATTAATGCTATGCGCACTTTGAGGAATAATTTGGGTTGGCATCATGTCACTTTTTCTAAGTCTACTCCTAACAATTTAGTCCACATGTAGACTAAATTATTAGGAGTAGACTTAGTATGCATAATGCTTACGTTCAGAGCCTACGGATAGTAAAAACCAGTGCAAATTTAAAACTTGTGCACCCACATTTTGAACTTAAAGGCAAAGTATATACTTTTGGTTTTTGGAACCGTTCGATTATTTTGGATTAAGTTGGATATTGGACGGAGATGTGCTATAATTGTCCATATTCCACGAGCAGGTGATAACAAATTTATCTTTTCATGCAAACGTGATGCAAATCTTAAAATAACGCTTATATAGTGCCCTTTAATAAAGGTTTATATCACACACCACTAGATTCAAGGATTCAATTTTGCTTGAAGATAAATAATAAAGTAACCAATAAGTGCAGAGGTGTTGGCCACTTCAGGTATTTTATATCAACTGTTGATTCATTAGTGTCTAAAATCTTCTTGGTGATTGTACTGGCGTATGGGGGACAGTTAGTGTCAACCGTTAAACAAAGAACACGGCCAAAGGTCTGAGCTTCGGGTTCCTATCTTTTATTCACGGTGAACTGTAACATGAAACAAAGAAACACAATTCTAACTAACTTGTAATAAAACGTAAACAATAATAATATGAGATTTGTTGTATCTAGAGAAAACACAAATAATGCAATGGCCATGTTCCTTTCAGAGGCTGTAGAAGAATAAAGTTCTAAATCAAGGGATTGCTCCGGCATATTTGGCTGTAGGATTGGTCAGTGAAAGTTGGGGCTATAGAGAGATCGTTCTTTGACCATACATTCTTTAAAGGGGGAGCAATGAAGTGAACATACATGTACCTAATTTCGATGTGTGAAAGTAAATGATTATTAGCTGGTCGACATACATATAGATTCATCAAGGCAGGTGGTTATCAACAACAAGACTATATCTAATATTAAATCACAACAGTTGATTTCACTGTGCTGTAAGCATACATACAGCTATTCAAAGCTTTCTAAACTAAAGCTAAAGTTTGGCTGTGAATCGTGCCTGAAACTAGGTAAATAGTGCCTTTACATGGCTGGCTAAATTTACTTAATAAACCATCAAAAAACAAAGAAAATACTAACTTACATGACTGTGGTTTTCTATAGGGAAGGAAGTGTAAAAACCGATGCAATTATACTCAAGGTAGGAAAGGCAGAATGGTGTTGTCTGTACAGGATTTAGATAACACATTTTATCCTTCAATGATAAAATGCTTTATACACAGGGCGAACAGGTGTCTGTTGCTAGCTCCCCCACACGGTACGTGTGCTGCCCCAGTGCGGTTAAAATTGTACAAGCCTAAGGGGTATTTCCAGTATGGGCAGGGATGCGTGACCGGGTGCTGTGCATTAATGTTGAGTAACTTAGGTAATTTGTTTCCGTGGGCAAATTGTTTACGTTGCTTTGTTTTACAGTCCTCTGTGCATAAATGTGTTTGGTTGACGATTAGCCAATAGGGTGTTAAATATGACAACATTAGCCAATTAATTTTATTGTTTATGTACCTTGCGTTGTTGGGGACGCGTTTATTAGCGCGGGATAAGCTATCATGTCAAAGTCACTTTGTCACTGCCTGTCAAAGTGAACAGACCCTGTTAATTTTGTGATCACACAATTTTATTAATTTGTCGTTCTTGGTGGAAAATAAATAGTGATTCTTCTACACTTTGCTTACATCTTATCGGTTTTGCCACTGGAGTGATTTTCTTCTGGATGCCTTTTTGGTGAACTGGTAAAGTTTATTTTTCACACGTTAACTTGCTCCGTATATACCTGGATTTCTACAAATTACTCTCGCCGCCGGAGTGCAATTTTTAATCAGGCTTACGTAGGAAGAACGACAATTTTAGATTTCCGTTTCTGGCTTCAACTCATGAACTCATCATTTATCGGACAATCGACAACTATTTGCTACAGTGCTAGTAGAGTTTCTTTTCAGACATCGTGTCGAGGGAGCGACTAACTTTTCGTGAACTGGACGTAACATTATTTTACAATTTTCTTTTGATAATCGTTTTCGATCTCATCGGACGTGAATTCGGCAACTTTGACATTTTCACTCATAATAAAGCTGTAGTTCATGCAGCGACCGAGGAGGGTTGTTCGTTGTCCAGCTAGGCTACGTGAGATGGCACCCCCACAGAAACGGAGAAAGAAGGCCGCGGGCCCGGGCCCCTCGGCGGCAGCCACTGCAACAACCGCCTAGCACTAGTAGTAAGCCTCGTTTGTGCTATGCGTTCAACAGCGTCACAGGGTGTCACTTTCCTATGTGTAAATATATGCACAGTTGTAGTAATTGTATGCGTTTTGGTCATGGCGCAGTTAGATGCCGTAACGGTGGGCAATCTCGCTGGGCTAATTCTTCTCCGGGTGCTCCCCCGCAAAGCGCTAAACCGGGCTTTCGCGCACAGTTGAAAAGCGGGCAAGTTGCCAAATCGGCTTCACGTGCTCCGAAGCCAAATCCAGAGGGCGCTCCAGCGAAAGGAATGAATTATTCTTTTCGTTCTTCCAACTCCAATTATCTGTGCTATTTTGGATTTATGGTTGAAAATGTACCCGTTAAGTGAAGATGCGGGGCTTTTGCGGTCTGGTTTTTCTAAAGGTTTTTCATTATGTTTTGATGGACCGCGTGTTCCCCGTGATTCGGGTTGTTTGGCCTCGGCTGCCGAGCGCCCTCAAGTGGTGAAGGAGAAGTTAGCAAAAGAGATTAGCTTAGGGCGTATTGCTGGTCCGTTTCACAAACGACCATTTGCCAACTTGCAATGTTCTCCAATTGGGCTTGTACCAAAACGTCAACCAAACACATTCCGCCTTATTCACCATTTGTCATTTCCAGAAGGTCAGTCGATTAACGATTTTATTGATCCTAAACTTTGCGCTGTTCATTATGCATCTTTTGATAATTCAGTGGATTTGTTGCTACGTACAGGTCGCAATGCATGGTTAGCAAAGGCGGACATTAAATCAGCTTTTCGGCTTCTCCCAGTTTCTCCACTTGATTATGAACTGCTTGGTTTTACCTTTGATGGTCTTTTTTATTTTGATAAGTGCATGCCGATGGGGTGTGCTATTTCTTGTTCCCTATTTGAAAAGTTCAGTTCCTTTTTAGAATTTCATGTTAAAGGGGCTGCTGGCTCTTCTCTTGTCACCCATTATCTTGATGATTTTTTGTTTGTGGGCCCCTCTGCTTCAGATTGTAATAAATTGCTGCGTGTATTTACTCGGGCTTGTGGAACACTTGGGGTGCCATTGGCGCACGAAAAAAATGAGGGGCCAGTGCAAAGTATTACATATCTAGGCTTGGAGATTGATGCGTTGCATGCTCAAGTTAAGGTCCCGGCTGACAAGGTTCGAGCTATGATTGCCAAGATTACCGCTGTTTTGTCTCACTGTAAAATTACACTTGTTGCGCTACAGCCCCTTGTTGGTTCTTTGAATTTTCTATGCAGAGCCATTTCCCCCGGGCGAGCTTTTTTGAGGCGCCTTATTTCGCTTTCAAAGGGTATTACACAACCCCACTTTAAGATACGTTTGTCAGCAGGGGCGAAGCTTGATCTACGTACGAGGTTAGAATTCTTGATACATTTTAACGGCGTTTCTGCCTTTTTGGATCGCGAATGGGAAGCGAGCCCGGCGTTGGATTTGTATACCGACGCCGCAGGTAGCATTGGTTTTGGCGCTTACTTTCAGGGCCACTGGGTTCAAGGGCGTTGGCCTAACTCTTTTTTGTGCAATCCTCCGTCAATTGCGTTTTTGGAATTGTTTCCAATTGTTGTGGCACTCAAATGTTGGGCCCCCCAGCTAGCCAACCGCAAAGTTCTGTTCCACACTGACAATGCAGCTGTGGTGCACATTATCAACAAACAATCTTCTCAATGTCCCCAAATGATGCATCTCATCCGCACATTGGTGCTTGCCTGCTTGAGGTTTAATATTCGTTTTAAGGCTACACATGTGCCAGGGGTGTTTAATGTAATTGCTGACTCTCTGTCCCGTTTTCAGGAAACACGCTTTCGCGCAGCGGCTCCTCATGCAGACGCAGTCATGACGCCGTTGCCAGATCTACCCCTCGTTCACTAGATGATGAAATTGATAGGATTTTCAGAGCTGCAATGGCTTCAAATACACATAAAACATATGCTGCTGGATGGAATAAGTTTTGTCAGTTTTTTGGATCAGTTTTGGGCGGTCCAGTGTCAGCTGACGTAATTCAACGGTTTGTCGCATGGCTATCTTTACACAAGTTTGCTCCATCCACAATCACAACTTATGTTTCTGCTGTTGGGTTTTACCACAAGTTACAGGGGTGGGCTGATCCTACTAATGATTTTTTGGTGTCTAAATTACTTGAAGGGTGCAGGCGATTGCGTCCTTTATCGGAAACACGTTTGCCATTGTCTATCCCGCTTTTAGTGCAAATCACACAGTCACTTCCTGCAGTATGTACTTCTACATTTGAAGCTTGTTGATTTAAAACGGTTTTTGTTTGTGCATTTTTTGGTTTTATGAGGGTAGGTGAGCTGGCTGCGGATTCTCGTCATCGCGTTCAACCTTCGGTGTTAACAGCCGCAGATGTACAGTTTTGTCAGTCTTTCAAGCATGCCAAAAATAATCAGTGCGGCCCCCCACAGGTCATTCGCTTGGTGCAATCAGACAACGCAGCTATCTGTCCTGTACTGGCATTGAGAGAGTTTCTTTCTGTGAGACCTGCCACTGCTGGCCCTCTCTTTTGTCATTTCGATTGCACTCCACTCACTCGCTTTCAGTTCAATTCAGTTTTGAAAAAATCCCTCAAGTTTGTAGGTTTGTCTGGTGAGCACATCCGGGCTCATTCATTTCGCATAGGGGCGGCATCCTCTGCGGTGAGCAGTGGGGTTCCCATTGACCAAGTTCGTAGCATGGGCAGGTGGCGTTCTAACGCGGTTGCTACTTACATCCGCCCTATACCTCATTGGGGGATGCCGTGTACGTCGGTTACAGAACACCATGCGTAATTTAATCAGTATATCAGTATACCAATCCCCTCATTTTCTGTGACTTATCATTAGGTCCGGTTTGGATAATTGGCGACTCCATCGTCCGCTAGGCAGCCACTGCTGGGGCTATCAATCTACCTCATCCCATGGTGTGGAAGGGAAAAAGTGGGGCTGGCATGTGTGACTTGGGATCTTTGTTGCAATCGTGTGGTGGGGCAACTCCTGCCATTATTATATTTCATATTGGCACAAATGATTTAGTTAGTGTAGATGAATTTTGTATGCGGCACCGCATTTCGGTCACGCTACAGGATTACATTTGTCGGTTCCCTTCATCTAAAATTGTATGGTCTGACATTCTGCCACGGGTGTTCTACTTTGGGGCCAAGTCCCAACCCGCCGTTGAAAGGAAACGGCGGGCAGTTAATCGCTGGGCTAGGTCTCAATGTGTCAGGTTAGGGGCATACTGCTTGCATCCCCAATTTACTTGGACCGAAACGGCCCTATATCGCTTTGATGGCGTACATTTGTCGCCTTTGGGCACAACATTGTGCTCTCCCTGCGGGACGCGTTTGGCGCGTTTGGCTTTTTTTGGACGGGATTCACACAGTTTTTCGGGTTTTGGGGTTATAGTTGCAAGTAAACACCTTGTTCAAGGAACTTACACGCCCCTTCTTCATATTAAGATAAAGTATTGTAACAATAAGTTGTGTTAGCGCTCTGAGGTTCCCCAGAGGTTAATTCCGACCTCATGTCTCAAGGTGGAATTTCACAACTTAATTGATTGATGGGTTAACCTCATTGTATAAGGTATGACTAGTTTCAATAATTGTTTCATTGCATTCTGCCTGTGTGCCCACGTGATTGGAGTCAGGTGTGCACGCAGATAAAATTTGTTTGCCAAAATATGGGCGTGGTGCCCATTAATGGTTGTGTCACGTGTACATTGGTATAGAAGAAGCCAGGTAATTATGGCCAAATTTGTTGTGGTTGTGGCACGTGTACATTGTGATAGAAGAAGCCAGGTAATGGCCAAATTTTTTGTGGTGTACATTGGTATAGAAGAAGCCAGGTAATGGCCAAACAATGGGGGTCAAGTGTATCCCAAGCTCTTTTAAGCGTGTGACTGGTTAGCCATTACTTTTTTCGGCAACCTTCACAATTTTGTTTTGGCATAATAATAATAAGAAGAACAATAAAACAGTTTTCAGAGGCTGTGACATTCAATCAAAATATAATTTGCCTGCTTGTTTTATTCGTGTCTGAGTATAACAAGTGGTGAACAAGGCCTGTGTGTACACAATGTATAAGACTGGGGCTCTGTGGTAAAACAATCCAATGCCTGAGTGTATACGTGGCAGTGGCAAGCCCACCAAAGGAATGTGGAAATCTCCAGGGCCATTTCTAAGAACTGGGCTCAGCTATACCGTTGTGCATTAGGGCCTACTGTATCTTATAGTGTAAGAAAGCAGGGAAAGTAATACAGTATAAATGGTACTGAAACTATACTGTGGGTTTGGTGGTCTCTAATAAGCAGTCATCATATAGGTAAACTTTTCTAATGTAGAAAGTATAAGGAATATGATCTAAGATCATCACAGTGATCAAGAATGATGATGACTAAAAATTACTTACCAACAACAGTGATGTTAAATTGGCATGTTCCTTTATTCAGTGCAGTATCATTAACTCTGCACGTCACAGTTGTTAAGCCCACTGCATATGTGTCACCTGACATCACTACATTGCCCCTATCGTTCTCACATACAACATTGGCTGTAATGTCACCATCAACAGTATCACTGGCTGATGGTAAAGGTGACCAAGTGACAGTGGAGACGGCTGTTCCAGGATCCACATTCATGGAAGGGAGAGCAATTGGACATATCACTGTAGGAGCTTCATTATCTAAAAGAATGAAGAAAAAATATGGAATCAGCACATTTCTGTAAAGCATAAACAATCCTGGCACTGTATACACACTAAAGAGGGACTCAATTCCGTTGCCAACTTTGACAAGTTGTTGCATTTTAATTGCATATCATGCATCAAAATACCAACTAATAGTTTTGTCACTTAGCAATGAAAAAGGTTGTTCAAATTACAACATTTTATGAAGCTTTGTCTGGTATAAACTCAAAAATAGCAGCAGTTGTTATGTAAGCAGGTGTCCCACCTGACCCCACAAGGTCATTGAACAGCAAGATTCCTCTCATCAGGCCTCAAATTTCAACATTTTTCGGGCAAGGCCACTTTGGCCTTGGAGCAAGCCAAATTTTGGAGGGCATGCCAAGGCCAGTGGGGGCACCAAGAGGGATGATGACTAGAAACAGGGGCGGATACAGGGGGTGCGTGGGGGGCGCACGCCCCCTCTTTTGCTTGAGGAAAAAAACTAGACATATTTGCATTTGTGAACAAATGCAGAGCTGTTTCGCTAATAATATTTTCATATTACTCAAGTGAATATGAAAGTTTGTTGTGTGTACATAATCAAGTTAAAAATACAATATTTAATGCCTTGTGAGATCCAATTAATTGTCTATATATCTTGTAAAACTGTACCTTTGAGATAATATAACCTGACAAATGATGACGTCATGATGACGTCAATTATTATTGGAATCAGTTATGACATATCAAGCTTGTTTAAAAAAGAATTTGGATTAAAGCAAGTTCCGTTAGCAATTTCTGACTTAAATGGGCAAAAACTTAAAAAATCATAACAAATCGTTAGATGACGTCATCATGACGTCATTACAAGTTTAACAGGAACTTGCCATTATCTAACGACTTGCCAAGTTTCAACGTTATCAGACCTATACTTTTGGAGATATACAACTTCAGGTGCACCTTTAATGTCACGTCACGTGACCCCTGATGATGTAATCAATCTAAAACTTCACACATATGACGTTGATCATGTGTATCAATTTTGAAGCGATTACAAAAAACTTCGCCACACACATCTTCTCAAAGTGCATTTTGAACAGTTTTCCCACTGCCACTAGAGGGCGCTCTTTAATATTATTACGTCATTGGTATTTTTTTTTAACTGCACACCCTTGCCGGACACTAACATCGTTGAAAGCATTTTCATAACATTTAGCACTTTTGAATTACAAGGCACTTCCGGTTTCGACCGGAAGTAGAGGTCGTATGAGGTCACGCACACTGAATAAAATGAAGACCTAGTTCATCCCAACCCTATCCCCCAAACAGAAACCTACGGTCTCTTGTGGCTGATTTGATATAGATTTTCAAATATTTAAAATAGAAACCTTTAAGATGACGTCACGTGACAGGTGATGACGTCATCATGACATCCTTGTTTTAGGATCATTATTGCACCAATGCCTTTCATCACTGAAAGTTTCATTGCAATTGCTCTTTAGGAACTATGCAAAAGGCCGCTTAGAACGAATTGTGCGTTATTTCAATGACTTCCGGAAGTCTGAAAAATAAAAATAACTAGAGCTCAATTGCATTTGTGAACAAATGCAAAGCTGTTTCGCTAATAATATTTTCAAATTACTCAAGCGAATATGAAAGTTTGTTGTGTGTACATAATCAAGTTAATAAATACAATATTGAATGCCTTGTGAGATCCAATTCATTGTCTATATATCTTGTAAAACTGTACCTTTAATTTAATATAACATGGCGAATGATGACGTCATGATGACGTCAATTATTTTTCGAATCAGTTATGACATATCAAGCCTGTTTAAAAAATAATTTAGATTAAAGCATGTTCCGTTAGTAATTTCTGACTTAAAGGGGCAAAAAATTAAAAAATCATAACAAATCGAGTGATGACGTCATCATGACGTCACTACAGGTTTAACAGGCACCTGCCATTATCTAACGACTTGCCAAGTTTCAACGTGATCAGACCTATACTTTTGGAGATATACGACTTCAAAAAGTGCACCTTTAATGTCACGTCACGTGACCCCTGATGACGTAATCAATCTAAAACTTCATACATATGTTGGCTGCCTGACGGTCATCATGTGTATCAATTTTGAAGCGATTACAAAAAACTTCGCCACACACATCTTCTCAAAGCGCATTTTGAACAGTTTTCCAACTGCCGCTAGAGGGCGCTCTTGTGTATCGTGACGTCATCGGTATTTTTTTTTAACTGCACACCCTTGCCGGACACTAACATCGTTGAAAGCATTTTCATAACATTTAGCACTTTTGAATTACAAGGCACTTCCGGTTTCGACCGGAAATAGAGGTCATATGAGGTCAAATGATGACGTCATGATGACGTCAATTTTTTTTCGAAGCAGTTATGACGTATCAAGCCTGTTTAAAAAAGAATTTGGATTAAATCATGTTCCGTTAGCAATTTCTGACTTAAAGGGGCAAAAAATGAAAAAATCATAACAAATCGTGTGATGACGTCATCATGACGTTATTACAGGTTTGACAGGAACTTGCCATTATCTAACGAGTTGCCAAGTTTCAACGTGATCAGACCTATACTTTTGGAGATATACGACTTCAAATAGTGCACCTTTAATGTCACGTCACGTGACCCCTGATGACGTAATCAATCTAAAACTTCATACATATGTTGGCTGCCTGACGGTCATCATGTGTATCAATTTTGAAGCGATTACAAAAAACTTCGCAACACACATCTTCTCAAAGTGTATTTTGAACAGTTTTCCAACTGCCGCTAGAGGGCGCTCTTGTGTATCGTGACGTCATCGGTATTTTTTTTTAACTGCACACTATTGCCGGACACTAACATCGTTGAAAGCATTTTCATAACATTTAGCACTTTTGAATTACGAAGGCACTTCCGGTTTCGACTGGTTTCGACCGGAAGTAGAGGTCACATGAGGTCACGCACACTGAATAAAATGAAGCCCTGATTAATCCCTACCCAATCCCGCAAACAGAATCCTACGGTCTCTTGTGGCTGATTTGATACGCATTTTCAAACATTTAAATTATAAACCTTTAAGATGACGTCACGTGACAGGTGATGACGTCATCATGACGAATTTGTTTTAGGACCTTCCTTGCACCAATGCCTTTCATCACTGAAAGTTTCATTGCAATTGCTCTTTAGGAACTATGCAAAAGGCCACTTAGAACGAATTGTGCGTTATTTCAATGACTTCCGGAAGTCTGAAAAATACAAATAAAAGGAAAAACAAAAACTTTAACAAAAACAATAGCTGTTTCGCTGCGCTTGCCGCGAAACAGCTAAAAACTTTAACAAAAACAAGAGCTGTTTCGCTGCAAAGCGAAACAGCTAAAAAAAAAAACATCAAGGGGAAAAATGTGGTAGAGACAAAGTTAATGGACATAGGCCCTACCTATTAGTTTTTTTCCAAAAAGCTACTAATAATCCGTACCTCGTACACTTTGTTTCATTTGTGGACCACTATTAATTCACTGACTGATGAGGAATTACACGTGAATCTGTGTGTGTGGTCATCGTGTTTTTCTCATACACTGAACATAGCGCGAAACACCTGCACATGCCTGGCGCAGGGTCCGGGGGCGTGAAGATCATACAACCGCAGCGTGAGTCGACCATGCCACCTGTGTGTGTACATTGTGCAAAGAAGTATCTGGCTGGAGGTCAGCACGCGTGCGCGCTAAATACAATGTGACTTTTACAATACGAACTTCGGAAACTAGTATAAAAAAAAAAAAAATGAAGACATAGCCCCATGAATAGGGCCAATCCACTTCGTATCCTTGGCTCTAGCACCATTGCATTCCTATTTTTGTGCCCGATTTAATTTTTAATCCGGGTTATTAAACTTACTAATAGAATGCTACTGTACTTGTAGAAAGCCCTAATTAATGCTTAATTGTTTTTTAAAAACATCACAGATCTTTTGGGAAAATTGTTTGCTTTTCGAATTGCAAGTCTGATTTTTTCCCCACATATTATTAACTTGCGCGAAAAACCATTGTCAGGTTCCCTCAACAATCCACAACAGTTATTCGATCAACTGCTGATATTTAATGGAGACCAGACTGATTCACTCAGCGCGCCATCAAGGTCTTGTGAAATACGTGTAATGTGGTGCGCATCTTAAGCCAGTCTGAGCAAAAGATACTATGCTCAGCGCGTTATGTAAATCAGTCTGGTCCCCATTAGATCGAATAAATGTTGTGAAATTGTTCAGGGAACCCATATTGCAACTAACAAGTCTTTATTATTATTATTATTATTATTAGTATGGTTCTCGCGAAAGTTGTTAATACGTGATCAAAAAATTCACTCTCGCGACTCGAAAGGCAATCAATTTTCCACCAAAGTCCGTGATGTTAAAAAAAAATGTTAGCATTAGGGCTTTCTTCAAGTAGGCCTACAGTAGCATTCGATCGGTAAGTTTTATAACCCGGATTAAAAATTACATCTGGCACAACAATAGGATTGCAATGGTGCTAGGCCCAATAGACCGATCCATTAAGCCCCGCCTCCTTACGAGTTGACCAATCACAGTCGCGAAACCCGATCACCATTAGTGCAAAGATCACCAAACGGCTCAAATGGTGATCAGATTTCGCGGTTGTGATTGGTCAAAGAGAAATGGGCGTGGCTTAATGGATCGGTGAATTGGCAAGGATACGAACCAAGTGGATTGGCCCAATATGGGGCTAGTGAAGACATAGCATCGTATAATCATGGTGTCTCACTCTGTTCAGAAAATCACAGATTTTTTTCATATTCAAGAACTTAAGGGTTAATATATCTGTTGTGTTTCTTTCAAACTGGTAATTATCAATTGTCACATTTTCGTACATTAATGTTATTATTGCTCGAGATATTGCATGAGATCGCACCACAGAGCATCTAGAATCCTAACTGTTTCGGAGCATTTAAGCGGGCCCCGGAACCGGCCCATGCCGTAAGGGCTTCGCGTTACGCGCTTATAGGAGCCACAAATTGCGTTCACCATTTGCTGCTTGGCAAATTTTCACGCCCCCCCCGTTTGGAAAATCCTGGATCCGCCCCTGAGAAATTACTTACCAACAACAGTGATGTTAAATTGGCATGTTCCTTTATTCAGTGCAGTATCATTAACTCTGCACGTCACAGTTGTTAAGCCCACTGCATATGTGTCACCTGACATCACCACATTGCCCCTATCGTTCTCACATACAACATTGGCTGTAATGTCACCATCAACAGTATCATTGGCTGATGGTAAAGGTGACCAAGTGACAGTGGAGACTGCTGTTCCAGGATCCACATTCATGGAAGGGAGAGCAATTGGACATATCACTGTAGGAGCTTCATTATCTAAAAGAATGAAGAAAAAATATGGAATCAGCACATTTCTGTAAAGCATAAACAATCCTGGCACTGTATACACACTAAAGAGGGACTCAATTCCGTTGCCAACTTTGACAAGTTGTTGCATTTTAATTGCTTATCATGCATCAAAATACCAACTAATAGCTTTGTCACTTAGCAATGAAAAAGGCTGTTCAAATTACAACATTTTATGAAGCTTTGTCTGGTATAAACTCAAAAATAGCAGCAGTTGTTATGTATGCAGGTGTCCCACCTGACCCCACAAGGTCATTGAACAGCAAGATTCCTCTCATCAGGCATCAAATTTCAACATTTTTAGGGCAAGGCCACTTTGGCCTTGGAGCAAGCCAAATTTTGGAGGGCACCAAGGCCAGTGGGGGCACCAAGGCCAAAAATGCAATTTTAAAAAAGGCACAAAGGCCATTAATAAACTATTAGTTGTAAATCAAAATAACACCGTAATGCATTAGTTACCCTGAATTTTGTTTTACACACACAAAAAAAAAAAAATTAATTTGAAAATTGGCCAGAGGAATTCCACTATGGGTGGTTAACCCGATGAAACAATTTGCATGAATAAAATATTGATAAATCACATCTTATTCATAAACAAACCGTAAAACTGTAAGCCACGTACCAGATGTCAACACACTTTCCAGGTTTAAAAGAACACAACACCCACTCCTATGAGTCACAAAACCAAGTCACAAAACCACAAAGACACCTCATGCAGGTGGCTTGTCTTTTGAGTGAAGCAAGAGTATTACAAACTAAAACAATTGTATAACAAACTGTAGAGGATTAATTGATAATCATCCCAGGTGAGGCCTGGATATATAGTGTCTGGGGCTAACATTAAATAAAGAAAAAGAATCTCCAACTGTCGGCTTCGTTTGTGTAGAAAAGTTTTTGTTGTTGTACATGTAATCATTGACAACTGGGTACAAAAAAGTTTCCATGAAATCGCGGCAGCTGCATGGTGCTTCTGAAAATGTATTTAACTTCTATTAAAAAGGGCACGAATGCCAACGGGGATTAAGGGCACGGTAGACGGCTGCCCACAAAAATTGGCCACATTCATACCATTACTGACAAGATTACCCCCACTACCATGACTACTGGTACTTAGGCTACTGCCAACGTTAGCAGGCATAACACTATTTAGGCCTGTGGCAATAGTCGCAACGTGACCCATATTACTGGTACTACTACTAGGCCTATCACTACTGCCACTACTATTATATTGCTAGGCAAACTCATGACATTACTATATGCACTATTATTACTAATAGCAGGCCCATCATTAGTGGGAAAATTGCTATCCGCCTGCCCCACCACATGCCCTTGTAACAGACCCTGTTGCCCGGACTCACCCGACTGAGCACCACCGTGCAGGCTGCCGCCGCTTGGTTGCTGGTGCCCCACTCTGGCTCTCTTAGCCGGTGGCCCTGTACTCCCGGCAGTGGCAGGAGGCCGAACAGTAGGCCGAGCACTAGTGTTGTTAAGCGCAGGCGGGCGAACGACTGCGTCGCCGACCTCAGCAAAACGAGCCGGTAAACGGCTGGCCCTTCTTGGCCGTGGCATATCTACGCTAACGTAGGACTATAATAATGTACAATTAAAAGGATTGGTCTAGGATCCTACAACCTGGTGTAAAAATTTCGATTTAAGTACGAGAAGTTCTTTAGATATAAATTATTGAAATTTCAACTTCCGTTTTGGACCGGAAGTCAAGGTAAAATTGGGTCACTCTTTGTGAATTGTTTGTTGGGTTTTCCAAGACCTGTCCGATGATGTATAGAATGTACAAATCCATTCAGCAGTTTTCGAGTTATGATTTTTTGAAATATTAAACTTTGATTTACTGTATTTCGACACCTGATGACGTCAGCATGACGTCACTCCAGCGGTGTCTTCTACAAGTAACGATCTAACTATATGTGAAGTTTGAAGCTTGTGTGAGCTTCGGAAGTGTGCGTTTTTTTGCGGACAATCGCGGGGGATAAGCAGAAGAAGTATTTTTTTTTAAACGTACAAAAACAAGAGGTGTTCCAGGCGGATTGCCCGAACACCTAATAAGTCTTATGTGGTAATATTACTGGACGTTAGACAACATTCACCCAGTCTAAACTCCAGGGATTTGTTTGTAACCTTTTCCAAAGTTATGGATGAGCGAGGTTCATGAGGAAAAGGCAGGAGGTCATTGCGCAGGTACATGTTATGCTAAACAAATTTTAGAGTTTTCTGCCTTTTTGTATTTTCAGGTATCATAGGGAACCCCTTATGCCAATGGCTAAATCAGTGCTGTTATTCTCAGGGTTGTTTTGTCCATACATTCTTTTGATCATTTGAAAAAAAAATACGAGAAAAAACCACATTAGCTTAGGCTATTTTCTTAATTTAAATATCTCTATTTTGGCATTTTGAACTGAACATTTTGGAGAAAAATGCATATTTTTTACAAATTGTCTGGCAACGGCATACAAATCGAATGTCTCTAAATATTTCAAGAATGTTCAATCTTCCTCAAATCTCACTCCTGTGTGTGAAGCCGAATGTGCACATCTGCTTAATCGTCACCGTCCCTAGCAATAACATTGGTTTCCCGTTCTTCATTTTACCCTGAAATAATGTTTTTATAGTTATTAATGTGGTTCAAATTAATAGTGGCATTTCAATTCCATTGCAACAACCCTTTAACATTTGTTATTCTCCTCTTCTTTGTACGTTTTACAAATTTCATGTTGCAGCTTTTACTTCGTTAAAAACTTCGGAGGGGGGGGGGCACATGAAATGATTACTTGATCATAATGATATTGACCAAGTAACATCGAACATAACATAAACATCCCCCATTGACATATGTAATGTACTGTGCATGTATATCTTTTAATTGTGTTCTATATGGTAGCTGAGTAACTGTACAACAATAGGTTAACACAAAATACTTGAATTGGTTGGACGCATGCTTGGAAGATATATGAACGCATCTAAACACGATCAGGATTCTCCAAAACGCCGACCAGCAATATGAATTTGTTACAGCATGTACATGTACATGTACAGTATGTCAAGTCTATACTACTGCAGGGTAGTATGCCGATTAGAACGATCTGTGAGGAGCTGTGCGTTCTTCTGTAAAGCCTAAATATGGGTGATTCCATTCACAAGAAGCTGTCAAACATTCCTTAAACTTTGCAAATAATTGTAAAAGAAAAAAAAGAAAAAAATTGTAACAAACTGAATTAAATTTGTTATGAACTGCAGCTATTGCTCTGATGTGAAATTGTACTTGCATAAAGCATGCAGAAGAGTGAACTGTAGTCAAATAATCCTACTACACTACACGACACATCCCCCTTGTTCAAAATGGCATGCCCCAATAAACAAACGGCAGGTTTTGTGTAGCCAAGACATTTTTTATACAACCATATTATAAACCATAACTTTTGTGGTATATAACTTACAATTGACATCGCATTCTTTACAAGAATTGGACTTTCCAATAGTATAAATATACCAGCTTAAAGGCACCGAACATGTTTGGTAATTATCAAGGACCAGTATTGTCACTCGGTGTATCCTAGCCTTTTGTCAAGGCCATCGTGGCTTGGACAGCTTTGTAAACAGTGGAGCAAATGGAACGAGAGACCACGCGCGCGAGCCGAGTGGCGAGGCCACGGGGGCCTTTTCCAACTTGTTTGCCATTTTTTTAATGAATTATTCATTAAGTTTGAAACATGCGTTATGCACTCCTGATTGGTTTGGACTTTTGCTACCGTTTCGGGTAGCAAAAGTCGAGATTATAAAGAAACACATAAGAAACCGCAAACAAGTTGGAAAAGGCCCTCGTGGTCTCCCATTTCAGTCGCTTGGGATCGCGGCTCTACAAAGCTGTTCAAGCCACGAAGGCCTTGACAAAAGGCTACGTGTATCCCAACATATGCATAAAATAACAAACCTGTGAAAATTTGGGCTGAATCGGTCATCGAAGTTGCAAGAAAATAAAGAAAGAAAAAACACCCTTGTTACACAATTTTGTGTGCTTTCAGATGCTAATAAAAGGCTTCATGCATGAAGTCTTATTATTTTAGTGAGAAGTTACCTCTTTCTCAAAAACTACGTTACTTCAGAGGGAGTGGTTTCTCACAATGTTTTATACTATCAACAGCTCTCCGTTGCTGGTTACCAAGTAACTTTTTATGCTAATATATATTTTGAGTAATTACCAAACGTGTACAGTGCCTTTAAATCACATTTAGAAGGACCTCTTATGTACCCTTTTTCGACAGAGCAATCTCTGTCATAGCTTGCTGAATGCTGTGGACACGCATTTCAATTAGATCTCAAACAACCCTTCTGATTCAACTTAGTTTAACCACAGATATTATCTAGAGAGGGATCATCCTCTATTTTAAAGTTTGAACGAAAACAATCGACCGGGGGGGTTACCGAGTTACGACCCGGCGTTTAAGGACCGCATTGGATAGTCTGCAATGAGCATAAAAATTCCGGCACTCGGTAAAATTGAAAAAAAATGATTATCTTTACACCCCATGGTACGAGATTATAAAACTTTCAATTTAATACAATTTAATACTACTCTTTTTTGTTGGCACACAAACAAAGTTCATCGTTGAGTAGAAGCTGAGATAGGACTCTGGAACGAAAAAAACAACAACGTATGCAGTCTTTCTGGGGTGACTTAATTCGTTTTCGTAGTTAAGTTGTACAAAGGAATTCAAGGGTTGTTCTAAAACCCACTCGACGTCCACCCCATAATCGAAATCCGAATTCATAAAGCATTGCTTTACGACCGACAAAGAATTAATTATTCCCCGAGTTGGAATTCACAGCAGGCGTGCGATCCAAAGCTAGCACTAGCAGTCAAAGCGACTTCCGACTTCCGACGACCTGACCGATCCGTTGTCAGTCGGGTAGCCCCACTATTATATGTGACCTAAATATTTACTGGAAATTTTATAATTAACATGACTGTCATCATTACCTAGCTACACCTCTAGTTAAGACCCCAATTCAAGTATTTAGGAGGTAACACCATCCTTTCTCTATGGTTACACCAACCAAGAACCACGAACCTAAAAACGAAAATAAATGGTCAGCGGATTTTCCCCAGGACGAGCAGTACATCATGTAGGCCTACTGACAACAAACACTGCACACACAAAAACACGTGTGGGCCATGGTTCGGTTGTGTACCCTAACCCTCCATTAAAAAGCAAGTAAGACTTGTTGACAGGCAGGCAGGAGCAACCAGGAGGCAGGCCGGAAATGCGGTAGCTGCGACAGCGGCCATTGGCCGTAATCGTACTCAGGCTGTAAATCCAGGTTCCCAGTTTGGATATAATTTTATTTAGGCTCGATTCGGCAAATAGATATGCATGGCATTGCAAAATTGTACTGTAGCAAAGTCGAGGGGTCGAGGGGGTCGTGGGTCGAGGGGGTCGTGGGTCGAGGGGGTCGTGGGTCGAGGGGTTCTATACGTCCAGACGTATTTTACGCCAGTCAACGTCCAACAAGAAAGATGTAAAACTGAAGGGTAGACAATTCAGTTTTTAAAATAGATTCACACCGCAATGTTAAACATCGTTGTAAATGCATAATTACTCTACTTTGATTGTGGATATTACTTTTTGTAGTATATTGGTCTTGTTTACAAAGCATAGAAAAAGGACGGAGACCTTTCTCTATGATTATATGTTTCATTGTATTTCATAAAGCGTCCCACCCCTTCTGCTTACCCGCAACCGCCTGCGGACTCGGGGGAACCAAGATGCGGTATTGTTTATTGACATTAAATATTGACACTCGATCGGGCAATTTCTGGCTCGAATGTGATTTTGGTAATGCGGCCAGACAGTGGATTGACTTGTTTATAGTAGCAATTAAGCTTGGATGTTATTTCTGGCTCGAATGTGATTTTGGTAATGCAACCAGACAGTGGATGTGATTTTGAATTGGCACGTTTAACTATGGATGTGATTTCGGACTTGGATGTGATTTTGGCTTAGGCCTAGACAGTGGATGTGATTTCGGTAATGCAGCCAGACAGTGGATGTGATTTTGATAATTGGCAATTACCATGGATGTGATTTCTGGTTAGGATGTGATTTTGGCCAAGATCACATTCTATAGCCCCAAAATCACATCCACCAAAACTGCCTTTCCATTTTTGTTGTAAAATCACATCCAGGCCATTCAGTGCCAACTAATAGCTTTGTCACTTAGCAATGAAAAAGGCTGTTCAAATTACAACATTTTATGAAGCTTTGTCTGGTATAAACTCAAAAATAGCAGCAGTTGTTATGTATGCAGGTGTCCCACCTGACCCCACAAGGTCATTGAACAGCAAGATTCCTCTCATCAGGCCTCAAATTTCAACATTTTTAGGGCAAGGCCACTTTGGCCTTGGAGCAAGCCAAATTTTGGAGGGCACCAAGGCCAGTGGGGGCACCAAGGCCAAAAATGCAATTTTAAAAAAGGCACGAAGGCCATTAATAAACTATTAGTTGTAAATCAAAATAACACCGTAATGCATTAGTTACCCTGAATTTTGTTTTACAAACACACACAAAAAAATAAAAAATTTGAAAATTGGCCAGAGGAATTCCACTATGGGTGGTTAAACCCGATGAAACAATTTGCATGAATAAAATATTGATAAATCACATCGTATTCATAAACAAACCGTAAAACTGTAAGCCACGTACCAGATGTCAACAGTCAACACACTTTCCAGGTTTAAAAGAACACAACACCCACTCCTAAAGAGTCACAAAACCAAGTCACAAAACCACAAAGACACCCTGCATGTCTTTTGAGTGAAGCAAGAGTATTACAAACTAAAACAATTGTATAACAAACTGTATAGGATTAAGATAATCATTCTCCCAGGTGAGGCCTGGATAGTGTCTGGGGCTAACATTAAATAAAGAAAAAGAATCTCCAACTGTCGGCTTCGTTTGTGTAGAAAAGTTTTTGTTGTTGTACATGTAATCATTGACAACTGGGTAAAAAAAAGTTTCCATGAAATCGCGGCAGCTGCATGGTGCTTCTGAAAATGTATTTAACTTCTATTAAAAAAGGCACGAATGCCAACAGGGATTAAGGGCACAGCAATTATGGCTTTGAAGAAGGTAATTTTTGAAGGGGCACCGACGGCCATGGCCGTCGTGGCCGCCGTGAAATTTGAGGCCTGTCTCATGCCAACACATTATACACACACAACCCGCTGTACCACTCAAATCTCAACAGCAACAAAATTGTTGATAAATTATTTGTTTAAATATTTTTTTATATTGTCATATTTATTTATATTTTTTTCATGGAGGAGTAGAGTAATTTTTTTTAATTTCTCACACAAGTAGACTGGATACAAAGTATTATTGGGAAAAAATGGGAAATCTGTCAGTAATGTCCCACGCTGTCAAATAACCACTTGAAAAAGGTGTATTTTGGCATTTTTACAGCCAAACCCATATTCAGACCCCTGCCAAATACCCATCAAAGGTGTGATGGGTCTATCCTTATATCAGGTCACACATATACACCTAGTTTATAACCAGATGTAATACAAAAGCAATCGGACATTTCACTTAGGCACTACATGTAGGTAAGGGGGTCTAAAAAATGACGAAAAATCATTCCGCGGGCTAAAATGTCAGTTTTTAAAGACCTATGCCTTGATATACAAATTTCCTATGCTACTTATTATGACAGTAGATTCTAATTGATGGTGTACCAGGTACCCTGTATATTAATTTGCAGTTACATATCTTATCTCAATTTGTAGATATAGGCCTCTAAAAATGCCCAAAACACCAAAAGTAAATTTGAAGGGGCTGGGCTTAAATTTTTAGGGGGTCATATCTCAGAAATGTCAAGGAGTAGGATTCTAAAATTTGGTGTGTGTTCATGGCACCCATAGGGGAATGTTTTTTTTTTTTTTAATTAGCAAAATCTGAGACGGAGCCTGCCGACCCATCATGTGAGTTGACACGGAATGACCCTATGAGACAATGGAAAACCGCCAGTTTAGACAGTATACTGTACACACATTTTCCAATATTTTAAGTCTTCAAACCCTCAATTCATTACAGGAATGCACTTCTTTATTAGGAGAATAAATCATGCTAACCCCCAATGCATTACTTATAAATTAAGTTACTTCTTCATTTTTATTGCTCATATTCATGGATGTAGATATTTTGATGATCAAATAGATTTGGCAAAAAATGCAACCCAAACCTTGACATATGAAACCATCACCCATCAATCCAGTGGGGCATGTCTGACAGGTAAATCCAAGAGAAGGTGCCAGTTGGTCATCGCAGAGAACATTGGGAAAGCAGGGTTCCACAACACAAGGATTAAAATCTTCTTCACAAGTGGCTCCTGACTTTCCAACAGGACAAACACATGATGCTATCTGAAATTGTAATAGTTGTTCTATATTTTAATTTGCATTCATAAATTCATCTTGAAGGATTTTTGGCAACTACTGGACCATGTAAACAAGAAGAATACTGGTTTAACTTGATATCTAGATTCTGTAGAGTAATGTCTCACTTTAACATAAAGAAAACCAGCTCTACAATATAAGCAATGGCATTGGATCCACTTGCATTACAATTAATATAAATCGTATGTACAATGTATGCAGTACATGCATGTGAGCACGGTTCACAGCCGACAAGACCTACTACATGTATGTGAACACAGTTCCCCGCCTACAAGACCTAAATGTACAATGTATGCAGTACATGCATGTGCACACGGTTCACAGCCTATAAGACTTTTGTCCGAGCAATATCAAAGGCATAAACAAAATCATGTCACTTTTTTCCCATAAACTTACAGCAAACTTGTCAACCAACACATGAGAATCTTGTTGAAACTGGTTGTAATTGCACTGGGATTCGTTCAGACAGTTGCACAGCTTTATAATAGGTGTAACTGAAGATTGGAGTGTTCCATCATTCACCAAAAATGTTATATTCACTTTTTCTGAACTTGAAGGTGTCCATGTGAACAATCCCCCTGCAATGAAAAAGTTTAAGGCTTTTATTGTCTTAACAAAAAGTATAGCTTTATAAATCAAGACTATTATCCTTGTATTTATGTTGTAGTTATGGTGCTGAAATTACAATGTTTTAAATAATATAATTAATAAACATGAAAACGAGTTGAAGTTACACACAAGGTACATGTACAGCTATGGTAAATGTTTCCAAAGTTCCATCAAAGCATTTTGCCTAAAATTAGATTATCATAACCCAATAAAACATAACAGACAAAAGTAGCAAATGAATACTGAAACACAAGATGTTGAAATGAAAGTGCCATCAAATAAAAAACACACACACATGGAATCATTTTGCTACATCTTCTTACCCCTTAAATGTATTATAAGATAATCTGCAAGCTTTTCCCCCTCATAATGCACTTTGGAACTCACTACCTGTATCTTGCTTCTCACCATCTTCCGGTTCAAGAGAAAAACAGAACAGATATCTTCAGCTACATCTTTAATGTAGTGCTTAAAGTGTTTGTAGGATAACAAATACATTAGGTATTATGGCTTCAGAAACAGTAAGTTAAAGTGACACACCAGCTTTGTTGGGCTAATTAGGCACCAAAATAGACCCCAACATGACTCTAAAGGTCTTCCAGGAGTACTAGAATGGTTCCTAAAAGAAAACATCAAATTTGCCTGTTGGAGTTTTGGTTTGGATAAGTTACATGATCTTTGGAGCTAGTTTTACTTCCAGCTGTATAAAAGTTAATTACTGCAAAAAATTTAACTGAAGTTTTTTAAACAATTATTTATTAGTATTTGACAAAATAATAATAGATTGAGTATGCAAAAACAGTAAAAACATTCAAGAAATAACAGCGACAAAGAACCAAACACAAAAAATGTTATTATATTCTAGGAATACTGGAAAAGGGGAAGGGACCCAAAAGCATAAAAAAGCAAGAGGAAGGCAAGAAAACAAGGATTAAACAACATAAGGATAGGCCTATTATCGGATAGAGCAGGAATACTACAGATCTGCTCAGACTTCTGCCTGCCAACTACAGTTTTCCTTTCAGAAGAACCAATCAGAGCAGTGACTGACTCTACACTGAAACCTCTGAAACCCTATAAATGGACCAACATGTCTTACACTCTTCAGCCTCCTGACGATGACTAGAGCAAGCTAGTCGAAAGGTTGAGACCTATTAAGAACTCACTCCGCGGCAGTGTAGTTAATAAACGAGAAGTCCCCTCGATCCACAAAGGGAAAGTAGTAGTCCCTGCCAATTTCCTACCTCCCGCCCAGGTGGTAGTTAATAAGCAGGACAGTTCTTTTCAGAACCAGAAAAGTCTCCCGAAGTGTCCCGTATTCCGAATAATCTACTCCACGGCAGTAGAATAAATAGCTAGACAAAAGTTCTCAAAGAACACATGGTGTTACCGCAAACCAAATATACATTGATACCTCACCATGCAATGCCTCAAATCCCATATAAGAGCTATAAAGTTCACCAAAACCAAAAGAAAGCAATAAAAAGAATAGTTGAAAAAGAACTACCTTGTTTACTATCAACATATTAGTAGAAGAGGCCATAAGACAAATGAAAAGTAGAAAAAGTACCAGGACTTGATGAACTAACAGACAACATCATCAAACTAGCAGGAGAGGAGACAATTAAACAGCAGACAAAGTTGTACAACCAGGTATTAAAAGAAAGGAAAATACCAATCAAGTGGAAAGAGCAAACAACATTTTGCTGCACAGAAAAGACGACAAGGCGGGCATAAAAAACTACCTGCCGATGAGTCTACAATCTTGCACACAAAATAACCCAGAATAGGTTCAAGGTTACTTTAGATCAGAACCAGCCTAGTGAGCAAGCAGGCTTCATGGGAGGCTTTTCAACAACAGACCACCTACAAGCAGTAAACCAACTGAGTGAAAAATCAAATGAATACAAGCTCAACCTCTGCCTGGGATTCATTGATTACCAGAAAGCTTTTTAAAACTCCATTGAACATGAGAGCATGACTGATGCACTAAGGAATACAGGAATTGATGAGGGATACATTCACACCTTGGTTGACATCATACACAGACACTACTGCCAAGATACATATAGACAAGGATGTCTCAAAAAAGGTAACGATAGAGAGAGGTGTTAGCAAAAAGAAGAAGAGGAAGACAAAAGAGAAGATGGAGAGATGAAATCCAAACATACAAAAAAAAAAAAAAACTTGGACCAGAATAGCAAGGAGAAGAAAATGGAAATTGCATGAGGAGGGCTTCATCAAACAGCTGTCGAAGACAGATGATGATGATGATGATTTGACATAAGAGACTATGTATTCAGATTATGGATAAAGGTTTTTTTTTAATTATGAAAAATCAAACATAAGATTTTAATTCAGTAAGTCTGTGCAACGGAAGCGTAATCCACAGTGTACAGCGCTGGGGCTTGCGAGACAAAAACTAAGAGGCAAAATCGCATACAGTCGTTGCCGTGGTTCGTTGGGCTAGCGAGACCTAAACCAGGAAGCAAGAAATAGCTACAGCTGGGAGCTTGATGTGGAGGGAGTAGGGAGCCAGACTGCTTGCTAACTTTTGTAATTAAGGGTTTTATTCTGTATACCTGGCAGTTCAAATTTGCTATTTCAGAACACTTCTATGCTCCGTGTATGTACTTTTCCCCCCTCTTTTTTACACTTTACTTACTTAAATTCATGAAATTTGTTGATAATTAAATAAGAAAAATATTGTCAATACATATGAATATCACTTTTGTTATCATGATGATGAAATTTTGTTTATTTATAGTGTTGAAAAAAAATTTGTGACACAAAAAATGCCGAAAGTATACCCATATTTTGTTGCAATTTCGGTCTACAACTGTCGGGAGGATGGATTATCATAGCTATACTTTTGGCTTTGTTAGTGTAGTAATACTAGACCATACGTTCTAGGACATACGTTCATCGCCTTTGGATTTATCATGCTTTTTTGGACTTTTAACTTGCTGTTTTACAAAATTTTGGGGTTTACTTCTGTGATGTTTTGGGGAAGATCTTTGGATGTCAAAGGAACGTAAATTGGACTGACGTGTGTATTGTGTCAGTTGTTTAAAAATGCCTTTGCACTGGATGGATGTGCAGACTGAATCTTCATGCCTCGCCATACATGTAGTTATTATATTTACATAAACAGAGCACAAGTATACTTGCAACATTATTCATCAATGTAACTTAAGTTTGACACTTGCAACACCTGGTTAAACTGACCCTTGAACGCTTTAATTTTTTTTGAACATTTCTCCTTAATTACATGACATCCTGATGTTTTGTTTTTACAAAAACCATCTTTAAATTATAGTCTATGATTCTATATCACTAGCTTATGTAAATGGTAAACTGTTAGGCTCCTTCAATACCCGAATATACACAAATATTATGTTTGACAATCAGCTGCCAATATGACCATCACAAATCATTTTCAAAAACTGGTCATCGTACATATAAATATTGCATACATTAATGTTAAACCATTACAAAAACTGCAAAGATTCAAAGCTTAATAAAACCTTTACGAATGCAATGATTCAAATCATAACAGTTGTGCTCCTTCAGGTGTAAATTTTTGAAAAAATTAAAGTTTTTTGGTAGCTTGGGCCAGGTTTTTAGAGCATTGTTTGACACCTTCATTCATAAACAATATTTTGAAAAGCCAATTTTTGGGTCAATTGCCATTTCATACATAAAGATACCAAGACATTGGAAAGAAGCGAAGGTCATTCTTCTTCATAAAAAAGGCGACAAAGCTGACATAAAGAATTACAGACCCATCAGTCTTTTATCTCATCTCTACAAAATTCTCACAAAAATCATACAAAAAAGGATTGCGACAGTTCTAGATGAACATCAACCAAGAGAACAGGCTGGGTTCAGAAAAGGCTTCTCAACAACAGATCATTTATACTCACTAAACCAACTCATTGAAAAAGTCAACGAATATCAACTGGACTTGTGCGTGGGATTTATTGATTATGAGAAGGCATTCGACTCTGTGGAACACAAATATCTGTTTCAAGCTCTGAGGAAAATGGAAATCAGTGAAGGATATATAAAGTTACTGGAAGATATCTACACTGAAGCAACAGCAAGGATTTACATTGACAAAGACGTCTCACAGGAAATAAACATCAACAGAGGAGTTAGGCAAGGGGACCCAATATCACCCAAAATATTCACTGCAGAGTTGGAAGAGGTTTTCAAGAACACGTCACTGGATGAGAAAGGGTACAACATCAATGGAGAAATGTTAACAGATCTACGTTTTGCAGATGATGTGGCTCTAATCACCTCTTCCGTTAACGACTTAGAAGCGCAAATAAATGAAGTAAACAGCAATAGTAAAGACATAGGTTTGAAGATGCACAAGGGAAAGACAAAGTACATGACAAACTTCAATACAGATGACTCAATAACGGTGGAGGACCAAGAGATCAGCAGGGTCAATGAATACAAATATCTGGGCCAAACAGTAAAAATGAACGACAACACAAAAAATGAAGTATCAACCAGGATTAAGGCAGGATGGAGCTCCTTTGGACGATACAGAGGAATACTTTATGATAAGAACATACCTATGGCACTTAGGAGAAAAGTATATGATCAGTGTGTGCTACCAACAATAACTTATGGAGCAGAAACATGGACAACAACAAAACTGATAGAACATAAACTCCGCACAGCACAAAGAGCAATGGAGAGACAAATGCTACATATCTCAATTGGAGACAATATTAAATGCACAGAAATACGAAAGAAAACTGGAGTAAGAGACATCATAAGGACAATAAAACAAGCTAAATGGAGATGGGCTGGACACACTGCCCGAAGAAATGACAATAGATGGACAACAAGAATAATGGATTGGCAACCAAGGACAGGGAAAAGGAAAAGAGGTAGACAGAGAAGAAGATGGAGAGATGACATCAGGGTATTTGCAGGAACAACATGGACCAGAACTGCAAGAAATAGAAATGAATGGCATTTTCATGAGGAGGGCTACATCCTACACTGGATGAACACAGCCTAAATGATGATGATGATGATGATGATGACATAGGATTACGTCAACATTTCTTTTAATTTGGCTGCAGACCTGATAATGAGTCCTGGGAATATTTTCCACTTCAACTTCTGCTTTTGGACCAGAAGACAAGGTCAAATTGGCATCATGTTGATGCAACTTTTGTTGAGTTTTTATAAACATTTTATAAGACTTATAAATTCAGAAAAAAAGCTTCTGATTCAGGAGATCAATTTGAAGTGAATGTATAACTCAACACCTCATGGTGTCATTATGACATCACAACATTGGTCTTATGTACTTCATGCTTTACCTATGTAATGCCCTTGTTAGTAGACAATCAACAGTCAGAATTTTAGAAAAACAAACTTTCTAAAAACATGCAACAACAAAAGTTTGAAGTTTTTGTGCTTTACCCAAACACTTACAAATATAACACAGATATTAAAATTGATGGTCTCAATCTCCCGGTGCCACTATCATTACAATCATCAGACATTAGTCATATACCCAGCTGTACAAATGTTTGTCTACTTCAGTCTAAAGGACTCATGCTTCTCGTGATAATAAAGTGTTATCGTTGTTAATAAGCCCACATTAATCAACCTGCCAGTAAATTCAAATGTTTTCTTACCTCTTGTAATAGAAGAATTTGGAAGCTCACTGAGCAGACTAAAAGTAACATCATCATTATTGCGATCCTCTGCAAATAACTGTAGCGTGAATGCACTACCAACATATACCTCTAGGTATGACATATTTGACATATTCAGGAAGGGAGGAAACTTATCTGGCAAAAAAAAAGGTTTAACAATTTCTTATCAGTCATTATTTTCAAGTTTGATAACTTGTTTATACTTGCAAGATATGTTTTAAAAATTAAATGCATACAACAGGGATTTCCTAACTATGGAAAAGTAAATGAGACAAGAGGACGCAAAAACCAAAGTAACCATAATGAAACACAATAGACTGTGCAAGTCTTGCGCGTATCGAAAACAAGAAAACAATCCATCAAGGACTTTATCTTTTCATGAAATCAAATCTTCTTTTTAAATTCTATTTATAAAAATTATGCAAAAAATTAGTTAGTGGCCTGACGTTTCGACCCTAGCAGAGTCTTTCTGGAAGGCTAAATGACAACACAACACACATACATGGCATATTATTCAAAATATGCACCATTTGCAAGCCTGAAAATCAGACCCTGATATTTTCATAAGTGAAAGCCAATTTTTATTTTTATGTAGTGTAATTAACTACGAGGTACCTGACATGTTATCATACACAATATTGACAACCGATGTCTTTCAACTAAATCGAGGTAAAAGGTTTTGAGTCTCGAACGTCAGCAATTTTGACGGACTTCAACTACCACTATAGATGTAGAGGTATTTAAATGATAAAATTTTCATATTTGCTGAGGTACATATTTTCTTTTGCATGCTCAGGTTGTGGGGTCTGATGGCAAATACTTTAACATCAAGAGAAAACAAAAATCCGACAATTGATTGAAAAGAAATTTTTGTTTTAATCGGAAACTCCCCAACGTCATTTTTTTCCGTCACAAATTTCAACAATAAAAAACATGTCAATTAACCAAAGTTTCAAACATTCAATAAATTCGAAACAAATATCATGAGAACACGTTAAAATAATTATTATTTTGAAACAATGACTACTACGATATCTGGTCAACAATAAGAGTAATCCCCTTTTCAAATTTCCAGCGCCGACATTTTTTCAGCGTCCGTCAATGTTTTTGCGTGTCGTCGGAGAACTTACCGATCGGCCTGTAAGTTAACCCTTGACTTGAGACTTACCCCCTCTATTGTCCTCTTGCAAAGTCAACAGAGGGGGTAAGTTCGACTCACACATGTTTTCTGTTTTCTGTTAATACTTGCGCAAAATAAATCCGTCAAGTAAATGACGCTCATACTTACTGACGTTCGAGAATCCATCGGACAGCTCCAGATGAAAAACCAAAACGTATTTGAGATGATTAACAACGGAAATACTTCCTTCCAAACGCTAGTTTTTGGAAACTAAATCAACTTATGTTTAGTACGCTTGATGTGGATTGCGCGAAGGTAATAAAGTCCCCAACGTCATTTGCAATAAATTCCGTCAATTTTCTCTAACGTCATGCAAATTCCGTCATTTTTTCTCGAACGTCATTAAAGTCCGTTAAAAATGACGTTCGAAACTGCGTGTTGATAACCTAAAAAAAAATTATGGAAGCTTGACAAAGTTTTTTTAAATAGATTTTAGGTATGAGAGGCTGCAAATATATCAGAGAAATTACAGTAGGGTTGTGCCAGAAATAAATTAATGACAGACAATATTGCTTTGTTTTTCCGTCAATGTTATGCTCTCTGTTGTCAGGCTTATATTTTCTGTGTGTGGTGTTTTGTTGAGTTTTTTAAATTTTTATTTGAAACTACATCAGTTGGGCCTCACCATAGAAAAGAATGAATGTTCCTTGTGCTTTACTTGTGCTATCTTTGAACTAAATATAAATAACCACAGGTTTCACTGCTGGAGACTCTACTTTTTTAAATGACCACTGCAAGATGAAAACTAACTGAACTATCCTTACATGAACATTTTGGTAAACTTAAATATGTATACAATTATTAAAAATATCTTACAAGGTCAAAAAGATTTGTTTGAAAAATGACATTTGAGGTTGTAAAATGGTCCATATTTCCAAGAATATGCCACATGAATAATAATAATAAATAATAATAATAATAATAATAATAATAATGATCGAAGTCTTATAAAGCACACATATCCACCAAATGTGCTCAAGTCGCTGTAACAAAGGAAGCGAAAAAAACAAAAAGGGGGAGGAACCAACAGAAAACTCAGTTAGGAGGAACTAAATGCTTTTGACATGAGGTGTGTTTTGAGAGACTTTTTGAATGAGTGAATAGTATTGGAGGTTTTAATGTGAAGGGGAAGCTGATTCCAGAGATGTGGTGCATACAGGAGTAACAAGAGCAGTCAAGTGGAAATACATTAATAGAGAGAGTGGAGAGAGAATTAGCAGAAAGCATTCAGAAAAAGCAGGGGTAAGCAGGGATTATGGAGACAAGGGGGGGTGGGGGTTATGGAGGGAAGGGGATGGCTTGACCACAAGAATTTGGAAACACAAAGGACAAAATGGAAGGTTGGAAGAAAAGTAAATAGGGCAGATGTGGATATCTGTTTGGGAGAAAGGAGAAGCCGGCAAAGACAAGTTATTTCCTTCTTGGATATTCAAACCATGGGGCTGAGTGGTCTTTAGGCGCCTTATCCACAGTTTCTCCCTACTCAGACGAACAGTCTCTCTGCCTAGTGCCTCAATGCCCTGTAAATGCTTTGGGGTCAAAGGGCTAGGAATGGCCGGGACCGTGTGAAGTATTGAGCCACTTCTCACGCATGAAATATCCCATATGGCCAGCGTCTCAAATAGCCTCTCCTAGTCAAACTCCTACTGCCCGGCTTCCTGTGCCGATCCCTGTTTAGAATTGTGGGCAGAGGTGTGTAGGCGGGTTTCTGGCGCCTAAAAACCAGATCGCTCTGATGGGCAGGTGGGGCTCGTCAGCCATGGGAGGCAGCCCACCTAGGAGAAGGCACTCTGATTCGAAACCCGGGCAGATGGGGCTCGTAAGCCATGGAAGGCAACCCATCTAGGAGAAGGAAAACTCTGACTTCAAACCATTCCACCTTTTCAAATTTAGTGGCGGACAGCACTAGATTTCCTGACTGGCATTGGATGATCTTCATGGTTGACAACAATGGCAGCCCAAGCTCTCTATTAGTGGAGTTACTGTTCTTTTTACATGGGGAAGAGATGGTCCTCATCACCTCGCCTGGCCTCTTAATGAGTACCCCTGTTGGCATCATCAGCATTGTTACTGGGACTCGTCCTCTATCAATGTTAGGAGCCAAATTTGCCAGAACCTTGGTCCTGGGGTTGGCTTCCCCTTGGCCTCGTATTTACCATGCTATACGAATGAATATAATAATATAACCAATGATTTTCCAGTTTCTCCAAGTGTGATCTCTCCTAGTAGAGTAAATGACGCCGCTTCATTAAACCCAGTTGGGAGTGACGAGGCTGATCCATCCATGAGGAGAAACTACAAACAGACTAAAGTTGGCCTGATTAGTACTAACATCAGAGGCATTAGAAGCAACTTAGAAGAGCTAAGGCAGAAAGCAGCTGTACTCAAGCCTTGCATCATTACACTTCAAAAAACTTTCCTTTCTAGTGCTTGTCTTGATGTTGAGTGTAGTATAAATGGCTACACACTTCACAGAAAAGACGGTCATCCTTCGGAGGCGGTGTTGCTGCATTCACCATGAATAATCTCCCTTGTCGCCGTAGAACCGATCTGGAGTGCAAGTGCCACGAGATTCTATGGCTCGAGTATCATGCCATGCATCAAAATATCTTTGTTTCGAGTTTGTACCGCCCTCCATCAGCTGATGATACCATATATGAGTGTGTATACAATGCAATCACAAAAGTTCAGAACAGCAATGTGCAGTCTTCCTTAATCATTACAGGGGATTTCAATGCCCATCATACAGAATTTCTCTAAAGTTCACCACCTACTGATAGACATGGAGAGCAGCTCCTTGAATTTTGTGTTACCACCGGTCTAAACCAAGTTGTTCAAGGAGCCACACATGACAGCGGGAACCTTCTTGATCTAGTACTGACTGACCTACCTGAGAATATTACCACCAGGATTGATTTCCCTGTCAGCAATTCTGATCACTCCTCTCTATTTGTAACCTTCAATCATCTTGCTGTTTATAGACAAAAACCAATCAAAAAGACCATCTGGCTGTACAAGTATGCTGACTGGGATCTCTTCCGTGAGCAAATGTCCTCAGCTGAATGGTCCAAATACCTTCACCTGGCTAGTATTGATGAATGCTGGTCATGCTTTGAAAATGAAATCAAAGAAGCAATGGAGCTCTGCATACCAAAGCGTATAATCTCAACTAGATCTAACACTCAAACCTGGTTTGATAAGAGCTGTAACGTCGCCCTTAAGAAGAAAGTCAACCTTTGGAACAAATGGCACAAATCACACAATAGACATGACTGGAACGAATACAAATGTGCTAGAAATCACTGCCAATATACATACAGACAGGCTCAAAAGAGGTGCAATGTGAAATTGAGAGCCTCACTTGGAGATGGGAACAAATCTTCTAAGCAGTGGTGGAGCACCTTGAAATCATCAGTAAACCTAAATCACTCATCTGGTGTGCCGACTCTCTTTGTTAACAACCACTGATGATAAAGCCAAAGCTGAAATGCTCAATCAAACTTTCATTGACAAACAGCTCAAACCCCTAAATGTGAATGAACCAGCTCCTATCAACAATTCAACTGCATGTGAAGAACTCAGCAACATCACTTTTTCAACTAAAGCGACACTTAAAGAACTCTGTAACCTTGACATTCTTAAGGCCAGTGGTCCAGATGACATTCCTCCAATAGTGCTCAAGACTGCAGCTCCTGAATTGGCTGTTCCTTTCACACGTCTTTTTCGTAAATCTCTTGATAGTGGCGTTGTACCATCAGCCTGGAAGCACGCAAACGTCACACCTGTTCCCAAACCGGGCACATCAACCCAGCTAACACATTACGTTGCTACAACATTGCACAACGTTGTGATAAGGTTGCAATTTGGTCGATGGGCTGACAACGTTTTGACGACGTTGTATGAACGTCAGATCTTAACATGATTTTTAACCAATGTTGTACTTTGGTTGCATGTTGGTAGTTTATGCAACGTTACCGAAAAGTTTTTCACCGAACGTTTTCACAACATTGTATTTAGGTATTATTACAACGTAGTATTTAAGTTAGGGCACCAACGTTGTGAAGAAGTTATTTTTTGGTCTCGTTAAAACGTAGTAATTATGTTGTGACATGCACGTTGTCTGCACGTTGCATTTTGGTTTTATCAAAACGTCATATTTACACTAGTCCTGTGGCAGTCACGTTGTCTTGACGTTGTATTTTGGTATTATTAAAACGTAGTTTTGCCGTTCTGGCAGTCACGTTGTCTACACGTTTTATTTTGGTTACATAACAACGTAGTAATTATGTTGTGACATGCACGTTGTCTGCACGTTGCATTGTGGTATTATCAAAACGTCATATTTGTGTTGTGGCAGTCACGTTGTCTTCACGTTGTATTTTGGTATTATATAAACATAGTATTTGCGTTGTGGCAGTCACGTTGTCTTCACGTTGTTTTTCGGTATTATATAAATATAGTATTTGCGTTGTGGCAGTCACGTTGTCTTCACGTTGTACTTTGGTAACAATAAAAACGTAATTATTAAGTTTCGGCTGTATGTTGTCTTGTTGTTGTATTTTGGTATTGTCAGAACGTAATGTTTAAGTTTTTGTGTTCACGTTGTCACTACGTTGTATGTTTGTATTCATGTTGTGACAGCCACGTTGTCTCAACCTTCAAACATACTATTGTGACCCTCACATCATTTGTAGGCCTTTTAGTTTTATCACAGTAGATATCTTTGTTTTTACCATCACGTAATTGTGGCAATAGTTATAATTACAATCGTATTGAATATTTCAAGCAGCTCGTCGGGATGGTTTTGGAGGACATTATTATCTAACAGAAGGCTTGTTCGACATTACAAACAATGTTTTTTCGCAATTTAGTTTTTTACATGTGTGTTAGGGGAAAAGCGAATCAAACGTGTAACCTTGTGCAAGCAGACTATAAGATGAGACTAGTGTGACCACAAAGAACATTTTGATGGTTTTGTATATATAAGCATCATGAGTGTTTTTTAGAGGACAAGCACAAAAAATATAGTAATACCGGAACGCACTCACAGTGTTCAAAAAGCTTTAGTTATAGTGTTTATAAAAGTCTTCCCTTGTTAATGGAGAAAAACGTAGGGAAATTAAAGCTTTAAAGAACGTATGAGGCGATATGTGGATAGTTCTTAATAGGGAAGGGGGGGGGGGAGTTTTTGGTTAAGTGAAAAGGCAAAAATAGATGGGGAACAGGTGTTGGTGGGGGGGTGGGGTTTGGATAAGATGGAGGGTGTGAAAAGGAAACTGCCAAAAGACATTGAACCGAGATGCACCAAGGAGCGGGAAATTCGAACCTGAATCAGGTGCTAGAAAATAGATTGGCAGCGAGAGGGAGTGAAGGGAAAACACATGTTGTCTGTGTGGTCTCTGGTAGTAAATCATCCCTGACTGTCTAAATGTTGTTTTTGGGTGGGAGACAAGTGTCTCTGTATTCAGATACTCAGGCAATGGTTACAACAGAGCTAATGTTGATGTTTTTATGAAACTTCATGAAGGATTGAGGGGGAGTGGGTTTTGGAAAGGGGGAGGGGGGTTTGGTTTTCAGGGGAAGGGGTTGTTGGAACTCACTAAAAAGCAGCTCGTCGGGATGGTTTTGGAGGACATTATTATCTAACAGAAGGCTTAATTGACATTACAAACAATGTTTTTTCGCAATTTAGTTTTTTACATCGATTGTCATAGTTAGTACAATTAATTGGCACTTGAGGAGCATCCCTATCACATCTGCATCGATCAATCTAAACAGTACAACCGGTAATTGCATTTAATTGAACTTATTGTGTCAAGCAGTGCACATGGGGAGAGAATCCACCCCCCCCCCCCACCCCACCACCACCACACACCACCACCGTACAGCGGCATTAAATTCCAAGCCGTTGACAGAATCTTCGACAGAAATATTGTCCACTGATAGGATGGTCTATCATCACTGAGGCCGTTTTGTTCCACGCTAAAAACTTCCTCAAAAGCCAAAACTTGTTCATCAATGTTTCAAAGACACTTTCAACGTTTTAAGTATACTCTCGGGTACTATTAATTGTGTTTTGCATCACTTTATTAATTACAAAGACCTACGTTTCCGTTCAGATATCATGCGCTCATCTTGACGCATTGAGTAGCGCACGGAATGCTGCGGTCTATTAAAAATTATTATGACAACGTCATGACAACGTTATGACAATGTAAATATCACATATGCAAATTTTTAGATATTTACTATAGGACTTAGAAGTTGTACAATTCATACAAGTTTTTTCAAGAAATTTACCAAATTTATGAACTAGGTGCACTAATTTCTTCTTGTATTTGTCTAGACTGTCAGAGGATTTTATGGATAAAATAAATGCAGTAACTAAAACATGAAATATAATTTCCAATATATAATTAAAATTAAACAACCCTTTAAAAAATATACACCCATGACTGCCAAATAAAAAAATTTGGTCTATATATATAGTACTTGCTGTACTGTGTATAGTAGACACATGTGCAGAGAAGTCAGGTAACGGCAACGTGTAGAAGAGACCTACTGGTAAGTTTGTATTGTTGAAATTAAATTATCATGTTGACATACCAATTAACAGTATTGTGTAATTAACTGATGTAGTAAATAAAATATATGATTGATCTGCCATTGTGACAACGTTCAGGGTACCGGAAAAAAATACGTTGTGACAACGTTCTGGGTAACTGGAAAAAGTTACGTTGTGACAACATTCTTTTGAAAACAATTATTTACTACATGGCAACGTTGTGTATACGTGCCTACAACGTGGTAATTTCGTTGCATCATTACGTTCTAAAGACGTACAGGGGAGTCGACAAAGATTCGTTGCTACAACGTTACATATATAACGTTATAACAACCAAAAACACACACTCTGGCAACGTTGTTGTAACGTTATATATAAGTTGTCATAAGGTCACTTGGAACGTTTATTAAACGTACCAACAACGTGGTTGTTACATTGCGTCTTTACGTTCAGAAGACGTATAGGGGAGTCGACAAAGTTTCGTTGTGACAACGTTATGTTAATAACGTCACCTACA
Source organism: Leptasterias polaris (assembly GCA_037783415.1). Classification (NCBI taxonomy): domain Eukaryota; kingdom Metazoa; phylum Echinodermata; class Asteroidea; order Forcipulatida; family Asteriidae; genus Leptasterias; species Leptasterias polaris. The sequence goes on along the minus strand of JAZGTN010000157.1, from coordinate 556,633 downwards.
CCAAAGTCTGACTTCATTACAACGTTGTGAGAACGTCAAATTGTTAGCTGGGAAGCGATCCAAAAAACTACAGACCGATAGCACTCCTTCCGGTAGTCTCCAAGATCATGGAACGAGTCCTTAATCAGGCCCTTCTGAAACATTGCTGTGTAAATAAGCTCTTACCCAATCTGCAGTTCAGTGGTTTTCTTCCAAATAGATCTACAAATGATGCTTTGCTTTTTGTCACGCAACAAATTCAGGACAACTTTGACAAAGGGTATGAGTCACGTCTCATCGCACTTGACCTCTCTGCTGCTTTTGATCGAGTGTGGCACACTGGTCTCCTTACTAAGCTAAAGAATTGTGGGATAACTGGCAAGCTGCTCTCCTGGTTTGAGTCGTACCTAAGCAACAGATTTCAACAAGTAATAGTTGGAGGTCGATCATCACGTAAATCACCCATCACATCCGGAGTACCCCAGGGTAGTGTGCTCGGCCCTACTCTTTTCCTCATCTTTACTAAGGATATCGCTGAGCACCTTGAAAACACCATTATTAGCTACGCAGACGACTGTACACTTTTCTCTACAATCACATCTCCAAGGCAGAGATTACACTGTGCAGCATCATTACAGCGGGATTTAAATAAGTTAGCGTCATGGGCAGAGAATTGGAAACTTAGTTAAATTCAATGCATCAAAAACCCAGTCTATCATCATATCACGATCAAGAACCACGGAACCTCCACCCTCAATTGAAATTTCTTGTGGAGTCACTTACAGATGTGGACTCCATAAAGATTTTGGGGGTCACACTGGATACAAAAATTTCTTGGACACAATTCATATAAGTAACCTCGCTCTAGCCGCAAGTAGAAAGCTAGGTATGATGCGGAAAGCAAAGTGGAAGAACTTGGACTGTAGAACTACTGCGACCATCTACAAGTCATTCATCCGACCTAACTTGGAATATTGCAGTCCAGTTTGGGGAACAGCAGCAAAATCAAAACTGGAGATCCTTGACAGACTCCAAAACAAAGCTGTGGTTTCCATTCCACCAAATCTTCATGCAGAGCTCGGTATCCAACCCCTTAGCCACCGAAGACGAGTAGCTGGCCTAGTTTTCAAAAAAATTCAGTGCTCTCTTTTACCCCATCCACTTGACAGTCTCAAACTTCCTCTAAAAACAGCACGCCACTTTACTAGGCAATCATGTACACAACATCAAGATACTGTCATCATCCCCAAATCACGCACGTCTCAACATCAGAGATCCTTCATATCATCCTGTGCCAGGCTTTGGAACTCACTACCTGCTTCTGTCGTTGTAGCCCAATCAGATCAGCCCAGTCTTTCAAGTCCAGGATTCATAATATCCTTATGAACATGCCCCCTGCTCAGAACTTGTGAACTCTAGCTGTAGTTTATTACTATTAGCTTCTTGTTCGCTTGAGTAAGGTAAAAAAAAAAAAAATAATGGAGTGATTAGGAAGATTGAAGTGGTGTCCTACAGGTGTATCCAGCTTTTGGGTGTTGACTGTGGATCTGTGGCCGTAGAAACGCCTCTCAATATGCATGAGTCCCGGAAGTTAAAATATGTGCAAGAATTTCGGTCTATTGAAATTAGTGTCTAAAAACAGCTCAACAAATTGAAAAATCAAAACTATCAAACAAAAAAGATCTGTTGGCTATGCAGCCAATATGGTAAAAAAAATACCACAATGGAGACAAATTTTGAAACAGATGTAATTGCAGATTCACCGATTGTGAAGACACGAGGAATGCTACAAAACTCACTCCTATATCAAATGTTGGAACATGTTTTTTGTATCCCTCCACACATTACAGTAAAAGGTTCCTGACCCATAATGGTTCAAATACATGCAAAGACTTAGTCTATATTAGCCCTCACAGAATTTTGACTAAAAAATCCTGGTTTTTTCCTGTTTAAAACATGTTCTTTTGCCGTTTCTTCTGAGAAAACAGAAATAAAATGATTTTTTTTCCTGTTTCGCGCCAAAAAGGAATTTTCAATTTGCTTCGAACTCTGTTTCTATCCTGTTTTTCATGAAGACTTACTGTTTTAGTCCTGTTTTCATTGAGATGCAGGACTGTTTTCCCACTGTTTTGGGGGGACTTAACAAATTTTGCACTGTTTTTTTCCTGTTTTGGAGGGACTTAGAAATTTTTTGAAAGCAGCAAGACTGTTTTCTGACTGTTTTGGGGGACTTAACCAATTTTGCACATTTTTTTTCCTGTTTTGGTGGGGACTTAAACAAATTTGAAGAGCAGCTGGACTGTTTTCTGACTGTTTAGTGTTTTGGGGACTTGGCATTGGCATGCTCAGAATTTTTTCTAATAAGCAGAACTGTTTTTGGCTGTTTTAATGCTAATTGGGACTTAAACAATTTTGAAGAGCATTCAGGACTGATCTGATACTGTTTAAGGGAAGGGGACTTTAAATTTTTCAAGATCACAGCACAGTTGTTTTCCTGTTTTGGTGGGACTTTAAAAAAATTAAGAGTTCGAGTAGAGTGGTTAGCATAGGGGTAGTAAGAAAAGTTTGTTCATACTTATGCGCTTGTGCAAGTTCTTCACTTGCAGATCGCTAAGGAGGAAGTTTGGGCTTTGAAACCCCATCGAGAAATTTCCACATACCTTCATTTTACACAACGTTTGCTGCCACAGAAAAATGAAATCAGTTTTGACAGGACAATCAACAACGTTGTCAAGATTTAACATACGGTGCGGTGTGTACGTGTGAAGCAAGTCGCTTACGTACGTGTGGAAAAGACCTTATACTTTTAATCCATGTGTGACAGCTCATTTACATATTTCTCCTGCGCAGCGCCCTCGCTTGACCCTTAAGGTAAAGCTCACACTTATCCTTTGTCTTGAGTGAGTCATTCCACCACTAGGACTGGTACTGTTAACACCACACACAGTGTCCTGCTTCCTTCTACACATGTTCTTAGTTAATGCCTCAAGATTTTGTGGATGACTCGACTGGGGTAAGAATTCATTTATATTGTTTTAATAATTGTTCTTATTGTTAAAGTTCCTAAGTTTCTTTTTATTGAGACTTTGTGAACACTTTTTGATTAATTCCGAAGTTAGCTTGAGTATTCTTAAACTTTACTCTGATTACTGAATTTAAAGTGGATTCATTCATTGATGGTCTTCAGGAAGCCCGGATTCACTGTGTTGTATCTATTATTGCATATTTAGGAAAGATCATCCTTTTGATGACTTTCTGTGTTTAGAGATATAATCTATTTCCATGGATTTGAAGGATTTAGATTTCCCTTACTTTGATTACATGTACATGTATATCCACTTTATTTCTTGTTCACATTTAGTTAACTTCTTGAGTACACAAAGTTCAAGAATAGATGCAGCTCACCATTAAATGAACCAGACACAGTAATGTACACCATCCTTGTCGTGTCACATTTTCTCAGTGTCACACATGCAACACAGGGATGTGTGATAATGAAAGCATACAACCTAGACGTCATCAATACGATTTCAACGCTATATAGTTCGTTGGTAAGGTATTATACTTTAAAGATCTACTTCAACGGCACTAAGATAATTTAAACTTTGCCGAAATCCAATCAATTTGTGTTTCATGATTACATATATTTCAAAGAAAATCCTTAGCGGTGGTTGCGTAATATAAAAAAAAAGGTCATTTTGACCAGCGTTCACCCCCTCCTCATAGCGAGTTTTTGGAAACAGCGTGTCACGTGATGAAAATATACCATAGACTTTGATGACGTACATGAGTGGAAATTTCGGCTTGTTTACCCCCCGCGCAGCGGAGTGTGTTTATTGTACGCGTCTATAGCTATTTTCACGGTTACGAAAACAAAATGTCAGACACTTAGCTAGCGGATCGTGGGAGGAACATAGTGTAGACGAAGAAGAATTAGTAAATACATATGATAGTATTGATAGTGAGGATAGCTCTGACGGTTGAGGGAGCTCCTCCGAAGACGAAGAGGGCGTTGATGAAGCTGGGGGAGTTGCCGAACCATATACATGTAGGTTTGAGCCACTGGCCGCAGAGGATCGCGAACTTATATATTTCCATTAACGTCAACGTAACAGGGTGTTTAGATAATCTTCCAAGTTAGCTGGTGGACAGTACAAACGAACTAGTCAAACCTAATCTCCCCACTCCAAGCTGTGTACAATTGGGCTTTGTACCATTAGCATTTGAAATGGCGCTGTAGGAAACAGCATTTATCTAGAAAATTCAAACTGCCAATTAAGCAGTCACTGTTTTTTATTTAAATGATCTAGTTGTAATACATCTAGAATTCCTCAAAAGGTTAAGAGTACAAACGAGATCTTAACAAAGCCCAATTGTACACAGCTTGGAGTGGGGAGATTAGGTTTGAATAGTTCGTTTGTACTGTCCACCAGCTAACTTGGAAGATTATCTAAACACCCTGTGTTAATGAGCAGATTATCGAAGCCATCAAAGTGCTACCACAAAACACCAGTGCTGATGGTGTGAATACCACTTGTTTAATTTTGCATTTTTCACAAACTTGATGTGATATTGTGATGACCAGTTTGAATGAAACCTGTGGCTATTTATTATCAACAAACATTTAAAACTATTGTATATAGTATTATGCTACTACAGAAGTATATGTTTTGATGCTTCTGTGCCTGTCCAGTCTGACTCTCCGTTTGTGAAGCATGTGATGGCACTGTAGTTGGCGCTTTCATGGTTGGAATTGACCCTGGCGTAAGCCTGTTGTTTTAGTTGCGATGTTGAATCCCGACAGTCGTCTGTAAAATGGACACTACAAATCATTGTCCATTTTGTCAACGTGAAGTTTTTCCGTGTGTTGGTCACGAAACCCACCCCCTTCTCTGGACAGGATCTCTTGGAAATCGGTAAAAAACTCACATCTGGATTCTTATTTGTGTTCCGAGTACATCCACCAACAGCACATGAGTTCAGGACGGTAAATTATTTCGTCTTAACTTGGTGAATGTCTTCGAATAATGAGATCATCATACATAGTTACCGTGTAAACACACGACACCTCGCTACTTCCTGGTTTCCCGTCCCAACAAGTACGTCATCATTCGCTGGTTCACGCACGTATCCTATAGTGGGTTTGTGGTGCGCGTAAATGCAAGTGCTATAGTATTGAACAAGCACAGTGCCTATGGAGGGAGCCATGGAAGCGCGCAAGTTTTTAAAAACCCCGAGAAAGGTTTAATTTTTTCAGTTAAAATTACGAAAAAAATATTGGTGTAAAACAATCCAATCTACAAATTCAGAATACTCAATAACATTACGTATGAGATTAAGAAATCTGTTTTATTTCTCAATTATCGTTGAAGTAGATCTTTAAAGTAACTACATCCAATGTGTTGCACCTGCGACAGCGTGACATGGTCAGTGGTAAACGAACGAAGCGCTACGTACTGTTGTAGTGTTCCGCCGGGCACATGTAACATACAGTAACATGCATGGAATTCGGAATAGAGTGTGTCGTCGCTCGTCCCCCCAAGCGCCTAAACCTATGGCTTGAGCTCAGTCCTTTCTCTATGGTGTAACCATGGTGCAACCACATGAACCGCCATTTTGATTTCGGCAAAGTCCGGCGATATTTTTTTTTTTAAGAACATAAATGTTTTATTCTGAAGGCTACACAACACATTTTTTTTCTAACAAAACATTATCTGTTAGCGATTTACGAAATAAAAAATCATCACGTGAAAGATCAATGCTATATATTTGTTTTTATCTCGCGATAATCCACGGATTCAGAACGAGGCTGGCGCAATTTCAAACTTTTAGAAATCAGACATTAACGGACCCAACATTAACGATCGTGTCTCTGATAAAAATTGAGAAAAATAGGCATTTTATTTTGGATTGAGGACAATCCAATCAGAGGTAGCATGGCAGGTATCGACGCAATACACATGATACGAGAACCAAAGAAGAAGGTTTATGAATATCGTATCGGGGATCATGTGAAGGCGAAATTTGGAAGCGGAAACGGGGGGGGGGGGGGGGGGGGGCAAAAGCCAAAGAATCATCATCAGTACCCGGCGGTCGTACTCATTGGAAAAATCGGTGGTAAGTTTCCCGATTACATTATTATTATTATTATTAGGAGGGCCTAGGGAATAAGGGCTTGGGCTACTCAATTTTCTTGCTTCATGTGCTTAGGTAGTTTGAAACGACAAAAAGGTTCCATATATCTATAGATCTGTAGATCTGAGTGATAATCCTGATTACTTTTTTGGTTTTAATTACATCATTCATGCATGCCATGCTTACCTACACTCACTACTCAGGCTACATACAGTACATCTACATGTGATGATGTACTGTGTAGCATGCCTATAGAGTGTAGTGACTAGTACGTAGTACTACGATTGTAATTCTAGGAGTACATCGTCGCCATCATTTGTATTTAAGTAATGGAAATCGGTCAAACTAAAAGCCGACAACTGATGACGCCTGACGACAACTGCCGACAACAAATTTTAAATGCACTTGACTTGTTTAAACAAAAATAAACCGTTTAATATGTGTAAGACTTTTTAGTAACACTAAGAGTTATGTATCCAAATCACCTTCAATCCGTTGAAAAAATCTGCGTGCGAACGGAATTTTTTTTGCGTGCGAACGAAAAAAATCTGCGCGCGAACGAAAACAATCTGCGTGCGAACAAAAACAATTTGCGTGCGAACGAACAAATTTGCGTGCGAACCCAAAAAAATTGCGTGCGAACGAAAAAAAATTGCGTTTGAACGAAACAAATTTGCGGGCGAACGAAAACAATTTGCGTGCGAACGAAAAAAAATCTGCGTGCGAACGGAAAAAATTTTGCGTGCGAACGAAAAAAATCTGCGCGCGAACGAAAACAATCTGCGTGCGAACAAAAACAATTTGCGTGCGAACGAACAAATTTGCGTGCGAACCCCAAAAAATTGCGTGCGAACGAAAAAAAATTGCGTTTGAACGAAACAAATTTGCGGGCGAACGAAAACAATTTGCGGGCGAACGAAAACAATTTGCGTGCGAACGAAAAAAAAATTGCGTGCGAACGAAAAAAAATTTGCGTGCGAACGAAAAAAATCTGCGTGCGAACAAAAAACAAAATTGTTAACGACGCTGCATTCAGCACACAGAAGTAATTATCCATATGTTTCCGAATGAAAGCGTACAGGTAAGACTAACCAACAGAGCCCTATACCTTACTTCATTAATTTATTAAATTCTAATTAATGAGTCACCCTAATGTGTCTTTGTAAAGTGTTGGCTGGATTAGGGTGTAATGTTCATGCATAATACAGGTTTATGCATAACCTCCTTTAAGCCGATGTGTTTAAGACAACAACACTGTTCTATATTCATGTGATCTTTGACCTATGTACTGAGAGGGGTCTGGAAATAAACCTTGTAACCGTTCCAGTTTACACGTTACAATCCTTTGTCAGAATCATCTATATTTGTCTGTTAATCACACAATAGCAAATATTACATTGGCGACGACGGAAACCTCGAACATTTTTCTACATATTCCACGCTTCAAAGTTGATGTTACGCGATTGATGCCGTTGATTTTTACCGATTTTTGAGTGACTTTCACGACACCCATTTGAACCAACGGAATGGCACAGTACAACATACCAGCGCCTCCTCCGCTCGATCTCAACGATCGTAATCTATATTTGGGCTGGACCAAATTCCACCAACGTTTTCAAAATTTTGAGATCGCTACCGGAGTTGTCGACAAGGGTGATGCTGTTCGTGTAGCAACGCTTTTATCTGTCATCGGCCAGCAAGCAGTCGACACCTACAACACTTTCACCTGGGAGACAGATGGCGACGATAAAAGGTATGCCGTTGTTATTGAAAGTTGGCCGCACTTTGCAAGGGTAAAAAGAATGTGACATACGAACGCTATGTTTTCAATTGCCGAATGCAAAACGATGGTGAAAATATTGATGCTTTTGTCACTGCACTCAGAACACTCGCAGATACATGTGAGTTTGGGGACCTCAAGTCGAGTTTGATCAGAGACCGAGTTATCCTTGGCATCCACAATACTGGCCTCAAACAACGCCTTCTTCGTGATCCAGACTTAACTCTTGACAAAGCGGTCACATTAATCAGGGCATCCACAACGGCCTCTGCTCAACTCAGTGACATGGCGGCAACTAATCTTTCCCCTGTCAGTGCTATTCGTCGTAACCCAGGACGATCACAGAACCACAAGCCCTCCAATCGACCTTCCAACCATTGGAATTCCGGTGGATCTGTTACTGAACAAAATGTAGCTCCAGCAAAGCCAAAGGGCAATTGTGGCCACTGCGGCGTCAGTTACCCCCATCAAGGTGCCTGCCCAGCATCAGGGAAGACCTGTGATTATTGCCAAAAGCCTAATCATTTTGCGAGAGTGTGCAGATCGAAGAAAGCACAAAAATCCACCGTACATGCAGTGGATCTGCAAGAACCTGATTGTCCAGAGCAAGCTTCGCATTTATCGGATGATGAATATGCCTTTGTGCTTCGTAGCTCAAACACCAAACAGCCACGAGTTCACATTCTTATCAATCAACACAACGTTGATACACTTATCGATACAGGTGCATCTGTGGATGTAATGAGTCGCTCTACATTTGACAGTATCAACGAACGCCCGCACATTACGCTGCAATCTGTGGACACTAAGCTCTTTGCATATGGCTCAACCCATCAGTTACCGATATTGGGTACAGCACGCTTGGCCATTCGCTACAAAGACATAACAATCCTGTCTAACTTCTTCGTTTTTGAAGGAACTGGTGACACGCTACTCAGTTTTAGCACTGCCTCCTCGCTCAACATGATCCAAGTTACATACAGCATCCACTCAACCACACAATCTACCAATGATATTGTTGCCCGCTTTGAGGATCGTTTCACTGGTATTGGGAAATTGAGCGATACGAAATGTAAACTTCATGTTGACAAATCCGTGACACCGGTGGCCCAACCGCACAGGCGCATTCCTTTTCATGTACGACGCAAGGTCGCGGATGAACGCCTCCAAGCCCTTGATATCATTGAACCCATCATCGATACACCTACTCCTTGGATATCGCCAATTCGAGTTGTCCCAAAACCAAAGAATCCTGAGGAAATCCGAATGTGCATTGACATGCGAGCAGTTAACAGAGCCATAGAACGCGAGCGACATGTCACTCCCACCATTGATGACATTATGGCCAAACTCAATGGGTCAACAGTCTTCTCAAAGCTCGATTTAAATAGCGGCTATCATCAAATCGAACTTGACGAAGGATCGCGCTACCTCACAGCGTTCTCAACACACATTGGCCTCTTCCAATTGAAACGACTCAATTTTGGAGTCAATAGTGGCGCAGAACAATTCCAGAATCTCATCCAATCAGCACTTGCTGGTTTACCAGGTGTACTGAACATTAGTGATGATATTCTTGTCTATGGACAGACCACCAGCGAACACAATGACAATCTTCAGAAATGTTTACAGCGTCTGAGAGAGAAAAATCTCACGCTCAACAAGGCCAAGTGTCAATTCAACACAGACATAATTGAATTCTTTGGCCATGTGTTTTCAGCTGATGGTGTTTCACCCAGTCCAACCAAAGTCAAGGCACTAGCCGAGGCGACACCGCCAACTAATAAAGAGGATCTTCGCAGCTTTCTGGGTTTGGCTACCTATTGTGCACGGTTCATACCCAGACTAGCGACTATTTCAGAACCACTTCGTGCTCTCACTAAAGATTCGACTCCTTGGACATGGGGCAAACCACAACAAGATGCTATGACAAACATCAAACGTGCAATCTGTGATCACTGCAAAATTGCGTACTTCAATCCGGAGAGCCGTACTGAAATAGTTTTTGATGCAAGCCCGATTGGACTCTGTGCTTTACTGGTTCAACATGACACTGCTGGAAAGTCTGTCATCGTAGCAGTAGCAAGCAGATCGCTAACTCCTGTTGAACAACGCTATTCACAAACTGAACGAGAAGCGTTAGCGGTCACTTGGGGCATCTTACACTTCCATTTGTATGTGTTTGGAAGTCCGTTCACCGTCATCACCGATCACAAGCCCCTTGTGCCTATGTTCAACAACAGCTACTCTAATTAACCCACCGGCACGAATCGAACGTTGGCTGATGAAGCTTCAGCAATATAGCTTCATGGTCACATACCAACCAGGAAAGTCCAATCCAGCAGACTATCTCTCTCGACATCCGAGTAAAACGACATATCAGTATGAGCCCACTGCTGAAGAACATGTCAACTTTATCATCAACAATGCCGTACCCAAATCACTGACAACATCAGATATTCAGATTGCTACCAAGAATGATGCACTTCTGCAATCTTGTATTAAGGCGGTAACGACAAACACATGGAAGACGATCACTGCTGAGGCGGATGCAAATCTCAAAGCTGATCTCGCTAGTGTCTATCATGTTCGTGACGAACTTAGCGTAAACGACACTCATGACATACTTCTCCGTGATCATCGCATAGTGATTCCCAAATCATTGCAGCAGCATGTAATTGACCTTGCCCATGAAGGCCACCAAGGCATTGTTAAAACCAAACAACTACTCCGACAGAAAGTCTGGTTTCCAGGCATAGATCGCATGGTAGAACGTACCATATCTCAATGTTTGCCATGTCAAGCAACGACAGTTGAAACGTCGACAAGGGAACCTCTCCGCATGTCCGCTCTTCCAACTGCACCATGGTCTCACGTCAGCATTGACTTCAAAGACCTGCCAACAGGTGATTATTTACTTGTTGTGATCGACGACTATAGTCGATACCCAGAAATTGACATTGTGAGTTCTACGTCTGCCAAGTCTGTCATCCCCAAGCTTGACAGAATCTTTGCGACCTTTGGTTGCCCACAAGTGGTTCGTACGGATAACGGTCCACCATTTCAGAGCGCAGAGTTCGCTGCATTTGCAAAGTACATTGGCTTTACACACAGAAAGGTCTCACCCCTTTGGCCACAAGCCAATGGGTGAGGTGGAACGGATGATGTGGAATCTCAAGAAAGTCTACCGCACAGCCAAAGCAGACAATCGCTCATGGAAACAAGCTATGTACGCTTACCTCCGAAACTATCGCTCTACCCCTCACTCAACAACTGGAGTTTCCCCCGCATCATTGCTATTCAAGCACACTTTCCGTACTCGTTTGCCAGAACTTGATCCGACTCCAACAAACCCTGATCTTGTGGCCAAAGACAGCAACATGAAAGAACGTATGAAAACAAATGCAGACAATAATCGAGCCATGAGAAAATACAAGATCAAAGTCGGTGACGTAGTGCTTGTAAAACAAACTGGCATTGTCTCCAACTCAATGACCCCATATCAACTTCAACCATTGAAAGTCACAATGGTTAAAGGTTCCATGATCACAGCTACCCGAGATGATGACACTACTATCACGCGGAATGCATCATTTTTCAAACTGCTGAAACAGTACCCTCACATGGATGCAACTCCACCCATTGACTACGATCCAAATGACTCTGAAACAGAACAACCAATCGCAAATCCAGAAGTGCCCCCAGAACCACCGCCTGCTTGAGCACTTCAGAGATTTTGTTCTTGATAACTAAGGAATCGGATGGTAAAGATCCGAATAGAGAGTGAAGTGCTAGTAACCTCTCCTCTCAAATGTTTTAATCCTGTTGTGTTATTGAAGTTTTAATAGTTGTTACAGTTATACCTCAAACTGACCAGTATAAGAATAATGTGTCACTGCAACGTAAAAAAAAAACCCCAAACACATTGACTGTGCTGCATTGACTGTTGAACTTGATTGATCCATGGAGGAATACGAATTGATCCATCTGTGTACAACACTGGAGTATATTGATCCCGGTTCAACAAACAATTGCACAAATTGCAAAAAACACTTTTGAACTGTGGTTCTTGAAAACTGTGTTTTATTCAGACTATAAAGAAAACAGAACAATCACCATTCACTTTTCTTTTCTTTTTAAATCTGACTTCTATTCAAAGTTGGGAGGAATGTAATGTTCATGCATAATACAGGATTATGCATAACCTCCTTTAAGCCGATGTGTTTAAGACAACAACACTGTTCTATATTCATGTGATCTTTGACCGATGTCTGAGAGGGGTCTGGAAATAAACCTTGTAACCGTTCCAGTTTACACGTTACAATCCTTTGTCAGAATCATCTATATTTGTCTGTTAATCACACAATAGCAAATATTACATAGGGGTTTAACAAATAATTATGTTTGTGGCTTCTTTTAAAATCGTTTTTCTGTGCAAATCTTTATGTGTAAAATTCACGCCCTAATAGTTGTTGTAATTTTGTCTCATACATTTCACATAAGTGCAGTTATTTTACTTTTTACTGTGTTCATTCGTATCTGTAATCATAACTTTTGAAATTGCATTGTAATTTGACCCTCTGGTTATCGTGATTGCCAGTATTTACTAAAATTCTAAATTAAAAATTCAAGTTAAAAATCCAAGCCAGGGCTCAATTTCACGGTGCTGACAAACAGATGGTTTTAGTTTATGTCCATAGCATTAATTTTATGAAATCATTTAAATCAGTGTCTCAAAAAGCTGTCCAAGATGCAGATAAAAATACCATAGTTATCGTTCAGTTTATGTACGGGTTGCCAATGTGCTATCCTATAGTTGGGATGATTACCGCTTGACACTCCTCTTCTTTAATACCTTTGAATTTCGTTGTGTGTGTAAAATGAACTATTTGTATAAATTGCATGCAAAGTTGGAATTTCAAAATAACGACCGCCTTGTCTTTATTTCAGAGCAGACTCGTGGTTCGGTATCTCCCTGCATGATGTGGCTTCCGATGGATGCAGCTGAGAGAAACGTCATAATCAAGGTTTACTTTGAAATGGGATTAGTATATTCAGATATACTCTGTGCATTGGCACAGTATCATCAAACGGTAATAAGTGAAAGACACTTAAAGCGTATTTTAAAGGGTATGGAACTGTCACGTCGAAAGGATTACAGTAACATCGCTGATGTCATTAGCTTTGTTGAGCACCAGTTAAATGAGTCAGGAAAGCAACACGGCTATCGCTGAATGGCACAAAAGTGTAAAGTCAGCGGATTGAAAAGAGGGAACGCAGCAAAGAAAAGGATGGCGCCTCCTGCGACGAGCGTACATCTCCAAAGGTCCTAACTTTTTATGGCATTTTGATTCTTATGACAAACTAAAACGCTTTGGATTTTGCATTAATGGATGCGTTGACGGGTTCTCCAGGTATATAGTCTGGCTGAACTGTTACATCACAAATAGCGATTCGAGAGTAATTGGCAGTTACTTCATGGAAGCCATCTCATCACTGCATGGGTGCCCTTTGATGATACGAGGTGACCTTGGAACCGAGAATGTATGTGTTCGTCTGTTCCAAAGATATCTTCGGCGCAATGACAATGACAACAGGGCAGGTGAAAAGAGCTATTTAGAAGGTCGTAGTACAGCTAACCAACGAATAGAGTATATGTGGAACTTTCTGCGCAGGGAGTGCACTGACTTCTGGATTTGTCTTTTCCGTGATGTTGAAGCTGCGGGGGATTTTGACAGCGGATTCTTGGATGTTGGTCTGTTGCAGTATTGCTTCATGCATCTTGTACAGGTGAGCAGGCGACATTTGTCTTATCAGTGAATTACTTTGGCACTGGCATAGCCTGGCTCTTCTTAGGGGGGGCAGAAGTTCTTACAATTGCCCCCTTGGCCTTGGTGTGAGTATTATGGGGTTTTTTATTAAATGAAAACAAGTAACTACCCAACTTCGTTTCAGACACGTTTGGTTTTTGTATGAATGTCAATGCACTTTGATCGCATCGTTCAATTATATAGGCACGCGATCAAAAACATTGTGCAATATTAAAACTACCGGTACGGCATGTAATACAAGTTAACCTAAACTAAGACTCTGTGTCTTACATCGTTAGTACACGAAGGTGCCTGTATGTATACATGTACAATGGGTAAATACGTTTGACATTGGCATTGACATTTCTATAAGAAATTTGAATTATATTATCTTATTGTTCACTTGAATATCAACTTAAGTAAAACGAACAGTTGTGAGAATGTGTTAATTCCGTCTATAGGCCTATACTTCCCACTTTTTTCATATTTCTTGAAAAAAGTGGGAAGTAGGCCTATAGACGGAAGTAACATATTTCTTGAAGGGAAAATTGTCTTCCTATCTCAGACATGCTTGATTGTTTTGGTATTTTTAAAAAGGCAGCACGTGCATGGTAAAATGTGGACCTCGAGTGACTACAAAGGTATAGCTGAATGAAGGATTGACCAGAAAAGAACGCATGTTATTGAATATTGGAGACAATAAGACATGTCGCAAAGAAATATTAGGCAATCTTAAACATCACGATTGACAAAAACAAAATGGTCTAACTTACGCCATGTTGCAGTTTCATAACACAGTTTGCCGCTATTAAAAGTCGTTTCTCATCAATGTTTAATGCAGAGGGATCTGGATGCTATTTTGGAGACGTGGAACAGTCATCGGATTCGACAGGTGCATAATTCAAGAAGCCCCAGTGGACGTCCCTTGATACTATATTCACTGCCTGGTCTATATGGCACCCGGCCATGACTACATCTGCCAGGTTTCAGATGAAGACAGGGAACTCTGCAAGCAGGAGTGTACATTTCGACAGCCTTTGCCATGTGATGCAGATGTGTTTGAAATGTGTTCTTGTATCATGAATGAAAACGACTTGGACTACCCAACCAGTACTGATGAGGCGCTAGATTTGTATCTGACATTGAGAAGGGCATCACAGACTTTTCTGACAAATTAATGATGATAAACGTTATCACTTTTGGTCCAATTCATCTTCACAGGCCTGTGGAGCACTTGTCATCCTACTTCCATCCGCGAGATAACTTTAAAATGCATACAAGGAATGCAATGTGGTTTTCTAATGTGCACCACATTTGCAAATAATGAAATTCGCGTTGTGTGACACAACTCTACGTTATTTGAAAGCTCAAAACTCATCTCGAGGTCAGTGCCGGGTGACCACAACTGGCTTTCGAATGAAATTGTATTAAGTCCGTGTTTTATCCAATTTGACCCGAAAAAAATTAAATAAAATGTAAAATAGCTATTTTTAAAGATCATAAAAAGTACTAAGCTTACATTTGATATATTGCAAGAAAAAATCCGCCAATGATTAGTGGTAATTATTAAAAACTAAAATGGATGAGTTATTGTCGGGTTCCCAGGGAGTTGCGAAAGTTTTAGGAATGATTTGGTTTGCTCGATGGCCAGGGATAATAAAAAGTAACGTAAGTGCTGTGATTTACTAAGCGGATCGTCTTTAAATGCCGATTATTATTAATAATACGGACTCTATTAATGAGTGCATGACAACAATGATTTTTACTTTATAGAGCTTCTCTTTAAGTATAATTATGTAGTAATGCTTACTCTCTTAATTTAAAAGAGTGAAAACCACTCGTTTTGTCACCCAAACTACTCTTCCAAAGAGAAACATGGGGGACAGCTCCTTTTAGAGTGAAGGGAGGCTATTTTTAACTCAATTCACAGTGAAGTTTGTTCCAACTTCACCCAAAAAGGGGGACACAGAGTGACGTTCACTTTCAAAAGAGCCAAAAAGCTGACACCACACGGACGCGAGAGTAAAATGTCAGTTGACTTATTGTCAGCTTTAAGGGTTTTTCGGAATTAAAAGCAATTCAGGGTTACAGTATATATAAGGCTGTACATTTTCAATTATTTTAGTATTGGATTACTCAAAACTGTATTTGATGATCAATTATTTGGATATTCAAAACTGCGACCTCAAATTACATACACAAAGATCTGCTAGTTTTGATGTGTGCTGAAGTGTTACTCAGTATTTTTTAAGGGTTATGTAACAGCGACAACAAGTGCCTTTACAAAACAATCACAGATATTTAGGAAATCCTTAGAGCTATTAGAGCTATTTGTAAATTGCATGATTTAGTGTTTATTTTGGTTGTTCTACCTCAATAGTGTTTGATATTCTAGTTGTTACCTCTTTGAACTATCAGTCTTTCATTATTTTTAGCAAGTAAATGTAGATGTTAAAGTTTAATTATAGATTGTTTGTACTGATTGATTTGATTCGGAGACCCGTCATAATAAACTTATTTACAACTATGATTATGGCATAACAATGTCTTATTTCTTGATCGATGTTCTTGTCTGGCATCTCAATTAAGACAGACAGGAAAAACTTTTTTTTTTTAAACAGTTTTCAAAACAGTTTCCCTAAACAGAATTATGTTTAAAACAAAAAAAAACTGTTTTAAGAAAACCTGTTTTAAACAGGGAAAAAACATGTTTTGGGGTTTAAAAACAGGTTTAAAACATGCTTTTAAACTGCTTTATTTTTTCCCTGTTTTCTGAGGTGGCGAAATCCAACCAAAAAAAACATGTTTTTTAAAAACAGAACTGTTTTTTTAAAACCCGTTTTAGGCAGGATAAAAACATGTTTGATTTCGGTGAGGGAGGTTATATGTAATTGCATGAAAGGAAGGTTGGGGCAAACTCATGCATGGGAAAATGTGGACAAACTTTAACTTACCTAATTGTTCCTGCATCTGTAGATTACCATCATTTATTTGTTTAGTAGTTAATCCAAGAGCAAGGTTTTGGGTAGCCAATGTATCATAAATACACATTTCATTATTCTGGCATCTGATTTTAGTTTCAGTCAGTAGGGTACTTTCAGCAGCACTTTCAAGGTCATTTAGATGTGTTGGGTTTATCCTCTCAAAGTTGATGTCTGCAAAAGTGGTACCAGATTCATAGAAGAAATACTTTGGCCGGGGTTGCCTCCCTTAAATGCAAACAGAAGTAAAAACTGTTGAATTAATTTACTCAATACACGCATATAGTCCCATTTATTGTAAGAAACAATAGACCTAATGCATTAACGTCATCCAGCTGCCATCTTTAGAGGTAACACTTGACAAAATAATAGATGCGCACAGATTTGTGCGCACAGGGTTGGCCAATGAACAACCTCCTTTTGACCTCAAGGCGAGGGCATTCCAAATGATATCATGTGCATAAGGTCTATTAACCCTCCCCAAGCTAAAAGACATGAAGTAAATAAAAAGGCTGCTTAGTACAGGAAAGGATTCTGTACACTATTAATTTCTTACATTTTGGATCAAACATACGTGTTGTGCATTTCCTTTAATCCTTAAAGAGAGTTTATACTTTTGGTAAATGTCAAAGACCAGTATCCTCACTTGGTGTATCCCAACATATACCGTAATTTCCTGCGTATAAGACGCGTCTTATCTGACGTTTTAGACCACAAAATCATCACTGCGCCTTGTATTCCGGTGCGCCTTGTATGATGTCGCTTGAGATCAAAATGACCGCGGCCGAAGTGCAAATAATCTAGGCCCTATTTAATGTAGCTGCGGTCAGGTTAATAATGCGGTCGCCAACCATCAACTCACCACGCATTGTTGACGTAGTACATTATCAGCGCTCAACTCTCCAGACAATGTCGCCAGATTTTCATTCCGACAATGACGCGATGTATTGAGCCGCCTTTGTGAATGATTTTGTGATGATTTTGTGGTCTAAAACGACCATGAATTCATTCCTACAATGCAGCAACGTGTTCATCACTTCTTTTGTGGCCGCGATTTCGTACCGAAAATACTGCATTCAGATTAATCAGAACGATTGCGGAAGCATTCACCCAACCTGTATTGTGTGAAAGGTTCATATACATGTTTCGTTTATTTTAGCTCAAAAGTTAGACATAAAATAACTGTAGTGAAAACAAAACCAACGAGAGAAACGAAGTCTTTCAATAAGTGTCTGTTTCGTTTATTTTAGCTTAAAAGTAAGATATAAAATAACTGTGGAGAAAACAAAACAAACCAGAGAAACGACGTCTTTGAATAAATGTTTGTGGTATAAAATAAAGAAAAGGAACTTCTCATTAATTTTAAATAAAGGAAACCCCTATAAATGTCACGTCCCCATCGGAATGGCAGGAGATTTTTCCCGTATGGTAGTGCCCTCTGTTGAACAAACTCCCTTCAGCTCTGTGGTAGCGCCCTGTGTTGGTCACCTGTAAACTCCCTTCAACCCCTTGTGACACACGGGAGAAAGAATCTCCTGAAAACGCCGCTGAACGGTAGGTTGGTTTCAGTTTAAAATGAACTTTTGTACATGTCTCTACATGTTTCAAGCACATGTGATTTCTATTTATTCACATGTTGATTAGCGTGGTACTTTTAGGGTAACAAAATGACCCCTTTTCGGCTGTTTGCAGTCAAAGTGCATGTAAGATCATGTGCCTTGTGCGGCGGTGCGCCTTGTCTGTTGACGCTTGAATTTTTGGGGGTAATTTCACGGCCCTGCGCCTTGTACGCCCAGCGTCTTATACGCAAGAAATTACGGTACACGAAACAACAAACCTGTGAAAGTTTAAGCTCAATCGGTCATTGCAATCACCAGAAAAAAGTGGGGAAAACCTTAAGTGTTTTCACTGTTTTCAAACATCAAGTTTTTGACTCATGAGATCAAAACTATTTGTTTTACTCATTTCTCAAAAACTATAGCATTAAAGCAAAACTATTTCAAAGGGAGTTTTCCATCATGACCATCTTTATACCACGTAAGTTAATGTATGTGTGAATCTGTGAACATTTATAT
The DNA here is from genome assembly GCA_037783415.1 of Leptasterias polaris. Classification (NCBI taxonomy): domain Eukaryota; kingdom Metazoa; phylum Echinodermata; class Asteroidea; order Forcipulatida; family Asteriidae; genus Leptasterias; species Leptasterias polaris. The sequence goes on along the minus strand of JAZGTN010000157.1, from coordinate 537,873 downwards.
TTTTACTCTTACCAATGTTACAAACACCCTTTAACCCGCCCTAAACTGACTGAGAAGTTTGGCAAGTTGGATCTTAAGTTTTACATAAGCAATGAGGAGGGAAGGCATGCTACACAGTCATAGACCCTTGTATCCATAGTATAGAAAGACCAGTAGTGTAACTGAAATACTACAAGACCTGAAATGGAATACACTTCAAAGACGCCACACCATAGCTAGACTCACTACATAACTGATCCATCCCACATTAGTAATCTTCTTGTACAAAGTGGACAAGTGGAACAATGCCGCAGCACTTCACGTTTGGCCGATGTGTATATAAATCTGCCTAGTTTTTGCAAACTGGCTTACAATGAATGCTTTTTACCTTGCGGAATAACTTTGGAGAGCCCTCAATTTTTTTACAGTCACTTGTAGGACTAATATGTTTACCCAGACATGCTATTGTTTATCGTGTTGGGGGAAATATTAGGCGTAAAAAAGGACAGCGATGCTGGATGACTTGAGTCAATTTTTTGTGAACTCAGACTCCATCTCGACCCTGGGACTTGGCATGACTCAGAAGACCAGGGGAAAACACTCAACGTGAACTACATTCATGGTGCCCAATGCTTTGCCTGCCTACGGCCTTTTGAATAAACACAGAACCTGTTTGTTTCAACCCCGCATGTAAGGGACTTACAGTCTTGTTCAAGTCTGTGATGGTTGTTTTTTTGACCACCTGAAATAATAATAATAATAATAATAGTGGCCATTTATAATGTGCCGTGTCTGTCTAAAAAGACACTCCTGGCGCAGGAGAGATGCAGAAGCAAGTGGGCCTACAATGAGTAAATATATGAAATTTTAAGCACAATAATAAGTTTAAACTAGACATAATTTTTTGTAGGAAACAAAAAAGAGGTGTTCGGTGTGACCTCGTGTTTCAAAGAAATGTTGTAAACATGTCTGTGTATTAAATATTGACACTTCTATAGAGTCTTTAGAATGGTGGTTCTAAAGATTTGCTAATTTGAAAAAAGAAAACTTTGATAAATTCAAAAACTGATGACGTCATAATGATTTCAAAGGTATTTTTATTGATATGAAGTTGAAAGGTAGTGTGATATTGAGGAAATTATTTTAGATAGTGGAGAACATTTGACTGTTAACGAGTTTTGTATGGACGGCTGTTTTAGAGACTAACAAAGCGTAAAACCAAATCAGGTTGGGTGAACCTTAAATGGAGACTACACACTACACAGGTTTGATGGACTTTGCACCTTGTGTTCAATGGAGTGCAACAGCCGGCCTGTACTGTTAATGTGCGTGTTTCCAGTGCAGTTCTTTTCATGTGGTTTAAATGCGGGCACATTTTTTGAAATTTTCAACTTCTGTTTTGAAGTCAAGGCCAAATGGGGTCACCATGTGTAGCGTTGTTAGGTTCTAAAAGACTTATTCGGTGATGTATAGATTGTACAGATCCATTGGGTGGTTCATGATTTAATGTAATTCGACAACTGATGACGTCACTGCAACAGTTTTATCTTCTAATAATTATCTTAAGTATAAGTGAAATTTCAAGTTTATATAAGCTTGGGAACTGTGCCCTTTTTAGCAGACAATTGACACGGATAAGAAAAATTGAAGAAGAATCTGAGAAAGTAAAAATATAAATGAACCTTAAATTAAATATCTTTTATCAATCTTTTAAAACGTAGTTGACACTGTTATAATTTATTGCTATGGAAAGCAAGACGTGACTGTTGCGGGACCAAACTTTTTGGATGTAACACATCCCAGCTTGAGTACATGCAAATATTCCATTTGATCACCAAAGTTGTTCTGTACATATAGATCTTGTAAAACACTACCTTGGTGGTGACATAACATGAAAATTGATGACGTCGTGAAAACGTCACTCCACATTATATCCTTGTAGGACCTTGCAAGTCTGATGCAAAATAAAATTTGACTATAGCTTGCTTTGTACTGAAGATATGTAATAATTGGTCAAAATTTCAAAAATTTGGAAAAATTATTGAGATGACGTCATCAAGTCGTCGTTCTAGCTTTAAGTAGTCAATGTCATTGTCTATCAACATGCCAAGTTTCAACTCAGTCGAACTTGTGGTTTTGTAGATACACGGCTTCAAAAAGTAAACATTTAAGGCGATACCACGTGACACATGATGACGTCATCAATCTAAAACTTCACACATATGTTGTCTGCATAAAGGTCATTATGTATACCAATTTTGAAACGATTATCATAAACTTCGCCACAGACATCTAGTAAAAGTGTATTTTGAGCTGTTTTTAACCTGCCGCTAGAGGGCGCTTTTAGATTCGATAACGTCATCGGTCCAATTTTTGTAAACCAGACCTTTGCTTGCCTATAACATCGTAAACAAAAACTTTAAAAAATGTGCCACTTTTAAATTACAAGGCACTTCCAGTTTCGACCGGAAGTAGAGGTCATGTCATGTCAAGACCTATATTACCTTTATATAATCCCGCAAAAAGCAACCGACGGTCTCTTCGTCTTGATTTGATATGGATTTTCAAAGATTAAAATTGTTAATGTTTAAAACCTTGTAATTTGACACCTGATGACGTCATCATTATATGAGGTTAGGAAGTGTGCTTTTGTTAGCGGACAAGCGACGGAGAGAAGAAGAAGAAGAAGAAGTATTAAGAAAAAGAAAAAATCGAACAAAAACAAGAGGTGTTCGGCTGTCGCCCGAACACCTAATGAGTTTGAAGCTGGTATAAGTAGTGACTTGTCGGAGATTTGGGGGGAGTTCGTTCCATAGTGTTGGCCCAGAGTGTGAGAAGGATCGGGTTCCCCATGAATGGCGTGTACGTGGAATGTTAAGAAGGTTGGTGTCAGATGATCTGAGCTGCCCGGGTGGTGCATGAAGATGTATCAGGCTCTGGATATACATATGTTGGTGCTGTGCCCTGGAGAGACTGGTACACGAGAAGGAGAATTTTGAAATTGATTCGTTTTTGAACCGGAAGCCAGTGCAGAGCCGCAAGGATTGGAGAGATATGTGATGATCCTTTGGGGTAACTAGTCGGGCAGCTGAATTCTGGAGCCTTTGGAGACGCTTGATCTGATATTCAGGCATATTACAGAGTATGGCATTGCAGAAGTCAAGTCGTGATGTTATTAGAGAGTGCACAACCTGCTCTGTTGCTTTGCGAGACAGAAATTTTCGAATGTGTGAGAGGCTGCGAAGCTGGTATCTGACAGATTTAGCAATGTGTGATATGTTCATGTCATATTAGAGTCGAAGATCACTCCAAGATTCCTGCATGTGTCTTTTGGACTATGGCTTGCTTCATCGGTCGTAAGACAGGCTTAGTGACCTTGTTGAGCATCCCCTTCGAGCCCAACAGCATAAACTCCGTTTTGAGCCCATTTAGTTTAAGATTGTTGCGTGACATCCACATTTTAATTTCAGCCAGGCATTCCTCTAGACGTTTGAGAACAGAAAGGCAATTGGCATCTGACGGCGGAAAGGAAATAAAGAGCTGGATGTCGTCAGCGTAAAAATGGTATTGAACGTTGTGCCTGCAGATGAGCTCTCCAAGGGGTTGAGTATATACAGAAAACAGCAATGGACCACACACAGAGCCCTCTTGCTGGTTAACCTTGTTGCGCAACCAATGATGCAAACAAAACTAAGCAGAATCTCAGACTTGAAACAGCATGCAAGGTATATAGCTGGCTTGTCGTTTTCTTTGTTTTACATTGATTGGTCCATGGAGATATCAGTTTTTGAAAGTTTAGGCTCGTGTAAATTGATTCATTACACAAAGAGATCAATTCATTGTCTTGAAAATATGTGTTTTTACTTTTTTAAATGGTACAAATTAGGCAAAGGTCACCAGTCTGACAAAAAAGCCTTGAAATGGCTGAAATCACAGAAATGTTTAGTACCACTGTCGGCAGGTGGATCGACAATTATTGCAATCCTGTTCTAGAGGTGATGTCATTCAACTGTAATTGAGCCATGCCAACTTTTCAGAAAATGGCTCCACTGATTACCAGAAGCCCACAGGAGTTACAGTGAGCTAGTTTCTTCAGAGTTTAACATTTGTTTCTTGAAACGATGAAAAAGGTGATTTTAGTAAAAATTTACACACAATTGTATGCCAGCTTTGGAGCCGAAAGTAATGCAAACTTTGAGCATGCAACAGATACGCACATGTGTGACACAATGAACTACCAACAGGATTAACTTTACATTGTAACATTGTAGACATGATGGACTCCGATTCTGACTCAAACTCGGACAAAAGGGGACTCGAACTTGGTAAAACTTAGTCTCAGACAACAGGGACTCGACTAAAGCACCGTGGGAAAGTTTACTGGAATACATGCTTGTTATCTTTTAATCGCAAACTTTATTTTCTATGACAGCTGTAATGGTGTTTGTGACCTCAGAATTGTGTATATACAGTACATAAGACCTGCCATTGAATATGCATCTCCTTGTCTGGTTTTCTGGACTGACTAAGGAGCAACTTGAGTGTTTGGAGAAATTACAAAAGAAGACTGTTCGCATTATTCTAACATATGATATTGTATGAAACACCAATATGAGATTGTTTGTAATGAATATTCCTCCCATATCCCAGAGACTTGAAAAGTTGATACTCAATTTTGGCAAGTCACTTCTTAGTTCAAACAGGTTCCGGGCCTGGCTCCCACCTACTAGGAATAATGGTTTAAGAAATGCAAATCACTTAACTACTGTTAAATGCAGAACCAACAGGTACAAGAACAGTTGTATTCCTAGCTTAGCTAAGTTGTTAAATAAGCAGTGATGATCATTTGGACTGGAGCTAATGTTAGGTTTTATCCTGCCCTGTATTGTTCTGTTTCTGATCCCTTTTTAATTGATTGAGATTTGTCTGGTCATGTTTGTCTAATATTCTATTTGACTCCTTATTTATAACCTTTTTTAATGAACCTCGGTTTAGTGCAATTTTTTATTGATATGTGTGCTTTCCTTCTTGTTTGTTGTCTATTTTTGAGTTTTTGTTTGACTGTATTTATGTAATTTTTTAGTGTGTTCTTTATTCCTTTCTTTCATTATTTCCCTTGTTTATGTACATGTAACACTGTAATAGCGCAATTCATCGGTTGCCAAACTGTACAATCTTTCATGATTTTATTTGTATGAAATAGACCAATAATAATAATAAAAATAATAATAGTAATCATAATAATACTCTCCCTTTTCAGGGGGTTATTGTGTAATCCCAATCCAGACCTTTTTCCTTTTATACACAAATGTGGCTTGAAAAAAAATGGACAGCCTGCCACCATAGTTAATCATTGTATTCCGCTCAATGGGAAGTAAGTCTAAAGCATTCTGAAATTCCAGCATACCATGGCAGATTAACAGTATTGGCTTACAGCCAAGGTTTGGTGGTTCACAGGGAACGCAGACTCATATTTTCTCACAAGAAAAAGGTTAGACTTTTAGAGTGAACAGCAAAATGGTCACTTAAGAAGATGTGGACAGAGTTTATGAGACAATCAGATGGTCGAGTGAAGACATAGTTGAGTGTGTGACTATAGTGGTGTGGGTTAAGGCTGAAATCCAATGTGAACGATGTGTATAGTTTCAAGAATGTCTCTCAATTGCTTGGTTTCAGGGATGGCAGCTTCCATCAGTTCATTAAACAAGTTTACAGTTAGTTTTCTAGACAGTTTTCAAAATGTATATATGTTCACATTTATGAACCTGAAGCTCAGAAAACTTTATATGGAGCTGATCCCCTAATTGAATGCCTTACAGCCATTTCAATTAATTAATTCAAAGTGTTTCATTCAGTACATTCGCACTTATGTAAAAGCGTTTTCTATGACACTCTGCCTAGACTTGTGGACAAGTCGTTAAATGTCTATCGCAGTGATAGCGGAACGGCTTTCTCGCAATATCCCGCGAGAGGGCTGCTCTGTGCGAGATTACTGCTCTCAAGACTGGTCACATTTACCGACTTGTGAAACCCGCAGGCGGTTTGTGCACGGCCTATGGGCACTTCAGCCGATTTCGTACGGACGCATCTGATTGGTCAATTTCGTTATATCTATGAATATTCAAACTGTAGATGAATATTAAACATTAAATCCTGTACTGGATGGAGTTTTATGTTGCTTTGATCATGCACCATCAACCAAACACTGAGTGATGAGAGTGATTGTGTTCATGAGTATTTGACAAAAGAAAATACGTATTCAAATTATGGGTACAACTTGTAAATAATTACAAAAAATCGAACGTAAGATTTTATTTCATAGAGTCCGAGCAACGGAAGCGTGTTTGACAGTGCACAGCGTGTGGGGACGTACGTATAACACACGGGCAAATCGTGTAGCTGGCGCGCAGAGTTTCTCTCGGTGGGGCTCAGCGCGACGGAAACCCCCTAGCCAAGAGAGTACCTGGAAGCTCATGAACATGTGGGAGGGGTAGGGAGCCAGACCACCAACTACCTTGTCATTGCGGTTTGTTAGTCGGTAAACCTCGCTGATCGAATCCGCTGTTTTGAAATCGTTACGTTTCAATGCTCGGTGTGTACGTTCCTTCCCCCGATTTGGAAATTAAATAAGATTTATGTCAATAAATAGGAATACCACTCTTATATTGACGGTGCAATTAGGTTAAACAATTCGTTTGACAAAAACGAGCCCCCCCCCAAGAAAAAACCCAGAAAAAAACAGAGCCCCTGAAGTAACAGGTGAAAAATAAATTACAAATTAAAATGTGAAAAAAAATTCTCACTCAGAATTTCTTTTTCCATCTCTCGACACACAAAATTCCAAAAAAGTAATTTCGTTTCCTCAAAATATTATTTAATTCAATGAAAATATAATTTTGTCACATAAATATTAATATTTTTAAAAATTTGTAAACAAAGTTGTGTTTTTCTAGGTAATGAAATAGATTTTTCCTAGAAAATACATTTTCGTTCCCTCGAACACGCTTTCTTTCCCCTGAAATACGATTTTGTTACCCAGAAATATGCTTTTGTTCCCTGAAAGATACGCATTCGTTTCTTCGAAATATGATTTTGTTCGAACAAAATATACTTGTGTTCGCTCGAAATATGCTTTCGTTCAATAAAAATTAGTTTTTTCCACCGAAAGGAGATTTCTTTCTCCCTAAAAACAAGCTTTCGTTTCCTCGAAATATGATTTTGTTCGAACAAAATATGCTTTGTTCGCTCGAAACATGCTTTCGTTCAATAAAAATGAGTTTTTTCCACCGAAAGGAGATTTCTTTCCCTAAAAACTAGCTTTCGTTTCATCGAAATACGACTTTGAATTAGTTGCCTGAAATATACTTTCATTCGTCTGAAATATGCTTTCGATCCTTAAATATACGCTCCTGTTCCTTCGCAATGAGATTTTGTTCCCCAAAATTCCTCTTTCGTTCCCTCAAGATAGCTAGCTTTTGTTCCCTTAAGATAGCTTTAGTTGGCCTGAAGTCCAATCACACAAGTTTGTTAAATTCCCTTGTGAGAGGCGACTATGAGAGGGGACGAGTTTGTATGTTAGGGGGCGACTTTGCTAGGGGGCGACTTTGTAGTTGGTGACTTTGTACATGTGTTTCTTTTGTAATTGGCGACTTTGCTAGGGGAGCGAGTTGACTGGTTTCCATGGTCTGTTGTTTATACACACTTAATACACACAATCACTGAATCAGATGTAGAAAACATCGGGTTAAAGGACTGGAGCGGATCAGTAACTATTCACAGTAGGCATTATTTATTTTTTTACTAAATTAATGAAGGAGTTAACACACAGAAGTCTCAAGTGCAAGAATTTATCGCATTTACAGTAACTAAAATTAGTACTACCCTCAGATAAAATGGACTCGTCTCAATGATCGTCTCTACAGCAACCGTAATGTATACTGCGTTCGTACCTGAATAAATGAATACGTACAGTATTCGTTAATGATGAAGAGTCGGCAGCCAGCAACTTCGCGCGAGAGCAGTGATCTCGCGAGAGCATTCTTTATTACACTACAGCACCACACGCGACTCGACCCACCGCGACTATCATTAACGACTTGTCAACAAGTCTACACTCTGCCCAGAATAATAGGGTCAAGCCAGTAAACTCACTACCAGACAGGTGCACCAAAGTGTTAAAGAAACTGAAGTTAACATTATGAAGTCCAGAATAAACCTGGATACAAATACCGTAATTTCTTGCGTATAAGACGCGGGGCGTACAAGGCGCAGGGCCGTGAAATTACAAAAAAAAATTCAAGCGTCAACAGACAAGGCGCACCGCCGCACAAGGCGCATGATCTTACATGCACCTTTGACTACAAACAGCAGACCGTATCGGTACATCGCCAAAAAGGGGTCATTTTGTTACCCTAAAAGTACCACGCTAATCAACATGTGAATAAATAGAAATCACATGTGCTTGAAACATGTAGAGACATGTAGAAAAGTTCATTTTAAACTGAAACAACCTACCGTTCAGCGACGTTTTCAGGAGATTCTTCTCCCGTGTGTCACAAGGGGTTGAAGGGAGTTTACAGGTGACCAACAGAGGGCGCTACCACAGGGCTGAAGGGATCTGTTTGTTCAACAGAGGGCGCTACCATACGGGAAAAATCTCCTGCCATTCCGATGGAGACGTGACATTTATAATTAATGAGAAGTAACTTTTCTTTATTTTATACCACAAACATTTATTCAAAGACGTCGTTTTCAGGTTTGTTTTCTCCACAGTTATTTTATATCTTACTTTTGAGCTAAAATAAACGAAAAATACAATCAATTAAAAAGTAACGATTACAGTTTATTTTTATAAAGTTGATTAAAGTAAACCATGGACATGGTCGCACCTTTCACACAATACAGGTTGGGTGAATGCGTGAATCACCGTTCACACAATAGAGGTTGGGTGAATGCTTCCGCAATCGTTCTGATTAATCTGAATGCAGTATTTTCGGTACGAAATCGCGGCCACAAAAGAAGAGATGAACACGTTGCTGCATTGTTGGAATGAATTCACGGTCGTTATGTATAGGGACACGTGGCCACAAAGGCGGCTCAATACATCGCGTCATTGTCGGAATGAAAATCTGGCGACAATTGTCTGGAGAGTTGAGCACTGATAATGTACTACGTCAACAATGCGTGGTGAGTTGATGGTTGGCGACCGCATTATTAACCTGACCGCAGCTACATTAAATAGGGCCTAGATTATTTGCACGTCGGCCGCGGTCATTTTGATCTCAAGTGACATCATACAAGGCGCACCGGAATACAAGGCGCAGTGATGATTTTGTGGTCAAAAACGTCAGATAAGACGCATCTTATACGCAAGAAATTACGGTACTACAGATGTGTAGGATGATAAAATATTCACTTACAGGAGTATCCAAAATTATCTAGCTCAGATGTAGTTAATGTTCCATTTGGACCTGTTCCGTAAGGACCAGGATGTTGGGCATCAAGCTGTGATTTGGACTGAAGATCATTTTGTGAATCACCATCAAAAGTACCTGTACAAAATCAGAAAGAAATATTCATAAATCAAAACTAACAAATTACTGAAATTTTACAAAAAGATCTCAAAATTTAGTAAAAGTAACACAATCACATTAAACTATGAGACACACTACATTACACATTTTCCTATATCTAAGCTATAGGTCATGAAGTTGTATTTATAATAATATCAATAATAACTAGACCTAATGTGATTGTAACTAACAATCACAGAGCTGTCCGGACTGTTTACTAAGAAGATAATTTCTGCAGCCTGAAATATGAATTGCTTCTGTGTTTTGTGTAAACCTCCTGTAATCCTGTTTGTAAGAACATGTAATTACACCATCATTTTACATTTTTTATTTTAAAGGTTTGCGCCACATTGTTATTACATACAAAGACAAAGACAAAGACATTCAAACAATCACATTTTGGTAGAGAAACATAATTATGCCTTTTAACGAAAACCCTTACATACATAGGAATTACATGTATTGGTCATGCACAAATTGAATGGGTATGCACTAACTATATAGGTCCTCTCTCGGTTAGGAATTAAATAAAAATCTATGCATTTCATGGTAATTTCATAGAATCGAGTAAGTCCCAATCTCGGAAGGATCCGACACCATAGTGCACAAACCATACATTCCCAACGCAAAGACTGGATGGAGTCTATGAAGCACTTCCTTTTTAGCCACAGTGCCAAGATTAACAAATTACAGAGGTATTTTGATTCAATGGCCTGGAACATCTGGAACATCTCTTATTAAAAGCATTTTAATTTTTCAAAACAATTTATGTAATTTAGGAAACTTTTACTTAACATTGTGTGTTTAACCAGCAAAACATTTCGTCGCTCGTACCACGAACCGAACTCGTACACAGTATAAAAAAACGTGTTTGGAGAAAATCACGAATGAAGTTGCACTATTTTTCAAACTGCTGTTTCGAGGTCTGCTAACTATTTGTATATAATTTTTTAAGACAAAAATAAAGCCGAGTACTTTATTAATACAGAACTGTCAATTTCATTTAATCCATGCACCTATTTTAATTAGTAAATAATACCTAAACAGATAGGTCACTTTGTGAAAATGAAAAACCAAGTTTTGCCAGCAGAGCGCCGTGTACAAACCAATGCATAATATAGAGACCTATCTAGTTAGGTCACTTTGTGAAAATACTACGCTTTGAGTTAGGTCACTTCATGGTACAAAAATTTTACACGCGCGCCCGAACTTCGCGCGCTGTAGCGCATAGTACATCATTGGAAAAGTGGCGTATCTAGATAGGCCACTTTGTGAAAAGACAAAACGGCAAATCTAGTGATACGTCGTTTTTAGTAATTAGTGTAATTACAAAACTACTACGTATTTAGTTCTGAAACTTGCTGAAAATGTTAACAGTAATGAGTATATTAATAATTTGTAAAAACAAATATTTGCAAAAGTGTGTGATTTTTGTCAGTTAGGTCGGTTCGTGGTACGAGCGACGATTTAGACTCTTAGCGCCATGCGTTTTGTACACAGATAGAAAACGCACCAACAAAAATGATGTCATGATGACGTGACAAAAAATATATGGCCAGAATGCACATCTACAATATAAGACAAGTCTATAACTGAAAAAAAATTGAAGGATGTATGGATACTTCTTAAGATTTGGTGGTTACAAGATTGACTAATTACATATTCACATGATTATCAACGGGGTAGTTAATTAATAATTTTAATTTAATTAATAAACTACAAGGGAAACCACCAACATAGGGCTAGATAGCTTAGTTTATTGAGCGCTGGCACGTTAATCCGGAGGTCGGTGGTTCAAATCCCGCTTTTATAATTTTTTCTAAAAATTTATCCAGTCAGTTTTCCTTGTGGTTTATTATTTGATATCTGAAATAAAAAGTTGCATCCCCTTATACAGAGATGCCAACATTTCAAATTCAAAAAGAGTAATTTGCCCTCAGGCAATATATATAGCATTTAACAGAGATCAGTATCATACATGTTCCGTGCTTTTTGACGATGTCGTATGAACCGGCGCGCCGTGTGCAATGTTGATGTCGAGTCACAGCGACCGCGAGCAGATTTCACTACGAAGTTGTAATCCTCTATAAAATCATGTTGTAATGAATCCATCGTTGTACTCCAACAAGCGAAAAACTAATCAAACTATTGTATTATTATATTGGTTTTACCTGGCACGCGTAAACAACGAGCACCGTAATAAACATGATTTTATCAAACGTAGTACGACGAGCAAGACTACACGCGGTTTTGTCAAATGCCCCAATATCAACATCAGTATACCTGGGGCGATTTGGTTAGCAACTGACCATGGCTGGTTGCCAGTCTTCTAACACACATTGTCTACGTGTAAATCGAGGGCACCAGCCTAATACTTATTACGCCCAATTAGGCTCTTCTACCGTGGGCGCGTTGTTTTCACCGGTCGTTTCGAAAAGGGCCTACGTATGGGCTGTTTCATGCGCTACAATTCGCACAAAAAGTCAGATACCGAATACATTTTAGTGATACGCGCTATGAAAATAAATAGGATTCAAGACACAACACGTACATTAAATGTTTTATTACTAGATATTTATAAAATCGTAAAGAACGAGGCGATGATCGTATTGTCGTAATTTGATGCATAAATCGTACAAATTACGCCTAAATCGTAAATGTTGGCATCTCTGCCTTATATGGAGACCGCCAACATAGGACTAGATAACTAAGTTGGTAGAGCGCTGGCTCAGTAATCCGGAGGTCGTTGGTTCAAATCTCGCTCTAGTCAAGTTTTCTTTGTTTAACCCAAAATCACTTTTAATTTAGTTACATCTAAAAACTATGTACAGGCATAAGCTTCCATACAGTATAACATTTGACTACAGTTTTATATTGCTAAACTTGACATACATCTGTATGTCGGTGAGAAAATTCATGCGTAAGTCAATGGCATTTTGGGGGTTAGAAAGAATAATATAGAAAAAAACAAGCCTTGTACTGTTAGATAATAATGTCCTCCAAAACCATCCCAACGAGCTGCTTGAAATATTAAATATGATTGTAATTAAACTATTGCCACAATTATGTGATGGTAAAAACAAAGATATACTACTGTGATAAAACTAAAAGGCCTACAAATGATGTGAGTGTCACAATAGTATGTTTGAAGCCCCCTATCAACCACGGAAACAAGACCAGACAAGGACACTGCTGTGGAAAGGTGAAGGTTTAATTTAATAACTGAACCTGTTGGCAGACCTCAACCCAAACCAGGCATTGAAGATGTCCAAGAAATACAGAGCAGGCCGGGAAGCATGATGGCAGGTACCGAGAGCAGAGCGAGACAACAACGGAAGAAAAGAAAAGTATTGACTGATCGTGAGGAAGGTGATGATTCATCAATAGGAAAGAATAGCACAACTGGGAAGTCCAAGAAAGGAACGAAGGCCGATGATGATGGTTCAAAGAAGGGACAAGGGACAACAATTCAGGGGAAGAATTCAGGGGAAGAAGTCTGGGTAGAAGAAGGGAGGAAGTTCTGGAAGAAAATGATTAGGCAAGCAGGACAAAAAGTGAACCCAAAATGTGGTTAAGGGAAAATTGTAAAACATGCAATAATAAAAATGAATGTAATAATAAAAATGAAAAAAAGAAAAAATGAAAAAATGAAAAAAGACGTCATTTAGTCATCAGAAGAAGACGTCATTTAGTCGTCAGAAGAAGACGTCTTTTAGTCGTTGGATAAAGACGTCTTTTGGTTTTGCACACACAACCTCAATAAGACATCCCCCCACCACAAAAGTGTGGGATGAGTCTATGAATGATACTTACCCAAATAGTTACTACTTATGCATATTTCATAGCCGGCAGGCTCATTCGCTAGAAAGATTTGACAACCATTAGGGCGCCCTCTCGTGCCCACCCAGCATGCTACGCAGTAGCTCCGCCATCTTACGTCCTTCTTTTTCTCGTCTAAGAGGTAACCCTGACTACGAGCCAAGAGTGGGGAAGGAGGGCGGGAGGCTATTTGGGTAAGTATCATTCATAGACTCATCCCACACTTCTGTGGTGGGGGAGTCTATTTCATTCACTTACCCAAATAGTTACTACTTATGCATAGAATAGCACCGCAACATGGAGGTTGGGTAGGCGAGTCGCCCTTATACATTTTTTATTTTCTTTTTTTTCTTTTTTTCTTGGGCTCACCTCAAGTTCTGTCCTGGCGTCGCCTGGGGGGATCACTTGGCTGGGATTCCCTTCTGGGTTGAGATGCTGACAGCACTGCTCTCCCAAAGGCACCTTCGTTCTGAAGCACATCACGCAGATAGTAGGTGGTAAAGGTTGATGGGCCTTTCCAGCAAGCTGCTTGTGAGATCTCCGCAAAGGAAATCCCCCTGAAGAACGCCCAGGATGTGGACACGGCGCGAACGTCGTGTGCACATATGGTTCCCTGACTGCCTTTGTCCTTATCGGACAGCCAGTCGGGGTTAGCCGACTTTATCGCCGATACAATCCATCGCTTGATTGTATCTTTGGAGGCCGGACCATGTGGGGGAGTAGTCGAGATAAATATTTGATCGCAATTCCCCCTAAGTGATTTGGTACGTTCCAGGTACCATTTGAGGGAACGTACGGGGCACCAGAGCCTGTCTGATCGCACCGACGATACCGACGCAATTTCGGGAATGAAGATGTCAGGCAGAGTAAAGATTGCCGTCTGATTCTTTGTCAGGAACGATGCCCTGGGGACAAGACGAACCCCGCCCGGTTCCCACCGGATGTGTCCCGGGTGGATTGTTAGTGCCTGGATTTCACATCCCCGTCAAGCCGAAGCTGCGGCTATAAGGAAGGCCAACTTAGTGGAAAGTTGCAGCAGCGATGATAGGTTCGCTGGTTCATATGGAGGCGCTGCTAAGTTCTCTAGCACGCGCCCCAAGTCCCAAGATGGGACAAGCCTCTGTCTTGGGGGTCTTTCGTTAAACATGCCCCGGAGTAATTGTGTTAATACAGGGTTCGATGAGATTGTGGAATCATCAGGGAACCCCGCGTGGACCGCAGCAATGGCCGATCTGTAATTTTTTATCGTTGTCACCTTCAGTTGGGATTTGAAGAGGTGGACCAGAAAATCCGACACCATTGTTAGAGATGCTGTGACCGGATCCACCGATCGGTCGGCACACCACCGACTAAAATGTCTAAGTCGACTGTCATAAACCTTTCGTGTGGAGAGCAACGCCCCTTCGCTGCCAGGGCCGCAGCTTCCTTAGAAAGGCCTGCTGCAATGAGGGATCGCTGGACAGTGGCCAACACGCCAAGTGGAGGTCTCCCGGCGCCGGGTGCAGTAGACGGGAGTGTGGTTGGTATAGAAGATCGTGTCGATCCGGGAGGATTAGAGGATCCCCTATCAGGAGTCTCACTAGCCTCAGGAACCACGGCTGGCGTGGCCAGAAGGGAGCGATCAGGAGAATTCGGCACGGTTCCTGCTCTATCTTCCCTATGACTCTCTGGAGAAGGGATATCGGAGGGAACGCATATGCGAACATGTCTGTCCAGTCTATGGCCAGGGCGTCGGTGGCCCAAGCCATGGGATGATGAAACCTTGCGCAGAATACCGGGAGTTTGGCATTTATTTCTGTCGCAAAGAGATCTATGTGTGGTCGACCCGCTGTCGCGAAGATCTGCTGGGCTACTCCGTTGTGCAGGGTCCACTCTGTAGGGATCACTGTACCCCTTGACAGTGCATCCGCCACCGTGTTTTCCACTCCTGGAATGTGGCTTGCTTGCAGGACTACCTCGTTCTGGATGAGCCACCGGAATAGATCCCAGGTGAGGAGGCATAGCTGCGGTGACCGCGTGCCTCCCTGCCTGTTTATATAGGACACGACTGTCGTGTTGTCCGTTCTGATGAAAACCGTCCGGTTTGTTACCTCGGTTCGAAAATGTCGCAGAGCATTGAAGACCGCCTGGAGCTCCAAGATGTTGATGTGTTGAGATCTGAAAATTTTTCCCCACTCTCCGGCTGTCTGCCGCGGGCCCAGGGACGCACCCCAACCCCTGTTGGATGCGTCGGTTGAAATTGTGACCTGTGGAGCCCTCTGAGGGAACCCCAGGCCGCAATTGACATTTTTCTCTTGTTGCCACCACCGAAGATGAGGATGAATGTGATTGGTGATTGGCACGAGAATGGTTATGCAGTCCCTTCTCGGCCTGTAATGTGACAGGAGATGTAACTGAAGTGGTCGCATTCGAAGGCGACACCATGGAACCAGGTCTACCAGACTGGCCATGAGGCCCAGGAGTTTTAACCAAGCCCGTGCTGTGGCCGTCGTGCCGAACAGGAACAGGTCCACGCACTGAAGCAGGGCTGTGGTGCGCTCCTTTGTGGGAAAAACCATGCTTTTCAGAAGGTCGACAACCGCGCCTAGGAATGTCGGAGACTGAGTTGGTATGAAACGGGATTTCTCCTCGTTTATGATGAAACCTACGGCCCTCGTCACCTCGCAGGTGGTCTGTATATTTCGAGACGTTTCTTCTTCCGATCTGCCGACAACCAGCCAGTCGTCTAAATACATATAAATCATGATATTCCGACGACGTAGATAGGCTGCGATTGTTCGCGTGACTCTTGTGAACACCCTTGGTGACGTTGAGAGTCCGAAAGGGAGAGCCGTGAACTCCAATGTGCGCCCTCGATACCTGAATCGTAGGTATTGGGAGTGTTCCGACAAGATGGGTATGTGGAGGTACGCATCTTTTAGGTCGATCGATGCTGCCCACACTGCCTTGGGTAGCGACTCCAGGATCACTTTGAGTGTTTCCATCCGGAAGCGCCTCGGTCTGACGAACCGATTGAGCGGTTTCAGATTTATGATTGGTCGCCATTCTGCGGTTCCCTTTTTGGGCGTTAGAAAAAACGTCGAAAGGAACCCTTGGAACTGTTCTGATTCCGCCACCGGACGCACCGCCTGTCTTTCTAAAAGGGAGGATATCTCTTTCTCTAGAGCCAGGCGTTTTTCTCTGTTTGCAGGAACTGGCGTTTCGCAAACTAGGGTGTCCGACAGAGGGGTGCTCGTGAACTCCAAACGGTAGCCGTGTTTTACCGTTGCGAGCACCCATGCGTCGGACGTGATCTCGTCCCAAGACCCTGCGAAATCTCTGAGGCAGCCCCCGACAGGTCCCAAGTCGGCGGCCAGAGTCGGGAGCAGGATGTCACCGCCTCCACCCCCCCGAGTAGCGGGGAGGGGGAGGGGGCCTACCGCCGCCACGGCCCCTGCCACCCGTCTGGAAGTTCTGACGGTCAGGCTGGGAGTAGCGAGGTGCCGCCGGAGCAGTGCCGGGAGATGTCCTAGGGGCCTGCTGGTGAGAGGACTTGAGGGACTTACGGAACGCCGGACGTGGCGTAAAGCTGACCTTGTTGGTCTTCTTCCCTCCAAACTTACCCTTCGGCGCCGCTGGTTTCCGCAGGTTCAGTTTGTCCGCTGTCTTCAGACGCTTGGCCTCTGCCTCAAGGACCTCTTGAAATTGTCCCCCAAAGAGGTCATTCCCGAGGAGAGAAATGTCTTCCAACTTTTTCTTTGCTCCGTCATAGGGGATGTACAACGTCTCCAGGACGTTTGTCCTTCGGGATCGTGTAGCCTGGAGCGAGATCCGAGTGAACTGCTCTAGGGACATCCTTAGGCCCTCCTCCAAACAACGAAAAGCTACAGCAAGCATATCCGCTGGGGTGGATGCGCCCTCCTCACAGGCGCAGACAATATACTCTGACAGCAGTAGAAGAAAGGCGTTAGCTTTGGCACCAAACCGAGCAGCCTCATCAATCTTCTTCATCTGCTCTTCCAGTCGAGCTTTACCCTTGTCAGCGAAGATCGCCTTAGCCGAGGCCTTACCTCCATCGCTCGAGAGCTTTGTTTTTAGCGGTAGATGGTATAGTGGGAACTGTAAAAAAGTCCTCACAGTCCTTTTGTGGGTATTGAAAATAATTTTTTGATCTTCTCGTGTGCGGGATCAATTTCTTCAGAGAGGCTGTGCTCTTGATGCGATCCACACAAAGTCGGTCTAGCGGGAGGGTCGGGAACGGCGTACTACGCGTTTCCTCCCCTCCCGTTCGTGTCTTAAAGGAACGATGTCCAGATGACTCTTCTGGGTTATCATCGGCCGGTAGCTTGAGGACACGTACCATGTCTCGTTGTATCAACCGAAGCTGAGTTTCAAAAGATGAAAAACTGTTTGGGTCCGCGGCCTCATCTTCCTCAGAGCATACACGTGACTCACGTGAGCTCAGTTCCCCCTCGGGTTCCTCACTGTCGGAGACCCCAAAAGTTGTCGAGGGATGTAGTGAGATGGCCGTCGGTGAACCTGGTGGGCGACGGGCACGCCCTGGAGTGAGGGGCACCTCTGGCTCACTACCGCCTACCTCGGATGGGCCTGGGAGGCCGGGATAGCCTGGAGCTGCCATGATCGGTCCCTGAATGATCAACCCCGGGTCTGGGTCCGGGAAGGTGGATGGCGGGGGAGCCCGTTGTGAATCGGGTGCCGCCCTCCACTGTTGTTGGGCGATCGCGGCCAATGAAGTACTGATGGAATCAAATGCCTTCCTAAAAACCGCAGAGGATATGGTATCCTTTTTCTTTTTCTTCTTGATCTTCGGTGTTGTTGAAGAATCATCAGAAGAGGAAACTGGGCGTTTCTGCTTAGCCTTCTTGCCTGAAGGACTGTCAGTCGCACTTCCCCGGGAAAACTCCGATAAAGGGTCAGTCATCGGTACTCCCGAGCAGCGATCAGTGAATGAAGTTGACTGGGATTCTCTCACCCTATGGGGCAGGGGAGGAGGATCCCGTGAAGCCTCTAACTCTGATCCCGCCCGTTCACTCCCTGGAGTAGCCTGGGCTAGCAATCCAGTGGTTGGTCGAGGCGTTGAGTTTCCTGAGGAAGCCCGCGCCTGAGGACCGGGTGAAGTCACGAGTCCAAGGACTGATGATGGCTTCGAGTGTGTTGTACCTTTCATGGGTTTACACTTGGTACCACTCAGGCCCTTAGCTGTGCCCTTTTTCATTGCGAATTATATATCGTGATAAATCGTGTTAAAACGCGATTAATCGCGATAAATCGCGATAATCGCGATAAATCACTAAAACGCTAGGGCAGGTACGTACTGTGTGGACTTCGTTATGGTCGGTACTGTACTTCACTCCGAGCGTAAATTCGCGGGAAATCGGAGACGACAGAGTCGTTGATTCCCGCGAAAGATTCGCTCTACGTGATGGCTAGTTATTTTTAATCTAGACGTAACTGTAGGGGAAGGGAAGGACCGAACGGTCGATATTCCCCGTAGCAGCTTTCTCAAAAGGTCCCGCAACCCAAGCCAACCGCGGTGGCGAGGGAAGACAGACTGACCGGGGAAATTGAATGGCCTTACCGGCGCAAATCACCCACGGCAAGCCCGTAAGTTCAGGGACCGGCTCAGTAACGATAGCAGACGGGGCAAGGGAGAGGCCAGAGGCCGGTATACCCCGTATAATAGCTTCGTTGGGCCCCACGCTCTCCGCTGGAGCGAGGGGGGGAGCGAGCAGGGGAAGGGAACGGATTTAACCGGTATACCCAAGCTCTCTCTCCGCTAGCCTCCTGCATTGGACCGGGAGTACTTCTCCCGGGGCAGGGAGTTCAACTGGTCGCGACCGGAAAAACACTAGCAAGAAACGTAAGGTACTGAGCCCTCGGAGTCAGTCTCCTACAACGGCCGGGAGTACCTCTCCCGGAGTAGGGAGTCCCACGAGTGTAAACAAGTGGAACACCGACTCTAACTAGCCTCCTACAACGGCCGGGAGTACTGCTCCCGGAGTAGGGAGTCTCACGGAAGTGAGACACTAGTTAATATATACAACGTATTTTTAAAATAAAAATAAGGAAGACACAGGAGACACAACAATAAATATTATACACTTGTATTATACACCAAGGGGATACGTTCGATCCCCGAGACCAACGAGTGCTACTCGCGCTCGTCTGGCCTCAACAGAAAACGTCTCAAAATCTTCCAAAAACGCAAAATTATCACTCAATATAATTAAAGAACTCTACAAATCAAACTGGTTGAAAAATCTTAGTAAAACCTTAGTGAAATCTTTCAAGGTCGATAAAACTATCATGAAATCTTTCAAGGTCGATAAAACTATCATGAGGCTATTTTACACTTCAGTCATTGAGAGTGTCATACTGTACAGCTGCTGTGTCTGGTTTAGTAGTGCAAAAAAGGGAGACTTAGTCAAAATTCAGAGAGTTGCTAAGCGGGCCGGCAAGATCTTTGGTAGAAAACAGGACATAAGTGCAATCTGTAATGCACGAATTTTAATTAAGGCTAAGTCAATTTTAATCAATGACACACATCCATTACAGGAATTTTATGAGGAAATGAGGTCTGGTAGGAGGCTGAGAAGTCTCAAGTGCAGAACCAATAGATATTTAAACTCCTTTTTACCAAATTCTATTCGTATTCTTAACGACAGTCAGTAACTTTCTCTCCTGTTATTCCGTGTTTTTATTTCTATGAAGCAAATTTTGTATGTGTCGTTGTGTTTATGCAGTTTTTAATGTTTTTATTAGTGTAAAATATTGTTCTTCTTCAACTTAATTTGTAATTCTGTAATTTTTAATAATAATAATTTATTTTTACGGTGAGCATGTTCGACAGAGCAAATTTCCAATTTATGGACAATAAAAAATATATTGAATATTGAATATTTATCAGGAAAAGCGAAGGCACAATTCTCAGGTTTCCAAGCAAGAGCGTGAAAAACTCACGTGTACACCGTACCGTCGCTAGAAAAAGAAGGACGTAAGATGGCGGAGCTACTGCGTAGCATGCTGGGTGGGCACGAGAGGGCGCCCTAATGGTTGTCAAATCTTTCTAGCGAATTAGCCTGCTGGCTATGAAATATGCATAAGTAGTAACTACTTGGGTAAGTGAATGAAATAGACTTATATGACGTCAATAATTTACGTGTATAAGACGTCTAACAGACGTCGTGTGCCCACTGGGATCTTGGTGTTACCTTGCGCAACACATTGCTTCAACAACAGAGATAGAGTTGCGGCTGGATCGCTGCATTGACTTGGCAGGGGGGTTTTGTGAACGAGTTGTGATGCGCCTGTACATTTTACACAGAAAAAACTAGCTATTTTTGCGAACCTAATCCAAACTATTCTTTTAATTGTTGGTAAAAAGGTTTACGGTTACTTTCATGAGTAGGCCTACACCAAACTTAAAAGATTCATTTGTGCGTCGATGATTTTTTTTTTTCCAGTCATAAAATGTTTTTGTTATTATAAAAATGGTAATAATTGTGTCGCTACAATAGCATTGAATTGTTACTCTCGATTTTCAAGCTTTATTATAAATTGCCCCTTGTCTTTCTGCCTTTTTGTACATGAACTGGACTACGTCCCCTTTAATGTAAAATGGTGTATCCCATTCTAACTCTTGGGGCATAACCAGCCGTATTATTTCATGCACCATTTGCACACGTGCGTTGTCTGTGTGCGACTGTCTTGCAAATAATGCATATTCACTGCCAACAGAGCGACATCGTGTTCCACGTGTTTCTGGACGTGGACAGAAGTGGGGCTCACATGCTCGATGGGAACGAGCGGACAGTAATACGTATAGAAGAAGAAAACCTGTCATTCGTTTTCCCTAAGTGTTTTTAAGTTTTCCCCAACGGGTACAGTTGCTGATGAAAAAATTACTTTGGGACAATGTGGGTAGTTTGTTCAACGAAAGTATTTCCACAGTCTTGTGAAAGGAATAATATTTGTGGGGTCGGGTACAACAGCCAAGTAAAGCGGTGTGATACATGTTTATTTTGTTATTCATCATTTGACGTTTGCAACTTCTGTTTCAAGGAAATTTATACCACAAGAACTTTTTGCCTTTCAATATGTTAACCATGACGAATGATTTTGAAAATGCCGTTAATTAGGTAATGATCTACAGATACATGTAAAAGGAATTTAAAATGCGTAAATTTTAAGTGCATAAATAATTATTATTTTTTTTTGGTAATGAGTTAAATGAAATATATACTGTAAAATAAAAACAATCCCCGACTGATTTAAACATAGTAATGAACTGAGTTTTCTTCAGGTGATGCAAAACAAATACACCCGAGTGCCTCCAAGTTTAAGTTGACCGTTTGATAAAAGATACAAGAATCGGATCTGCCTCAAGGTACCCCGTTTGTTCAAAACCCTTTCTTGATAACACTTTGGTAATGATTCCCTATGATCTTAAATAATCCAACAATCCTTTAATGACGTAGAATTACAACATAGAAAATAATGACAATTGCAAGTGACCACAGACTGAAATAAAAACGTTGAAACACACTCTTTTAAAAAGTTACAACTTCACGATATGCACAGACAGCTCAATCATCTATTGATACGACCACTTTGTCTTTAGTAATACCATGGAGGTAGGAATACTCAGGGTCATTGAGGCCTAACCTTGAAACCAAAAACCTGCCCTTGGGAGACCCCCCTGCTTGTTTTCCAGTAGATAGGGATCTAAAGACTCTGCGGTTTGTAAACAAACGATCTCTGGTGAAGGCCAGTCACTGTGAACTCATCCCATGGCCCATCTGACCATAGAGAAAGGACCGTCCTTTCTCTATGATCTGACGAAGTAATCGCTACAAGGGAATTCAACATGGGACGAGAAACCCGGTCCTGGACTGGCGCCGTCCGATCACTGTCCGGGATTAATTTTGACAAGGTCCCTAAGCAGTTAACTTTCTAAATGAAGCTCTATATGTTGCTTCTATGAAGGCTTATTAAGCAGTTAACTGTCTAAATGAAGCTCTATATGTTGCTTCTATGAAGGCTTATTAAGCAGTTAACTGTCTAAATGAAGCTCTATATGTTGCTTCTATGAAGGCTTATTAAGCAGTTAACTGTCTAAATGAAGCACTATATGTTGCTTCTATGAAGGCTTATTAAGCAGTTAACTGTCTAAATGAAGCTCTATATGTTGCTTCTATGAAGGCTTATTAAGCAGTTAACTGTCTAAATGAAGCTCTATATGTTGCTTCTATGAAGGCTTATTAAGCAGTTAACTGTCTAAATGAAGCTCTATATGTTGCTTCTATGAAGGCTTATTAAGCAGTTAACTGTCTAAATGAAGCTCTATATGTTGCTTCTATGAAGGCTTATTAAGCAGTTAACTGTCTAAATGAAGCTCTATATGTTGCTTCTATGAAGGCTTATTAAGCAGTTAACTGTCTAAATGAAGCTCTATATGTTGCTTCTATGAAGGCTTATTAAGCAGTTAACTGTCTAAATGAAGCTCTATATGTTGCTTCTATGAAGGCTTATTAAGCAGTTGACTGTCTAAATGAAGCTCTATATGTTGCTTCTATGAAGGCTTATTAAGCAGTTAACTGTCTAAATGAAGCTCTATATGTTGCTTCTATGAAGGCTTATTAAGCAGTTAACTGTCTAAATGAAGCTCTATATGTTGCTTCTATGAAGGCTTATTAAGCAGTTAACTGTCTAAATGAAGCTCTATATGTTGCTTCTATGAAGGCTTATTAAGCAGTTAACTGTCTAAATGAAGCTCTATATGTTGCTTCTATGAAGGCTTATTAAGCAGTTAACTGTCTAAATGAAGCTCTATATGTTGCTTCTATGAAGGCTTATTAAGCAGTTAACTGTCTAAATGAAGCTCTATATGTTGCTTCTATGAAGGCTTATTAAGCAGTTAACTGTCTAAATGAAGCTCTATATGTTGCTTCTATGAAGGCTTATTAAGCAGTTAACTGTCTAAATGAAGCTCTATATGTTGCTTCTATGAAGGCTTATTAAGCAGTTAACTGTCTAAATGAAGCTCTATATGTTGCTTCTATGAAGGCTTATTAAGCAGTTAACTGTCTAAATGAAGCACTATATGTTGCTTCTATGAAGGCTTATTAAGCAGTTAACTGTCTAAATGAAGCTCTATATGTTGCTTCTATGAAGGCTTATTAAGCAGTTAACTGTCTAAATGAAGCTCTATATGTTGCTTCTATGAAGGCTTATTAAGCAGTTAACTGTCTAAATGAAGCTCTATATGTTGCTTCTATGAAGGCTTATTAAGCAGTTGACTGTCTAAATGAAGCTCTATATGTTGCTTCTATGAAGGCTTATTAAGCAGTTAACTGTCTAAATGAAGCTCTATATGTTGCTTCTATGAAGGCTTATTAAGCAGTTGACTGTCTAAATGAAGCTCTATATGTTGCTTCTATGAAGGCTTATTAAGCAGTTAACTGTCTAAATGAAGCTCTATATGTTGCTTCTATGAAGGCTTATTAAGCAGTTAACTGTCTAAATGAAGCTCTATATGTTGCTTCTATGAAGGCTTATTAAGCAGTTGACTGTCTAAATGAAGCTCTATATGTTGCTTCTATGAAGGCTTATTAAGCAGTTAACTGTCTAAATGAAGCTCTATATGTTGCTTCTATGAAGGCTTATTAAGCAGTTAACTGTCTAAATGAAGCTCTATATGTTGCTTCTATGAAGGCTTATTAAGCAGTTAACTGCAGTTAACTGTCTAAATGAAGCTCTATATGTTGCTTCTATGAAGGCTTATTAAGCAGTTAACTGTCTAAATGAAGCTCTATATGTTGCTTCTATGAAGGCTTATTAAGCAGTTAACTGTCTAAATGAAGCTCTATATGTTGCTTCTATGAAGGCTTATTAAGCAGTTAACTGTCTAAATGAAGCTCTATATGTTGCTTCTATGAAGGCTTATTAAGCAGTTAACTGTCTAAATGAAGCTCTATATGTTGCTTCTATGAAGGCTTATTAAGCAGTTAACTGTCTAAATGAAGCTCTATATGTTGCTTCTATGAAGGCTTATTAAGCAGTTAACTGTCTAAATGAAGCTCTATATGTTGCTTCTATGAAGGCTTATTAAGCAGTTAACTGTCTAAATGAAGCTCTATATGTTGCTTCTATGAAGGCTTATTAAGCAGTTAACTGTCTAAATGAAGCTCTATATGTTGCTTCTATGAAGGCTTATTAAGCAGTTAACTGTCTAAATGAAGCTCTATATGTTGCTTCTATGAAGGCTTATTAAGCAGTTAACTGTCTAAATGAAGCTCTATATGTTGCTTCTATGAAGGCTTATTAAGCAGTTAACTGTCTAAATGAAGCTCTATATGTTGCTTCTATGAAGGCTTATTAAGCAGTTACCTGTCTAAATGAAGCACTATATGTTGCTTCTATGAAGGCTTATTAAGCAGTTACCTGTCTAAATGAAGCTCTATATGTTGCTTCTATGAAGGCTTATTAAGCAGTTAACTGTCTAAATGAAGCTCTATATGTTGCTTCTATGAAGGCTTATTAAGCAGTTGACTGTCTAAATGAAGCTCTATATGTTGCTTCTATGAAGGCTTATTAAGCAGTTAACTGTCTAAATGAAGCTCTATATGTTGCTTCTATGAAGGCTTATTAAGCAGTTAACTGTCTAAATGAAGCTCTATATGTTGCTTCTATGAAGGCTTATTAAGCAGTTAACTGTCTAAATGAAGCTCTATATGTTGCTTCTATGAAGGCTTATTAAGCAGTTAACTGTCTAAATGAAGCTCTATATGTTGCTTCTATGAAGGCTTATTAAGCAGTTAACTGTCTAAATGAAGCTCTATATGTTGCTTCTATGAAGGCTTATTAAGCAGTTAACTGTCTAAATGAAGCTCTATATGTTGCTTCTATGAAGGCTTATTAAGCAGTTGACTGTCTAAATGAAGCTCTATATGTTGCTTCTATGAAGGCTTATTAAGCAGTTAACTGTCTAAATGAAGCTCTATATGTTGCTTCTATGAAGGCTTATTAAGCAGTTAACTGTCTAAATGAAGCTCTATATGTTGCTTCTATGAAGGCTTATTAAGCAGTTGACTGTCTAAATGAAGCACTATACATATGTAGTTTTAATACTGTTTGATTCATGTTTTAATTTTCATGCACCCTGCTTTGGAGATGTGTTTAACATTTTTTGTAATTTTTTCCTTTAACCTTGTAAGATTTTAGATTTTGTTTTACACTTAGTTTTTGTGGATTTTTCTTACTGCTCTGTATTTTACTTTTTTCTATGTATTTTTAATTTTTACTGCTTGTACACAGGGATCTTAGGGATAGCAGTTATAATACTGATAAGGCTACCCTATCTTAATAAATAAATAAATAAATAAAATAAAAGAATAAACAAACATGCGTTGCGTGCTGTTAAAACTGTTACTAAGCCAATTCTACAAAATGATGAGCTCTAAGTGCCTCTTCTACACCATTACCCTACATAACACTTGCAAAATTTCATATGCAAGAATTGCGCCACCTAGCTGGTGCCGTGCAGGGTGGAATCCCGCTAGTCTCTTTTAAAATACTAACAGTAGTAAAAATCAGTGGACCCACCAGTTGTCAATCTCAAACTTTGTGTTGGTGGACAGGTGTGGATCACCGATTTGGGGTGTACACCCCAATGTTTGGTATAGTTTTGGTGCACATTTGGTGTACACCAATTGAGCACCACGTTTATGCAAATGAAGTGACTACACCAAACATACACGTAAAGAAGAGAATGATATTTTGAAAAAACATTAGGTGCACATATGTGACCTGTTCCCACGAAACCCGGACAAAGTAGAAAAAACTAAAATTGAGTTTATGGTATTTTCACATTGTCCTGTAATTCAGCTTTCCAATGGTATATAGATTGTATTGTTTATCCCTCCCGATGGCCCCATGAGAGGGGATTCAGACCCGAGCAATGCCGACCCACAACATTTTTATTTCGAGTAAACCAGTTGTTTGTGAACAGGAAAAAAATCCACACGCGAATAGTACACGCAGCAGCGCACTCAACAAGGTCATTTCAAATAACCATGGTAACCACCTTGTTTCCATTGTTGGATTCATTTGAAATTTGGCACACATAAAGAACTAAACATGACAAATATGTTCAGAAAGTTTGAACAATTTTTATTAGAATTTTCAAAAGTTATGGCAGTTAACCTTTGACTGAAAATTTGTACTTGTACAACAAAAACATGTGGACTTTTAAGTTTTAGTTTTAAAATACACGCACATAGTATCTGTATTAAAACTGGTCAAATTTTGCTTATTAATATTTATGTACCTCCTCATGTCGGAATGACAGTGCTGTGGCATTATGATCACATAAGAGGTTTAATAAAACAGTCTTTGAATGACTAATAAACACGTCAAGCCAAGTAAGAAGTACGAGTGCTTCGTTCGTTCAACGCGGTCAGAGTCAACGGTGCAGACTCCCTGATGGCCGATGATGCTTCCTTTTCCCCCGGCGAATCGGTCTCGTTTCATGACATTTCCGTCATAAAATATCACAATAATGATTTAACAATGTACACAAATACTAATAACTCGGATATCATGGGTACAAACTTAATAAAAATGCCTAAAATGATGTCAAACACTGGCTTCTGAACATAAAATTTCTCTCGTTACACGTCGAAAGAAGGGACGACGTGCATTGACTCGTAACGACAAACGACATAGTCTGGTTCCCGTTATTGGTGTGCAAACTGTGCTAATAATTTACATGTACGTTCAGGGATCAAGACGGCGCAACCAATCACGTGGTATGCATTGGCGAATCATATTTCCCGTATGAGATGACCACGGCAACAAAGAAATAAGCGTTTACATGTTTTAGCTCTGTAAGAATCACTGTTATTGGCTTACTGTGACGTCATTGACAAATTTTATGAATGAAAATAGAATCTGCAGGCGGCAAGCTTTACGATGATACCACTTTTCAATGGGGGGGATTTATACTCTACTTGGGAAAACGGGCTATTTACTGGTACTTTTTGCAGTAATTTGCTTCGTTTTGTTTCAGTCATCACTTTTTGTTTATCAATTTCATTCCAAAATTAGGTGAAAAAAGGTAGTTTACTTGAACATATTTATAATTTTGTTGAAGTAAAATGATAGATGAATATGTAAAACGTAAGATTATCCCATGTTTTTTTTTTGGACGAATCCAGCCTAAAATGCTTTGGATGCCGTTTACTCGAAATGAATGGATGCGACTTTGTCCGGGTTTCGTGGGAACAGGTCACATATGATTTATATGAACATTCAAAATTTTAGGCAAAAGATATTTTACAATCCCACAATCAGGCAACGAAGACACCAAATTTGCAGTTTTTGTGCTAAACTAAATAAATGGAACGCACCACAATGGCACCCCATATCTGCACCAAAACAGCACCCCACGTGTGGTGCTGTTTTGGTGCTAATTTAAATAATTGGAATGCACCACAATGGCACCCCATGTACATTTTCAGGTTGAGATTTCTACAGGGTGCACCAAAATGGTACCAGTCACAACTGATGTGTCATTTTGGTGTACACCAGCTTTTGGAAAAGACCTACACCAAAACTACACCAAATATGCACTTCAATTAGGTGAGGGAGAGTGGCAACATTTTCTTTCATAGATGAAATGACTCTCAGTGCAGTATAATAGTTCTTATATAGCCCATTTTACAATAACATATCAACTCGCTCTGGTCATTAGGCCAATAACATTCCTGTAATCTTTCTCAGCTCCCTGGGGAGTATACAGCCAAGCTGCCGTGGCACTCTGAAGCTTTTTCATACACAATATTAACCTCTACCCTCACATGTACCCATTTATACCCCTGGGTGAAGAGAAGCAATTATAGTAAAGCATCTTGCTTAAGGACACAATTGTCATGACCAAAATTCGACCCACACACCGATGACACAACCACCAGAACTTGAATTCTATGCTCTTAACTGCTCGGCCATGACATCCTAAACCCGTATAGCAGTACGTAGCTGATCAAACATTAAGTAGTACCAGTAGCCATGGCTACTGAATGAATGTACAAGCTGCAGGACAATCTTACCACTTAACCCAGTCCACATACAATAAAGTACTTTCTGTCTTATTCCATTTTGACAGTGTCATCTTATGCTCTTACAGATTCATGGACAGCAACAATTGATAACCTCTGTGTAGATGCCAATTTGGTTTATCAGGCAAGTGGAACGGTAACATTTACATACTTACCCAAAAGTCCTCTGCTAGCCCTCATTTTGTAGATATCGGGTACTGACAGCAGGAGGTTTCCAACACCATGCTCAATACAAACTGTTACAGTTATTCCATCCTGACAGCTGAATATGATGTGTTGACTATCTTTCTTTTTCTTTACTAAACACATATCAAATAGGCGTCCTTGAAACAAAAACAGAAAGTCAAATACATGTTTTAGTACTGGACATGAAACTAGGGTAATTAATTGATAAATTTGTTTAATCTGAAAATCTAAAATCATGTGACTGTGCATGCCTTTGTTATAGGTTTCAGAAAGAACCAATTTCAGTGTTTATTTAAATTTCATACAATGTTGATATCAATAGCTTCAATATGAAATTCTTACAGCTAAATTTAATGCTGTCTCACATAGCTAAAATTGTTACACTAATCCTTGTACATCATTTATCAGACTTGACTGAGTGTCGACTATTCATTTCCCGAGTTTCAAAGAATAGCGGGAAATATTTGTCTTAGTCATTCGAGCGTTGCAAAGGAACGCACGCTCGGTGTTATGTAATAAGGGTGTGTCGGGGTATAAGTAAAGGGACAATAGAGGTATGGGGCAGTTCTAGCAGCACACTTCATAGAGTCACACATTTTTTGGTTAACACTGTGAATTCGATATGGAGAACGCAAGTTATATCGAGGAAAGGGTGCAATCGGCCGTAATTAATTCTCAGGCAGCATTGATGAGCAGACTCGACGAGCTGATGTCATAAAAATTGGCTTCGTTTGAAGGGAGAATTAACAACAGTCAGAGAGACATTTCCGATACACAACTAAGCAAAATTCAAAATAGTATTCTGGCAAACGACAACCACGTCTTCAAGAAAAAGAGCTGTGAAGATCAGTTTAAGTTCAACGTCAAAGTAACTACAAAGCTAAGAGAGGCAGAAAGCAACATCGTGGGCGGCAAGAGCGAGCAAGCATCCAAGGACATCGCTAAAGGTATTGATTTGCTAAATCACAGGCAGAAACTCATTAGAATGGCGGACACATCCGAAATGGGATGGGGTCTTGTCAAAGAATACGAAGCAAATCCGCTAGCATCCGACTCCGACGATGAAAAGAAGATGTATCGTGCAGAGGCCAGAGCTTCAAAGAAGCTCAAGATCGATAAAGCTAAGAAGGGGAAGAAAGTAACAAGATTTGGGTCCTGGCAACCAACCCACCAACCAACCACAAGTCATGCAGCAGCAGTACCAACTACAGCACCAGGGGCCAGAATGAAACCAGGAACCTGCTTTGGTTGCAGACAGCCAGGGCATTGGAAGTGGGAGTGTCCCCAGAAGGGTCGTCCTAAGACCGATAAGATGAGTGATAATTTATTAAATTACGGTATCATTAGTTTCAGTTTGGGGCCACTAAATATTGTGCAAGATGTAAAAGAGAGCGCAAATTTTCATTCTATGTTAGATACAGGCATGGAAGAGTCCGGCATTTTTAGTTTATCGCCGGTTGGTAGTTTGAAAAAGCAGTTGGGTCAATGGGATAAGGCAGGTG
The DNA here is from genome assembly GCA_037783415.1 of Leptasterias polaris. Lineage (NCBI taxonomy): Eukaryota > Metazoa > Echinodermata > Asteroidea > Forcipulatida > Asteriidae > Leptasterias > Leptasterias polaris. The sequence continues at coordinate 507,699 of JAZGTN010000157.1, read as the reverse complement.
TCAATACTCACATAAGATCAGGTATCAGTGAAGGATATATGTTACCTTTCAAGACCTTACCAGATTCAGTTTATTTGAGAAACAACCTATCAGCCATTGATAACCCATCGTTTGTGGCTGATAGTATCAATAAATTGCTAGAAAGAGGTTGCATTTCAGAACTGGCACAAAGGCCTCACACGGTAAATCCTATAACAGTCGCCTACAACAAAAGTGGCAAACCCAGACTGGTTCTGGATTGCAGGGACATTAACTCTCATCTAGTTCAGTTCAAATTTAAGTACGAGGACGTGTCAGTTGCTAAACAGATGTTTCAAAGAGGCGATTTTTTGTTTGCTTTTGATTTAAAATCAGCATATCATCATTTAGGAATTTTTGAAGATCATAGAACCTATCTAAGGTTTTCATGGAATAAGGGAGCGACGGTGCATTTCTATCAGTTTAATGTGCTACCATTTGGCCTAGCTACTGCAGCATACATTTTCTCCAAGCTAATGAGAGTCATAGTGGCCTTTTGGAGGTCGCAGGGATACAGAATAATCATGTTTCTGGATGATGGTTTGGGAGGTAGCTCTTCAAGCAAGCGAGCTCAGTAGATACATAAAATCTTTCTTGCAAGATCTTGGTTTTAACATAGCGCATGAAAAGTGCCAATGGCAACCTTCACAGACAATGACTTGGTTAGGTTTCAATTGGAACATGGAAACAGGTTTTTTGCATGCGATGGCAGAGAGGATGGACAGGCTAGATAAGGCGTTAGATTCGCTTATATACCAAATTGACATGTCTGTAAGCAAGCTAGTCCCAGCAAGGTTTCTTGCTTCAATCGTCGGGCAAATTATCTCTCTTACCAATTCAGTAGGCGGATGGGCGAGATTGAAGTCCAGAGCGTTATATCGATGCACAGATACATGCGCCAGTTGGAACGCGCCAGTTATAGTTGACGATGATGCATACAATGAAATACGGTATTGGAAACAAAACGCCAACAGTTTGAATAGCAAAGGTATAAGCATTGAGATTAAAGATGAACCTGAAATTGAGGTATATACTGATGCATCAGCCATTGGGTACGGCGGGTATGTTTCCCTGTGTGCGGGAGCCTTACTTGAAGGCACAGAGGTAATTGGATCCTGGAATGTACAGGAAAGTCAGCAAAGCTCCACATGGAGGGAGGCTGATGAGGCAGTGCAGAGGGTTATCAGATCTAACAAACCCAAGTGAAATGTTTTACAGACAATATAAACCTGAAGTCAGTACTTAGCTCGGGTAGCAGAAAGTCAGGGTTGAACGAGGTTTCACTTGATATCAACCAATTTTGCGAGGAAAATAATATTTCTTTAGCAACCGAATGGATCAAAAGAAAATATAATACAAAGGCAGACATACTAAGCAGAACAACAGATAGCGATGACTGGAAACTGCAGTCATGGGTCTTTGAGTATCTGAGTAGGAAGTGGGGCAAGCATACAATTGATAGATTTGCCTCAAATTTGAATAATCAATGTGTAAGATTTAACTCACGGTGGTGGTGCCCAGGAACAGAGGGTGTGGATTCCTTCAGCCAGAATTGGGCATTGGAACAGAATTGGTTGGTTCCCCCTCCTAGACTGTTAACGAGGGCATTAAAGAAAATGCAAAAAGAGAAGGCAAGTGGAACATTGGTTGTTCCAGTATGGAAATCAGCGCCATTTTGGCCGATTTTAACCAATGAAGGCGGGGCATTCAAAACATACGTGCTAGATACATGTAGTATGATACTGTCACAATTGAATTTGATCAGAGAAGGCCTGGGTAATAACGGTATTTTCGCCCAGAACCCTCTGAAATTCACAATGATGGCTTTGAGGATTGTTTTTTGATTGGCAGTGCAATGGCAAGTCAAGAAAGGGTTGGTTGGAGTAACCGTGATTTTCTAATTTTATAACAGGGATTGGTCTAAGGAGTAATGTGGAAGAGGCGCTACATAGAGCAGGAGTGAAGGGCACCGCATACTTGACAGACAGGATGTGTGCTTACATGTTTGCATCGAAGAGCGAAAGCACAGTTAAAAAGTACTTCGGAAGCTTCAAAAGATGGCAGAATTTCTGCATAAAAGGCGGTTTCTCAGCACTACCAGCTGAGCCTATTCACGTGGCGGTCTACATAACAGAGTTACTTGACTCGGGAAGTTCACATCACGTAGTATCATCGGCAATTTACGGAATCAAGTGGGCTCATGAAATGAATGGACTAGCAGATCCCACAGGCAACGCTTTCGTGAAAAATCTGCTCGAATCAGCTAAACGTCTCACGGGGCATAAAACAATCAGAAAAGATGCACTCACACCGGTTTAATCGTCAATCTTTGCGACATGTTTATTGGTAATCAGGGACTTATGCATGATAACAATGGCATTTGCCGGTTTTTTGCGTTATGACGAGCTGAGCTCCATAAGATGCTCCGATATATTTTTTTCTGATAATTATTTCAAACTTGTAATACCAAAGAGCAAAACAGACCAATATAGGTCAGGTCAAGAGGTTGTAATTGCAAAAGGCACCAGCTCGGCTTGTCCGTTCAACATGTTATTAAGATATATGTCAGCCGCAGGCATTACTACTGAAACTGATGCTTTTCTATTCAGGCCTGCATTTAGGTCCAAGAACGTATGTAAATTAATCTATCAAGATAAGAAACTAAGCTACACGAGAGCCAGAGAATGTTTATTGAAGATGTTGCATAAAGTAGCGCCTAACCTTAATTTGGGTTTGCATTCGCTTAGAGCGGGAGGTGTAACCGCTGCAGCAAACAGTCAGATAGCACACCGTTGTCTAAAGAGACATGGACGGTGGAAAACCGATGGAAGTAAGGATAGTTATATTGAAGACTCCCTTGAGAAGAGGCTGGAAATTACCCAGAACTTGGGCTTGTAGATTAGGCTTAAATAAACTTGCTTTGTTCAAATAGCTCTTATCAACGTTAGCATTAACTAAATAAGCATTATAACCTTGTTGCTATGTAAACTCTTGCTTTGGGATTGAACCTATTCTAATACGGGTCTCTGCTAGCTTCGCTATCGCCATAAGAGAGTATGTGTTTTGTGTATGATGTTTTATCATTGAGTATCAGTAGAGATAAGACTATTCATTTCCCGAGTTTCGAAGAATAGCGGGAAATATTTGTCTTAGTCATTCGAGCGTTGCAAAGGAACACACGCTCGGTGCTATAACGAGGTGTTATGTAATAAGGGTGTGTCGGGGTATAAGTAAAGGGACAATAGAGGTATTGGGGCAGTTCTAGCAGCACACTTCATAGAGTCACACATTTTTATTTCATTGAAAGCAAAATGCAAAACTCAATAGTATTTTCACGTTCGGGTGAAGTCCAGCACCAACACCGAGGAGAGCCTTGAATTTTACTGGGCATGCACAGGTTTCCAGAGTAACTTCTCTGGTTTTTCCTGGAAGTCAGGTTTCTCTGATGAGGTGTTTAGATAGGACTCCAATTTCAAGCCCTTGTTAGGCCGCGATTAGGATGCATTAAGTATCATTTAATTACTTCTATGCATAATGAATTGCTATTTGCGTGTCTTTATTAAGATGTAAACAGTAATGAAGTTTAGTCGTAGTTTGCTCGGTTGGCAAACTGTTGGATGACATTCATAAGTATGACGCATGTAATATTCATCAAGTATAACAAACGCCCTCTAGTGGCTGGTATAGTAACAATCAAGACTTAGCGCATGATACAATTGTACAAATACTCGATGGTGTTAGGTAATAATAAATAAATGTTATGATCAAGTAACATTGTTGTTAATTGCTCAATAAACTGCGGCCACGTGTGTCTCTGCGTGCTTCGCTATCGCCATAAGAGTATGTGTTTTGTGTATGATGTTTTATCATTGAGTATCAGTAGAGATAAGACGGTCATCTTTGATGAGGCTTTACCAAAACAAAACTTGTTTCAAGTTTAGGTAGATATCGTGCACTACCTGTGCTCTGCATATTAAATTTTGTTCTTAAAGAGATTAAAATTAAACTAGAAACTATTTGCCTAAAGTTCTTGTATAGTGATATATAGTCGACTTGAGGTCCGCCAGACCATGGCAGACTGACAAATTTACCTCATTATATTGATCAGTACCTCATTTAATATCCCAGTATATTAATGCACCGATATTATAATTTTGTTAACGCTAACTATACAAATTTTGATTTATGCAAATTTCTTCCAAATTGCCAATCACTTCAATGATTATTTCATCAACATTGATCCTAACCTTGCTAATAACATCCTACCTACATGTACTCACCCACCCCTTAGTTTCTCTGATTACCTGCCCAACCCTAATCCCAATTCATTTTTTTTTACTCCTGTTAACGAATATGAGATTATTGACATTGTCAACAAATTGCAAAACAAAAAGAGCTCTGGTCATGACTTGATTAATATTTCCATTGTTAAAAAGTCTATAATAATAATAATAATAATAAACTGGCATTTATAAAGCGCTCTTACAAGAGAACACAGCGCTGATCTATCTCTGCCATATGTACCCCTCTTGTTCATATTGTCAACACTTCTTTTAAGACTGGCATTGTTCCCTCCAAAATAAAATTTGCCAAAGTCATCCCAGTTTTTAAAAAGGGTGATCGTAACTGTATTAATAATTACAGGCCCATCTCTGTTCTTTCATGTTTCTCTAAGGTTTTTGAAAAATGTGTCTATGCCTCGGCTGTACAATTAAGTTTCTGAATAAGTTTGACATTTTGACAAATCAGCAATTTGGTTTCCATAGTAAACATTCAACCATTCATGGACTCATTGATTTTATTGATAAAGTCTCTAATGCAATTGATGACTCCAAACATACCCTGGGGATGTTCCTTGACCTTTCAAAAGCTTTTGATACAATAGACCATCAGATACTATTATATAAACTTTCCTACTATGGCATCCGAGGGATTTCCCTAGAGTGGTTTAGGAGTTATCTCTCAGACAGGCCACAATATGTTTCTGTCAATGGCATAAATTCTGAGTCTGATGTCCTTACATATGGTGTACCACAAGGATCCATCCTCGGGCCCTTGTTATTTATCTTATACATTAATGATTTTACTAATTCCTCCAGTGTGCTTTCTTTTATATTATTTGCAGATGACTCATATTTATTTTTTTCCCATAGCAACCTTAATTACCTGGTAAATACCGTCAATGAAGAGCTTAAACTTGTTGCTAATTGGTTTACGGTCAACAAGTTATCCCTTAATATTACTAAAACTAATTACATGCTGTTCAACAACTGTCAGTGACCTTCCATGTCCTGTAAAGATTAATGACTTTGTCATCACTAAAACTGATTGTTGTAAGTTTCTGGGACTTTTTGTTGACCGTGGCCGTACATGGAATAGTCATGTGGATTCTATTTAGTGTAAAGTTATTTCTAGAAATATTGGTGTGATTAATAGGATCAAACATTTCCTTCCGGTATTGCATTCACTTTATAACACATTGATTGGATCTTATCTTCATTATGGGATACTTGCATGGGGAGCTAGTTCTGCTACCAATCTCAATAGACTTCTTATTTTGCAGAAATGAGCTCTTCGAATAATTAATTTTGCAGAATTTAACGAATACGCTGATGCCCTTTTCATCCAATATAATACTTTAAAAGTGAAGGATATTTATCGTCATCAGCTTGGGTCCCTGATGTATCGGCTGTCACGCAAAAATTTACCTCCTGCCATATTAAATCTATTTTTCTTTAAATTCAGATGTTCATTCCCATACACTTGTACTTCTCTTGCTCATAAAACTATTAAACACGAGGGACCCATGCTCTGGAACATGCTTAACAACTTAGAGTCTCCAAAATTTATTTATCTTTAACCGTGTCTTTAAATCTGACACATTGAAATTTTATTTTGCCTGAGTGATATGCATGTACATGTACTTTAATAATCTAAACTGGTATTACAGTGCTGACCAGGAATGGGTGGTCCCCTCAGGGGATCGTCGCCCACATTGCCCATTTCCAAGCTTGTTTTTCCCTCAGTGGGATCCCCTGGGTGTGATCACTCAGTTTCGGTCATTACTTTACTGGTAGACCTGCAAGGCCATTTTGTTTGTTTTAGTCCACTATAAATGACTTGCCTGTACCTTGTTTAACGTCATCTTCAGCTAGTATGCTCATTATATCAATCCTTACTGTGAAGCTTGTTCCAGTTGCATCCACTTGAAAGCCAACCTTTAAAAATGATAAATCAGTTTCCAGGTGTACCATATGCAAACCATTCAATGAACAAAATAAGAATATAAGTTAAAATTACATACATAATGCTCAATAAAATTGGGTTTTTTCTTGTTTCTCTTCTTTTTTTGGGGGGGGGGGCGAGGAGGAGGTATTTAATGTATTTTCCGGCGTAGCACAAAATCACCGAAACAAGATTTAAGTGTCAACTTATAAGGCACACCACCATGTAAGATGCAAGATACTTCTCACACACAGAGGCCTGCCAGGTGCTACTCACTGTTGGTACATTACTACACGTGTGTTGGAGCATAACACTTTCCATATCGTGAAGAGATTGTGAATTTTGCAATTAAGAAATTGAGTAATGAAGCATGCTGTTTTTTAAATTAATGTGGTCTTATTTTTGTTTTATAGGGTTTTTTTTCGAAAGATATAACTGCATAGGGCTTTATTTTTACACATTATACAATGTGTTGCATTCACTCTGTGGACATTCCTTTGTTCTGTACACTGAAAGTCCTATTCTTCAACACTGTAAAAAGAACACTGTGTAAATATGAATAGGCTAATGCCTCATCAAAACCTTCAATCTCTTGAACACCAAATGGTCTGACCAGCCCTATATTGCTGGATGGCCGGTCCACTGAAGCCACTCCTCTGTTATTAGTTATCACACAAGCACAAGTAAAATACAGAAAAATACAGCGCTTCTGCATCCCATATCCAACGAGGCTGGAGGGTGAGCACACGCAGACACACAATTTTGTTCTGTATTCCACTCGCGCGCAAGTGATAACAAGTTAATCATTAAAAATAGGAAAGGAAATGTCAAATTCAATTTTGTAATGTACACATGTACTTATTTTCCAATAGATAGAGTTCTCATGTAAGTGGGGCAAAAATGACAAGTATAACCTCATGTTAAAATGGTCTAAATTGCCATTGCATTCGATCCATTGCATTCGACCCAGTGCAAACTTTGTCAACATCCAAAACATCAGATGACATCATTTTGAGCAAAAAATGGGTCTGTTCATTTTTGTACAGGGCGATGTTTGGTTTATTTCTGACTTTCAATGACATTCAATAAAAACGCCTTCAATTTGACAATTTTGTCTGACAAAAATTCCTCCTTGGAATGTAAAGACCCATACATGTAAGTTGTTGAAAACCAACAAGGTCATGTTTCAAATTTCACTATGAAAAAGTCAGGAATAAACCAAAACATCCTCATACAGAAATGTACAGACCCATTTTTCTCAGAATGATTTTATTGGATGGTTTGGATATTGAAAAATATTGCACTGCAAGGATATCAAATGCAATGACAATTAAAGGCACTGAACACGTTTGGTAATTATCAAAGACCAGTATTGTCCCTCGGTGTATCCCAACATATGCATAAAATAACAAACCTGTGAAAATTTGGGCTGAATCGGTCATCGAAGTTGCAAGAAAATAAAGAAAGAAAAAACACCCTTGTTGCACAATTTTGTGTGCTTTCAGATGCTAATAAAAGGCTTCATGCATGAAGTCTTTTATTATTTTAGTGAGAAGTTACCTCTTTCTCAAAAACTACGTTACTTCAGAGGGAGTGGTTTCTCACAATGTTTTATACTATCAACAGCTCTCCGTTGCTGGTTACCAAGTAAGTTTTTATGCTAATATATATTTGGAGTAATTACCAAACGTGTTCAGTGCCTTTAAGACAATTTTAAGGTCAGAGACTTATTTTTTTTCCCCCACTCACATGAGGACTTTTTTTTATTGGAAAACGAGTACATCACAAAATTGAATTTGACATTCACCTTCCTCTTTATGCAAACTTGACGTTGCATTCCAATGAGATGTATTAAAATAGGGCAACGCGCAGATTTAGAACAGCGTGTTAGAACAGGGTTTGATATGGGCCTTGCAATACTATACAAATACTGAAAGAGTGCATTGTCGCAGAATAAAAATGAGGTGAATCTGGCCTATTCCATTTCATAAGGCGAAGGTGAGTGAAATAAAAAAGCCAGATTTCACAGAGTGAGTAAATTCGATGACAATGCATGAATGAAATGCATTTAATATTTGTTTTATATAACTCATAGTTTGGGACCGACAAAATACCTTGTATCAACCAGGAGCTGGAAACTTCCGAGCTCATCTGAGTGCAAGTCGACCGTAATTACTTCAATCTGTTGAGTCTAGGTAACACTGAGAGACTGAGCTAAATGCTCATATAAAGTCATTCATATACTTACATCAGAGCTGCTTTGATGATGTTCCATGGCAAAGTAGGTAAAATAGGTAGCCGTGGCGTTTTGATTAGTCACTATCTTTTGTGAATGTTCTGCACGAGCTTGCAAAACAAACATTCGTCTGATGGATGTCAGCTTAAACTCTCCATTCCCATTAAAAGTGTACTGTGTTTTATCAAAGGTTGTGTAGTGCGGGTCACCTAAACACCATGCTGTGAAAGCAATCAACATTTCTTAAATTGTTTGAAAGGTGCAAAAACTTGTTATGATGATGCGTCCCTTTTGACTGGTTTTAAATGTTTTTGAAGAAAATGCCACCCCAGTGCATTAATGTAATTTTTTTTTTTGCATAAACTTCTATGATTGATGGCAATATTAGTTTTGTGAAGAAAATCTGGATGAAAATCAATTCCTCTCAATCAACTCTTTTGTGGTGTTTCCAAAGCAAAATTTTGTGTGAAGAACTTCCGTTGTATTACATTATACTTTCCAAATGACTAGTGCTTGATATCCTTTATTCCATTTCAACTGTAAATGTAACTTCTAAAAGCTGTGAATGATTAAGTAATAAATAATCAAGTACATCAGAGTATGACAAAGACTCCCTGAGGGTAGATTGACATCATCAATAATTATCCTATCAATCTACAGGTTTATGAATCCTCATGGTGGTGTTACAAGTTCGTCAAAATGTATGATCAACTTTGAACCAATAAATGAAGCTACAATGTACTACTACATGCTGGTATCATAAAGACAGTGCGATTGAAAATTTACAGACTTTGCCAACAGCTAGCTCACAAGACGTTTTGGACATATTCAATCGGACCCCTGTTCTAACAACCAATGACAACTCACGTGCAAAATATTTAAAAGCTATCATTACTGCGCCAGAGTTTTTGGGGAAGCGAGTAAATGTTCATTTATACAGCTTTTATTACCAGCATCAGCTTCACTTTTTTGTTCGTTTATCATACATTGTCAAACGTAAGCAACTCTTCATTACATCCTGTCCATGTATGTCTCACACAAAAATTCTTCTTATTTATTTATTTTTTTAATGAATAATGAGGACAAAAAAGTGAGCATGAAGTGTGTCACTGGACCTGTTCTCCAAAAACATTTCCGCAACTTCTAGTATAAAATATAAAAAAATCCACTCACCAAGAGTTGGTGGCATGTATGTGCTACATGTCTTTTTCGGTCGTTTATTTTCATAACTTTCACAAAAAGTTAGACTATGAGATGCAACGCAGCAGTAGAACCTTGGCAACACCTCTCTTTCTAAATAAGGACAAGCAACATAAACAAATTCTTTCAGTGAAGATTGAGCGACTGAAATAGAAAAATGTATCCTTTAAAAAGAATATAAAATTATGGTTTGTATTTTTTAAAACTGTATTTGAGTCCTCTATCCTTGAGTCCATCCATGTTGATGCCAAGTCCTTGGTATCAAGTCCACCTCCATGTTCCATTTGACACAAGTCAAAGTAGCGAGTCGCAAAGGTCTAGGGTCTAGGGAAATTTCACTTGGCAAATAACACGTCAAGAGTAAGAAAACAATTGAGTCCTACATGTAAACACACATTCATTCACACTATCAAAACGGATATCAGTTGTATTGCAAAAGGCTTGAAAATGCTGTGAATATTAAGAGACAAGTTGATAAACTGGCACAGTGAGATACAAGTGTGTTTGGCTTTCTTGCTATAACAATAAAAAAATAAAAAATCATCTTGCACTATAAAAACAAAATTCTATAAAATAGATTTCTAGAGACACATCGAGGTTAGTGGGGACGGCGGGAGGGATGCTCTACAGGTAAGTATTTGCTCGTAGACCCCAACCACACTACTGTGGGGGGGGGGGGGGGGGGGGGGAGTCTACTTCACTCATACTTACCTGTAGAGCTCAATACTATTTTTGCATAGACTCGCACCGAGTACTGGCGGTGGGTATGCGAGATGTCAGGGTAATATAAATGGCGCCCCTGAACCCCTGACTGCGGAATCGAACATCATGTAATTTACATTAAAATAAACACACAGAATCAATGATCAGAGAACAATAACAAGTGGAGACTCACCTATTGTTGTGAAGTCCCTGGCTGGGGTGGGTTCTGCGCCAATGAGGATGTCCTGCTGGCTGCAGTCAGAACCGTCCTTCCCGCTCTGCCCTCCGTCTGGAGTACGTACCCTCAAATAACAGTCGGTGAATGTATTTGGGGTCTTCCAGCAAGCTGCCTGTGTAATATCTTGTAAAAAAACACCTTTAAAAAACGCCCATGAAGTGGACGCATGCCCGGATCTCGTGGGCCTTCACCGCTCCCGACATTGGCACGTTTGCGTCCGCCCGTATCGCCGCAACAAGCCACCGAGTAATGGTGTCCCGGGATGCCGGGCCATGCGGTGGGGTCGAAGTGACAAGCAATTGCGGGTGGCTACGAAGCGACTGTGTACGGCTGACATACCACTTCAGTGCCCTGACCGGGCACCAAAGCTTGTCCTTTCGGACCGACGAGTGAGCCTTAATGTCCGGCATAAAGATGTCTGGCGGGGAGAAGGTGTCAGACTGGTTCTTGGTCAAGAAACCCGTCGCGGGTATCAGTCGAACTCCACCCGGTTCCCACCGGATGTGGCCTGCCTCAGTAGTCAGGGAGTGCAGCTCACTACGTCGCCTCGACGTAGCTACAGCCAACAGAAAGGTCAACTTAATGGATAGGTGCAGCAGCGTTGCGCTACCCATTGGTTCATATGGTGGCACTGACAGCGTAGTTAGGACGCTGAAAAGGTCCCATGCAGGCACAAGCCTACGCACTGGGGGGCGGGAGACAAACATCCCCTTAAGCAGTTGGCCGAGTGCCCGGCTGTCCGAGACAGAGGACCCGTCCGGGAACCCGTTGTGAATAGCCGCAATAGCTGAACGATAGTTTTTAATCGTACCGGTCTGGAGGTCATCCTCAAAAAGGTACACTAAGAAATCTGCTACCTCCCCTACATTAGTATCGGGGGGGATGTAGAGAACGCTGTTTGCACCATCGGTAAAAATGTTGTAGCCTGCTGTCATACACCTTTCTGGTGGATGCCCGCCAGCTACATGCTGCGATCGCCGCAGCTCGTTGTGAAAGGCCTGCTGCGCACAGTGACTGTGTGACAGCACCCAGCACGTCAGGTGCAGATGCTGAGGTGCTGGGTGCTGGAGGCCCGAGCTGGGTTGGAAGAGGATGTCCGCCCTCTGGGGGAGGACCACCGGGCGGTGAACCAGCAGTCTGGTCAGGCGGGTGAACCACGGCTGGCGAGGCCAAAAAGGAGCTATGAGGAGGATTTAGCAGTCCTCCTGCTCCAGTTTGGTGATGACCCGGGCGAGAAGCGAGATTGGGGGAAAAGCATACGCTAGGAGCTTGTCCCACTGAAACGTCAGAGCGTCCGTCCGCCATGCATTGGGGTCGGGGCCCCTTGTGCAGTACAGCAGAAGTTGATGGTTGTTGCTTGAAGCGAACAGATCGACGTGTGGACGGTCGATCAGACGAAACAGCGACTGCACGACTTGAGGGAGCAATGTCCATTCCGTCGGGTGGATCCATCCCCTGGACAGAGCGTCGGCTGTGATATTCTCCTCACCCGGGAGATGAACTGCCGTATTAAAGGGAGATGTCGTTGCACATACACCAATGAAGAAGTTCCCAGGTGTGGGCGCACAGTTGGGACGACCGAGTCCCCCTTGGCGGTTGATGTTTGTCACGACGGTGGTGTTGTCGCACTGGATCAGCACCGCCTGGCCCGCCACCGCCACCGCTCGAGAGCGTTGAACACTGCTAACAGTTCAAGGACATTTATGTGGGTCGAGCTGTGCTCGGGACCCCAGCAACCCGCAACCTGGCGTTGGCCCAGGGTCGCCCCCCAGCCCGACAGCGACGCATCCGTCGTGACAGTCAACGACGGTCGGGGCCTGCGGAAGGCCCGCCCCCCCGACAGGTTGGCGTCGATGAGCCACCACTGGAGGTGTGGGACCGGCCAGACCGAGGTCGGCACCAGATGGTCCATGCTGTGTCGACTGGGTCAGTAAAAGGAAAGCAGGTGGAGTTGTATCGGCCTCATATGAAGCCTGCAAAACTCGATGACATCCACCATGCTGGCCATTAGGCCCAACAGCCGGGGCCCAACAGCCGAAGCCCAACAGCCGGAGCCAAGCCCGGGCCGGGGCCCCTGACGCTGTCAAGAAGAGGGAAACACACTGTTTTAGGTTCTCTATGCGTTCCCCCGTGGGGCGGGCTAGTCCGACCCGAAGGTCGAGCGACGCACCCAGGAACCGCGGGTACTGGGAGGGGACCGGATGGGATTTCTCGGTGTTTATGAGAAAACCCAGCTCGGTTGCGAGGCGCCATGTTAGAGCGAGCGCCGCTGCCGTAGAGGCCCGGGACTGACCCACGATCAACCAGTCGTCGAGGTAAGTAAAGATCGACACTCCCCGCCGCCGTAGTGCGGCCCCCACCACCTTCACTAATCGGGTAAAGACCCGAGTGGAGGTGGAGAGACCGAACGGGAGCACTGAGAATTCGTATCGGACGTCCTTGTATTGGAACCGAAGGAATTCCCAGTGTTCCAGGCAGACGGGGACGTGAAGGTAAGCGTCTTTGAGGTCCAGGCTTGCCGCCCACGCTGGCGTCCGGATGGATTCCAAAGTGATTTTTAGAGTATCCATCCGAAAACGACTGGGCCGTATAAACCTGTTTAAAGGTTTGAGGTTCAGGATGGGACGCCAAGTGCCGGCCTCCTTCTTGGGAACCAAAAAGAAGGTCGACATAAACCCCGACCCTGTCTTCCCCGGTGGAAGTACATGAACCGCCCTTTTTCCGATGAGGGACTGGATCTGCCCCTCGAGGGATAGGCGTTGGACCGGGTCGGTCGGGATCGGCGTCGGCCGAACAAGCATTTCCGACAGAGGGGTGCTCGTGAATTCGATCGCGTAACCGCAAGCGACTGTACTGAGCACCCATCTGTCACCCGAGCCCAGGACCCCGCAAAGTCGCGAAGGCGGCCCCCCACGGGGCCGACGATGGGAGGCCGCCGCGAGTCTAACCAGTCACTTCCGCCAGCCCCCGGGGTAACGGGGGGGCTGGGGCCCGGAAGCCACGACCAGCAGCTGGGCGTTGTTGTCCAGAGAACGGTTGGGGCTGCGCAGTGCGCGCGCCCGCCGAACTTGCGGCCCGGTTACGAAATCCACTGCGTGCGGGCTTAAATGGTTTACGCCGAGGGATGACAAAAGGGGTCTTGCCCTTGGCCTGTGGCGACTTGGTGGAAGGAGCAGCCGGTTTCTTAAGGTTGATCTTCTCGGTCGCCTTAAGACGTTTGGCCTCTGCCTGCATGAATTCTTCGAACTTCCCTGCAAAAAGGTCTCCGCCCGCCAAAGGCAGAGCCTCGAACCTGTTGCGGGCGCCCGGAGATGGAAGAAAAAGTGCGTCGAGGACATTACATTGACGCGCAGACGTGGCTAGAGTCGCGATCTGCGAGAACTGGTCCAACGCGGTCCGTAGCCCGTGGTCAAGGCAATGGAACGCCGCCATCAACATATCGGCAGGCACTGTGGTGTCTTCCTCACACCCCAGGGCTAGATATTCGATCAGGAGTAGAAGAAAAGACGTCGACCGCATACCAAATTGCGATGCCACATTATCTTATCCGGGAACGCCCGCTTAGATGTGGTAGCCCCACCATCAGCGACAAACTTGTCCCTTACTGTGTCATTGAGGACGGGAGTGGAGAAGAATTTCTCGAAGTTCTCCTCCGGGAACTGGTAATACTCGAGAGGCGAAAGGACGCCATCTATCAGTGGTCATGACAGCCTGCATGCGATCAATGCACACTTGATCCAACGGCAGCCTGGGAAAAATCCGTCCTTTCCCTGCTGCCGGCCCCGTGCAACGTTTAAAGGTCTTCTTGTTCTGCTGCAGGGAATACTCTGCCTCGGGAAGATCCAACACTTTGATCATATCACGCTGTACCAGACGCAATTCTGTTTCCGTTATGGACAACCGTTGCAGCTGGGCGACCTCGTCTTCCTCCCCGGCAGACTCGCCGGAGCGTGATGCACGGGTAGACACTGGGGACCGGGCGCCGTCCGGGTCACCAAACGGGACAAACGGCACAGCACCGCGGTCCGATGCGCAAGCCACCCCTTCGGCTGTAAACGTTGTCGATGGGTGGAGGCTTAACGCCGGTGGCGAGTTCGGCGCAAGGCTAACCGTGTGTGGCAACTCGCTCTGGGCTATACTCAACCAACCGTGGCCAATGACCGATAGTTGTGGGGGCTGAATGACCGTATCCGGTGGGTCAACTCCGACGGGCATCTGCCGGGTGGCAGAGAGGGCCGCCAGGGAGGTCGATATCGACTGAAAGGCCTGTAAAAACTCGACCTTGGAGATCGAATCGTCCCCCTTGCGACGTTTGTCGCGGTAAGATCGGTCCGATGCCTTCTTTTTCTTCTTGCCTTTCTTGTGTGACGTACGGTCACGGGAAGTCCCCGACGACACGTCAGATGATGGTTGGGGAACTGGCACCCCCGAACACCGAGTAAACTGCGATGCCGTGATGCTTCCCCCGGAGCGAGACCCGGCCTGGGAACACTGCCCAACCACGCTCATATCCCCCCGGGCCAGCAGCGCTCCCGAACCCATAGGGTGGGCGGGCGCTGCGTGGTCCGGAGGGACACGGGTGACTAGAGCCCACTGAGCCATGAATGCTTGCCCCATCGGACAGCTCTTTGCTCGGGGGAGGATCGAGGGGTAACAAGAGGCCCGGTATCTCGCCTCGTTTACCCTGTCGACCTTTCTTGGCTTTGGTTCCGGCATTAGGGGCCTGGGTAAGCCGCCCCTTGCCTGAACCCGCCTTACGTTTGGTAGTCCCGCTATCCTTGGCCGACGCCGGGGACCGATTACTCGGATCCCCGACACCGCCAGCGGAGCTGCCAGCACCCGTAGCCGACAGTGGCTGCGGGCGCTGGACGGTAGACTGGTCCGGCAATGTAACATCACTGTCGCAGACTACGGAGGACTCGGTCTGTCCCGGGGGGGGGGGAGTATTTTGTTCCGGTTAAGACAGAAGGAGTTCTCCCAAATCGTTTCATAATCAACTTCTACACACAACAAGAAAAAAACACTCTACACCAATAGTTCCACGAACTAAATATCTTTATTTTATCACTAGAAAATCTCTCAACGCAATAAAAACGGGAATAAAAGACGAATGATAACGGAGCTATCGAAAATACGTCTTACCCGACCTGCCGCTAAGAGAAAAGAGGGGGATCACGCGGTTTACCGCGGGGCACTATGGGTAGGCCAATAGAGGGCGCTATGTTAAATCTTAGCGATATTACCTGCCGGTATAGGGAAATATGCAAAAATAGTATTGAGCTCTACAGGTAAGTATGAGTGAAGTAGACTCTACAATATATAATGACAAACACTGAAACAAGTATCCTATCATCAGTTTAAGAGCCAATACGCACATTAATGTCAATCATTCAAAGTTATATGGAAAACCGTATGTTCGACAATTGTAAGGAGGCTTGTGTGTTTCAAAAGTATGTCATTTTTGTTTTTAAAGTTAAATATGCTGCATGTGAAACAGAGCATAAAAAAGTGAACAAGAAAACTAATGGGTGTCTATGAGTTTGCAATTTGTACTTGGATGCTCATAATGTAACCGATTTGTTCACACAAAA
Organism: Leptasterias polaris; assembly: GCA_037783415.1. Classification (NCBI taxonomy): domain Eukaryota; kingdom Metazoa; phylum Echinodermata; class Asteroidea; order Forcipulatida; family Asteriidae; genus Leptasterias; species Leptasterias polaris. The sequence goes on along the minus strand of JAZGTN010000157.1, from coordinate 491,489 downwards.
GGAGGGTAGCTTTGTTAAAAATCTTGGGACAGTATTAATACTACTGACAATATCTACCCCATTTCAAAGGAGGGGAATACTATCTTTGCTTTAGTTAAGAAGTAGATTGACTAAAAATGCTCAGCAACTCAATATTGTATGTACATGTACATGTAGCAGTGAATTCTTTCTTGCAACCATATTATCAAAATTAAGATGCTTTGTCAATTTGCACCAATAAACTGAATCAAATTTTTGTCGTCCTGTCGCAGTTTGTAATACATGTACACAATTTTGACTTACCAATCCAAGTATTGAATTGCTCTTGTAAGGCACCACTGTCAGAGAGAAAGAATGGGTTGAATGAATAGCGCTCAGAAACAGCCCCAAAGAAAACATCATTTGGAAACTGTATTAATGCTTCCAAATTGTCATAGCAACACAGTAATCCCGATGAACCACTTGCCAAGAATGTACGATAATAGCAATCTGTAGTGTAATAATGAGAAAAGCAATGTAATAAGTATACACTTTACATACAATGTTCCTCAATTTCAACATTGGGCATGACAAATAAACAAAAGGCAATTTTTTTTTTTTTTAAAGTTATCAGTTTTCCACTAAAGAGGCTTTCTCTTAATTTATATCAACTTGCAAAATAATTGTTTTTGTTTTATAAATACCCCTCTTATAAACTTGAAATTATTGCTTTATTGTTTTACTCTGTATTTAGTACTGGCATTGGTACTCCCAAGAACAATTTTATCTTAACAAAAAAATACATGCTTCTATCAGCTAAAATTGTACCTATAGTGTAACGCAGAGATTTAAGAGAGGATTTCTAACTTTCTGTGCTGTTTTCTCTGGTTAGCGGAGAGCCTGCGATTGAGCAAAGTGGAGCGTATTCTTAGTTGATGACGACTGATAAAAAACAACCTAGAAACAATGTATGGGTCTGATATTATTATATTATAAGGTGACTTCTATCGATTGCACAGAGGTGCTGGACCTAGCTCCTAGGTATGTGAGAGGTGAGTCTCTTGCACTAAGGCATAAGGGAAAGTAGAAGTAGTCAAGGCCCAGAGTGAAAGTTGGCGAGATGTTGCTGTACAGGTTTTTGGTTGTTTGGGGAACTGTTGATTAAATGATGTCACACAGGAATAACATAAGATTGGTGACATCATTTCCTAGAATAAGGCTGGACGAGGTGATGGTCAGCAATGGTCATACAGTGCTGGGGGCCTTGAGGTCATAGCCTAGGAATGTGTGTGGTGTGTGTTGAGATGACAGAGGAAATTAGCCACCTATTGAGATGTGTACAACTATTGGGAGAATACTAAAGTTAATGGGAAATCTTCCTATACACTAGCTTGATCAGCTTCACTTACCTTCTGGTAATGAGGGCCAACTAAAGGATACAGCTTCATCAATACCCAAATCAGTCAAATTTAATAACTCATATCTACTATCAAGCAGAGCTTGATTGTGACTACATGGACAATCATCAGTAGGCATCCAAGATGACGGGTCTGGCTGAGCAGCTTGCCATTGGTCACATTCTTGTTCAGGATTGACGTAGGTATCTGTGTTGGAATCCAATCTGTATGCCCAGATACCTGACTGGTTAGTGTTACCAAGATACATGTCTGGCCTCTTATGGAAGTCAACCAAGTCATGTGGATCATTGGTGTAGGTGGTTTCTCCATCAGGGCACTTGTATCCAATCACAACATCTTGAAATGGAAGCACATTAAAGTCCCAACGCATGTGCCCAACTTGATATTGGAATATAGTGTATCCCTGACGACCATTAGTTGCAACAGTTGCTTGAAATGTGTTTGTCAAGTTCTGCAAATTGAAAATAAAAAGTTCAGTCCTTTAATAAAAATAACAGTGATTGATACCCCTCAGCCCTTACTCCATTCTAGCTAAACCAAAGGTATCAACAACCCGTGTTCCTACACCTGAGCTTGTACCTTGAATTGTCTACTTTAACTTACCACCTTGACCTAGACCTTTCACCTTTTTTTACCCCAAAAACAATCTCCACTTCTTTTCCTTAGGGCAACCCAAGTTACAAGTCCAAATGGCACTCCTAACTGGAATTTAGGTCCAAAAACCATTTAGCTATAACTCACCACTGTGACCTTGACCTTTGACCCTTTCATCCCCCTAACAAACCAAACTTTTCTATTCCCAAGGGCAATCCCCACCCAAGTAGCAAGTCCAAATGTATCTTCAAACAGACGCTGAAGGCAATGACAATTATCTTTTCAGCCCATCTATTGGGCTGAGGGGGTATAAACGTCATTTTATGAATATTAAAAATCAAACTGAACAAAATTAACATTTAAGTAGTTTTGCTGTAGAAAGGTAAACGAGTGCGTTACATATGACTGAAACTCAAAAACAAACGTTAGTGATTTCACTGATATTTCACTGGTATTTAAAGGCAGGTAATTCAAACTTTGGGAATCAGGTTGGCTCAGTGGTTTCTTTCGCTGCCTTTCAACCTCAGTGAACCCAGGTTTAAATCCCACCTCAGACCAGGAACCTTGCATGTGAATTTGAGTTTTCAGTCCCTACCTGACATGCCTAAGTGGGTTGGGTTTTTCAAGTTGGAATTTTTCTCCCACATCTAAAACTGAACATTTTTTCTCGTTTTCTAATTGCCATCATGTTATTGGCGCTTGCGCTGTTGAATGTGTCATCAAATAAATAAATAAATTGTATTTTCATACACTGTAACCCTTACTCACATTATATGAGGAACTTGAAAACACCTTATACCAGGTTATGACCAGCATCCATTCCACACTAAAGTTTGACAATTGTTGAACATTTATTATTTCATCTGTTCTATTCAAAACTGCCGACTGCATCAAACCTGCTCCCAATCTTGTATAAACCTGTTGACAAAACAGCATGATAGTCAAAGGTGCACGGAAAGTTAAGTTTGTAATGAAATGGGTGGATAAAACCACTTTTCATGGGAATTTGATAACTGTTACTTTCAGAAAATTCATTAAATTTTAAGTTTGCCATGATTAATAGATTTTAAATGTTTTACACAGTTGATATCCTCAAAAGAAATGTACAGACAAATATAATATTATACTTTCTGAACTTTGTTTACCTCCAACTTTTTAATGATTTTGCAGAAGTACTTGTTATGGCATCCACTCAGACAATAAGCTAATATCAGCAAGTAGAAACTGTTTAACATGTTTAGAAGTGGAGTGGTTTTTGTTATACCCATGCTCCTCTTACACTGGGAGAAGTGGCAAGAATCTGACTAATGACTAATGGGTGAATTTTTCATATCTAATCTACATGTACATGTATCATGCAAGTAACAACCAAACAATCCAGTATTCTTCATCCTGCCAACTAATGATGCAAAACGATGTCATAATACAGTACTGAAATTTTAGTACTTCAGGTATGGATTAACCGACAGTGATGGAAGAGCTTTCACCATGAGTGTCTTACACCTTGTGCAGACTTTGTATAAACATTCAAATTAATCTTAGCTGCTAAGATTAATTTGAATGTTTATACAAAGTCTACACCAGGTGTAAGACACGTGTACCTAGACTTGTGCTTCCCTGCACATACAGAAAGGGAAGCAGGAGTTTGAATTGTCAAACTTCAAAGGAAACATGATCACTGCTGAGAATACACTGTGGTCATCAGGTAATTATTTTATGACCTTTGACATAAACTTTTGCCACCTGTCACAGTAGCAGAATGCCGCAGTGCATCTAAGGTAATACGCATGAGCAGATACCCAATCCATTAGTAAGACCATTTCTGAATTGGCTGCTGCTAAGTTTCTGCATCTTCATGCGTTGAAGTAAAGGGCATCCCTAGCAACAGTCATAGCTGTAGCCGCCAATTCAGATACAACCACAGGAATGCAAGCATGGCAGTTAACACATTTTTATAAATTATTTTTTTCAATTTGTGGTTTGGAGTTGGCTACAGTTTGACACATTAAAAAGACAAACTCAAGAAAAACTATGAAAACTGCATTACATCTTTTTTAATGAAAGCCATACTGATGGAAAGCTGTTGACAAAATCTTCAGGATTGAGTGCACCTCTAAGTACCAGGGTGTACTATTGTGGGCCACCCATTTGCAACGTGACAATAAACATTCCATCTCCCCTTCCCCCGTGACAATAAACATTCTCTCCCCCGTCCCCCTGCTCGAAAGGGGGGAACGGGGGCCGTGGTGCGGGGGGCCCAACGAGATATGGCAGGGATTGTCTGAAAAATTTCAGCATGAAAAACAAATAATATTAATAAAAAAAAGAAGGCTTTCAGAATACTATGAATGTGCACAGACAGTGAGCGTTCATCGGCTTGCAGAGTAGGGCGTTAAAACACAATACAAAACAGCAAGGGTGTTTTTGTTGGGGGGCCCACAACATTATGGCCGGGATTGTCTGAAATTTGTGAGCATGAACACAAAATAAATAATAAAAAATAGAAAAGATGGCTAAAAACAATTCAAGAATGGCACAAGCAATGAGCATTCATGGTATGCAGATTAAGGCGAAAAAAAGGGGGGGAAAAAAGGATAGCATTTTGTCCAGTTTGGACTCGAACTTGGGACATGTTCTTTGCTAAGGGGATGTCTTAACCAGTACACCATGTGAGTCACATAAACAGTGGTGCAGAGATGTTTGATATACTTGGGGTGTTGATGGCGATGATTAATCGTAGTAGACTATAAAGAAGGAGATTCACTCAATTTCTTTTCTATTTTGGTGTTGAGGGTTAACCGTTTGATTTTCTGCCAAATAACTGAATGAGGTGGTTGAAAAGAAAGTGAACAGGTTATGTGTTGTTTGTGTACTGTAGTTAGGAGCCAAAATGAAAAGGTTAATCGTCATGGTAAACCGTCTTGGGTGCACGCTACAAGAAAGTTTTGACATGTATTTTTCGCGCAAGCGCAAGACGGCCATGCCGTAAATGTAACAGTTAATGTATGGTATTTTAGTAACTTCTGTGCGCTTTTTAACAGGATTCACGCAGCAAATACAGAGTTTGGTTAAATTTAAATTAAATGTTTTACTTAACTTTTCAACTACACTTTTTCTTACTTAAGTTAAAAAATGTCTTTGAGTCAGCTTATAAATACTATAGAAGTGCTCTGAGGTACCACAGGGGCTATTTCCCACAGCAATGCCAAGGTGAATACTCACAACTTACTTGATTGGTTAAACTTCTTGTTTGTATGTTTATGTTCACTATATTACTGTTTAAAAATTGATTGGGCCTAGTACCGTATTTTCTTGCGGATAAGGCGCTCGGCGGACAAGACGCAGGACCCTAAAATGACCCCAAAAAATTTCAAACGTCAGCAGAAAAGGCGCACCGCCGCACAAGACGCATGTTTAACAGCACACAGAAGAACACCAGGCGCCACCCGGTGTCGGTACATTGACACAAAGACGTCATTTTGTTGCCTTTTGGAGCGTTCACACTATTCGAAGCATGAATGAAACCGTAACCACATGGGCGTGTAGAGCCATGCAGAAAAGACCAACGTAAATTGATACCGACCTTCGTCCATCCATTCAGCCAACGCTGTGCATTGTTAATAATATGAAGTCCGGCCCAATCAGCGGCCAGAAACAATGGTCCACGCACTGTCTGAAGATATTGCAACACACGAACCCAGGCCCTCCTAGCATGAACATCCGACGTCCCACAATGAGGATCCTTGCTGATAAAGACAGGTTACCAGTCTAAGTCCCTCCGAGCCAGTAGATGTTGCGCCCTCTACCGGTGACTAATACCAAAACTAGCGTCGCCTTTATATATACCTTACGCAAATAATCCCCACACCCGGGAAGACGTAACAAAATGTTTCATTATATATATTTGTTTAAGTTTTTGTAATGTGTTTCTTTTTGTATATAAAATTCTTTTCCATTATTTCAAACCTTTAATTTGTTAATCTCGTTCATAAGATTTTGTTTTAAAGTTCTTTTTATTTATTTCAAACTTATAATCTCGTTCATAAGATATTTGTTTAAAACATCTATCCTCTTCTTAAATAATGTTAGTTTTGTTTTCAAGGGTCATTACCTTGTTTTCAAGGATAATTTTTTTTATTTGACTAAAAAGAGGCAATTAAAAAATGAATATTTGAACGTTTAATGAAACAAACGAAAGTGCAATTCGTATAGGTTGGCCAACAAACATTGGTACTTAATTATCCCATCCTTAAATAGTACGTCAAGCCATAATAGTACGTCAAGCACACTTCGGAGATATTCTGTACAATAAAAACCCTCAAAGTTCACCACACAATAGAGGTTGGGTGAATGCCGTTTGTACAACAGCATTGACAGTAAATCTGATTGCAGCATTTTCGGAACGAATACGCGGCCACACAGAAAAACGTTTGTACGACGCCGACGTCTGTTGGACCGAAAGTACCAACACATTGCGGCATTGTTGGAATGAAAGCACGGTCATGGGGGATGAACAAGTTGCGGCATTGTTGGAATGAAAGGACAGTCTGGGGGATTGCGGCATGATTGTTGAAACGAAAATACGGTCTCAGTGTCTGGATAGTTGAGCCTTGTTTGACGGCATTATTGAGTAAGGATTCTTCACACAAAGACCGTTGATTTGAACTGGACAAAATAAAGGTATTATTTTACGCAGTGATCATCAAAAAAAAATCAATCGTCAGCAGACAAGGCGCATCGAAAGATAAGACGCATCGATATTTTTGGGGTCTAAAAAGTCAGATAAGACGCGTCTTGTCCGCAAGAAAATACGGTATACTAACATGGTTGAAAGTGCCCATAATTTGAGTTAGTTGTAGTACTGACATGGTTGGGGTCAGGTGTGCCCACAGTTTGAGTCAGTTGTATAGTACTGACATGGTTGGGGTCAGGTGTGCCCACAGTTTGAGGGACAGTCCGTTGTAGTACTGACATGGTTGGGGTCAGGCGTGCCCATAATTTGAGTCAGTTGTTGTACTGGCATGGTTGGGGTCAGGTGTGCCCACAGTTTGAGTCAGTTGTACATACATGTACATGTACATGTACATGTAGTACAGGTGTGCCCACAGTTTGAGGGACAGTCCGTTGTAGTACTGACATGGTTGGGGTCAGGTGTGCCCATAATTTGAGTCAGTTGTTGTACTGGCATGGTTGGGGTCAGGTGTGCCCACAGTTTGAGTCAGTTGTACATGTACATGTACATGTACATGATAGTACTGACATGGTTGGGGTCAGGTGTGCCTACAGTTTGAGGGACAGTCCGTTGTAGTACTGACAGGGTTGGGGTCAGGTGTGCCCACAGTTTGAGTCAGTTGTACATGTACATGTACATGTACATGTACATGTACATGTACATGTAGTACTGACATATGGTTGGGGTCAGGTGTGCCCACAGTTTGAGTCAGTTGTTGTACTGGCATGGTTGGGGTCAGGTGTGCCCATAATTTGAGTCCGTTGTAGTAATAATAAATAATAATAATAAAACCACATTTATTGTGCGCATTTCACCATAAAATGTTCAAAAGCGCATTACAAAAAACTACAATATCATAAAAAGTCAGCACAATAGAGTAAAACAGCAAAGAGTTAAAAATAACAATGTTACACACACAAAAAACAAATTAGCCAAAAGCTTGTTTAAAAAGAAAAGTCTTTAACTTAGTCTTAAAAACAGAAAGAGACTGTATCGATTGAATGTGCGAGGGTAATCCATTCCACAGTGTCGGCGCAGCTTGAATAAATGACTTGTCCCCAGTGGATTTTTGCATTTTACCTTTTAGGTAATTTAAGAGTAACCTGTTATTGGAACACAGAGAATAGTTAGAATGGTCTTTAACATACAACAGATCATTGATGTACTTTGGAGCGAGGTCATGAAGGGCCTTGAATGTCAATAAAATAATCTTGAATTGAATACGATAGTAAATAGGCAGCCAATGTAACTGATGGAGTAAGGGAGTAACATGGCTCCATCTTGGTGCACCACATACAAGCCTAGCAGCGGCATTTTGAACTTTTTGCAGTCTAGATAATTGTGAATTTGGTAGACCATAAAATAAACTATTGCAGTAATCAAGGCGGACAGTTATAAAAGCGTGAACCAAAACAATTAACGCCACTCTAGACAAATATTTCTTAATTCTTCTGATATTATGAATATGATAAAATGCAGTGGAACAAGTTTTTGTAATTTGCTTGTTCATTGTAAATTTTGAGTCAAACCAGCAGCCTATGTAAGTTGCATACAATCACCCACTCTTAAATCTGATATTGTTAATTTAGATAATTGCAACTGACTACATGTACCAATAACAATAAATTCAGTTTTGGCGTCGTTTATCATAAGCTTATCTTTCAACATCCATTGACGTATATCCCCTATACAATATTCCATTGCTGCCAGAGCCTGCTCTTGGCTTACAGAGCTACACAGTTTAAAAGATATGTACAGTTGGGTGTCGTCAGCATAGCAATGAGTGTTAGGGAGATGCTGCTTTACTATATCAAACAATTTGGATGAGTATGTGCTAAAAAGCAAGGGTCCCAGACAAGATCCTTGTGGTACTCCGCAATTGACAACAAACTTATCAGAAAGAGCTCCTTTCATTAAAACACGTTGAGTCCTTCTTGATAAGTAAGAACTAAACCAATCAAAAACCATACCCGAAATGCCAATCTTAGACCTCAGTCGATCCAGCAAAATTTCATGTTCTACAGTATCAAAAGCAGCACTGAGATCCAAGAGTACAAGTAAAGTAACATGTTGAGAATTCATTTTAATTAAAATATCATTTGTTACTTTGAGTAGTGCAGTTTCAGTGCTATGATTCTTACGATAAGCTGACTGTAGCGATGGATACAATGAGTTATCAGTCATGTGTTTATGAACCTGTTCATACACTGCCAGAGCTGCCAACATTGTTTTTTGAAAATCAGGAAGATTTTTTTTTATTAAGTCATAAAGACTCAATCTCAGTGCGCGATTTTTGCTGAAATAAAAACCAATATTCATGTACAGACAGATATACTTTTGAAATATTACCAAAAAATATTGCTGTTTATGTTTTAAATGCTTTTTGCACACGTTTCTAGTTTTGAAGCATTTGACCTATCTTCCTAAGTTCCTAATCCTATCCTATTGTTGCCTAAATAGAGGAGCAGCATGGTCAGACGATGCTATGTTTAAGTTATGTTCGATAAGAAAACATGTGAACAAAGTTTCCGCCTTTATTATGCTGTCATCTGTGCCCGATTTTCTAAAAAATCTGCAATTCCTGGCGTGCTGGATCGTGCTGTTGTACTATTCACGCAATGTTTGTCGGAATCTATGTATAGCCTATGTAGTATATGTGTCGCAAGATGTCATTTCGTCCGCCGTATTTCACTGAAACAACTGAAATACACGTGGTGCAGAACGCATGATTTTCATCCTAAGTTGATTTTTTAATACATGTCCATTCTTTGTGGTCATCGTCTCTGTATTTTTGCGCATATTTGATTTTTTCCAGCGACTTACCGGTTGCTCTGCAGGGCGGCGCCATTTTGCTTTATATTTCCAACCTCAATCCCAGTAGTGTACGATCTTGCAGCGTCATTTGCTCGATCGTGGGCAGCGCGTCGTAGCGATACCATAGTAAGTCACTGTAAGCATCTCTTCCAGGGGTTAGTGACGAGAGGTATCGATATAGCATGTTGCCCATGGTAGCGAGGCTGATCAGTGCGACACATAGCACATGTATGGAAGCGCAGAAGACAAAACTGCGGTTAGAACAACTTTTTCTGCGCATCTATGGCTGTATTGGCAATTAAATATGCGCAAACATTATAAACACACACGGGACGGAGGGCTAGGAAATTCGTAAATTTTATTATTTTTTCCATCAGTAGGTTGGGGATCCGGGAGATTTTGACTGCTTGCGGGATGTCGGAAGATTGCCGTCAAATACGGGAGTCTTCCGCAAAATCCGGAAGAGTTGGCAGCTCTGCACTGCTCGTTCAGTTAATTTTGATATATATTGGAGATTGCTGATAGGCCGGAAATTATGTAAATTTGTAGAATCTAAATTTCCATTCTTAATTAGAGGGAGAATAAGGGCATCCTTCCAATCTGTAGCAAAAACGCTAGTTTCTAAAGACAAATTGATGATCTTTGTAAGAACAGGCAGTAAAATATCCAGACAACTAACAACAAGCTGTGTTGGCATCGGGTCAAGCGAACAAGATTTTTTGGAACCTTTATCAATAAGAGCTCTTACATCTTGTTCAGTGAGCAGTGAAAACTTTTCAAAAGATGGTACATGAACATATGTGTCTTTAGCCTGTACAGATTGAACATTACCAGAGCTAAACCTTGAATGAATATCGATAGTGATCTTCTGGATAAAAAATCTACCCAATTCATTAGCTAGATCATGAGGATTACTAGAATCAGACATCACAATATGTGTTTGTGGTTTTAGGAGTTTGCTAGAGTTACAACTATTCACCTTAATAAAGTTAGAATAGAATTCACGACGAGCTTGATTCATTAAGTAAATTTTATGGTTTCTTTTCGTCTTATAAATTAACAAATCCACGGTATCACCAGTTCGTATCCACTTTCTTTCTGCCTGCCGGCATAACCTCTTAGCAGCTTTAATTTCAGCATTAAACCATGGTACAAGGGGTCTATCAGTAATTGTTTTCACTTGGCATGGTTGGGGTCAGGTGTGCCCATAATTTGAGTCAGTTGTTGTACTGGCATGGTTGGGGTCAGGTGTGCCCACAGTTTGAGTCTGTTGTGCGTAGTACTGACATGGTTGGGGTCAAGTGTGCCCACAGTTTGAGTCAGTTGTTGTACTGGCATGGTTGGGGTCAGGTGTGCCCACAGTTTGAGTCAGTTGTTGTACTGGCATGGTTGGGGTCAGGTGTGCCCACAGTTTGAGTCTGTTGTAGTACTGACATGGTTGGGGTCAGGTGTGCCCACAGAGTCAGTTGTAGTACTGACATGGTTGGGGTCAGGTGTTCCCATGTTATTTGGGCTTAGTGTAAGCCCATGGTAGGGGTCATGGTGTACCCCAAGCAGTTTTTTTATGTGCGACAGGCTAGCAATATTTTAGGCATCCTGCACAATTTGATTTTTTGGCATTTAAAACAGTTTTCAAGGCTGAGACATTCAATCAAACACACTTGGTTTCTGTGTCTTATTTGAATCTGTGTTTTCAAAGTACGTAGAACTTTTTGTCATACCTCTATTTTATAATATCTGTACGAATAAACTCCTTGTCTATTCTAATGAAATATACTACTCAAATTTAATTGACATGCAGCCAAACATTATTGAGTTTTCACAAAGACTTGGAATTAAGGCCACAATGCACAAAGACCAGCCAGTTAATGTATAGTTTGGTTTAAACTTTAAAACACTCTTTAATAATACCTGGTAGTACACAGTACTGTCAGATGAGAAGTTCACATCACTGAAAAATGGTGCAACAAAAACCCGATTATTGAGGCTTGCACCAAAAGTACTTCCGTTAGTAGGTCGTGGATATGCATATTTCTCCTTTTCACCATTGTACATAACAATTAGCCCATTATCAGTGAACTGTAAGGAAAAAGAACAATGAGGATATATGTAAAGAAAAGATCATTAGCTTTTTGGTATTTTGTCATTAGTGAAGATATATTGGCATTTTCTTTTAAGGCCAGTAGTAATCAAGCAGAAAAAAATATATATAATACAATACACATAAGGACAAAATAGTTTTTCGTTTTTCAAAACTTGTTATTCCGAATTACATGTATTTTTTTTTTAATAACAAAGAAAACAACATACTAAGTTAATATTTATCTTTGCTTAAATGCTGATATCTTACATAAATGTTTTGTTGGAGGCTACCGCAGGCAGGAAATCTATAGGGTGGCACAAAGGTAGGAGAAACCACATTCTTCAAGGCATTAACTAAATCCACATTGTCTTGAAGATTACTATCTCCTTGGGCAGGCCCAAAAGGCAGAAGATCTGTTGACAAGATAAACAAATAACTATGGGTAGGATGTTTAAAAGCCAACAAATGTTTAGGTTTCTGTGATAACACTACAGCCTACAGATTCTCCACCAATTTACATTTTCGTTTTTTTGTTTTTGTTAAAAAGAATTACAGATTCTCCACATTTAAGTGTACAGTTCTCAAAAACTCTCACAGTTAGTATTCTCAAAACAACATCAGCTGGATTAAGTTTTTCAACCAAAGCAACATCTGCAAATAAGCCAGCCTTAATTGACTGAATTTAAATGGTCGCCCACCAAACAAGAGTCTGAGAAAAGGGCCTGGAGCAGAATCAAAGAGAATTGAGTATCTTGCATCCATCATGTCAGATGAATTTTCAATGGGTGGAATGAAAAAGGCGTGAAAGTCTTGAAATCTGGGAAAGAAGCAGGCCCTTGAATAGCTTCTTGATATGTTAAATTACCGCTTCAAGAATAATCAAATCCATTGCCTCTGGATAAAGAGGTACATGTACATGTAGTAGTTCACCTCAAGCCAGGAAAAGATCCTGAAGAAGACAAGAGTTTCCGTCTAATATTATATGTGACTTTTATGCTAAGCCTATGTGTAACTCTTCCAAAAAAAATCATCATCAGAATTCTACCTACATGTACCAACAAAGCCTAGTATTAGACCTGGCAAACCATGCACAGGCCAAATTCTAAAGCTAACTTACATTAGCATATCGAGAAGGGAGTTGGGAGCTGTGTTTGTTAACAGTAATTATGATAATACTAAACATTTATATCATGCTAAATAATATGTTTCTAAGCGCTACAGTATTCAGTCATCCTGGACATGCTGGAAGGTATGTGGAGCTACATTTTGAAGTATAAGACCTATTCTTTTACATAGCTCCATGTAATGGTTTACAAGGTGCTGTGGCACAATTTGCAGCCAAACAAACCAGGAACACCAGGGTTCTCCCCAGGTTTTTCAAAACTGTTGGGCATTCTGGACCAAAATGTTTGGAAGTTTGGCCGAAGCATGCTGAATTGAAACAAGGTCTTCAAAAAGTTTTCTACTTGGTGTTTAAGACAAGAGGTCATGTCACCTGCACCACAACTAATCTAATCTATCTAATATCTTGCAGAGTTTGTGGTGTTCAATATATAGGTGAAACAATGCCTTCTCCCTTTCTCCCACAGATATCCATTTTTAGTCTGCCCTATTAACTAATTATTTACTTTTCTTCCAACCTTCCATTTTGTCCTTTGTGTTTCCAACTTCTTGTGGTCAAGCCATCCCCTTCCCTCCAACCCCACCCCCCCTTTGTCTCCATAATCCCTGCTTACCCCCTGCTTTTTCTGAATGCTTTTGCTTTTCTCTCTCCACTCTCTCTATTCATGTATTTCCACTTGACTGCTCTTGTCACCCTTGTATGCTTGTATGTGTGTTAGCCTTCCAGAAAGACTCTGCTAGGGTCGAAATGTCAGACCACTAACTAATTTTTTGCATTTATACTACAGGTCCTTTTGGTTGGTAAGCAGTTTGCAACAGCTAATTCTATTTTCTTACTTGGTGTTTACCTAATTGTTTTAAAAGCCCTACTGTGCAATCTGGAGCATTCTTTATGGTTTTCTCTTGTTTTGGGGTGTAAAGCTAATTTATATATTTTTTTGCGCGTATCGGCATGCAATTTGCGCATATCAGCCCGTACCCTAGCTTGTGCATGGGGAGAATCCCACCTTCTCTTTAAGATAAGTGCACTGGGTTCTTTTACGTGCATTACACAATACTCGGACCTACGGCTTTACATCACATCCGAAGGACGAAGCAATAATGGTTCAAAAGTGTCTTGCTTAAAGATACAATTGTGACACAACAAGGACTCAAACCCACACACTGCTGAGCAGAAACACCAGAGTTTGAGTTTGATGGATGAGCCAGAGCCAGAACATGGTATGAGTATTACTATAACTGCGGATGATGATGACAATCATTGTGTGGCTCTGGAATGTTGGGAAGGAGCAAGTACAACAGCCAGCTGAAGGTTGGGGGAGGCAAAGGCAATGCAAGAGGTGCCAGTTCCAAAGGTTGAACAACTAAAGCTGAGACAATTATTACAAAGAGAACAGTTGAGATTGAAGGAACAGTTAGATTCAATGGAGGTAAATCGGGAAATAGAAATAAGTGGAGGTTTGAGTCAGTAGACATGATGGGTGATGATCGTCGCATCACCTGATAGTGATTGGAAGAGTTGGTAATGCAAATGAAAAAGAGAGTAAAAATGAAAACATTGCTAAGGTGGGTAAACATGAAAACACTCTTAACATGAATAACTAAAATCACTCATGGATTGCTGATATTTGCAAAATTATGGTTTTTGTCAATGACAGTTTCAATTAGGCCTGATATTGCTTATTTACTAACAATTTTGATGTCAATGTTGCCAGAAAGGCCACTACAAGTAGAAGGCAGCTGTCATACCTGACACAAAAGGGCGAGGCTAAAATAGCCATAAAAACAAATAATGTACGCCAGTAAATTTTAAACTGATGTCCAAAACTGCACCATAAATGATCGACTTGCACATTATTTGTACAATGTACAGATTGCGCACAATTTTGCTTAATCTGCAAAGCGCAATTTTCAGATTGTGCAAATCAGTAGAAATCATGTTTTGTGCATTTTGGACATCAGTTGAGATTTTAGCCAAGTGTCTTAACAGAGGGCGCCCTTCAACATGTAAAGCACATTTTCCTTTTGCTTTGTCAACCACTTATTTCCATTTTGATCAAATTTGGGACTTAGTCTGCACTTTGTGAATTTCAAACTGTCTGCTGAATCCAATGCTCTTGTTTTACCATTATTGCCATTCAACATGCTGTTGAGAAAGGTTAAAACGAGAAAACCCCAGCCCAGTCTTGACAATTGACCTACATGTAGGTGATCAAAAAACAACAGCCTTCTGGATCTCAAGACCAAATCCACCACACCAGTTTAGAGCTAATTTATAATCATATGCCAAGTCCTTCTGAAGTTATTTTTTTAATGATAAGCCAAGTCCTTCTCCGAGAAAACACAAAGTTTCTTTGGTTTACCCATAATGACATTGACAATTCATCTATGAGTCCAAAACAAGAGGCTTTTGGGGAATCCAAAGACCAGTCCACACACTAAGTTTGGAGTTGATACATGTATGACAAGTCCTTTATGAGTTATTAGCCATAATAAACTTGAAATTTTGCTTCGGTCCAAAAGCAATAGGCTTCGGGGGGATCCCAAGACCAATACACAAACCAAGTTTGGAATTGATATGACAAGTCCTTCTTTAGGTATTGCTCTGACAACATTTCTTTTGTTTTAGCCCTGTGACCTTGACATTTGACCAAAGGGGTCTAATACCGACAGGCTTCGGGGAAATTCCATGCAGAACCGATCCAGAAACTAAGTTTTGAGTTGATAATTGACAAGTCCATCTAGAGTTATTGTTCCGACAACAATTCTTTTGTTTTAGCTACATGCATAATGACCTTGATATTGGACCAAAGGGGTCTAACATATTGACAGGATTCTGGGAGATTCCAGGACCAATCCACAAACTAAGTTTTGAGTTGACATTTGAGTCCTTTTTAAGTTATAATTTGCACTCAAGCACGCATACAGCTCCAGTCACTGTGTGGACATGTTTGTTCTATACACTTAAGGAAAATCGTATTCCTCAACACTGTGTGGACATGTGTAAGTCCACATAGTGTTTCAAGTCCCTACAATATGTGGACCTCTTTTATTCTCAGGTCCACACTTCGTATGTGGCTCACTTCACCAGGTTGGATTACAAGGTGTGACATGAAAGTGAAATTTTCAAAAGTGTTTAGTTGTAACTTTTTGAAAGTTTTTATTTGGGAAATATATTACATTTTCATATTTTAAAAGCGGTTTATCAGTGGATTTCCAAATAAAAATGATACAGCGGTGTCAACATTATGATACCAAATCTCAGTGCGGATGTAACATGGACACCAAAAACATATTTCAATGGAGCAGTAGTTACTCAAAGCTTTCAGATCTTTCAATCATTTTCACTTCAAAGTAGTCCGATTTCATACATTTACTTATTGAAATTATGCTTTTTAAGGCTCATCTTACCTATAAGCAATAAAATGACTTGACAAAATGATCAATTGTATGGTTTTTGCACCAAAAATCTTTTATTTTACAACACTTTCTATAATGATCTAAATTAAAAAGATTTTTAATAACAATTTTGTTCAAATTTTGTGCATTGATGTGTATTTCATGCGGTATTAGGGTTTTCTGTGAATTACTTTGACATTAAATTGATCTGTGTCTGTCCTCAACTTGGCAATGCGGATGTAACGTTGACACAAATGGACACCGTGTCCACATTACATCCAACATACGAGCAACATTAACAGTTCTTGGGATATTATATCAACCCATTGGCCATTGTATCAGACATACTGCGTCACTTCTCTGCTTGCCTATAATTGCATCAACTCCAAGAAGCCTTTCATACTTCAATGGATGGTTTTTCTTTAGAGTTTGTCTGTATGAGTTTTTTTTGGGTGGTGAAAATTTCATTTTCACCCTGAGACTCATCTGCAATTTAATAATTAAAAAATTAGAGACCTTGTAATAATATTCTTCCTTTAAACCTTTCAATGATCTCAGCAACAAAATTTGTGAAGCTGAGTGGGAAACATTTTTAATAAGTGTCATGGTAGTACAGACCTTTTATTTAAAGTAAGTTTTTGTTTTTAGGCCTATTCTGAAGTTCTGTTTCTGCTTTTACAGTTTGGCTACCAGATTGACAAATTAATTTTTAAATAAGAAGGAAAACAAGTATTCAATAATCAATCTGTTTTGGGGAGGGTCAACCCAGTTGTAATCAAGCACGGTTTGCCTTTCAACCGATAATAAACGATGTCATAAAAGACTGCACACGTGTTTGCCCAGTTTACAGACACGTGTATCATGTTTTTCCAAGTCGGCAAGAACTACATGTACACAAAGATTTTGTCTTGGTTTGCTCCTAAATTCAGTGAGGATTTTCCGCAAAGGTAAGTAGGTTACTTTTTATTTTATGTATTTTTTTAAATATTTGCATGAGGTTTCCGACTCATTTTTGTACAATTTTTCAGGCTTCGCGATGGTTTGCGTGGTCACACATGCGCACACATTGTCACCTTTGCACATATTGGCATTGCATGCTTTTGAATGGCAGTCATTGCATAAGTGGGATGCGCTGCGCAAGCCCCGCGGGTCGCTCGCTGGCAGCCGATCATCCCGATACGTCGATGCACAGCGCAGAATGACGTATCGTGAGACACCGTTTTAATTTAGTTTTATTCGATGTGAAAACTGACTTTTAAACAGTTTTTTAATATCAGTTGAATAAATACCCTTTTTAACTGTACAAAAACACTTGTCCCCTGTCCAAGAGCTTTTGAGTAGTTGATACTTATCGTGATTTTTTCCAGCTCGTCGACAGTCGTGTGGGAGCTATGTTTTCGACGTAACTTAGATGTCAGTTGACATCGACGTAACATAGGACGTCTGGGTTTCAGACGTTTTTTCCTGCCAAATGAAACCTCGCAGAAAAGATTAATTGACTTGAAATGAAGATACATGTAGGTCTTGTAAGCATTAGTTAAGCACCAGACTACTTTCAATTTAAGCGATGGATTTTTTTAGCTAACCAGACCTACATGTATGCTTCGATGTACCGAAATACTGATAGACACCAAACTTTTGTGGTGTATTTTGACTTAAATTTTGAAGAAAATGGGAAAGACAAACTTCCAAATAATATCCTTATTTAAGATAACAGGTTTTAGACAATGAATATAATGATGCAAATTCATAGCTTTGGGATGATGGGGAAAATCTTTTGAACCGATCTCTCGACATAACGAAAATTTTACCAAAAAGACACCGTGCGTTACGTCGATGAAAAAAATATTTGAGCGCCGTTGCTGGAAAAATATAAGCAAGTATAACATTATTTTTGTGTTCACAGTAAATTTTAAACATCATACAACCCATTATGAAGAAAAAATATTAATATTATTTGTGTTATTTTTTACAATTCACCATCGAAACACATGTATGTATGTCACAATTTTCATCAATTTTATTACCATGGACACCACAAAGTTTTTTGGCAAAAAAAATTAATTGAAACAAAAAATTGTGAAAAAATTGTTTTAACATAGTTTCAGTAAATAATTCATCACAATAAATCCCCACCCCACAGTAGTGTGGGTGGGTCTACGAGCGAATACTTACCTGTAGAGCGAATACTACATTTGCATTGTTCCCTATGCCGGCAGGTGAATTGCCAAGAGTTTTACACACAATAGCGCCCTCAAGTGTCCTGTCCAAGAATTCGAGTATAGTGGGGAAGGAGGGAGGGTCTCTACAGGTAAGTATTCGTTCGTAGACCCAACCCACACTACTGTGGGGTGGGGGTCTACTTCACTCTACAATTACCTGTAGAGCGAATACTGCATTTGCATAGACTCGCACCGAGAAGGCGGTGGGTATACGCAGAACTATTACATGTCAGCAGGGGCGTAGGACACAGGGCGTGCCCAAGGAAAAAACCCCGGGAGGCCTAGGATGCACCCCATAAGGCTTAGTAGCGGGCTTCACAATGGAAGACTATGCTAACTAACACATCTACCCAGAAGCGAGACACCGCGACCTGGGATGTAGACGAGCATGGCCAAAGGGTCAACAGGCTCGTGTGCAAGAAGTCAGGAGGGTAACGCCATTATGGGAGAAAAAACATAATGGGTCAGCCACATAGATTTCAAATGCACATAAAATTATATATGAGGGGAGGCAAAGAAGAGTAAATTCACCGGTTAGTGATCCCGGGAGACTCGACTGGCCGCCTTCAGAACTTCCCGTCCTGCCCCACCGTCTGCCTGAAGGACTTCCTTCAGGTAGTGCTCAGAGAACGTGTTAGGGTTCTTCCAGCAGGCCGCCTTGGTGATGTCCGCTAGAGGCACACCCTTAAAAAAAGGCCCAAGAAGCGGCTACCCCTCTGACCTCATGCGTCCGAATGGGACCATCAGCCGTAGGCCAGCTGCCTGGTAACGAGCGGATTGCCGTAACGATCTAGCGCAAGATTGTATCTCGTGACGCCGCCCGAAAGGGTGGGGTCGTCGTTATGAATAATTGTTCATCGTCCGTACGGAGTGACCTAATGTAACATTTGAGTGCCCGGACCAGGCACCAAAATTTGTCATTTGTCTGATGAAAAGGACTTAATGTCCGGGACAAAAAAGTCAGGAGGCGTAAAGGACTCCGACTCGTTCTTTGTAAGAAAACCAGCCGTAGGGACCAGGCGGACACCGCCTGGTTACCACCGGATGTGTCCTGCCCCCACCGACAGAGAGTGCAACTCACTGTGCCAGGGGCGTCGATCGCTACTGAAAAGTAGGGGGGACGGGCGAGCAAGTCTTGAAAAAATACATCTTACATTATTTGCACCCCACACCATTACTTTTATATTTAATTTCTGTGTTACTTGTTCCCTATTTTTTGTTTGACCAGGAGGCGAGTTACAGGGGGTGATATTTAACAATAACATCATCCGAAATGGGGTTTGGGCCTGGGTTTCCCTTATGTAAAACCGAGATTCTACCAAATACAAACATCATATTCACAATCCTTTTTAAATGTAACCACATTGCGACAATTTCTTCAGTAAAATTGAGAGTGTTTTTGATGTTTTTGTTTCTTCTTTCGTTTTTCTTTTATTTTAATTTATATTTTGTTTTTAGAATAACAAATAATAACACTGAACTTACCTTAAAATTTACAAAAAATTCATGGCCCAAACTGCTCCTATTTATTTTAATGGATTTTACTACATTTTGTGCGTTGTGCTATTATAACAAAATGTAACACATTTGCACGTGCGCGCACACACAGACTTCCTTTGTGGAGGGATCGTGTACCGTACATTTATAGCATAAACAAACAACGCATAACTTGAATGCTAACAAGGTATGTAAGCGGGATTTTGGCGTTCATGTCTTTGACGAAACTTGTCTATTGTCTGTATTATAGAAACGGAAATAGGCCCAAAATACCATTCTGCGCGTGGTCCATCAGAAAAAAATATGAAAATGAAGAAAACATTTCACCGTTTGTTCGCTATTCTTTTATTTTAACAAAAATTGTAATGAAATATTAAATCAAGAAAATGGTGTATATTTTTATATTTTGTTGCATATTTCTAGTGAACAGTCAATCAAAAAGTGGGGGGGGGGGGACATCTGATATGTTGTCCCCCCCCAGTCTAAAAATTGGGGGGGATACATTATGTCCCCCCCGTCCCCCACCCATCGACGCCCTTGCACTGTGCCGTCGGGATGTAGCGACGGCCAGGAGGAAATCAACCTTGATGGAGAGTTGCAACAGGGTTGAACAATCCATCGGTTCGAAAGGGGGCTTTGCCAAAGTAGACAATACGCTAAAAAGGTCCCAAGATGGAACCAGTTTGCGTACTGGGGGATGCGATACCAACATCCCCTTGACAAGTTGGCTTCTTGCTCGGTTATCCGAGACGGAAAAATCGTCTGGGAAACCCAAATGGAATGCGGCGACAACCGACCGTGCCCATCAAGACGCTGTCCAAAAGGTATACAGGGAAATCCCCCACCTCCCGTACAGAAGTATTGGAGGGACGGAGGGATTTCCGTCTTCACCATTTAAAGAAATGGCGTATACCCTTCTTGTTGAGGTTCGACGCGAGTGAGCTGCGATTGTTGCAGCTCGTCGCAAAAGGCCTGCTGAGCGGAGGGATCGCGTGACAATACCCAACAAGTCAGGTGAAGATCCCCCAGAGCCCAATGGATCAACCCCGAGCTGGGGTGATAGAGGAGGTCCGGTCGCTTCGGTAGAATCACCGGGCGGTGAACCAGAAGCCTGACGAGGTAGGGAAACCACGGCTGGCGGGGCCAGAATGGAGCTACGAGGAGGATTTGACAGTCCTCCTGCTCGATCTTGGTAAGCACCCGAGGAATGAGGGAGATGGGTGGGAATGCATAAGCCCTCAGGCCGTCCCACTGGCCGTCCCACATCAATCTGCCACGTATTGGGGTCTGGGCCCCTTGCGCAGTAGACCAGCAACTGATTGTTCGCATGAGAGGCGAACAAGTCCACGTGGGGCTAGTCGATCAGTTGAAAAAGCGACCGAGCCACCTGTGGAAGCAGAGACCATTTCATTTGGGCGATCCAGCCTCAGGAGAGAGCGTCGGATGTGACGTTCTAATCGCCCGCGATGTGGACTGCTGATAGTGCTATCCTGTGGTGCATGCACCAGAGGATAACCCAAGCTACATTAGTGCACCCAGTAGGCCCGACCGAATGCCCCCCTGGTGATTGATGTACGCTACCACAGCTTGCCCTTTGATGTCCGTCTGAAAATGTTTTAGTGCGTTCGAGATTGCTAACATTTCAAGGATATTGATGTTTGACGATCGGTGATCAGGACCCCATAGGCCCGCAACTTGTCGCGGGTAGAGGGTTGGCCCCCCCAAGCCGTAAAGTCAGTGATAGTCAGCGACATACGGGGCGGGCGGGAAACGCGACCCTGCGTGATGTTCGCCTCGGCTAGCCACCAGTGAAGGTGGGGGACTAGCCAGGGCATACGTACACATGTAGTAGGCACCGAATGGTGGATTGGATGCCGAATGGGCTTGTAAAAAGGGAGCAGGTGAAGTTGGATGGGTCTCATCCTCAGCCTGCAAAAATCTATCAAGTCCACCATGCTGGCCATTAAGGCCAAACAGCCTGAGCCACGCCAGTGCTGGAGCCACTATCGCCGAGGGACACGCACTGTTGAAGGTTCAACAGGTGGTCTCCCTGTGGGCAGGCCAGCCCCATCCGAAGGTCGAGGGACGCACCCAGAAAGGTGGAAACCTGCGAGGGGATGGGTCGAGATTTCTCAATGTTGATTATAAATCCGAGGTCGGAAGCTAGACGCCAGGTAAGCAGGAGCGCAGCTTCTGTTTCCTCCCGAGAACGACCCACAACCAGCCAATCGTCGAGGTACATAAAAACCATGCACCTCGCTTCCACAGTGCCGCCCCGATCGTCTTTGCGATCCGGGTGAACGCCTGCGCTAAGGGGCCGTTCACAATTATCAACATTTTCAACATTTTTACAAACCGTACACTTTTTCAAGGCCCCCCCTCCTCCCTCCTCCCCCCTAAAAGTGTACGAAAAAAATGTTGATTTTTTTTCACACAAGTCTACATGGTTGAACAACACCGGTTGAAAATGCGCGCTGATATGCAATTGCGTGTGTATGCTACAAGTAGCTAGCAGGCATGTGAGACCTCCGCGTTTTTTATTTTCCCATTCCGCATTTTTCTTGCGGGCTCCGCGTTTTTCTCGTCTCCGCCGTGGAAATCACTCCGCCGTGGCAGCATCGGGAATCACTTTAATTGCGATTTGATTTCAACACGTGAGTCGGGGGCTAGACCCGGTAAAATGCTCCGCGTTAGTCTTTGATTAAAGCCGTTTTTGTTCATTTTTCATTAAGCACGATGTCCCATTAAACTTACCCATGTCGTCATCCAGTTCCACCAAGAGAGGGCGCTGTACTAAAAACTATATTAAAAAGCCAACACCCTGAGCCAAGACTAGGCGCACACGGTCTTTCACGTCTGTGATGAACGCATCGCGCTTGTTTTAATTGTGGAACATATTTCTAAGGAATGTCACAAAAACATATTGAAAATAACAACACATATAACAACACATTGTTACCAAGTAAGAATTGTGGCCTATATATTTCTGTTAATGTTTTGTTACGCTGCAGTACAAAGCCCGTTATTCTGACTGTAGCGCTGGCCCAAAATCCAGACACGGATTTCACTTGCTAAAGTTTTCCGTGTTTTTTCTGTGACCCGCTCACATGCCTGTGAGCTAGGGAACGGAAGGGGAATTGCGCAATAATTTGCACTCGCGGTTTGACATGTTTGGTTCATGTACATGTATGTGTGTAGGACTATACAATGCCGCGCATGCTGTACACACAAAAATACGTTCATGGGATGCAATGCGGGGCCTGGCTCGGGGCGCGACCGTCTCGGCCAGTGCTCGCTCGGCATCGGTTACGGCGTGGATGGGATGTGAGCAATGTCGGCTGTGGCGACAGGCGAGAAAACGGATCGACATTAAAAATAAAATTAAAAAAACGTACGGCGGGCATTAACCCCCCCAGCGTACGGTTTGTACGCTGGTGAAAATGTTGATAATTGTGAACGGCCCCTAAGTAAAAAAGAGGACACTAACCTAGTGCGCACCTAGTGCGCATGTCACAGGGCATCCGGGACCGGACACTTGAGGGCGCTATTGTGTGTAAAACTCTTAGCAATTTGCCTGCCGGCATAGGGAACAATGCAAATGTAGTATTCGCTCTACAGTTAAGTAGAGTGAAGTATCATAACTTTCCACTAAACATTGTACAATCCTCAGACCCATGATTTCAAAAGGTTGGGTTTACCATACATTTAGTGTAATCCCAACCTGGTGAAATGAGCCAGGTAGCATTAAAACACATTTTTAGGTGTTCGGTCTACAGACCGAACAACTCTTTGTTATTGTTTGGTTTTTTGTTTTTTGTTTTTTTTTCTTTATTGTTTTGCTTATTCCTCTCAGTGGGCTTTGTCCGCAAGCAAACGCATACTTGCGAATCTTTGATCAACTTGAAACTTAATGTGAAGTTAGAACATAACTAAGAGCCGAGTAAGTTGTGACGTCATGATTACGTCATCAGGTGTCAAATTACAAGCCATTTTAGGTCCAAAAGTGCTCTCATTCCAATGCCTGTATGTCTCTGAATATTAAAGCTACAGTATTCATAATTGGGCATATGATAGATCAAGACACGGGCAACATTTGAAAAGTTAACGCCAAAATCACACGACCTTTACTTCCGGTCGTACCGGAAGGTCAAAGTTTGCCTTTGTGAAATTCTTTAAATTTTGTCTTGGTACAATTTTCCGGCGAAATGATTAACTTCAGTATATCTGATCAACTTCAAATTTATACCATGTAAGGACCCTTGATAAAACCTCCATCAAGCAGTTGTGACGTCATGATGACGTCATCAGGTGTCAAATTACAAGGTTTTAAAGATTAACAATTTTAATCTTTGAAAATCTATATCAAATCAAGACGAAGGGACCGTCGATTGCCTAACGCAGCATGGCATACCTCCTCGCGACTGATTCCATTGCGCAACGGTGGGTAGGCTTGCTAGTCAAGACGCTTGTTGGGGGACACTATAAATAATCAACACGTACAGCAACCTTGTATTGGTTACATCATCGTGTGTGCGTCTTTACTGAAGGCTAGGTGTTGTGGCGTGTTTTCATTCATTGTACTTCAACGTAGTGCAAATCAATGGCGTACTAACGTTATACATGTAGACCTGATCTGCTCAGATTCGGTGTCTAATTGTTCCCCTATTCGCCCTTCTCATGGCTTAATTATCAATATGGAATTGAAGACGAAGTATCACTGAGATGACCACCTGCTTCAGTGATTCGTATGACTTGTAATTATGTGAGAAAATGCAAGCAGAAAAAGACCAACATTGGCGTTATGTTTTGTTCACACACCGAGAAGCACGGACTTGACACCGGCTCGCGAAGGGCGAGTAGGACCGGGACTTTACGGCATGTGTTTATCGCTGCAGTGCAACACGGGAATTTAAACGGTAAGCTTCGTACACATGTAGACCTGATCTGCTCAGATTCGGTGTCTAATTGTTCCCCTATTCGCCCTTCTCACGGCTTAATGATCAATATGGAATTGAAGACGAAGTTTCACTGAGATGACCTCCTGCTTCAGTGATTCGTATGACTTGTAATTATGTGAGAAAATGCAAGCAGAAAAGACCAACATTGGCGTTATGTTTTGTTCGCATAATACCGAGAAGCACGGACTTGACACCGGCTCGCGAAGGGCGAGTTGGACCGGGACTTTACGGCATGTGTTTATCGCTGCAGTGCAACACGGGAATTTAAACGGTAAGCTTCGTACGATGAACATCATTGCTTTTCAAAATTATTCTTTTATTTAATGCACAGTTTTGTTATAAAGTTTACCCTTAATCATCAAGTGGCCACTTTGGTGACGTTTTTAAACTAAGGAACGTTTTAGTATGATTGTCGAACGAAGAGGTAAAATTGGGCAATTGGAAACGGGCATGATTTTTGGCTGTGTCACTTGTCAGATTGATGAATGTTTTCCGTCAACTCTTGTATTATGACATGAATATTTAAAAACCCTGTGACCAAGGTTTTTCTACGAAAGCCCATTAGCGCCACAAAGAAAAAACAAATCAAATCCGTTATTACGGATTCGCAATCCGTTATTACGGATTCACTCGATGATCCCTCGAAGGCGCTATTTGCGTTGGACAGTAATGGTTTATTATATTGATTATATTTTTAAACATCTTTCCAACCATATTCATTTCAATTCACTTCATAACAAACGATTTTTATATGATAGAGGGATATAGGTCCGGCCTTTCAGTTTCTTAAACCACGTGTTTTCCCCGTAAAGACCCACAAAGTTATTACAATTTCAACGGTTGAGAACTGTGTATTTGTAAACATGCACTTCAACTTAGTTAAATATTTTGCTGTACATAGTAGTGGTTCATTAAGTGTACAATGGTTGCGGTGACTCGATTTGTACGAAAGCCCATTAGCGCCACCAAAAAAAAAAAATCTAATCCGTTATTACGGATTCGAATCCGTTATTACGGATTCCCAATCCGTTATTACGGATTCGCAATCTGTTATTACGGATTCGCAATCCCTTATTACGGATTCGCAATCCCTAATTATTACGGATTCGCAATCTGTTATTACGGATTCGCAATACGGATTCGCAATCCCTTATTACGGATTCGCAATCTGTTATTACGGATTCACTCGAGGATCCCTCGATGGCGTTTGCGTTGGACAGTAATGGTTTATTCTGCCTAACTTTTATTAAGCCCAAAGGACGACGTGTTCATAATTTTATGTTTCATTATTTTTGTTTAAGTACATGAAGTAACTGCAAATCGAGTCACCGCAACCAGACTGACCGCAACCATTGTACACGAACCACTACTACAGCAAAATATTGAACTAAGTTGAAGTGCATGTTTACAAATACACAGTTCTAACCGTTGAAATTTGACTTTGTGTCTTTACGGAAAAAACACGTGGTTTAAGAAAGGCCGGACCTATCCCACTATCCTATAAAAAGCGTTTGTTATGAAGTGAATTGAAATGAATAGGATGGTTGGAAAGATGTTTAAAAGTAGAATATAATAAATATAATAAACCATTACTGTCCAACGCAAATAGCGCCATCGAGGGATCCTCGAGTGAATCTGTAATAACGGATTGCGAATCCGTAATAACGGATTGCGAATCCGTAATAACGGATTGCGAATCCGTAATGACGGATTGCGAATCCGTAATGACGGATTGCGAATCCGTAATAACGGATTCGAATTCGTAATAACGGATTAGATTTTTCTTTTTTTGTGGCGCTAATAGGCTTTCGTAGATTTGCAGTTACTTAAACAAAACTAATGAAACATAAAATTATGAACACGTCGTCCTTGGGCTTAATAAAAGTTAGGCAGAAAAACCATCTGTCCAACGCAAATAGCGCCATCGAGGGATCCTCGAGTGAATCCGTAATAACGTATTATGAATCTGTAATAACGGATTGCGAGTCGTCCTTTGGGCTTAATAAAAGTTAGGCAGAATAAACCATCTGTCCAACGCAAATAGCGCCATCGAGAGATCCTCGAGTGAATCCGTAATTAACGTATTATGAATCCGTAATAACGGATTGCGAATCCGTAATAACGGATTGCGAATCCGTATTGCGAATTCGTTATCTTTTATCATCAAGTGGTGGCGTTGGTGATGTTTTTAAAACTAAAGAACGTTTAGTGTGATCGTCGAGGAATAGAATTGGGCAATGAGGGATTGGTATGATTGTTGGCTGTGTCACTAAAGTCAGAAAATGGTCCGACTGAAGAATGTTTGTCGGCAACTTTGATGACGTTTGTGTTAAGTAAAGTAGGTTTTGTTTATAAGTTGTTCACTTCCAAAACAATATGTGCACCTTCCACTAACCTTTTCTTGTGCAATTTCCTAAGTTTGAATGTTGTTACTGTTTTGACCCCCCCCCCCCCCCCCCTTTGAACAGGTTGGTCATTGAGAGAGCGCAATATAAATTAAATAAATTAGTAGTATTATTATATAAATATGAAACGTTTTAAGTCTTGATTTTTGTTTATTTTAACAGCTTCAGCTTGACTTAATTTTCCTAGAGTCATACTTTGTTTATTTTGTAATATTGTTTTTTTCTTCTTCAGAATACAGCACATCCACCGGCATGGTCTTGGATCCAGTGACAGATTTTCCACGTGTTGTTGTGTTGCATTCCTCATTTCCTGTATGATGCACCATACAGGTAGAAATAGAACTTATAAATCATTATGTTATAAGTCAAAATTCAAGAGAGGCTTAGATTTGCCGTCTTCATGATTTGCCTTCGTTTTGCATTATGATTTAAAACAAGTGCCCTTTCAATAGTCTAAAAATTAACAAACTTTTCTGTAGGAAAATCAATATCCAAAAATCAAGCAAATTAAGCTTTTTAAATAATACAACTGCCAGCTCAGAACTTGCTTGACTTATTTTAGCGACATCATCATCAGTGTTTTTGTATTGAACAATCAATGTTTCCTGAACCGAGTATCCACCTCATTGGATTTGAAACCCTGTTAAAAACTTTTCTGAATTGTAACCTAATGTCAACATGTATAGTGTGGTTCAGAGAAAAAATTAAATAAAATAAACTTTATCAAGATTATGAAATGCTTTGCAGCACTGTGCGCTGAAACGCACCTAAAATTGTTTTCTTATTATAGAGGGACTGCTTCACTTACCAGGAGGTTCTCCATTTGCGTTGACACATTCCTTCCCCATAGCTGCTGCCAGAATAAGAATCCATAAAACCACATTCATACTGAATAAATAACACAAAAAACACATATCAAACAAAAATAAAGGTTTTGGATCCTTAATCTATTGGAAAATGAGTACATCACAAAATTGAATTTGACATAATTTCCCTTCCTCTTTATAACAACTTCACATTAGTGCCCAATTTCATAGAGCTGCTTAGCGGTAAGAAAATTGTTGTACTAACTGTAGTCTCAGACAAATTTGCTTTAAAGCATTTAAGCATTTTTCACAGGTTAGCAAGAAAATAGGGCGGCCACCTTGCACTTTCACCATGGATTTGCATTGTTGCATCATTCATTTTCGTGCATTAAGCACCAGAAGGTTAGCATGCCTTTTCGTGTGCTTACGGTTAGCAGCGCTATGAAATAGAAATTCGTACGTACATGTAAGCACAGAATCGGCCGTTAAGCAGCTCTATGAAATTGGGCCTTGATGACTTGTATTATTATATATATCCGCCAAACTTGTCTAAACTGGCTTAAGGCGGACAATTTTGTGCAGTCAGTGAGAGGGCTGATATGATATCCCTCCAAACCATTGTGTAATGTGCACAGGCATGCACCTACCTTTCTACACTTTGTTTCCTGTACAAAGATGGACAGAAGGTACTGGAAATCATGCTATTAATACCAAGTTATTGTGTAATCCTAAACCCTTGTCTTTTCTTATATAAACAAATGTGGCATACTAGAATGGACAGGCTGCCTTCATTGTTAGGTGTTTGGGCAACAGCCGAACACCTATTGTTTTTATTCAAGTTTTTTTAAAGTATTATTTTTAGGTGGTCAAGCAATGCGTGCACAAACACCTTTTGCTTTTGTTCTGCTTTTAGGTTTTTGTGCAATACAAGCATGAACACCTCTTGTTTTTATTAGCTGTTCCAACCTACTGGCGGAACAGCTATTGTTTTCGTCGAGATTTTTATTATTTTTATTATTATTATACTCAGACAATAACAAAATGCAATAAGCTTAGCCAATATGTGATTTTCCGCCACAGCTTGACACTGCAATTTATTTAAGTGCTATTCATACCTGCAATTAAATGCCAAAATTAATAACACTATTTAAAACAACAATTTGTAAAATGGCAAGGAGCCGGATACCGGACATAGGGCAAAACCGGCTGACAGACAAACAAAACATTCATGTAACAATGGACAACCATAAACACAGTGGCCACACCAAGGACTACCACGCCCTTACCAAAGTGGCCACACCAACAACAAAAGTGACCACACCAAGGACTACCAAGCCCTTTTACCAAAGTGGCCACAACAAGGATTATCACGCCCTCACCAAAGTGACCACACCAAGGACAATCACGCCCTTTTACCAAAGTGGCCACACCAACAGGGGTACCACATCCTTACCAACATAAACACAGCTGAGCTAGGACAACCACGCTCAGGTGTATCCACACATGAACATTGTGGGGGTCTAGTGACCCCAATACAGTTCAAAAACATGTCACGCACCTTGCCTGAACCATTCACCTATGCACACTGTGCATCTATCAATGAAGTATTTAAAAAGTCCTACATGTACATAAAAATGCTATTCCCCAAGTTGGAAAACGAGGGGGAAGAATGGCCCCGGCGGAACCGCCGGGCACCCTAAATCTAACTTTACCATTAATTATAAGTGATAAAAAGAGAGAAGTGTATCCCAGTCCTAGTAACACATCATAAATTCCCCAAGTTGGAAAACGAGGGGGACAGGTAAGATAGCCCGACCGAAACACGGATGGCACTATCGTAAGAAAAATTACATAACCTTGGCCATTACAACTAGAATTTACGTGATACAATTTTTTCTAGAAATGAAATTATAATACATTTACTATTTTCTGTCATTTTCTACGATAAACTGCCAAACGTGCAACGCACGCCCCAAGAAAAGTGACAGTACCTCAAACAGAAAATTAACAAGTTCCCATTGAAAGATTATTAATGCAGTCAGCGAAATTGTCACAAAACATGGCATTGCCAGCCTTGGAAAGATGGACCCCATCAAACCTATACAAAGACAATTCCATCCACTTGAACTTGAACTGTGAAAATTGAAATTGATTGGCGAATGGAATACACATCAATAGTGAGTAGGTCATTTTTGGGCATAGATGAAAGTAGGGACGACAGGTCACTTAACCTTGCTCCGCCTCTACCCCGCCACAGCACAGGAACCGCACCGACTGCCAGTGAGCGCTGGGCCCAACGAACCAATGAATCCCCAACAATCCACACGCTACCTGCACAAATCCGAGAAAGATAACCCAAATTAATATTGTTTTACACACTGCTTCGGGTCTAATATAAGTAAGTGCAGCATCCGAACGCCAACGGCCCATACGCTGAATCTCCTCCAGTGGGACCCCCAAGCTATGAGCAACTGTTGCCGCACCGATACAAAAGGAATGGGCCCGAATCCGCAGATCATCCAGTCCACCAAAACCTAGTGCTCTCTGAAGCACTGCATTAAACTGATAACGTGTTAAAGGTGTTCCACCGAAATGACAAAACAACGGACCCGGGACCAATGGCCGAACCTGGATAAAATCACGTAGTGCCGTAACAGGACAAATTGAAACATCATCTGTACCAACTACATGTAGTCTGATTACCAAAGGTCGACCTGCCTGATTGTTCATACATGTGCGAAAAGACACCAGCACTGACCCGCAACCTGTTGAACTAAATACAATATCTGAAAGCAGTAACACAGAATCCTGAATATGATTTGCTGAATCGGCTGTAAACTCACCCACTCTCATGAACCCAAAGAATGCACACAACATTGCCGCCTTGAACAGCAACTCCTCAAAGCGTGAATCACAAACATGAGGTAAAGCCCACAAAATAGTAATGAGAATTGGTACTGTAATTGGAACCCGAGTATCACTCACTCGACGATCCCGATGACAACCCTCCAATAATTTAGAAACCAAAAAATCCTTTGTTGGATCAGAATAACCGTCAGGTGAAACTTATGATAAAACCCTACCCCAGCTACATAAGTGGCTATAGTTGCTGATGCACAACCTTTGAGAGAAAGCCAAGCAATAAATGCTCTAACCATTGCAGAAGTAATAGGCATAGTGGGAGCCGTCGACCCTTGCCCCATGAAATCACAGAAAGCATTCGAACCGGTGGAGTAAGTTTTGTAAGAATTCTTGGCAAAAGCAATGGACAACAATCTAGATATCTCACCCACTACCAGAGGATTGGAAGAGATGGAATTGGTGTCATCACCCAATCGGCATTCGGAGCTGCAGCCCGAAATCGATCCATCTGAAAACGTGATAAAGAATCAGCCAATTCATTACAAACCCCAGGGATATGCACTGCCTTAAAAACAATACTGTACTTCAGGCACTGCAACACAAACAATCTCACAAGATACATTATCCTCTCACACTGCGATGTTTGGCTGTTGATTATATGAACCACTGCAAAATGATCAGAGCGGAATCGGACCCGCCGATTTGTCAGCAAGGGACCCCAGCACAACACAGCAACCAGCAAGGGAAAAAATTCAAGAAATGCAATGGAAGGCTGCTGATGAAGTAAAGCAATAAGGCCAGCGACCTTGCACCCACTTGCCTTGAAAAAAGGCACCATACCCTACAGAGGCAGCTGCGTCCGTATACAGCTCTACTGAATCGTCCCACGCACAGGCCGAAATTGGGGACACACCATTGAAGTGGTCCAAGAACTCCAACCACATAAGCAAATCCAACTTAGCCCCTTTCGACAAACGCACCCTGTGGTGAGGCCTAGTGAGCCCCCGAGAGAGAGAGCAATTAGTCTTCTCAAAAAGGCCCTACCAGGAGACACTGCCTTGCAAACAAAGTTCAAGGAACCAACAAGTGATTGCAGTTCAACAAGGGAAATTTTAGTCTTACCCAGTACGTGCGGCATAAATTTTGCTGCAGAGTGCACGAATTTTCAACTAAAGGCACCCTAACTTGCTGGGAAACAGTGTCAATCTCTAAACCCAAATAAGTTATAACTTGAACTGGACCAACAGTCTTTTCCTGTGCTAGGGGCACGCCCAACTTTTCACATATATCTGTAAAGGCTGAAAGTGCCTCCCCAGAGGACCCAAAGGAGGTTCCAATAAACAAAAAATCATCCAAATAATGAGTAACAAACTGTGATTGGATAATCTGCTTAACCTGAAATTCTAAAAATGTACTGAACATTTCAAAAAGGGAACAGGAAATAGAACAGCCCATAGGCAAGCATTTGTCATAATAAAATAACCCAACAAGTCATAATCCTCCGGGTGCACAGGGAGCAGTCTGAATGCGGATTTAATGTCAGATTTCGCCAGCCAAGCACCCTTACCCGCATGCATGACAAGATCAACTGCCGTGTCAAAGGAAGCATAATGTACAATACATTGATCACGCGGAATAAAATCGTTAATTGACCCACCTATTTTGGGGTGGGATAAATGATGAATTAGCCTAAATGCA
Organism: Leptasterias polaris; assembly: GCA_037783415.1. Taxonomy (NCBI): domain Eukaryota; kingdom Metazoa; phylum Echinodermata; class Asteroidea; order Forcipulatida; family Asteriidae; genus Leptasterias; species Leptasterias polaris. Next base: position 458,921 of record JAZGTN010000157.1, on the reverse strand, counting down.
CCTGGCTCTTGTTTAGGCACAAGACCAATCGGCGAACACTGCAGGTTAGGCAAAGGACGGGTAGCAAATGGGCCTGCAATACGGCCTAAACTTATTTCTTTAGCAATAACCAATATGAAAACCATGAGTAAAACCGTCAAGTAATACAGAAACTGCCTTTTTATCAGGGTAACGTTCCAACCAGTCACGCAACACAAAAAGCTTAATTGGCGTTGTAGGCACGAAAATTGGCAGGCTTACCCGTCGCCGCTGCTGGCAAACTTGCTTGCTGGCCTTTCGGCTTTCTGCCATTTTGCGTCATTGGCGCCCGCTTACCAAACGCACGCCTACCATTGAGCGAGCGGTCACCAGCGAAACTAGCAGCAGCGGCTGCAGACTGCCTGTTACCCTGGCTACCACCAGAGCAACAAGTAGGAGCGCCATGACCTGGGCGGAGGCAAACGCTACACTTATGGGCATATCTGCAGTGACTGTATTGGCAGCCACGCACCCTGTTGAATGCATAGCAAACACCACTGCCTCGATCATTGTTGTTGTTGCGGCTATAGTTAGCATTGCCAAATTGGGTTGTGTTACCCGCAAAAGTACTGGCACTGGACCGGAATGACACTGATGCGGCTACCGTTACCCAAAGCTCCATGTCCATGTCGCCCCAGCTAGTGCCAGGATCGGCCGCGTTGCGTAGCCTAAATTGCTCATCATATGCCCTCCAACTCGGCCCGGGAAACTGAGCAGCGGCCAAACGGATTGTCTCGGCATATTGCAGTAACTCTCCCGCCCGAGCTGGGTGTTTTTCCAAATATATGGCCATAAAAACATGAAAAGCCGAAACCCACTTTAATATCCAGAGTATCAATTTTTACTCTAGGCTGCACAGCTGGCCTGAGTACCATGTTTGTTACCCCCTTCATTGATTGCAAAAACCATCTCTGATTGCTGCTGGGTAGCCAAGAGCTGAACAGTGTTTCCATGTAACAATTGAGAAAAATCAATATACTCTCCGTCCCAAATTTTTTGCTTGGTAGCAGACGGAATTGCAAGGCCCAGTGATTTACCCTTATTGTAACTTGGAACCGCAGATGGCAAGCCAGCTTGGCTAGGCAAGCTTACAGTCAACCCATGAGGCTGAGTATCCGGCTTGTCTGTAGGCCTACCTGCTAATATTGTACCCTGGGCATTTATATTATTATTATCACCATTAACAAACAACTCACCACCCGGACCGTCATTACCGCGGTCTCTTCCTTGGCCTGCTGATGTCGATGGTGATGAGGCCGAGTTGGCAGTCGCCCCGGACTCTGCCGCTTGTGCTACATAAACGGTGGCCGTTGCAGCACCGGTTGCTCGTTGCCTCTTGGGCGGCGGCACTCCACCTCCTTCAGCAAATCGTGTGGGTGCACGAACAGCCCGCTTCGAACGCGGCATGCCGAAAATTAAAGTTCGACGAACGTGAAAAGTTCAATCAATGTTCGTGTAGGATTATGAAATAGTTCGTACTGTAGTGTAGTACTGGTAGACAAATTGAAGGCCGGCAAAAATAGTGTTATTTTAAATTATAGTTTAAGTAAAATGACACTGGAGTCCGAAGAACTCGTGGAAACCTGACGACGCAAACAGGAAAAAAGGAGAAGCCTTCCGTCAAAGTCCGTAGTCTCCCTGACGATGAGCCTCAAATGAAAGTGGAAAAATTCCACCAAGCACCAAAAGACGACAGCCCCGAACAGACGAATAACTTCAGAAGTCCAGCGAATATTCCGCTACCTCCACACCAAGTAAAACGAGTAGTGAAGCAACACACGAAGACGGAATTATAATTTTAATGTAAACTGCAACAGTGCAAAAGACGATCTATGTAGCTCCCCCTCAAATGAAATGAAACAGTCACTTTTGCACGACAAAGATCTCCCATGTACAACGTGTACACCAGACGCCGCCGGGAAAGATAAGCCCGCCGTGCCCGTAATTACTATGCTCGACGAAAAGCTACAAACTGCAGGAGAACGACGACGCAAAAGTAATCGTTAAAACAATCCCTGCTCAGTGATAATGTCACTGCCACTACAAATTAAGAAAATTGGGGGAAGAACCTTCAAAGTTCCACCTACGTGTAAGTTAAAGTAGAACAAAAGATGTACCCAAACAGTACAAAATCAGACAATTTGCCTTAGCAAATATTATAAAGTTTGGCTTCAATCACAAGCTGTGACAAAGTGACGCTAAGCAAGACAAATTTCCCTCCAAAAAGGTAACAAGCGACTTGCCAATATTATGCTCTCATTGGCTGACCTTTCTAACTTAAGGACCAATCAAATCGTTTTCGCCGCTACGGCTATGCTGATTGGTTGTTGGCCCGAACATCTGGACCCCCCAAACCAGTATAAATAGCTTCACACATCACAATTGCCAGAATGGGCCAGCACGTCCAACCGTTAACACACCACAGTACATGCACATGCATTAGCCTGATCCATCACGTATGCACGGCAACGGCCGATCCAATCCAAGCATGAACGCACAGACTAGGAAATGTGATATGGTATGCTGAGTATAAAGCATTTGATCATAAAATTGATAAAATGAATTATTATTCTTTGTTTCTGACCTAAATCCCATAGCATTTGTACACGTTTTTCAATTAAGCTCAAATTTAACGTCCTAGATTACACAAATGTTTCTTAAAACGAAAAAGATTTTATTGACGGTCAGTTTAAAAGCATAAAAACTTATTAAAACATTGTCAGTAGAAAAAACTCCCAAATTCTCAAGCAAATTGAACGCCGTGGGTACTCTGCCTAGAATTTGATATGTGTTTATTTACGGAATGGAGTCAAATTCTAAACTCATTCAAGTCCGCGACCCATTTATGACCCGTGTTGTTGCGTTTTTTGTAGAATATACATAGAGATTTATTACTGTCGCCGACTGACACAAGTTTACGTTCATTCACAAGAATCGAGAAGAATATTTTTCTTCAGCGCGTCGAAAGGAAAACCGCTCAGGTCGTTAGTCAGATTCAGCGTGAACGTATAGACAACAACCGCCTGGGTTTTTGGACGATCAGCGGGTGCAACTTCTTTGCGCTGGGAAACTCGTTCGCTGGAAAACCACATTTTTAAGGTTCCTTATGCAAACGCATTACTTCGAAAAATCACAATGTGGCGCAAACCAAAATTCATGGCAATACGGCAATAAAGAGCTGATTGGGGAAAGGTGAAGAGAAATTACCTTTTTCCATGGGCTACAGGCCAGTGTTGGATTTGGGCTGAAAGCCAAAAATAGCAATCAATTCATATCCCATATAAATTTACGTTTTTAGCCTAACATACTCGATCGGTATTAAAGGGCACACAATTTGTTACAATTACGATTTTAATTCAGCATTGACCAAATTTTATAGCCTGCGCTTACGTATTAGCCTGCGCATTTACGGTTATTTTTTGTAAGCGTGTAACTGTTTTTGAAACGTTCGGTACACAAGTTAAAACCATCTGTTCCATGAACAAAATTTCAAGTTAAAAAACCTGTTTTAAAAAAAGGTTTAGTATATTTTATATAAAAAACAACTGCATATAAGGTAAACACTTTCTGAAACAACCAACATTTACATTTCAAATTTATTTATATCAATCTAAATACAGGGCCCAATTTCATGGCTCTGCTTACCGTAGGCAAAGGATCGGCGCTTACGGAAGCAGGTAATTCCGTGCTTATGTCAAGCGTATTACACGGGTTAGCATGGAATTTTGTGTGCTTGCGTAGTCCATGTATAGGCGTTCTACGCTTACACAGCTAGCGCAGAAACTCTGTGCTTGCTCGGTAGGCGGAGAATGGTGACCCCAAGAGCAGTAGCATTAAGGGGAGCCATGAAATTGGGCCCTGAAATGATGTGCCATAGAATTGTTACTTTTCAAAGCGTTTTTTCCCCCCTATGGACTATAATATACTAACAAAACACTTTTCAACGTTTATCCGAACCGTACAAATGTTAACGTTTAACCGTAAGATCTGCCACTTAACCGTGTAACCGTCACAGGTTTACGTATAAGCCTAAGCATTCACGGTTATTTTTTGTCAACATACCGTTTCTGAAACAGTTGGTGACCCGTGTAACAGCAGTTTCATAAACAAAATTTCAAGTAAAAAAACCTGTTTACACAACCATGCATGTGACCTAATATCCTAAAGCATACAAATATGAAAGAGTTAGATCCTATATCAAATTGAATCTTAGTACATGAACTTAACTCTCAATGTAATTTTTTTTTTAATTCTTAATTAATTTGCCCATTTACAGCGAGGTGAATATTTAATTAGCCAATCTTGAGACCACTGTATCTCGAAAAGTATACAACCGATCGTCAAACTTTTTTCCTTGGGCATTGGAAATCTTTACTTCCGGGTCAACCGGAAGTGGGACCATATCTCAAGAACTACACAACCGATTTTCAAACTTTTTTTAGGTATAGACTCCTTGGGCATTGGAGATTATCCTTGGGTAACCATGACCCCATGTTGACCTTTACTTCCAGGTCAACTGGAAGTGGGACCATATCTCAAGAACTACACAACCGAAGTTCAAACTTTTTTCAGTTTTAGACTCCTTGGTCATTGGAGATTAGCCTTGGGTAACCGTGACCCCATGTTGACCTTTACTTCTGGGTCAACCGGAAGTGAGACCATATCTAAAGAACTACACAACCGATTTTCAATTTCTTTTCAGTTATAAACCCTTTGAGCATTAAATGTTAGATAAGGGTTACCATGACCCCATGTTGACCTTTATTTCTGGTTTAAAAGCTCCTTTCGAATCAGTATCAGAATGAAGTCCAGGTTTAGGTTTTTAGGCACACTTAGGTGAAAAAGGGCTTGTCAAAAAGGTCAAGAGTCTTCTATCTTTAAATCAGACCAACTTTAAAGCTTTGAAGCACTTAATCAAAGCAAAAAACACGGAACAGCTTTGTGTTTGTCGACAAACACTTAATGTCTAGTTTTATATTTTATATTTTTTAGGTGTTTGGCTAGGGGCCGTAAAAAACCTATTACTACTGATCTAATTTTTTTTTCCAGTCTTCTTCCTTTTCATCAAATTTTCGCAACAAGTAAAGGTCATACAGACTTGAAACTTACCATGTATTTAGACCTTATTGTTTAGACGTCATCGATGACGTCATAATATTAAATCAACGTTTAATATATATATTTTGGAGAACCATAATTGCTAGGTATACCTGATCTTTGCACCATATGACAGCTCTTTGAGTTTTGCACACATCTTAAACAAAGTAAGACCCCATTTGACCATTAAAGTGATAAACACCTTATCTGAAAGAGGATTGTGAGCTCAAGAGTCAAAGGGGTTGGAAGTTTGAAAATAGTCTTAATGGATGAAGTTTTCTTTAACTCATCAATATTTCAAAAATGTTGTAAATGACGTCAAAATTCTACGTCACCGCGGAAAATGAACATGGGGTTCGTCGAATTTGTTTATTTCCGGAGTTACGCATCTGAATTTGTACAGGATTTAAATTTTAATAACTAAACTCACAAGTAACTCAACTGGAAAGTTTCATTTCAGTCACGTGAGCCAGGCGTAAGATATAACGAAAATAAAGTAAATTTTGCTGGGTTTTTTTCCCACTTAACAACAAATTTTCGCAAAAGTAAAGGTCGTACAGACTTGAAACTTAACATTTACTTAGACCTTAGCGTATAGACCATGTGACCTGTGACATCACATGTTTACAAAAGAATGTAAATTTTCCCATATAGCCTGTGTAGTATCTTGCCCGTCAGGAAATGCATTAGAATGTACAAGGTCACCACTCTGTAAACAAAGGTAACATGGTCTATATACGAAATCGCAACCCTTTCGGGATGATGACGTCATCAATGACGTCACATCAAAAAATTAAAAACTACAATTAACTTTTTGTTAATTACAAAAACAAGGTGTTCCTGGTGAGTGATTGAATGAATTGGTGACGACATTTTACCTTATCAATCCAATTAATGTCTGGCTCAGGTGTTATGAGTTTTTCAAACAATAAACTTCAACTTCCTGTTTGAACCAGAAGTCAAGGTCAAAGGTCGCATTCTGAGTACCGTTTTTTTAGTTGTGACATTCTTTTCCAACTATTAAAATCCAATGTGTGGTTCAGAAGTTATGATTTTTTTAAATAAAAAGTTTAAATAATGAGGTCACACTTAATAGCGTTTGTTAAGTTTTAAAAGCCTTATCTGATGACGTACAGATAATAAACTGCCAATGAGTGGTCCAGGAGTTATGTTTTTTTCAAATACTAAATTTTAACTTCCTGTTTGAACCTGAAGTCAAGGCCAAATGGGGTCGCATTCTGTGTACCGTTTCTTTAAGTTGTGGCATACTTTTCCAATTATGTACATGTATAGATTGTAAAAATCCACTGTGTGGTTCAGAGGTTAAGATTTTTTCAAATATAAAGTTTCAACTTCCGGTTTGAACCGGAAGGCAATGTCAAATGAGGTTACACTTGCATGGTAGCGTTGGTGAAGTCTACGGAGTCCTTTGTGATGTTGTGTAGATGATAAAAATCAAATATGTAGTTAAGATATTTTTCAATATCTTCTTGTTTGAACAGGAAGTCAAGGTCAAATTGGGTCGCAACCTGCAAAGATGCCACTGTGGTAACGAAAAAAACCCTGAAAATTATTTTTCCTTAGACAAATAGCAGAAAGCCACTGAATGAATGTCGCGAGTGAAACCATTGTGACAAATTATCGCAGAGCAATCATCGCAAGCGGTAACATGCAACTGGGGGTATACAGCTGATGGATTTTAGCCTTTCTAGACCTTATGAAAGGCTTTCTTGTCAAATACTACACAATTTGTTGTTTTAATCAATAAAGCTTAGGGGCCGTTCACAATTATCAACATTTTCACGAGCGTACAAACCGTACACTTTTTCAAGCCCCCCCCCCTCCCCCCTAAAAGTGTACGAAAAAAATGTTGATTTGTTTTCACACAAGTCTACATAGTTGAACAACACCGGTTGAAAATGCGCGCTGATATGCAATTGCGTGTGTATGCTACAATTGTAGTAGCTAGCAGGCATGTGAGATCTCCACGTTTTTTATTTTCCCATTCCGCGTTTTTCTTGCGGGCCCCGCGTTTTTCTCGTCTCCGCCGTGGAAATCACTCCGCCGTGGCAGCATCGGGAATCACTTTAATTGCGATTTGATTTCAACACGTGAGTCGGGGGCTAGTCCCGGTAAAATGCCCAGCGTTAGTCTTTGATTAAAGCCGTTGTTTTCATTAAGCGCGATGTCCCATTAAACTTACCCATGTCGTCATCCCGTTCCACCAAGAGAGGGCGCTGTACTAAAAACTGTATTAAAAAGCCAACACTCTGAGCCAAGACTAGGCGCATACGGTCTTTCACGTCTGCTGTGATGAACGCATCGCGCTTGTTTTAATTGTGGAACACATTTCTAAGGAATGTCACAAAAACATATTGAAAATGAGGACGAACAACACATTGTTACCAAGTAAGAATTGTGGCCTATATATTTCTGTTAATGTTTTGTTTACGCTGCAGTACAAAGCCTGTTATTCTGACTGTAGCGCTGGCCCAAAATCCGGACACGGATTTCATTTGACGGGCGAGAAAACAGATCGACATTTTAAAAAAAACAAAAAACGTACGGCGGGCATTAACCCCCTCCCCCCCAGCGTACGGTTTGTACGCTCGTGAAAATGTTGATAATTGTGAACGGCCCCTTACCTCGGACATGCTTTAGTCTACTGTTTTATGATGTGCGTACGTACGTATCGGACGTATTAGACAACTCGTCCTGCATGGTCCGAGATGGCCATGTGACACAAAATTGGTTGGTATCCGGCAAGTTGTGTAGTAATATTGTTATGGAGAATGCGATCGGAGACCACCGCAGCATGAAATTCGACTCATTTCAATGCTGTGTGCATGACCTTCGCTCACTATGCGAACTTCCTACACACACGTCGGCAGGGTGTTTGCGTGCTACGCCTCGAACTTAAATTGCGATGCTGTCGATCGTGCGCGCTCAGAAAAAAATGGTGCTGTTTGTTTCTCTCTCCGGTCTTTTAATAAATGGACGACCTGGAAAAAACGGAAGTTGAGGTTTTGTTTTTTTTTAAACCGGAAATCCGGGTAAATCCGGAAAAGTGGCATCTCTGATTCTGTGTACCGTTTCTTAAGTTGTGACATACTTTTTCCAATTAATTTCCTATTAATTGTAAAAATCCAATATGTGGTTCAGGAATAAAGATTTTTTCAAATAAAAAATGTCATCTTCCTGTTTGAACCGGAAGTCAAGGTCAAACGGGGTCGCATTCTGTTTACCGTTTCTTAAGTTATTTTGGGTTGAACAAAAAAAAATTGACTGGAGCGGGATTTGAACCAACGACCTCCGGTTTAACGTGCCGGCGCTCTACCAACTGAGCTATCTAGCCCTATGTTGGCGATCTCCCTATTTTGTCAATATCTTTGTTCGGGGGGGGGGTGCCAGTCAGAAGCCATTCAACCGCAAACTGCCGTGTAGCCAGGGATCACACCCAAGTATACGATACAACCTGGGAAGCGGCAGCCAGGGGATCACCTTAAGGGGATTAAGTTGTGACATACTTTTCAAATTATGTATATCACATTTTGTGATTAGTTTATGAAGACCTTTTAGATGATGTATGGATTGTAAAAATCCAAAGTGTGGTTCAGGAGTTATTATTTTTTTTAATATTAGATGGTTTTTCCTGGGTGAGGGGGGGGTGGGGATGGGGGGGGCAATATTTGTTGTAACACCGATGCGAAATGTATTCCTACATGTAGCTATAAAGACTTGATTTCAAGTCTGTGATCAAGGTTATTTCTCTGCATTAGCCCTGCGAAACGACCCTACAGATTAGCTATCACTCGCACAAACTAGCAATCTCGTAGGTAAAGATGGAGGTTAATCCACAAGAGGGCGCTATTTCAGGCAATTATGTATTGGCTATCAGGTAGACTAAAAACCATGATCCCAGACTTGGAACCAAGTCTAGAAGCTATACAGTACAAATACACCTACATGTAAATTAAACCCCATGCGCAATGTACGTGTATACATCCCATGTAGGTTTAGCGTGTGTTAATACACTTGCATGCGTTGTCAATGAGTGGGTCAACAGGTGCGCGTTAACTGTCCGGTTTTGACCAGATCCATAGGTCAAAATGATGTCATCTTTGTGCAAAAGTTTGAGTAGGCTCAACATTCTGCAACTTGATACAAAAATTATGCTAAAACGATACGCAGTTTTTAAGATATAAATAAGATAAGATATTTTAAAATTTTCAACTGATTTGAACCAGAAGTTAAGGTCAAACGGGGTTAGGTTCTGTGTATCGTTTGTTAAACTTTTAACAACCTGTCTGATGATGTGTATAGCAGTGTTGTAGTCGAGACCCGATAGTCCGAGACCAAGACCGAGACCGAAACCTGAAGGTCTTAGACCGAGGGGGAGACCATGAAGGTCCGAGACCGAGACAAAGACCGAGACCGAGACCGAGACCGAGACCTTAATGAATAAATTAATTAATAAAAGAGTCAAGCAAATTTGTGAAACTGTATGAGTGATTGTGCAAACAATTTTATTCTCATGAAAACAAGTAAACATTATGTGAAAATAATTGTAAGAAACCAAGCTACTAACAAAAACAAGGGATACATTCTTGACTCCTCGTCATATCAAAAAGAAAAGTGCTGATAAAAGCAGTCTCATGTTGTCCAACAGGTCTAGACATCAACCATGTGAAATTCTAGGATTTTTTTAGGTGTTCGTGCAATATGAGCACGAACACCTCTTGTTATTGTTGTTTTTAGGTGTTCGTGCAATATGAGCACGAACACCTCTTGATTTTGTTCTGTTTTTTGTTTTTCTTCTCCATCTTCTTCCACGCAACTCTTCTCTACAGCATAACTCAAGATTGAAACTGAATTGAACCTTGAAAGTCATCAGACATTTGAACCTTAATATAAAGACGGCCGGCACAATAGTCATGACGCAATAATGACGTCATCAGGTGTCGAATTACAAGGTTTTTAAAGTTGAAAAGTGATCATTTGCTATTCGCTGTATCTCATTTAATTTGAAAGCTATGATATTCATAGTTGGGCATATGATAGTTCAAGAGTGGGGCAACATTTGAAAGATTAACATCGAATGCGTATGACCTTTGCTTCTGGTCGTACCGGAAGGTCAAAGTTTGCCTTTGTGTTTTTCTTCAAAAAAACGTTTTTCGGGGTTATCTACAGCATAACTCCAGATTGAAATTGAATGGAACATTAAAACTCATCAGAAAAGTGAACCTTAGTATCAAGATGACACACACTTTATGATGTCATGATGACGTCATCGGGTATCAAATTACAGTGAATCAAAGTTTAATACTTTACAAATTTATAACTCGTGAACTACAACGTGGATTTTTACAATCTACACATCATCGGATAGGTCGTTAAAAGCTCGACAAACGCTACACAGAACATAATCCCTGTGCCCCTTTCTTCCAGTTCAAATCGGAATTTGAAAATTCCATAATATATAATCTTATTCATATCTTAAAAAATAATGAAAATTTTTGCATAATATTTGTACCAGGTTGTAGAATTTCAAGCCTGCTCGAACTTTTGCACAGAATGACACCATTTCGACCTTAAATTTGATCGAAAAAGGACGTTCAAGCGCACCTGTATGTTAACCCACAAATTTACAACGCACGATAGTACACGCCAATCCTACACTCGTGCATCGACATGTGAATTAGTTGACAACAACGCACGTAGAATTGTGCTGTTTGCATGTTGAATATCGGTGGTACAACAAATTATATTGCACCTCACAGAATAGTCCGTCTATTGAAACAAATCATAACTCCTTCTAGAGCCCACTGCTCCAGCGTGATAGCGCCCTCTTGTCGTGAAGAGGAGAGATGCAGAAAACTGCCATTGTTTGTCCATAATCGTAAAAGAAGTTTTACAAATTGTCTAAATTAATCTACTAAACATATATTCTAACTAGCATCGTATGTTCCAGAAACAATAATTACTTGTTGAGTTAAAGTACAGCATTACTGTCAGCTTTCAGGTAAGCAGATTTTTCATTATTTTTCAAGTTTGTTTTGTAAAGTAACCATTTGACAAGTTCGGTCATGCACCATCCTCAGCAGTGTAACGTTTTATAGTGTGCATTGTATTGTCTATTGATTTTCATTGTATAAAATCACTGATGTTTGGAGTTACTGATAAGCATTTACATGAACTGTAAATGATTGCTTATTGTAGGAAACTTAGGAAATAGTGAAGTTTCATTGTTCATAAGAGATTGTTTGATTTAATTTTTATTGTGGATTAATAATTGAAGATGGTTGAGTAAATATAATTCAGAGGAGGCTAGTAGATGTTTATGCCCCAGGTGTTTTATTTTATAATGTCATGTATCATTCTCTGTACATGAGTCTGATTCATGTGATATTATAGTTCGGCATTGACACTTATGGTTATGGTATAGAACTTAAGGTACAGGTTATAATTAATGATTAATTATAAGATCATACACTATGGCCTGCACATGCGCAAGTCTATTTTATGTTTTGATTTATATTTGAACTTTCAGATCTTGGATCAAATCACACACATTTCCAAATACCTACCGTACATGGAGTACGCTTGACTATACGGATCGTGGGAGGACAGCTGTAACCAGCCCTGAGAGGAAGGAGGACTACCCAGGGAAACTTTGACCATGGAGACAGCATCTTCATTAATAGCATCGTCACCGCACTTTTATAGCTGTGGACAACGTTGTAGAGCCACACGCAGATTCAACAAACAAAAGCTCACGACGTTGTATCCTTTGACCGAAATCGAGATATCATTCATCAGATTTACTTTATGACAAATTACTCACAGAGCTGAGTGGTAATATAGAAACCCAGGATCCTGGTATACGCGGAGTGTATTTGATATTGTACTTGTTGTGTTAAACATAAAAGCGTTGTGTAACCTTATTATTCTATTGTTATTGTGATATTGTTCTTGGAGAAGGAAAGCACAGAATATTAAATAAATTGTTAAACTTTACAAATTCATAGCACTGAGTCGATTCTCTATGTGTATACATAACTCCTGAACTACAAACATGATTTTATTCATTCATGCATCAACTGAAAGGTCGTAATAAACTAAGCACGCGCTACACATTATCCATACGTCATCAGAAATGACTCCGAAGACTTCACCAATACGTAGAACTCTTCTCGGCAACATAGAACTCTTCCCTAGAACTCTTCTCTGTTACATAACTCAAGATTGAAACTGAATTGAACCTTGAAACTCATCAGACAATTGAACCTCAATATGAAGACGGCACAGTAGTCATTACGTCATGATGACGTCATCAGGTGTCGAATTACAAGGTTTTAAAGGTGACAAAATGACCATTTGCTTTTTGCTGTATCTCAACGAATATGAAAGCTATGATGTTCAAAGTTTGGCATCTGATAGACCAAGACTGGGGCAACATTTGAAAAGTTAACGCCAAAATTGTACGACCTTAACTTCCGGGTCGTTACCCTAGGTCGAAGTTCACCTTCGTTTTTTTCCTTCAAAAAACAACTTTCGAGCTTATCTACGGAATAACTCAAGATTGAGATTGAACTGAATGTTGAAACTCACCAGATAGTTGAACCTTAGTATCAAGACAACACATACTTAATTACGTCATGATGACGTCATCGGGCATCGAATTAAATTAAATCAAAGTTTAATATTTGTAAAAATCATAACTCAAAAACCATAATTCGGATTTTGACAATCTACACATCATCGGATAGGTTAAGAGTTTGACAAATGCTTCACAGAACCCGTACAATATTTTAACTTACTTCCGGTTCAAAACGGAAGTTGAAAATTTCATAATATCTTATCTTATTCATAACTTTAAAACTAAAGATCATTTCAGCATAAGTTTTGTATCAGATTGTAGAACAGCAATCCCTCTTAAACTTTTGCACTGAGATAACAACATTTTAACCTTATACATCTGGTCAAAACCGGAAAATGAAGACGGCACAGTAGTCATTACGTCATGATGACGTCATCAGGTGTCGAATTACAAGGTTTTAAAGGTGACAAAATGACCATTTGCTTTTTGCTGTATCTCAACGAATATGAAAGCTATGATGTTCAAAGTTTGGCATCTGATAGACCAAGACTGGGGCAACATTTGAAAAGTTAACGCCAAAATCGTACGACCTTAGCTTCCGGGTCATTACCCTAGGTCGAAGTTCGCCTTCGTTTTTTTCCTTCAAAAAACAACTTTCGAGCTTATCTACGGAATAACTCAAGATTGAGATTGAATTGAACATTGAAACTCATCAGAGAACTGCACCTTAGGATCAAGACGACACACACCTGAGGATGTCATGATGAAGTCATCGGGTATCAAATTACACTAAATCAAAGTTTAATACTTGAAAAAAACATAACTCACGAACCACTGAATGGATTTGTACAATCTACACATCATCGGATAGGTCGTTAAGAGTTTGACAAATGCTACACAGAACCTTAACAACATTTGAACTGATCGACTTCCGGTTGAAACCAGAAGTTGAAAATTTCAAAATATCTGAACATGTTCATATCTTTAAAGCTACTAATCATTTCAGCATAATTTTGTTATCAGGGTGTAGACCGTTAAGCCTGCTCAAACTTTTGCACAGACATAACAACATGTTTCTTTTACATCTGGTCGAAAAAGGTTGAAAAAGGACGAAAACACGCACCTATCAGTTCACCCGCATTGACGACGCATGATAGCGTATTAACGTGTGAACAACCTTGCACTGGCCACTCAAAATTTAAATAATGTTTCTCAAGCGTATTCTCTTAGAAGTAGGTTCGTTTAGGAATGTTTCGAATTGCATCCCAGAGGTGGTCCAACTACTATTTGAAAAATTCATAACTGCTGAACCACACATTGGATTTTAACAATTCATACATCATCTGCAAGGTCGTAATAAACTAATCATGCTCTACACATTATGTGACCCCGTTTGACCTTGACTTCCGGTTAAAGTCGGAAATTGCATTTTAATGTTTTAAAAATCAATAATTCTGAACCACTTATTTGATTTTAATCATGTATGTATACGTCAACAGCAAGGACTTCGAAGACTTCACCAACGCTACCAAGCGTGACCTCTATTGATTCTGCCATCCGGTTCAAACCGGAAGTTAAAAGTTTTATTTGAAAAAATCATAACTTCTGAACCACTCATTGGTTGTTTATTTTCTGTACATCATCAGTTAAAACTTTTGTAACTTAACCAACTTATCAATGTGACCCTATATGACCTCGACTTCCGGTCCAAACCGGAAGTTGAACCAGGCATTGAATTGATAAGGTATAATGGCGTTACCTTTTCATTTAATCACTCTCCACGAACACCTTGTTTTTGTCACATGACAAAAACTGAATCTCTAGTATTTTCATTGTTTTAGATCATTCAACTGGAACCGGTGACATACTCATCAGTTTTATTTTTTCCATATGAATCTGCAAGTCATTAGCAATATTTACTTCAAGTTTCAAGTCAGTACATCATTGCGTTCAATATTTTCATTGTTTTTAGATCATTCATGTGGAACCAACTCTCTGTTTTGAAATAGTCACTCAAAGTTACAAGCTTAATCTAAAACTTCAATATTTTAGTTCGAGTTTGGCTCTTTACAATCCAGAGGTCACTATTTAAGCATGTAAAATAACTTTTTTTAAACTTTAACATTTTTATTCAAAAACATTAACATTTCCTGAAAAGCATAGTTGGGGATTACAAAACATGACTGACACTGTATAACAATCTCACTTGGGCTTGTACATTCCATAACACAACTCAACACTTAAAGGTTGGAGCTTAAAGTAAAAACTTTAACATTTCCATTGAAAGCGGACGGCCGGACGGACCCACCGACGGACCTACCGACTGACGGACGGAAATGGTCATTACATAGGCTCACTCTGCTTTGCAGCTTGCCAAAAATAGGACCAGTGACGTCACACATTCATAGAAATAGAACCCGGAGAACGCTGAGTGTGTCATTGTGCGTGCGATTTCGTTGTGAGACCATTTTTATGGACACGCGTACGCCATTTTTTTAAATGCGTGTATGGCTAGAGACGTACGCCGGGTGTTACGGCGCGCTGCCCATGGTAGCGAGGCTGGTCAGTGATGCCAGTGATAATATTTTGCCATACAGTAGACGTCATGAACATTGACCAATGAAAACACGTAGAAACGGTCTATGTGCGTTGCCATTTTGCCATACACGCGTGTCACGTGATGATCATTTTGCCATACACAGACGACACAGAGGGCGGATCGAGCTCAGCGTTCTCCGGGTTCTATTTCTATGCACACATTTCAAAAGCGCCCTCTAGCGGCAGCTTGAAAACAGTTAAAAACAAACTTTTACTAGATGTCTGTGGCAAAGTTTATGAGAATCTTTTCAAAACTGGTAAACATAATGACCTTTATGCAGAAAACATAGTTGTGGAGTCGTAGAGTGATGACGTCATCATGTGGCACGTGGCAAGGCCCTAAACGTGCACATTTTGAAGCCGTATCTAAACCAAACATCCGACTGAGTTGAAACTTGGTGTACTGTTAGACATTGACCATTGCCAATGAATTGCGAAGTGACGTCATGATGACCTCATCCAATTATTTTTTACAATTTTTTATAAAAACAAGGCTTAGCACTTTAAAAAAATTATAACTCTCGAACCAGACGTTAGATTTTTGTAATCTACACATCATCAGAAAGGTTTTCATAAACTGAATAAACGATACACAAAGTGTGACCGCATTTGACCTTATCTTCCTGTTGAAACCGGAAGTTTAAACTTTGTAACAAAAAATATCATAACTCATGAACCACTTGTTTGATTTTTACAATCTACACATCATCGGACAGGTCATGAAAACCTCAACAAACGCTACACAAAACCTGACCCAATTTGACCTTGACTTCCGGTTCAATCTGGAAGTTGAAGTTTTAGGTTTGAAAAATCATTACTCCTGAACCACAAATTGGATTTTTACATTATTGGAAAAATTAACAAATTCACAAACAGTACAAAGAGTGTGGCTTCACTTGACCTTGAACTCTTACACAAAGTGTGACCCGTGTGACCTTTACTTTCGGTTGAAACCAGAAGTGGAAGTGAAAATAAATATTCCCATGCCTCGTTTTGTGATCCGAAAATATAATGATCCACAACTCCTTGTATGAAATAAAGTTTGACCCCCTTCGCCTTTCATTAAGAAAAATGACGTAATAATTTCTGCAGCATCTTCTCGTGACAAGTTTTTAAGGCTTTGGGAACGTCATTATGACACACAAAAACCCGAACACCTAGTGTTTGTAATCTTACAAACACTACATTTCTAGTTTCTACCTAAAACTGATGGGTCTACCCTACAGATGAAGTAAACAAATAAATAAATAAATAAATAAATTTAAGTAAAAAGCTATGACCCCTTGACCAATTTAACCATGACCTTTAGGCCATTTCATTCCTCATGGTATTGGAGAGTTTGGGGCAATTTCAGAGGCCCTTATCTCAAATTCAAGGAAACATAACAAAAATTATGGATAGATAATTACGGCCTAAATTATCCTAATCTGCTGTCAAAATTAAGTAGGGGGGTGTTGGGAGGGGTCTACAAAAACCTAGAAATACTGACGTGAGGGACTTTTGGTGATTTTTAACCCCCTTGTGCTTACATAAAGTTTCAGCTTGTGACAAGATATTTGTAATGATTTAATGTCTAGGTACATGTATCTCATGGTTAGTGTCTAGGTACATCATCTGAGTTACTCAACCAAGGAAAGGCCTATTACAGCTTCATTGGATGTTTTGGCACGGGTACAAATAGGCTTGTAAGTCAAGTGTTGAATGCGCTCTAATTGATCGAACCTGTACAATAAAATGTCAGAAATACATTTATTTAATATAAATATGGTGGACTTCTGGTAGCTAAACCTTACTTGTGCCAAAGAATACAGCCAGAAATTTATAACATTGAGGTTTTGGGAGATAAATGAGGCTACAATAATAGAGTTTTACATCAAAGATGCTACCGGACGTTTTTACCCCAAGACCCCTGATTTAGCTATGGGTAAAATCACCAACTCAAAAAACATTACAGAGCAAATATTCAAATTAAATCTAGAATTGTAATAAATTATTATTGTGTAGTTAACCCTTCTAATAATATATATCAACTAA
The DNA here is from genome assembly GCA_037783415.1 of Leptasterias polaris. Taxonomy (NCBI): domain Eukaryota; kingdom Metazoa; phylum Echinodermata; class Asteroidea; order Forcipulatida; family Asteriidae; genus Leptasterias; species Leptasterias polaris. Next base: position 441,574 of record JAZGTN010000157.1, on the reverse strand, counting down.
AATTTTAAAAAGCTGCGACTGTCAATTATTTTAAAATGTTTTTCTAAATTTTTTCCAGCTTCACCTACATACAACATTTAAGTATGACATTAAATTAAATTTGTGGTATTATTAGTTTTTATAAACAACATACTTATTAGAAATATAGCCCAATTAAAAGTTCATCTTGTCATTTGGGCATTTTTACCCTGTTTACCCTATAGATCTTGTCTGCTTAATAGATGTATGTATTATTCAAATCTCTCTTTATTTTTTTCAAAACTGTATTTTATAAATATGTTTTTTCTTTCTCGCGCGAATCGTTTTTACTCTTTAATATTTTTATTAGCGTAAACAGGACACAAATTTTACACTGGACCACAGGCCCGAGGCCAGTAATTTTAGTGTTGGGCCAGTAAACTTATGACCTAACAAGTCCAATGGTCTTGTGTTTTTCAATTGAATAACAGAAACAAATTATGTTCAAGTGTTGACTTTGGGTCTGATAAATTATCTTTCAATTCTATGAGTAATCAACGATACTCTTCTCTTACTTGTCTCTGTTGGGGTTCATATAAAAGCAGTCAAATGCATGTTTGTTAAACTGTGTCAGCAATTTTTGGTATTCACCTTTTGAATCTGGTCTTGTAAAAAAATGTCTGGTCCAGTAAAAATTTTGAGCTACGAGCCCTGTAGTCTTGCTTGTGGATTTTCCCTCCTGAAATTCGAGCCCTGGTAAATGTTGTTAATTTTTTTGATATTAATCTTAAGGTTATTTTTAATGTTAAAGGTTTTTATTCAAATCGATGTGATTTATGCTTTCCTTTTTGCTCTTCTTAATTGTAATTCATGAGCAATTCAGCATTTACATGTATCTGCGATTGATGTTGTTTTAATAAACCAATACAAAATTTAATTATTTCATTTTATTTGGGGGTTTTTGCTTTGTTTTTTGATTGCTTTTTTTTAAAAGGATAGCATCCATCATGAGAATTGAGTGACCCTCGGAATAATGACTAATATCAATGTTAGGATGCTTAAAAAAATTGTAAGATTTTCAAAGACAACAATTTTCTACGCCACTGTGTGTTTGTGGTTGATGAACTATCTATTGCAATGGATGGTATGGTATAGTCTGGGTTTCAAGCATTATGCTTCCTCTATGAGCATGCACTGCCCAGCTACAGGCAACTCATGAAGTTCCAATTTATGAATGTGTTTCCTTCCAATTAGGCCTTATTGCCAAGCCTTGACTAAAAGTTAACAGATTTGTTTTCAAATACATTAATCGGTAAAGTTTCTGCATCCAACAACAACTAGCCGGCGTTAGAATGTGCAAATTGCCTGTTTCTGGCTGTACATTCTACCAACCTTTCCGGACAGGTAAGGACAGAATTTGACCTAAGTAAGTTAAGTAAAGAAAGTGACAAACGGATATAATACAGAATTTTAGTTGTGAAATCTTTGCCATAAAATTTTGTACAGTTGTCATTGTTACTATCACCATACTCCATAGTTTATTTTTCATCGATCTGAACTGGGTGGGCTGAGCTGGAGGGATTCTGAGCCCCTTGTCTCCTCCAAGAAGGCACACAGTATAATAAACTAACTAACCTAACTTGATCTGACAATACTTTTCAATACTTTTTCAACATTTGGACATTAATAACGATTTGATGTTTGTGCAATAAAGGTAATAAAATAAAATAAATTAAATAAAATGGCCGGACAAAGTCCATTTAAAAAATGTTGTTGGGTTCAAGTAACTCGGATTGATTTATAAACAACAAAACATTTTGCAGCGATCAGCCCAACAATGCAACCTCATATATTTCATTGTACACCGTCACTGGGAACTAAAAAATATACCTAAATAAAGTCCTAAACATAGGCCTTACATTTGTTACTATGCTCGAACATTCAAAAATAACTGACATCAGATCCATGGCAGCAGTTTGTACTCAGACCCATTTAGAAACTGGGGCACTGTTAGTTACTCTTTTTTTCTTTTCTTTCTTACCCCCCCCCCCCCCCCCCCTTTTTTTTTTTTTTTTTTTGGACATCTGCTGTCGTGTAGTGCTACAACACCCCAGTAATACTGGATAATAATAGACTATAGTTTTGTACCTGACGCTGTTGTTAGACGTGGAGCCTCTTTCTTTTGACACTGCGGAATTGTCGTCGGTATGATTGCAGGGTCCAAGTTCAGAAGTTGAATACGCCGACTTGATCAGCAAGTTTACCTTTTTCTCTATCCTTTCTCTATGTTCAAATCAATGTGGGACAATCACTAAAATAATCAAAATGCTCGCACATTAGTAACTTTAGTATCGTGAGCAGAAGACCACTCGCTGCACATAGTTGACCTTGGAGCTAGCTAGCTGCATTTCCTACCTCCTCCGTGGTATACAGGTGGTAAGGCTAAGTTAACCAGCAAAATTCTCAGAAGAATTACAACAACATGCATGATATGACAGAGGTGGTGTGTGCAGCATATAGCCGGCGGTGGTATGACGTGGTGCGTTGTGGGCGGTATTATAACCACGTCACTAATAATAGTACTGACACCTCCTGTCACTGCATGGAAGGATAGGATATGTTTACCGTCATCACCACATAACTCCCTTTTGTTGATCCGTGCTGTACAAGTTCAATCAAAATGATTGTGTGTTGTTTTTTATGATTTTTTGGCTCGCTCTAGGGCTAGGTTTGAACAAAAAGATTTAACCTATATTCCGATGTGCGTGCGACGACACTACTGGGCCCACTTTTTGGTAGACCACACCTTACAAGGCAAGATGTACATGTAATAACATGTACAATTACATTGTACAATTATGTATATATGGAGGTCGAAAGGAACCAGAACAACCTATTATGGTTCTATGGTGTTCCATTATTATTATGTGCCACCTTTATTCAGAACTTTTTTTACCGTCGCATTTTGTTTTCCGTCGCATTTTTTTTTCCGTCGCATTTTTTCCCCCGTCGCTTTTTTTTTCCGTCCCATTTTTGGGGGCGTGTTTTTGATACACGTGACTCCCACGTGTTGAGGATGTTAAACTTTGAGCTTTCAAGAAAATGTATACGTTGAGTTTTCTTAAGTGAGTTCCCCCGGCGTTTAGTTTTGTTTAGTTGCTTGGATTTATGTGAAAATTATGACACAAAATGTAAATTTTCCCATATGGCCTGTGTAGTATCTTGCCTGTCATGAAATGCATTAGAATGTACAAGGTCGCTACTTTGTAAACAAAGGTAACGTGGTCTATTCCTTCAGTAATTTGGGTGGGATATTATCTGGTCCTCCTGCTTTCTCGGAGTTTAATTTCTTCAGTTTTTAACAGATAAACGCACCATTGCACGCTACGTCATTCACCTAGCCCTGGCGGCCTTTCACTTTCGTATTTGTACTACAGTGACGTCCTGGAGATACCATTTCTGGGGCGGACAAATTTCAAAGCTTCATAGAGTCAAATCTTACCTGCAAGAAGCTATGAAGCCCCATTGGTGCCACTAGACAAGTGCATATATTTTCACTGATGAGATGTATTTCACAGCACCGCCACTTATATCTTGCGGCCGCCACTTAGTATCTTGCGGCCGCCACTTATTATCTTGCGGCCGCAACTTAGTAAGTTGCGGCCGCAACTTAGTATCTTGCAGCCGCTACTTATTATCTTGCGGCCGCCACTTATTATCTTGCGGCCGCCACTTAGTATCTTGCGGCCGCAACTTCAATTTTTGTAATTGAAAACAGACATTGGGCAGGTTGTCATTCATATTCGTGCGATTGTTGTCGGTATTTTGAAACGGGATTTATTGATACAAGTTTATTAAAGGGACACGTTGCCATGGATCGGGCGAGTTGGTCTATGAAAAGGGTTTGAAACCGTTTGTTATGAAATGCATATGGTTAGAAAGATGTTTTAAAAGTAGAATACAATGATCCACACAAATATGCCTCGAAATTGCGTGGTTTTCCTTTAACTTTGTAAAAAAAATGACACGGTCCGCCATTTTGTGAAGTCAAAAATTTGACTAACTTACTAAGTTGCGGCCGCAAGATACTAAGTGGCAGCCGCAAGATAATAAGTAGCGGCCGCAAGATAATAAGTGGCGGCCGCAAGATAATAAGTGGCGGCCGCCACTTACTAAGTGGCGGCCGCAAGATAATAAGTGGAGGCCGCAACTTACTAAGTGGCGGCCGCAAGATAATAAGTGGCGGCCGCAAGATAATAAGTAGCGGCCGCAAGATACTAAGTAGCTGCCGCAAGATAATAAGTGGCGGCCGCAAGATAATAAGTGGCGGCCGCAAGATACTAAGTGGCGGCCGCAAGATATAAGTGGCGGTGCTGTGAAATTATACATCTCATTCAGTGATAAGAGCACCGGACTCGAGCTCTGGTGTTTCCAGTGTTCAGCAGAGTGTGGGTTCGAGTCCCGGTCGTGACACTTGTGTCCTTATTAAGCTAGACACTTAACCATTATTGCTTCGTCCTTCGGATGGGACGTAAAGCCGTTGGTCCCGTGTGTTGTGTAATGCACGTAAAAGAACCCAGTGCACTTATCGTAAAGAGAAGGGGTTTTCCCCGGTGTTCCTGGTTTGATTGGCTGCATATTGCGCCACAGCACCTTGTAAACCATTACATGGTGCTATGCAAAGGAATAGGTCTCAAAATTCAAAAAAGTAGCTCCACATATATACCTTGCAGGAAAATACTGACTGTTGAAGCGCCTTGAGCGTCACTGAGTGACGGATATGAGCGCTATATAAGAAGCCACTATTATTATTATTATTATATATGCACTTGTCAAGTGGCACCAATGGGGCTTCATACCAATGGGGCTTCATACAAAAGGGGTTCCTAAAAAGTTAAGATCAAATAAGCATCCTTGTCCCAGAGTTTTTAGTTTGTTTCAACATTATGAAAGCTAAAACTCATTTTATACAAATTGTAATGATTATTTTTGTTGGTCCGGTTTTTTTTCATAGATCCAATTTTAAAACAATGATTTGATTGCAGAAAAAAAATGTTCTTCGCTTGACGTGTTTTCTCGCTCCGATACGCGCGAGACTTGCACATGCAGTCTATAGATAGGTTGCAATATGACGTAAGTCGGCCATCTTTACGGGCAATTTGGAACACACAGTCATGCGTTACGCGTGAGAACGGCGTGCAGCACGCGCACATTTCACCAAACTCATTGCGTGATTGGTTAGTGAATGACGCGGCTGCGTTAATAATTTGAGCGCTTGACGCGCCTGCAAGCCAAAATGCGATTTGCCCGTAAAGATGGCGTCTACTGGGAACTATCTATTGTTGTACGCTGTGGCGGGATCCATGGTGTTTTGTACACCCGAGGGGCAAATGGTACCCTCGGCTTCGCCTCGGGTGCCATTTGCCTCCGAGGGTGTACACAACCCATGGATCCCGTCACAGCGTGCAACAATTATTGTTTTGTTATACCATGGTAATAGATTGCGGGGGGGGGGGGGGGGGGGGACAAACATTACATTATTACCTTTACGAGAATAAACGATGAACATAAACAAAATTGAAAAATTGTGTCGCCTTTTTACATAATTGTTTGCTTCATTGTTCCCAACGGCACATTGCAGAAGAATGTAGATCAATTTACCTATATAGTACAGCGTAATTACAACCTCATACCCTTGCTCTGCTCATACCCGGGCCTATTTCTTACATCGTGGTACGGGGCGCTAGAAACGACCAACGATGGGACTGATCTAAAGTGATGTATCCCCAGGTTACATAATTCTAAAATTTAACGAATAGAATGAAGTTTAATTGGAATTCTACTGAGTCTATCACCAACACTGAAGGACTTACATGAGATTACACTTTCCACCGGATTAATTAGTCACAGTTGAGAGAACATGAAAAGATGTTCCTGGTATAGTAAATGCCCCACCACGCCCAGTGCACCCCAATACATTTGTCACCAAGGAACATAGTGCCCGGCGAAAAGGGGCGGTCAACTAATTGAAGTTGCAACCTAATGTGGAGGGAATGTAAGTCCTTCAGTGTCGGTGATAGACTCAGTAGAATTCCAATTAAACTTCATTCTATTCGTTTAATTTTAGAATTCCACCTCGTCATCACCTCCACTTCGGACTTACATGAGACTTTAGAGCACAGAGACGGGCAACATACAATAAAAACATGATTGTGTATCGATGGTTTTACCACAGTTTATTTGACGTAATATAGCTCTGAACTCTTTAAGTTGTTAACATAACAAGCAAGAACAAATCGTGCATTAACATAACAAAATACATGAGCATTTCTTGAGAAACTAACCAACCTACTTGGTTGTACCAGCCAAAACTGCGTTTGCAAAGCTGTGATCTGTTTGCTCTACTGGTTTGTTATAGAACTTATCAAAAGTACTATTTCTTGCCCAATGGGCAGTACTTAAAATAACGTTCATACAGTGGTACTCCATTCTTGAAAGCGGCACTGCAGGCAGATCGAGTACTATGTGCTGTGAACTTGGCTGTGTCAATTCCAGCCTCATGCAACGTGTTCTTGATCCAGCGAGAGATTGTCTCTGACCTTACTTGTTTGTGGAGTGATGCATAGCTTACAAACAAACACCGTTGCTTACCCCTTAGTGGTTTTGTCTTAATTAAATACTGTTTTAGCGTCGTCATGACACAAAGTTGGTCATCATGAGGATACTTGGGTATCACCAAACTAACAGGCGGTTTGCCAATCTTGCTGGTTTTCGTCAACTATAGATAACAACATTTTTGTAGCTGTAACTTCAGCGTCGTCTAAATTAAGTAGCGACAAAGTTCGACACCTTTGTCCTGAAGTCAATGCAACAAGCATATGATAGCTTCATATAGGGCCTAGTGAGTTCTTTTAAGAACAACTTATTAGACGGACCCAATTTTTAAAGGTATTGTAACACAGTATTAACGTTCCATGTTATGGTGGCCCTGAAGGGACAATTTGCAAAGATATTTGCGATGTGCGTGTCCCTTCAGGGCCACCATACATGTACAAGTATATCTGGGTATTGCAGGTCTCATGTTGAAGACACCTGGCATGAACCTTTTCATCAGTGGGAGAGCTCCAATTGGTGTCCCATCTATAGGGGCTACGTATTGCTGACAATGCACTACGTAGTGTGTTCAGTGTGCTGTAACTATATAGTACTATACCCTTGTCAAATTCCTCTGTTAAGCAGTCTAGGATCACCGCTACAGTCGCTCGAAGTGGATCACTCTTTGTTCGAGCACATAACAGAACCCATTTTTGGATCGCTGATCGGTAAGACTTCTTGGTTGAAGTCCGCCAGGATGAGATAATAATGTCGGCAGCGTGCTGCGAAATTCCCTGGCTCTGTAAGTTTTCCCTGACAATAATGGCATGCCATCAGTTGCAGCCGATCTCGCAATGGGTGCGTCTACCTGAGAAAGGGAGTTATTATTATTATTATTTATTCGGCCAAATAATATGCAACAATCAAACAGACATACATGAGAGTGAACGGATAATTCAATGTAGAATAGGAACGGTATTAGGATGTCTAAATGTACAGACTGAAATTAATGAATGAATTTAAAGATTAAAAAGTCCAAGTAACATTATAATAAAGCAGCAATTGAATGTTAAAGGGAACATTAATCGTAAAGGCCAGACAGAAACATCCCAAAACAAACAAATCATTCTAAGATGGCCAGGATTAATAAAAGCGAACCTAATCACTATGACTCGAGAGCCTATTAATCCAATCTTAAGAATAAGATGGAACACTTATTGAATAAAAACTAAAAATCTGCAAAAACTAAAAGGCTAATATACCTATATATATATACCCCTATATATATATATAATATATGTAAGAATAAACATTACCTTGGCAAGTCAATCAGTCTATTTAACATTCAGGCTGACAAGAACTCAGTTTACACATTAAACAGACAACACTGTGAAGAAGGAAGATTTGAGTTGGGGGATGGAAAATATTAAGTAAAAAAATATATAGATAGACGGAAAAAAAAAATATAAAAAAATAAATAATAATAATAATAATAATAATAATAAATAAAAATAAAAAAATAAAAAAATAAAAAAATAAATAAATAAAAATAATAATAATAATTGCAACAATAATGTGTGAGCTATACAAACATGATCATGCTTGCAACACCGAGCCAACCATATAAAACAAACAGATTGTAGGAGTAAAAACACATCCAGACAAGCAGTCACACAGACAGACATATAAAAACTGGAAAACAATCAATGAACCAGTTAATTAGACAGGCAAAAAGTAAAACAGGTACTGACAACAAAATAGGAATTGAACAAACAACCAAATAATGACACTAACAGACAATCAATGAAGCAACCTCCAGCAAGTAGGTATATACAAAAACAACAAATAAGCATATCAGGTGTAAATGCAAAATTAGCAAATAAAGTACATCTAAATATCATTGAAATGGTTACATAAGTACTTATTAAAACATTTAAATGAATCTAGAATTAGGGCGTTCTTAACATTTGTAGGCAGACTACTCCAAATACGAGGAAAAGAATGAATAGATGTGTTCTTAAGGCTTTGCGTCCTCGCATAGATATGATTGAAAGTGAGTGTGTCCATGTGGCGGGTATTGACAGAAGTATGTGAGTTGACAGTGTGACAGTCAACAAGTCCAAGTAAACATTTAGTGGTAAATTGGACAGTTATTCTTTGACGTCTAGATTCGAGAGTTTGCCAGTTCAGTTGTTTTAGTCTGTCCTCATACGATTCTGCCCCTCTCTGTTGTTTAAGGAACATTCTTGTAGCTCTCCTTTGGACTTGTTCTAGTTTAGCGGATAAAGTTGCTGTATATGGGCACCAGGCAGGCAGCCCATACTCTAGAACTGGTATGACAAGTGACCGGTAGAGAGACATCAGTGCATTTGTAGAAGTTCCTCCTGCTGTATGCCAGATGAAACCAAGAGTCTTATTTGCCTTAGCAACCACACTATTGACATGGTCGTTCCACGTTAGAGTATTGTTCATTGTGACACCAAGGTACTTGTAGGTGGTTGCAACTGTTAAGGGAGATCCAAGAATGTAATACTGCGGAAGGGCTAGTGGTTTGGTAGATCTAGTCATATGCATTATTTGTGATTTGCTTATATTAAGTTTCATTCCATTTGACTCACTCCATTGGCTAAGGGCATCTAGGTCTGTTTGCAGGAGGACTTCATCTTCGGATGAATTGATGGGGTGGTAAATAAGGATATCATCAGCAAAGAGTAGGGATTTGGTGGCAAGAGTGTGGGAAATGTCACTGATGAATAAATTAAACAGTAGGGGGCCTAGAACACTTCCTTGTGGAACGCCAGATGTCACAGGAGACCAAGATGAAAAGGCCCCATGGTACATGACTCGTTGATGCCGGCCAACAAGAAAAGATTTCAACCATGACCAAGTTTGACCCTGTATGTTGAATTTCAGTGCCAGCTTTTTGAGGAGTGTATGATGGGGCATTACATCAAAGGCTTTACTAAAGTCCAAGAAGGCGATGTCAATACGAGGTGGGCGTGGCTTGTCCATGATTGAAGCCCAGTCATAAATGGCATTTGTCAGCTGGGTGACACATGACTTGCGCACTGTAAAGCCATGCTGCTCGTTGTTGCCAAGGCAACAGGACGACACATGATCATAAATGCTATCAGCGACGGCCCTTTCTAAAACTTTGCAAACAATGGGGGTTAGGGCAATAGGCCTATAGTTTTTAATGTCAGTTCGTTTGGCGGATTTAAACACGGGCGTGACATTTGATAACTTCCAGGCATTAGGGAGGGTGCCACGTGCAAGGGAGGAATTCATCAAGCGTAGCAATGGCGGAGCAATGAAAGAGGTTGTAGATCGAAGAATGGTTGGTGAAATCCCATCAGGTCCTGGTGCCTTATAAGGGGTCAGATTATGTAGAGACTTAGTCAACCATCCAAGTTTGATTTGAATCGTAGGTAGTTCTGGAATTGGAAGTGTGCAGGGTGGTGGCGTGGCTGGACAAGCTTCGGCAGGAGAGTGTACTGAGGTGAAGAACTCATTGAATGTTTGCGCAATGTCAATTGGTTTCTGGAGAAGTTTATCAGCATATTGGAATGCTGGGGGACACTTTGATTTTCGTTGGTCTCTGACAAAACACCAGAAACTACGCTTGTTGTCTCTGGTTTCAAATAGACCATTTACATAGTTCCAGTAGGCAGATTTAGTGGAATGTTTGACTTTGTTGCGTATCTGTTTATAGTGGAGCCACGCTGAACTGGAACTGGAGTGCTTGGCTTTAGTAAACAGTTTATGCTTGAGGTGAATTAACTTCTTCAGTTCGGGTGTGATCCATGGAGAAACTTTAGAGCGTCGCCGCTGCTTACTAGGTATGCTATCATGGATGGCAGCCTCGAGGATGTCCATAAAACCTTCCCATGATGCATCAGGATCATCATCGTTCATGAAGGCAGACCATGGTGCAAGGTGCAGAAGGGTTTCCAAATGTTTCATGTCAGCTTTCCTGAACTGTAGAAATGAGCGGATGACTGCAGTGAGAGTAAATTAGCTCTTTTTGGCAAAATAATTGGGGAATTTGTTCACCAACAGTTTAAGCATCGATCTTAGGAAACCATGCTTGTGTATGCCAAAGTGGAGCAACAAGTATGGCTGTTGACTCCTCATATTCGATCTTTGTCAATACTTTCCCAATAAGGCAGAACTGGGGAAACGCATAGACTTTATAGTTTGACCATCTAGCGTAAACGCATCATTGAAAACTGCGTTTGGGTCAGGTTTCCACGATACATAAGGTTGTATCTGATGGTTCAATCTTGACGCAAACATGTCAATATTTGGCGTCATAAAGATATTGATAATCTTCCGGAAAACTTCTGGGTGTAACGATATCTTCATTGAAGTGACGTGAGGCAAAATCAGCACTCACATTTTCAATACCCGGCAGGAATGAAACGGACAGCCATATTTTTCTATTCAAACACCAAAGCCAGATTTCCCTGGCCAGTTTATTTAAAGGCACTGAACACGTTTTGTAATTGTCAAAGACCAGTATTCTCACTTGATGTATCCCAACATATGCATGAAATAACAAGCCTGTGAAAATTTGGGCTCAATTGGTCATTGAAGTTGCAAGAAAATGATGAAAGAAAAAATACCCTTGTTGTACAAATTTTCGTCCCCGACGCCACGAACTGACACACACACGTAGTACCAGTAAAAAGTAGCTATCGGAGAAAACAGCGTTTAAAGTCGAACGTTTTTTTAAATCAAGCTTTATTCCTACAAAATTCCGGGGTATTTTCAACTAGTTTTCTTATAGTGGGGACTTGATGCTTTAAACTTCATACATACGGTGCTTTTTACTGCTTTTCGTCCTAAATTAATCAGCAATAAAGTAAGAAAGGTTTGTGTCAGTTCGTGGCGTCGAAAATTTACGCAACCAGGCATTTTCCGTCGCCACAAACTGACACCATCCAATGTATTACAATGCGTGTGTGTCAGTTCGTGAAAATGTAGGTCAGCGCGCGCGCCTACACACCAAGGTATGGTGTTCCATATGTGCCACTCTTTTTGTCGCCTTTTCAATTTTGTCCATCGCCTTTTCAATTTTGTCCGTCGCCTTTTCAATTTTGTCCGTCGCCTTTTCAATTTTGTCCGTCGCCTTTTCAATTTTGTCCGTCGCCTTTTCAATTTTGTCCGTCGCCTTTTCAATTTTGTCCGTCGCCTTTTCATTTTTTTCCGTCGCCTTTTCAATGCTACCCCCCTTTTGAGCCACCGGTTACGTCAACACCATCGTGAAGTTGGACCAGAAAATGTTGAAGAGTAGGGGGATATTTCAGAATCTTCCAATGTGTAAGTTTATGGTACAAATTAAAATCTTTTAAAATAGGCGAGTTGTTGGCCAACAGCCAAGCACCTATAATTTATTGATAAAAAAAAATGTTTTATGAGAACATACAATGATACATGTACGTACAGATGTAACCATTACCAGCTGTCCATCAATTACAGTATATCTGTAGTCCCGCCGTATGTAGATCCAGATGACTTTGCAGTTTGTTTGAAAGGATGCATTGCAATTTCAAATTCTTGTTTGTGTTTATTAACTTAACATGAAGTTAACGTGCATTCAACAAGAAGTACCATGTATGATGTGTACGTGTTAATTTTAGACATGTTGTACAGATTCATTACTTCAACTATTTTTATTTATTTTGTGCATCTTCTGTAGTTCTGTTATTTCTGGAGTTGCACCATTTGAATCACCAACAGAAAAGTGGTAGGTGCACACATTTTTATTTCTGTTAACTTCAGCTCTATTAAATGTAAACTAGTTAACTGGTAAGTTGAACTCGTTTCTCGCTTCATGAATTTGGCCAATATTCATGTCAGAACATACAACGCAATTGAAAAAAGGGATGTATACTATGCCAAGCCAATGAGGAGGAGGCAGAGATAGCAATTATGTGAAAAGGGCACCACGGCATTTTTGTCTGAATTAGGGGGCATCATGGCAAAAACAAAATTTAACGAGACAGGTGAAAAAACTAAAGCCCCCAAAACGTTGTACACAAAAACAATGCGTCTTAATAGGGGGCGACTTTGTAGTGGGCAACTTTGGAGTGGGCGAGTTGACAGTAACGACACTGTAGCCAATACGTTTGTTGTAAACACAATCCTTTGGCTGCTTTTTATTCGTTTTGTCTTGGTGTGATCATGCTGAATTTTGTCATTACAACAAGAGACAAAAACCTTTTTTTTTAGCCCAGAGATAGTAAAACATTTCCTTTATCAGAAATGCTGAAATACAAGTGCGCCCAAGAAGTTTACCAAACATTCATCATTGCTTTTATGTACACCATGTATGATGATCATACGCAAAGTGATTTAGCCTTTTTTTCCCTCTTATTATTTTAGGTATGATAGTATTGTGCAATACAAGTCTTTTATTCGAATTGTACTTTGTTTTATTGCATTTATAGTACATTTTGGTCTTGACTTGTCCCAACTGGGTCGCTGTACTCAATTTTTTTTTAAATTCTGATATCTGTGCAGATGCAAAAATTCAGTCTTTAACTTGACCATTTACGTTCAGGTTAAGACATTTCTGTGCACAGTAACCCTGGTTATTTCAATAACCTTATATTATTTTGAGTCCATTTTTGGTAATTATGTTACCTAACCTGGTACTTTTTTTTACCTCAAATTTCAGGCCTCTCTGTGACTGACCTACCGTTGTATCACGTTAAAGTTTTGGAGGATTCTGTCCGGAGGTACTTGCAGCAGGAGAACTTGACCAGTGTCTGGTGTCTTCCTGATATTGTAACCTGGCCAGATTTCTTTGGGTTGGTGCAATGGTGTCCCGTTCAAGAATGCTGCAACCAGAGATATCTGTCACTTTGCTAAACGTGGATGGATTTTGCGTTCTTGTGTAAATACCGCGAAGGTTTTTGGCTGTTTTACCAGCATTTTTAGACACTGTATTCAGCTGAAACTTTCACATGTGATTTTATAGAATCTTTCTGTATAATTTTGCCTATAAATAAGCCTTTACATAGAACAAAAAAAAAGCAATCTAAGACCCTACCTTTTCGGTCATTTATTATTTATGTTGTAACAAAGTACTGCTAGGTAATTGCCTAATTGTTTGTTTATTAGGTGTTATAGAGGATTGGTACAGCCAACAAAAAATAGTTGCAGACAATATTGATGTTTTGTGTGATCAACCGTATACTTGAAAAACAAATCTGTGAACATTTTTGCTCAATCCGTTGTGTGACTCAGGAGAAAATAGTGAACAAGTATGCTCAGTTGTCAGCACGTAAATACATTGTCGTTATTTTGGGTTCTCACAACCGAAATCAGTAATATAGTGCATTTGTTTTAAGAGTTTCAGATACAGTTTTCTTGATTATGAATTCATATTTCACAGAAAAAAAAGGTTCCAGTGTGAACTTCATAAAGTTTTCAATTCTGTATAGTGGATTTAAGATAAAGAAAAAGCCACGTTCATTGCTTTCTGTGGCTTCCGTTTAGTATCAATAGTAAACTTATTTTAAGCAATACTCACGACCAAGTGTGCCAAATGCTGCGTATTGCAAATGGATCCACTCCAGAGATACAACAAATATTTCAACATTGATGCTTTATACCAGTCTACTAATTGTCTGGGCGTCCTTTAGTTGCTTTTAATTATACTTAGCATTAATATTTAAATGTTTAATATAATTAATTTGTACTAGTGTACATGTAAATGTGGGTATGTGTGTGAGAAATTCATGCAGCTGAAAGAAGAAACTTAAAATAAATGAATGTTTCCATAAAACAAGAAAACAAATGTGAAAGTGTTGTCATTATGGTGGTAAACATTTATTAAAATTGGTTAACTGATCATAGGTTCCCTAGAGAGAAGGGTAAAACAATATTATCTACTTATATCGGAGGAATGGAATTATGCTTAAAAATATTTGTTTATTTTGTTGTATTATATTTGTTTATAGTGGGCTTGCGGGATTAGGCCTCTTTCTTTAGACGAATCATGGAGGAAGGAAAAGACGAATGCACCAAGCATTTGGAGAGCCAAACGACGTGAGGAAGCCACAGTGAACAGTTTGTAAGACCAAAAATGCAATCATTGTTGGTTTTTCCTTCTCAGTAATCTAGAGGACAAGTGTAAAAGTTTTTCAAACAAAACAAACGAAACCGTGATGAAATTTTGTTATAATAGCAATGACTCGTGTATATACTGCATCGTGAGTGTTCTCACAAGATAGTCGGGCACCTCAATGTTTACCCAAAACCGCATTCAGTTCTGTGTAGTAAGTAAGGAGCCATACGTTTCCTTACGCAGCAGCTGATTGGTTACATAGCAACATAGCACACTCAGTTTGGTTCACGGTTTTACCAATCAAGTAAGGGCTCTCATTACAAACGAAATATGGCGGCCATTTCGATTCTGAACGGTATAAACGCTGACGAAGACGAATTCTTAAAGTATTCTTGACTGTTTCGAGAATCCTTAGAAATAAAGAATACAGTGAAAGACTAGATCAATAGTGTAGCTAACATTCTATGAGTAAAATTCTTCTGCCCAATTCCGTTAACTATTAAGCAAATGACTTTTCCGGAGACACTTATTTCTGCACACGGATGCTTTGTTTTTGCATGGTTTTTGGTCTTATATTTCTTTATTTTGAACACAGAAAATTATGTCATAGTTTTTGTAGGTATAATGAAACATTGTTGCTTCGTTATGTGATGTTTTTGTTTTGTTACAATAATAAATTTTCCCTAAATGAATTTTTGAAAACGTGTCCTCCAAGCTCATTGTTTATGGAAAACCGTGGCGGTCATGCAAATAAAAGGAAGCACTTTTCTGACCCCTACATACAGACTGTTTTACAGAAGTGATTTGAAAACCGAACAAAAGTAATTACTCCAGCAGCCCACAAAACCACCCTCCAGCATATAAGTGTATAACACTGTACAACTATTGAAAGATTTGTTTGAATGCATTACTTATTACGTGAAGCGCCAAGCATGTGTAATTATAAATCACAGAGTAAAAACCAGTAATCTTTACACACAGCTATGCCGCGGTGTGTAGTTCATAGCAATAATCAAACATCAGAACCCAGCTTCGTTGTTGCAAGTACAGTACAAAAACATTACACGATGACCAGACCCGTGTGTACAGTTCAAAAACCGCAAACATTTATAAGCTATTATTAGCACACAGCGCGCGACACGGTGGTGGTTATCGATCGCTGGCGATGGCAAGTGACCTTTCATGACCGCGAACCCGATCTCTATTTTTAGACGGGCGCAGTCAATTAACTTTCGAATTCATACACAAGTAAGAATCGCCGGTTCACGAATCATGAGTCTCTCGCTGCAAGAGGGCGCCATGCCAATAATTGTAATCTGCAACGGATTTACACAACTTTCCTGAAAAACTTCCGTGTAATTTTCACTTTTTTCTGAAACACCTGACGACTTATGAGGCTGAAACTTCTACAGGTAAATTGTATTATATACATCTTTATTCACAGTGAGTAGGGATTCATTCCATGGCCTAAAACTAGAAGTATAGAGCTCCTTTAAATGACCAACCCTTCTGAATTGGCTGGTACGGTGTAGGTCTACATTGTAGACTTGTTGACAAGTCGTTAATGATGGTTGCGGTGAGTCGAGTCGCGTGTGGTGCTGTTGCGTAATAAAGAATGCTCTCGCGAGATCACTGCTCTCGCGCGAAGTTGCTGGCTGCCGACTCTTCGTCATTAACGACTTGTGAAACCCGAATACTGTACGTATTCATTTATTCAGGTACGAACGCAGTATACATTACGGTTGCTGTAGAGACGATCATTGAGACGAGTCCATTTTATCTGAGGGTAGTACTAATTTTAGTTACTGTAAATGCGATAAATGCTTGCACTTGAGACATCTGTGTGTGTGTTTTCTGTGTGTTAACTCCTTCATTAATTTAGTAACTAAAGACATAGAGTAAACTTATCTTAAAATGCATTATTATATAATTGTTTAAGATGTGTGCTTTGCCTCATAAAAATAAAAAATGCCTACTGTGAATAGTTGCTGATCCGCTCCAGTCCTTTAACCCGATGTGTTCTGTGATTGTGTGTATTAAGTGTGTATAAACAACGGACACGGAAACCAGTCAACTCGCCCCCATATCAAAGTCGCCAATTTAAAAAAACACATGTACAAAGTCACCAACAACAAAGTCGCCCCCTAGCAAAGTCGCCCCCTGACATACAAACTCGTCCCCTCTCATAGTCGCCCCTGACAAAGGGAATTTAACAAACTTGTGTGATTGGACTTCAGGGCAACGAAAGCTATCTTAAGGGAACAAAAGCTAGCTATCTTGAGGGAAGGAAAGAGGAATTTTGGGGAACAAAATCTCATTGCGAAGGAACGGGAGCGTATATTTAGGGAACGAAAGCATATTTCGAACGAATTAAGGTATATTTCGGGCAACTAATTCAAAGTCGTATTTCGATGAAACGAAAGCTTGTTTTTAGGGAAAGAAATCTCCTTTCGGTGGAAAAAACTCATTTTTATTGAACGAAAGCATATTTCGAGCGAACGAAAGTATATTTTGTTCGAACAAAATCATATTTCGAGGAAACGAATGCGTATCTTTCAGGAAACAAAAGCGTATTTCTGGGTAACAAAATCGTATTTCGGGGGAAAGAAAGCGTGTTCGAGGGAACAAAAACGTATTTTCTAGGAAAAATCTATTTCGTTACCTAGAAAAACACAACTTTGTTTACAAATTTAAAAAAATATTATTTTATGTGACAAAATTATATTTTGATTGAATTAAATAATATTTTGAGGAAACGAAATTACTTTGTTGGAAATTTGCGTGTCGAGAGATGGAAAAAGAAATTCCGAGTGTGAATTGTTTTTTTCACATTTTAATTTGTAATTTATTTTTCCCCTGTTCCTTCAGGGGCTCTGGTTTTTTGTGGGTTTTTTTTTTTTTTTTTTTTGGGGGGGGGTCGTTTTTGTCACACAAATTGTTCAACCTAATTGCACCGTCAACATAAGAGTGGTATTCCTATTTATTGACATAAATCTTATTTAATTTCCAAATCGGGGAAAGGAACGTACACCGAGCATTGAAACGTTGCGATTTTAAAACGGCGGATTCGATCAGCGAGGTTTACCGACTAACAAACCCGCAATGACAAGGCTAGTTGGTGGTCTGGCTCCCTACCCCTCCCACATGTTCATGAGCTTCCAGGTACAGCTATCATCTCTTGGCTAGGGGGTTTCCGTCCGCCGCGCTGAGCCCCGCCGCGAGGCACTCTGCCCCGCCAGCTACACGATTTGCCCGTGTGTTATACGTACGTCCCCACACGCTGTGTACTGTCAAACACGTTTCCGTTGCTCGGACTGTCTGAAATAAAATCTTACGTTCGATTTTTTTGTAATTATTTACAAATGTACCCATAATTTGAACACGTATTTTCTTTTGTCAAAATACTCATGAACACAATCATCACTCTCATCACTCAGTTTTTAGTTGATCCATGGAGTCTTATTCCTCCATGGTTGATCGTGCATGCACATGATCAAAGCAACATAAAACTCCATCCAGTACAGTATTTAATGTTTAATATTCATCAACAGTTTGAATATTCATAGATACAGGGATGTGATTGGAGTATTATGAAAAAAACAGAAAATCGAAATTATCCCAAAATGCGAGCGCGCAGCGCGAAGCCATTACGGCGTGGGGTCCGGGGCCCGCTTAAGGGCCCTGGGAAAATTTTGAAATGTAGATGCTCTGTGGTGCAATCTCAGCCATTCTGGGACATCTTTTAAGTTAGAATATTTTGCCATTTTTGTTGTCTCTTCTTTAACTTTTTCAGTTCATCAGTATCACTATTGGTTTGTCACTCATTGTTTTCATTTAAATACACTGGTATTACTGACATTGTCAGTGACACTGACAAGAACAAAGAAATACCCACAACAAATCAAACAACACTAGACATTTATAACAAACAATTTATGTGTTTTTATTTGCTATTTCATGTCAGTAAACAACACAGCAGACTACTCACTTGAAAAGTTCCTTTTATGTACTGCAATACATTAATGACATAAAAACCCTGATACATGAATCCACTTGACTTGAGAACACTTGATGTCCGACTTGACTTTACATAAATAATTTTCATTTGTGACTTGGTCGCTAATTTCTTAAAACAATCCTCTAGCTTATGTTGATCTCCATCAACTGTGACTATCTTTTGAAGCCATTCCCAGCGAAACTTGTTCTTCACTCCATTATCAATCTCTCGCACTGACGCGTCTCCATACAACAGGACCGTCTTTTTAAGCGCGGCCATGTTGGAAACAAAATCAGCAAGAGAAATCAGCGGTGGCTCAAAACATGTGTACGACGGCTGGTACCCAGAAGTGAGATATTTTACAACGGTGGGTGCGTTAAAAGGCACCCGACTTCATTCTCAGCCCGCTCGATCGTGTACATTTTTTTCCCAGGACAGTTAAGGCCACTCAGATTTGACCACACACGCCCCGCGTCCATTTAGGGTTTCAAGGAAAGAGTTCCAGGGTTTGCTATTGTGGACGAGGTTGCACCCATCTGCGTGAATCACGAGTTTTGGCAAAGGAACTACCTTAAATAATTATTCACAAACCTCGGCCGGGCCGCGGGGTCGAGCGAACCAAATTACAATCGAGCTGACGTTAAAGTTGCGTTGTTTTTTGATGCATTTTAACGCACGTAAGTTCATTTTGGACGATTTCGGCAAACAGACATCGATATGAATATTTAATTATCACATTCTACCCCCCTATTTTCTCAACGAATTCACACGATTCACGTTGGTGGACTTTTGAGGAGGAAAAAAACGGATTTCCGTCAAAAAACGGAAGAATCACATCCCTGTAGATATAACAAAATTGACCAATCAGATGCGTCCGTACGAAATCGGCTGAAGTGCCCATAGGCCGTGCACAAACCGCCTGCGGGTTTCACAAGTCGGTAAATGCGACCAGTCTTGAGAGCAGTAATCTCGCACAGAGCAGCCCTCTCGCGGGATATTGCAAGAAAGCCGTTTCGCTATCACCGCGACAGACATTTAACGACTTGTCCACAAGTCTAGTGTAGGCCCTGTGGCTGTGCAATAGGTTGTTTCCGATCATGTTTGTCGTTTCCTCTGAAAGACGACCAGCCAACTTTGTTCCCAATTGTGTTGGTCTGCTGTATGTCCTTGCACTGTTAGGGCAAGTCGTCACCAAATAAAAACCCTGTTACGGGCACATGTGGCGAGCAAAGACCAGAAAATTGTCTGTTAAGATCGGGCTTAATTAAATCCCGTCTTCGCACATTCAGTTCCTGGTTGGCGTGTCCAATAATGGCCACCGCATCCAATAGCTTAGTGATTTCACCCTTGAAATCAGGGTAAGTTTCCCTGAGTGGGCGGGTCAGTGGCAGCGGGTCTGGACATATGTGAGTTTATTACCCCAACTACGGGTACTACTCCTGTTGCACCTTCTGGAATTTTATGTCCTGAGAGCGGGTCTTTGGCTTTAGTGAGCTCCATATCTCGGGGTTATCCCGTGTGCACTCCAAATTTTTGACGTTGGTCGGTCTTTGGATAGCCTTGAGCTTTTCCACGGCCTTGTCCTCCGGCAATTTGTGGCGGACCATTTATCCACTACCCTAGCCAATTTATCATTGACTGCGTCCGGCCTCCGCGTTGTTCAAAATTGTCCAACAACTGATTGTCATGGCATTAAGTTTTTGACCCCTGCTGGCTCTCTTGAATTAAAGAGCTCGTCTATGGCCTTTGAGGCACTCTCTGTATCGGATTCTGAATCCGATGATAGTCTAGGCCGCTTGGTTGGTCGACTGAGTATTACTGTCTGCATGTTTTCGATGGCGAGTCGGCCATACATGCAAGCTTCCCTGAAACATTCGCAAATTCTTGCCGGGAAACCGTGTCTGATGACGGGACCGTTGATCGCTTAGGCTTTCGGCCTTTAACTTTCAGCTTGCTCGAAGCTACGCCAATTGATGAATTGTCATGTTGTCCCAATCCCGGGTTTTCCTGGGTATCAATTGCACCCGATGTGCCCCATCAACTCAAGGATGGTTCGTTGAAGCTGTCCATGGTGCAAAGTGCCGACGTAATTGTACGAAGTATAAAAATTCAATGTACATACTTCGGCACAGAAAAATGTATTGAGGTGCACTGGGCGTGGTGGGGCATTTATACCAGGAACGAGGTGGTACTCATGTTACCCTCCGAGTCTGAGCCATGTTACTAGCGTCTTTGCGTGATGCGTAGTGCGCATCCTTATAAATAAATATAGACGCTAAGCAAGGCACATCCCTTTTTATGGATAACGCAGTACGCAATAATGCGTGTATTTTCATTTTTACGCGATGCGCGTTACGCACAACGCATGACGGACACATCATGGATTTCCGGCATAAGCATAGAAACACCCGGCGTACGTCTCTAGCCATACACGCGTTTAAAAAAATGGCGTACGCGCGTCCATAAAAATGGCACAACGAAATCGCACGCACAATGACACACTCAGCGTTCTCCGGGTTCTATTTCTATGGGCCTAAGCCATCATCTTTGTATCACATCACGTGATTGTTTCTCGACCATTAAAAATTCACAATCTGTTACCGTGGTATAACAATATACAATTGTTGCACGCTGTGGCGGGATACATGGTGTTTTGTACACGGAGGGGCAAATGGCACCCGCGGCGAAGCCGATCGAGGGTGCGGTGCCATTTTCCCCCGAGGGTGTACAAAACCCATGGATCCGGTCACAGCGTGCAACAATTGTTTTGTTATAACATTGTAATAGATTCCTCTTCTGTTGTCATCTTCAAACATTATTACGACCATACGGTTCGAAGTTGGCATGGTTTAATAAACAGAGTTACAGTTCTTAGAATTAAACAATTCTTCACTGTTCCCTCGAGCCCGGGGCTGTTTCTAATTGTACAAGGCGCTGGAAATCGACCAACGGTGGGGACGATCAAGGTAATGTATCCCTAGGGATACATCACTCATGTTACCCCCATGGGCTGTGCGTGATACGTAGTGCGTATCATTAAAAATAAATATAGACGCTAAGCAATGCACATCCTTTTTATGGATAATGCAGTACGAAGTATGCGTGTATTTTCATTTTTACGCGTTGCGCGTTACGCACAACGCATGACGGATTTCCGGCCTAAGCCATGTTACATGCGTCTTTGTATCACATAACGTGATTGGTTCTCGACCAATGAAAATTCACAATCTGTTACCGTGGTATAACAATTACAATTGTTGCACGCTGTGACGGGATCCATGATGTTTTGTGCACCCGAGGGGCAAATGGCACCCGAGGCGTATACATTTTCTTGAAAGCTCGAAGTTTAACATCCTCATCACGTGGGAGTCACGTGTAACAAAAATACGGGGGGAAAATGCGACGGAAAAAAAATGCGACGGTAAAAAAAAATGCGACGGTAAACAAAATTCGGAATGTAGTGACATCTCCCTTCCTTTAGAAGAGAGGGTTGGTTCGACCCTTCTTGACGAAAGATAAGATACAGACTCCAATTGTTGTCTAGTACTCAACTCCACTTTACTTTCTTTATTTTTATTTGAATCGGGAAAAAAAAAAAACGGCACGCCAATAAAATAAATCCCTCTATCTTCAGCTATAGTGCAGCAAGACTTTGGCTCCACTCACGAAATAACCCTTAGCTATTACAATGTCTCAGCAGGTAATTCAAATTACAAATACGGAACTTCAAATGAGATATTATCCGGTACTTTCGAAGCATACAATTGTCAAGTACATAAAGAATACCGGTCCTGCTTGTCGAGCCTCGACCCTTCGGTGTCGCTCGTACATTTCCGGGCCCCATCACGCACAATAGTAATTCAGACGCCCATGAATAAAAATACAAATATGAATGATTAAAAGTATATTAAACCTTTACTTTTATAAGAACTCTATTTTAGAAGAGGTAAAGGACTGAAACTGAAATAAATTGTAGGATTGACCAATGTTGTTGAAAACCCAAATATCTAAACACGTACTACTTCAATACGGCGTAGAACCACATACAATGGTGATTCAATTCAATTCAATTCAATTCAATTCAATTCAATTCAATTCAATTCAATTGTTTATTGTCACACATATAAATACATATACAGTGAAATTCACTTCGGCTTGCGAGTCTAAAAATATTAACAATTACAAAAATT
Source organism: Leptasterias polaris (assembly GCA_037783415.1). Lineage (NCBI taxonomy): Eukaryota > Metazoa > Echinodermata > Asteroidea > Forcipulatida > Asteriidae > Leptasterias > Leptasterias polaris. Next base: position 418,758 of record JAZGTN010000157.1, on the reverse strand, counting down.
ACAAAAAAATACAGAAAACCCTAAAACCACATAGGCATACAATAACGAACAAATAAACAGTATGCGCACAATATGCAGAGAGACAATAACAGTAACAAAATTGCAAACCCCCAAAACAAATTAAAAAGAATTAATCATTAAGTAACCTTATTGCACTGGGATAAAAACTATTGCGAGTACGGTTGGAGTCAGCTCTGATCGCTCTATATCGCTTACCTGATCTCATTAATTCAAACAAACTGTTCGCAGGGTGAAATTCATCCGAAATAATAGATCTAGATTTCTTCAGAACCCGAGCAGTATAAAGTTTATCCAAAGCAGGAAGCTCACGACCAATGATAAAGCTAGCAGAACCGACTACACGATTGAGGCGTTTTCGGTCATCTGCCGTGGTGTTGCCATACCAGACAGCGATCGAGAGCGTCAAAATACTCTCAACAACTGCCCGATAAAACTTTACCAGCAAATCTTGGCTGACACGAAAACTCCTCAATCTTCTAAGAAAGAACAACCGTTGCTGGGCCTTCCTAACAATGGAATCAACATGAGTCACCCACTTAAGATCGTTTGATATGTGGATCGTAATCGTTTGATCGTTTGATCGTTTGATCGTTTGATCGTTTGATCGTTTGATCGTTTGATCGTGTGGATCGTTTGATATGTGGATCGTTTGATCGTTTGATCGTTTGATATCGTTTAAGATCGTTTGATATATTTGGTGATAGCACCAAACAGAAGCACATTAAAGGTAAAACCGACTTTAAAGGTGAACTCTTATTTATTATACAAGTTAGGGAAAATCCCAACTCCCTACAGCTTCCCTGCTTAAAACCAACGTCCTCGATGGTATTTACACAAAAATAGTTACATAAACATGGTAAACAGTCATATTAACACAATTATCATGAAAACATATTATTTCAGTTTCAGTCCTTTACCTCTTACCAAACTATGCTTATTTTAGCAAAATAGTAAGTTAACCCTTATAACGATCTTCAGTGCGGAAGTAAATCCCATCTCCTTTATACTAATAAAAGAGCGGACACCTACAATCGCCAACAAATAAACGAATCATAAATCTACGAACTGAACCATCCAAGAACCTCTTTAATCCCTCTACAATATTTCAACATTCCCTGTGGATTAAGATGGCAACCGTCAATCAGATACTTGGCATAATTAATGCGTTTCTGTGTATAGACACTAACAGATGGATATCCTGCTCCCAATGCCCGGTTCATGAGTAAGTTATAGCGCTTAACCCTATGGTTAAAATTTGCAACAGTTACTTGACCTGGCCTACTTATGACTGAACGCTGAATTACAGTGAACACAACAATCTTCCGTGGTCTAATATTTTCACTTTCAAGCAAATCCAAGAATCGAGTGAGCTGCTGAACAACCAGTGCTGGAGTATTCTCAGGGTCGCAAAGATCATTGGTGCCCATGTCTATACATAAAATATCAATTTGTCGCGCCTTTATTTTCCTCAGATATACATTGGGGTTGGCAAAAACTCTATCAAATTATAAACCTGGGTGCCCGTCAACAAACATGTCAATAGATTCGGGTAAGCTTATCAACTCTCTCACAGATTTATGAAGAGAACGAGCCTCTCTAAGGAGCCTCTTTGGAAATGAATGGCCAAATAAAAAGGCATATGTCTTCTCGGACATCTTTACTCTGAAATAACAAGTAACAACAAACGTTATAAAGCACTTTTTAGCAAAACTTCTCGTAGTGCTTATAGGTAAATAACTAAAAATAAAATGATTTCTTCTCATATACGGTTTATTTCAAACACCCAACTAATTATAAATATAAGTAAAGGTCAGAAACAAGAATATTCAACGTAAATGAAACACTAAGTAACTGCAATCTTGTAACGTGAGTAGACAGAGCAAGGTTAGAATTGGGAAAACCATGTCCAGTAACACCAAGTGGTGAACTGGCGAAACTGTTATGCTATCTACTAACCGCATCAAGTTATGGCATTCGGCCACGTACTATAGTGTGTTTCTCTCTCAGTCGCTTCGAACGACGGGACTGTACTTCGGACTTCTGAGTTGGAGTCTCAACTTGGGCATCGGCACACCCTTCCGTGGTTGACTTGGATGTCTCTTGGCCCTCAACAACTGATGGTGGACCAGGGGAGAATGTCAAGACCCATTCGTCAGAAGACTTCTCAGAGTCAGACTCTTCTTCATCTGAAACAGAATCATTGACATTATTGTGGGGATCAACTCGTAGGCCTTTGGGAATTTCAATCTCTCCTCTAGGATCAAGAATTATTTTCTTCCTGTTAAGCCACTTTACTGGACCACCTACCTCAGGTCTAACCGCGTACAAGTTACGGTCTAATTTGCTCTAATTTGCTAGCGTATGCCACGGGGTGAAGGTGACCAGCCTCGTCGTATTGCGACAGACATGCGCACAAACCTTTAAGGGATGAGTCCACCTCCAAAACAAATTCTTTGTCAAACCTAGGATAAGCTAAAACTGGGGTCTCACTCAAGGCCGCTTTCAACGCATCAAAAGACACCTGTGCCTCATCAGACCACACGAACAGCGACGGGGGCTTCCCTGCTTTTGACCTTGCCTTGCCGGTCAAAGCATGCAGGGGCCCTGCAATTTTGGAAAACCCCTTGACATACTTCCTATGTAAGATGCCATACCGAGAAAAGATCAAACTTGTTCAACGGTTTCCGGGGTTGGCCACTGTCTAATCTGTTCAATCTTATCTGGGTCAACCGATACACCTTTATCACTGACCTTTAAGTTTATCATTATTTGGCCCAAATGACACACCGATTTCTGAAAGAACTTACACTTGGCCCCGTTCAACTTAAGACCGTTTTCTACTAATCGGCTGAACACCACGTCTAGCCGTTTCAGATGGTCTTCGAAAGTACGTGAAAACACTAACACGTCATCCAAATACAGCACCAGTTTAGACAAATTCAAATCTCCAAATATCGCCTCCATGATGCGTTGGAAGGTACTTGGACTATTCACCAGCCCCTGGGGAAGGCGTAAAAATTCGTACAAACCCCATGGCACTCGGAAAGCCGTTGTCGGTACCGAATTTGGGTGAAGAGCAACCTGAAAGTAGCCGGCCGTGGGGGGTGCACCACACTAAATAAGCCAGAATTAATGCGCCAAGCTACTTATCATAATTTGTAAACCCACAACTTATTTTTAATTATAACGTTTTGGGGGTCATGCAATTAATAGATTGTGTAAATATAAAAATCTATCACAACCTGGGGGTTCTGTGCTTCAACTTTTGAGGAGACTTGATAAATTTAGGCGTTAAAGTTGGCCCTATTTGACCGGGGAAGTGGAGAAGTGCTTCACGAAAACTGGCAGCAAGTCGGTTTTGGAAAAAAAAAAAAAATCGTGTTTTTTTCTTCTGGGGTAGTTAGCAAAAATTCCAAACGGCTGACCTGCCAAAAATTGAAAAGAATTCTGAAGTTTAGTTGTCCGGAAATATGTCTGATTGGTTTTCAAGAGGCTGAGAGACTTACACGATTTTTTGAGTATTTTTGAATAATTATCATTTAGCATTGGTTCCTATGGGAGATCATTTAGAGGGGTGCGCCCTATATATACAACATGGTGGCGCCCTTGCAGCCATTTTTGTTGGGATTTAAACATGTCTGCCGTTTGTTTACAATTGCAGGCGTGACAGAAATGAGTTGTTTGAGACTTCTTTCGTCAGTTATCGCCGTTTTTTTTTATTGTTCGTGAAAACATCACTCCTCTGGCTGCAAACAGTAATTATAATAAAATATAGATAGCAATAACATTGTCACTTGTTAACAGAATAATTCAACGTTTTCAAAGAGTGCATGGCTTGCTTTTTTTTTAGGCATCCTATTCCTAGTACACACTTAACAGTATACAGTGTGTAAGACGGGACAAACTACGATCGACGGTACGACTATCGTGTATGACTATTTGATGAGACTGTGATGGTAAGTCACTTTCAAGAAAATCATGGGTCAACAGCGGCTGGTTGCTTCCTCAATTAGGAAGAAATAAACATGTTGTAAACATCATCATCATACATTACATGGCATGGTTGGTATTAACTAATAACTGAACAAGAAGAGTGGGGGAGGTGTAAACATTGCATTATTATGAATGTCAAGTTTCCGGAAAAGTCAAGTGATTCAATTAGAGTTACACTCTATCGGTTTTTCCATTTTGAGAACATTCTGCTGTAATTGTGCTCCTTGTGAATCTTTGGCCCCTCATAGTTATACGATGAGTTAGTGTCCTGTGACTTTGGATTTAGTTGGCCAGGTTGATACAAATTTTGTTTAGCATAGTAAGTGTGATATCGTTCAGCTCGACACTGTGCTCGTCGCTTTTTGTAGATCTTTCCCATAACACGTTTTTTGTGATATTGTTGTTTTTTGTCCATTGCATCGAGGGCTTTTGCAGCGGGTGATCCAGCAGTAATGGGGCAATGAGTTGCCTCACACTTTTTGATAATAGAGTTTGCATGTTGGTTGTTCACCAGATGGATGGCGCTGTGATCTCTTGAAGCTCCGTTCCTTGAAAAGGTTAGTGTTCCTTTTGGATTTGTCATGGCGTAGGCATGATTCATGGATTCAGACTTCTGGGAACTTGTTCTGTACTTGGTTCTCTCTATCGCTTCGTCTCCTATGCGTTTTTCCAAAATTGTTTTTAAGATTTCCTCATCTTTAGATGTTAAAATAAATCTGCCGCGGACATAGCGAGAGAGGTATGGGTACTTGTATTTACCGTTGCAAACATGAGAATTTTGTTTGCATTTCTCATGGTCTCCCATGTAGCAGTTCGGAATTGCATCAATCGCCTTTGCAGCCAGTCTTTTCATGCTTGCTGTGTCATTTCCGCATTTAATGGAAATATGGTGTGCCTCAGCCTGTGCTCTGTGACTCACGTCATCAGCAAATCGGTCCTGTACTCTGTTTCGGTCTCTTGCACTGTTCCCAGGGAACATGTCACTGCTAAAGTTTGCTCGGCTGACTGCCGCACAAAGCGAGCGGTTCAAGTGGGATGGGTCCAGCAGACTTTCCATTTCCTTTCCCGTTCTTCTTCTCATGACAGAATTCATTCCTTTTGCTAGACAGCCGTCAGCGTCTGTTGTTATTCTATCCACAAGAACTGGTTCCGTGCACTCCAAAAGTTTAGTCGCACATCGAACACCCCCTTCTCTCTCATCTCCCATATTGAAATGCGCTGGACGAGTAGCTGTGCACTTGTCGCCGTGCTTAGCGGATGTGCATTGTTGACCGAATGATGATGGTGACATTTCACCACTTTTACAAAGCTTGTTTTCTTGATGGTACATTATAACAAACTTTGAAGTAGTTGCGTTCTCGCACACGGTGTCTCTTGTCTGTGTTGCAGGAACAAATGTTTTTTTTTTCCTACAGTTGCGCAGGGGATTATTATACTGCCTGTCCATTTCAACTGCAATTGGACTTTCTCGTTCAAAGCCTTGGAGCTCACGGATGTCTTTCACTAGTTTCCTCTTGTCTGCCATGTCTCTGATATTTTCATTTTTGATAATTTCACCACATTTGTTCGAAATTTTTTGCAGCCCACTAGTGCATGGTACAGCTGTGTCCATTGATGTCAAGAGCCTCCTCGCACCTGCGGTTGCAATGCCAGTGTTCTGCAGGCCAACTTGGAAAGACATGTTTGGGGTTGCAGTGCGTCGTCCCCGCTTCCTACCCTCGTTAGCTATCTCACTGTAAAGTTTTGTCTTTTGTGTTTTAAAACCACACTTTTTGCAGGACATTACCTCTGAGACGGCTAAACCTCTACGCTCTTCTGCCTCAGCCAATAGTTTAGGTTGACCATCACACTTAGGATGTGTTTGTTGATGATCAAGTACAGCTTGTGCACCCAGCTCTAGAGCTGAGTTGATGTCTACAAAACGATAACCTCCTCCTTGGTGATCAGTTCCTCTCTTGGGCAGTGGCTGGCCACATTTGTTGGCTATTGGGATCACTCCCTTGAGCTGGATCTTGTCAACTGGAGCCATTTCTACAACTTTTGGGCGAAGGAGCATCACATTTCTGCGGTTGTCTTGTTCCATCTGTGCTGCAATGTGGCAGAAATCTCCTCGCTCCGTATTTGGGGCGGCTAAACTCAACTGCTGATGGGTTGGCCTGACATACCGTGGTGTAGGTATACTTTGAGTTTCACTGCCTTTGTCTTGTAGTGAATTAAATTTATTTTTCGGCTTGAACCAAGTTTTTTGCATCTTGAAAATGCCGCGTCTAGCTCTACCCATTTTTATGGCAATGGATTTGTTACAAACATTGAATGGCATCCATCATAAGTGATCTCACATTAATTGTGGTCTAAAGCAAAAATACTTTTAGAGTTCTCCCGATGCACAAGCTAGCGTATCAGGGCCGACACTACGCTGAACGCACAAATTTCGGCCGATATGCCCAAAAAAAATTTTTTTTTTTTTTTTTTTCAATTTCAGATAAATTTCACAAAAATTCATCAAGATAAAACCATTGCCAATGCTCCATATTGGACAGTAGGACCTGTGAAAAGGCCCCCATCCCAGGGGAATTGTCTAAGATAATAGCCATCTGTTTCTGGATAGAGTTATAACTTGTCCCCATCAACCAGAAACAATCATAATGGTTTGGCCTTTTTCAACATGCCCCGCCCACGCCCCGCCCACCCTTTCCCCCTTTTACCCCGTTCCAGAGGTAGAATACAATTTGAAAGGGCAGTTAAATGTACAAAAAGTGACCTATGTGTTTTCTAGATTTTATAAAGCTCCCCATTTTAGACTAATATGAATGCATGGTTAGAATAATTAAAGGGAAAGCAAAATGTGACCCCCCCCCCCCCCCCCCGGCCAGCCCCCTTCCATGTTTACAGCTTGTTCATGCCAATTAACCCCTTCTTAATGATTAATTAAATAACTTGTAAGGTTTTTATGATCCTGTGATAAAAAAGAGACATGTTAATAACTTTTTGAGTGAGGACTTGGATATAACTTCTGACTTGTCCTTAGAATGTACACAGTGTGTCGTGCAGGTTTTTCTTCTCGCATAGTGCTTAGAGTACATGTAAATGCTCCAACATGTTTGACCTTGTTGTAGACGAACGCAATAACATTTCACATTTTTTTTTCCAGATATCAAGTCAGTGACTTATTCTCAACAATTTAAGCATAATTTTTTAACCATAAAGAATAATTAAGTGCCCTTATAGGGTGCACCACACTAAATAAGCCAGAATTAATGCGCCAAGCTACTTATCATAATTTGTAAACCCACAACTTATTTTTAATTATAACGTTTTGGGGGTCATGCAATTAATAGATTGTGTAAATATAAAAATCTATCACAACCTGGGGGTTCTGTGCTTCAACTTTTGAGGAGACTTGATAAATTTAGGCGTTAAAGTTGGCCCTATTTGACCGGGGAAGTGGAGAAGTGCTTCACGAAAACTGGCAGCAAGTCGGTTTTTGAAAAAAAAAAAAAATCGTGTTTTTTTCTTCTGGGGTAGTTAGCAAAAATTCCAAACGGCTGACCTGCCAAAAATTGAAAAGAATTCTGAAGTTTAGTTGTCCGGAAATATGTCTGATTGGTTTTCAAGAGGCTGAGAGACTTACACGATTTTTTGAGTATTTTTGAATAATTATCATTTAGCATTGGTTCCTATGGGAGATCATTTAGAGGGGTGCGCCCCTAAGTCTAGTGAGGAAAACAGTTTTGCGCCCTCAAGAGACTCTAGGGTTTCCTCTATCCTTGGCAAAGGAAAAGAGTCTTTCGTAGTCTTCGCGTTAATTCGTCTATAATCGACACAAAGACGAAGCTTGCCACTCTTTTTCCTTACCAAGACAACTGGACTCGCATATGGACTCATGGATTTTCTAATAATATTTCTATCCAAGAGGTCTTTTAACATCTGTTTGACCTCGTCCATTTGACTAGGAATTCCACCCGTCTATATGGTAAATTCACAGGCTGACTGTCACTAAGCTTTATTTCGTGGGGAATTAAATCGCAATATCCCACATCGTACGGTCCCATAGAGAAGGCATTCTCGTGTTTCTTTATAGTATTAGCCACTGCCAACGCTGCATCGTCATCAAGGTCCTTCAAACTATAAACAACATTTAGACAGTCAGGGATGATTTACTACCAGAGACTTAACAACCAGAACTCAGAAACTAAGAACGATAAATTCGTTGTTATTTTTTGAAAACAAATGGTATTTAAACCGCTGCAAGCAGTCATGTGACAATTCATACAGGTTTACTTTCGAGACACATTGTCAATGTAACTGTGAAGCTATCAATAAATGTACAATGAATGTACTGGTAAAATGTACACAATAGTGTCTAGACTCCGAAGTTTAATTTAGTACATACATTGTGTCAGACAATAAACCATTGCAAGCAGCCATGTGATAAATCATGATTGTTTTTATTTTCGAGACACATTTGTCAAGGTAACTGTGAAGCTATCAAATGTACAATGTATTGGTAAAATGTACACAATAGTGTCTAGACTCCGAAGTTTAATTTAGTACATACATTGTGTCAGACAATAAACCATTGCAAGCAGCCATGTGATAATGTTTACTTTCGAGACACATTTGTCAAGGTAACTGTGAAGCTATCAAATCGTCACCCACCGGTTCCACGAACTGACACACACGTAGACAGTAAAAAGTAACAATTGTAGAAAACGGCATCTAATGTTGAAGGCTTTTATAAAATACCGCTTTCCTTCAAAAAGTCACTAGTTTTCTTACAGTGGGAACTTGTTACTTTGAACTTCATATACATGGTGCTTATGACCGCTTTTTGTCCTAAATTAATAAGCAATAAAGTAAAACGTTTTGTGTTAGTACGTGAAATCAAAAATTGATGCAAAATGTTTTCGAGCTTGAAACATTAGTACCGTAGCTCACAGTATTCCGGGATGGGATGGGAAACAACTTCCGACTCGATCAAGCATATTCTGTAGATTTCAAAATTAAACTTATTTTGTTTGAAAATAGACGATTGATAGAGCGTGCTCTAACAGGGGGTGACTTCATAATTCCTTACATTATAACATCAGAGAACACATAAAGTAGCATACCGCGCCGCACAGTCTTATGGAGGTGTTTTTTTTACCACACAGGCCATAGAACAGAAATTGTGGCGAGCGAAATCTATTGACTTTACGTTGGGCACTGGTGACGTCATGATGACGTCGCACAATGTTTTAGCCTAACAAATACATCTACAGTATCCCACAAGTACACAATCGAAATACACAATCGAAAACAGTTGATCGGACTTAATATACTTTTCGAGATATGGTGGTCTCAAGATTTGCTAATTATATTCATGTCATAATGTATCATACAATAAATGTCAATGTACTGTGAAACTATCAAATGTACAAATGTATGTACTGGTTAAATGTACAAAATAGTGCCTGGACTCCAAAGTTTTATGTAGCGTTTAAATTGTATCAGTCAATAAACCATTGCAAGCAGTCATGCGACAATTAATGACCTATAACTTTAAAAATATCAAATGTGCAAATAAATGCAATGGGTGTACACAATAGTGTCTAGACTCCGAAGTTTCATGTAGTGTATACATTGTATGAGACAATTAACCATTGCAAGCAGTCATGCGACAAGTCATGAATGCTTACTTTCGAGACACATTTTGTCAATGTGACTGTAACAATCAAATCGTCACCGACGCCACACACACGTAGATCCCAGTGAAAAGTAACAATCGGAGAAAACGGCGTTCAATGTTGAACGCTTTTTTAAATCCCGCTTTCCTTCAAAACGCTTGGGTATTGTTAACTGGTTTTCTTACAGCGGAGACTTGATGCTTTGATTTTCATTTAAATGATGCTTTTGACTGCTTTTCGTCCTAAATTTGAGGGGAAAAAATGAAACTCTTTACGATACCAACCGCGTGTATTGAAAAACGGCTCATCATTCCCCCACCACCGGAACCGAACACCTTGAGTTTGTGGTATGACAAACTCTGAATCTCTAGTTTGATAAACACTATAACTAAAGCTTTTTGAACACTGTGAGTGCGTTCCGGTATTACTATATTTTTTGTGCATGTCCTCTAAAAAAACACTCTATATGATGCTTATATATACAAAACCATCAAAATGTTCTTTGTGGTCACACTAGTCTCATCTTATAGTCTGCTTGCACAAGGTTACACGTTTGATTCGCTTTTCCCCTACACACATGTAAAAAACTAAATTGCGAAAAAACATTGTTTGTAATGTCAAACAAGCCTTCTGTTAGATAATGTCCTCCAAAACCATCCCGACGAGCTGCTTGAAATATTCAATATGATTGTAATTAAACTATTGCCACAATTACGTGATGGTAAAAACAAAGATATCTACTGTGATAAAACTAAAAGACCTACAAATGATGTGAGGGTCACAATAGTATGTTTGAAGGTTGAGACAACGTGGCTGTCACAACATGAATACAAACATACAACGTAGTGACAACGTGAACACAAAAACTTAAACATTACGTTCTGACAATACCAAAATACAACAACAAGACAACATACAGCCGAAACTTAATAATTACGTTTTTATTGTTACCAAAGTACAACGTGAAGACAACGTGACTGCCACAACGCAAATACTATATTTATATAATACCGAAATACAACGTGAAGACAACGTGACTGCCACAACACAAATATGACGTTTTGATTATACCACAATGCAACGTGCAGACAACGTGCATGTCACAACATAATTACTACGTTGTTATGTAACCAAAATAAAACGTGTAGACAACGTGACTGCCAGAACGGCAAAACTACGTTTTAATAATACCAAAATACAACGTCAAGACAACGTGACTGCCACAGTGTAAATATGACGTTTTGATAAAACCAAAATGCAACGTGCAGACAACGTGCATGTCACAACATAATTACTACGTTTTAACGAGACCAAAAAATAACTTCTTCACAACGTTGGTGCCCTAACTTAAATACTATGTTGTAATAATACCTAAATACAATTAATGTTGTGAAAACGTTCGGTGAAAAACTTTTCGGTAATGTTGCATAAACTACCAACATGCAACCAAAGTACAACAGTGGTTAAAAATCATGTTAAGATCTGACGTTCATACAACGTCGTCAAAACGTTGTCAGCCCATCGACCAAATTGCAACCTTATCACAACGTTGTGCAATGTTGTAGCAACGTAATGTGTACTGTTAGCTGGGTAACACCCGGGGGCAACAAATAGGACGAACCATCGGGAAAATTAAACATCTCTCTATCATGAATGGATTGCCATTTTGGACCCTTCATCCACGACATGATCTGATGAGCACGACTCCGATGTATCGATCATGTCCACTACAACATTTCGAGTGGATACGAAAACATTGCCCTCTCGAACGTCTGTTACTACTTGGTCCTCCGTTACAACAGTTGAAGCGGTGGCAAGTCTCGTAAGCGCTGGAATGACGACATTTCTGGAACTCACATTGGCTACCAACACAGAAACGGAAGGTCCATTAACCTCCAATATACCCTCAACAACTGACCATTGACTTGCAAGATCAAGACCGACGTCTGTACTATCCTCTTCAGGAACAGTCTCCGACGCACATGGCTTGATCAAGACAGCCTTCCCCATGAAATCACTTTGCGATCCCCCCAAATTACATTTAATCAGCTTAGCACTATCTGGTGGGACAGTCTCACATTTTTGAGTCCAAGCCTCAGCTTTGTGATAATCAGACGCCCGTGTCTCATCAACATTCTGAACACCGCCAGATTCAACACCTCGAAACCAATCTGAACCCAAATGTCGAGCGCCAATATGTTTCAGCCTGGATGATATCTTCCGTAAAACATTACAGCCAAGGAGAACGGGGTATGACTCCTTTCTCCCCCCTGGTGCCGGAGTTTCTTCACGAGACACCCAAAAACTAGCCATGAATTTACGACCAAACACCTCAATTGGGGCCTCGAAAAAAAACCTCGACTGAAATACTAAGTCCATTAGCCCCGAACAACTTGATAAAGGTACCCACCTGATCTAGACACCCGACTTTTGCTGCTAAGTGCTCATGGTAGAAATCAGAAGAAATCAAGGACGTTTCTGCGCCGGTATCCAGTACACACTTTGCTGGAACACCATATATCAGAATTTCTGCAGATGGACTGCTAGAAAGCAGTTTCTGACAATCATCCTTATTAATCATCCTATCAATATCTAGGGAAATATTTTTCTTTAATTCTGTAGTCATAATAGCACTTGTTGGCTTGAGTGTTTCCTGTCTGATGGGTACCAAAGGTACCTCCGTCATCGTACCCTCTATGGCGGAGGCACGGCGTTTCCCGATGGCTGGGTTGATGGTGTCTGTGCGACTTGGTTCTTTTCTGTGTCGTTCATCTTCCGGAAACACGTACCGTTCTTCAGTGTGACCTCTTTTGTACAGGTGACATTGCTACGGGGAGGCCTGCTCTGGGATGAACCCCTGGCTGAAATCGTCTGCAATGAGTTAGACAACACCCCTAACTGCGTGTTTGTTGTTGTCTGCTGCTTTACAAGAGACTCAACCGCCGACTGAAGTCGCTTCTGCCCTTCCACTAGTTCGACCAGCAACTTTTGATTGTCCGGAACTGAATCATGGGATTGCTTCGTCGCATCCTTTGACCGTCCTCTCCGTTCCTTCGCCACTGAACTCACTTCTACCTCGATCTCTCCACCATCAGAATCCGAAAGAAAACTGAGGGCTAGCTCACGGAAATTATAGAAAGGTAAATCTGGGTGATCCATTGCTAGTCACCGGAGATCCCTTCTCACGGATACAACTCTCACACCTTTCATGAATTGCTCCCTCAGTGCATTTTCCTTAAGTTGTGACAGAGCAGCTTTTTCTCCTGACGATTCCTCTGCAGATGACTCCATAGTATTATAAAGGCGCATGAGTGCCCTACTGTACTCGGCCAATGTTTCATGGTCTCCCTGCACCCTGCAGTAAAAGGAAGCCTGCAATGACTGTACCGACTCCGGTGATCCAAACCTACGCCGCAATAATGCTGAGAGGTCCTCAAGACTTTCCCTCTCTTTTTCTGGACAACAGAGAACTTCCTCCTTAGCTTCACTCCCCAAGTGATCAATCGCTGTATTGATAATTTCGTCCTCAGAAAGGTTCAACTGCCTTGCGTATGTATTTAATTCGCTTAGCCACTCTTGCACTGTTGGGTCACCAACTTTACGAGGCGCCCCATTGAATTTGCCTAATTTTACAGGAGGTGCGCGTTGATATTTGAGGTTTTGGAAAGCCCCTGCTAACTCTGACAAAGCCTTATTTGATTGGGCCATGGCCTCTACGAATGCTTCGGGTACTGCCATTACGAAATGCTTTCAATGAATTAAACACCATCAAATACTCAGCACCGCACGCTAAGACTGTTACTTAGTAGCAACTCGCCTACAACAATTTACGCGAGGATACTTTCACATAAAGTATTTCAGCAAATTGGAAGCAGGATATCGTAATTAAAAAAAAACATGCACTAAGTATATAATACTGTGTGTCAGTTATAATACAAAAATAACTAGGCCTTCTTGGAAACCTCTATGTTTATTCATTACAAACGTGCACAGTGTATACCCGACGAACGTTGGTACATGATTCTGAAAATTTTGAGTTAACATGTTCGTGTAGCCATCCTTACAGCGATCATTTGACGTTTATCAGCATTGAGTGTACACAACGACTCTATTATCTAACGACTTGATTTCAAGTCTAGCATACTGGCCCTTAATCGTCGCGGGCGGCGCTTCGTGCTATTATTTTAATTTTCGTGCTTTATGTATTTTGGCATATTAGTATAGCTCCATGGTTCTATAAAAAGTGCGGCCTGGTCCTTAATCGTCGTAGGCGGCGCTTCGTTCAATATTATTTCTGTTTCGTTCTCTATATTTTTGTTTTTTTCTATATTTTTGTTTCGTTCTATATATTTTTGTTTCGTTCTATATATTTTTGTTTTGTTCTATATATATTGGTTTCATTCTATATACATTGGTTTCATTCTATTATTTTGGTTTTGTAATAAAGTCATAAACGGCGCCCCATAGAATTCCGCGCTTACGTCAAGCGTATTTCACGGGTAAGCAGGGAAGTTTTGCTTGTGCGTGTGCGTAGTCCATTACTATGCATTCTATGCTTACACAGCTAGCGCAGAAATTCGGCGCTTGCTCGGTAAGCGGAGAATGGTGATCGCAAGCGCGGAATTCGGCGGTAAGCAGAGCCATGAAATTTGGCCCTTATCCCGTGTTTCCAAGATACCTTATCTTGGAATTCCGTGTTTCCAAGAAACCTTATCATTGAATTCTGTGTTTCCAAGATACCTTATCATTGAATTCTGTGTTTCCAAGATACCTTATCATTGAAATCCGAGTTTCGGGCATACGGTATCATTGAATTCCATGTTTCAGAGATACCTTATTATTGAATTCCGTGTTTCCAGGAAAATATTCTGTGTTTCTGAGATAAATTATCTCTGTAACTCAGTAACGTGATGGCAATTTAAGCTTCCGTAGTACGGTGACCCAATTCACTGATAAGATCTAGTAAACTCGGAAGTCAATGACAAGGTATCTCAGTAACATGGGATTCACTGATAAGGTATCTCAGTATATAAACCCGGAATTCACTGATAAGGAATTCAATGATAAGGTATATCAGTAACCCGGAATTCAATGATGGTATCTCAGTATAACCCGGAATGCGATGAAAACAATTCTTTAGTAATCCACAATTCAATGAATATTAGGTATCTCAGGAGCACAGATTTCAATAAGGCATCTTTAGTAACACGGAATTCACTGACAAGGTATCTTTTTTTAAGTGAATTCGTGAATTCCGTGTTTCTAGGAAAAATATCTTTGAAATCCGTAATATATTTTGCATTTGTCTATGTTTCAACGAAATATACTATCGCGGTATTAAACAGGATGGTCATTTAAACTTCCGTATTTGACCAAGCCATGCAACGAATCAAGTTTATTAACCTGCGGAGCATGCAGAAAACAAAATATGCCAGTAGTTTGACCGAGCCATGCTACCAGTGAAGTGAGGGAAATATGGTTATAGGAGATATCTGGGGGTGACGGTCAAGGGGGGCAGTAGGGTGAGGGTATTATGGCAAAGGGGATCTTTATGGTGAGGGGGTACGGTCAAGGGGATCTGTAGGGTGAGGGGGTGACGGTCAAGGAGATCTCTAGGGTGAGGGGATTACGGTCAAGGAGATCTCTAGGGTGAGGGGGTGACGGTCAAGGGAATCTGTAGGGTGAGGGGATTACGGTCAAGGAGATCTCTAGGGTGAGGGGGTGACGGTCAAGGGAATCTGTAGGGTGAGGGGATTACGGTCAAGGAGATCTCTAGGGTAAGGTGATTATGGTCAAGAGGATCTTTAGGTTGATGAGATGATGGTCAAGGAATCTCCAGGGTGAGGGGACTATGGTCAAGGGAATATCTAGGGTTAGGGGGTGATGGTCAAGGGGATCACTACCTAGAGGGGGTGACAGTCAAGGGAATCTCTAGGGTGAGGGGATGACGTCAAGGGGATCTCTAGGGTGAGGGGGTGACGTCAAGGGGATCTCTAGGATGAGGGGGATGATGGTCAAGGGGATCTCTAGGGTGAGGGGGTGACGGTCAAGGGGATCACTAGGATGAGGGGGATGATGGTCAAGTGGATCTCTAGGGTGAGGGGGTACTTCAAGGGGATCTCTGGTCAAGTGGATCTCTAGGGTGAGGGGGTACTTCAAGGGGATCTCTAGGGTGAGGGGGTGACTTCAAGGGGATCTCAAGGGTGAGGGGGTGACGTCAAGGGGATCTCTAGGGTGATCAGAGGGGTGACGTCAAGGGGGTGACGTCAAGGGGATCTCTAGGGTGAGGGGATGACGTCAAGGGGATCTCTAGGGTGAGGGGGTGACGTCAAGGGGATCTCTAGGATGAGGGGGATGATGGTCAAGGGGATCTCTAGGGTGAAGGGGTGACGTCAAGGGGATCTCTAGGGTGAGGGGTGACGTCAAGGGGATCTCTAGGGTGAGGGGATGACGTCAAGGGGATCTCTAGGGTGAGGGGTGACGTCAAGGGGGTGACGTCAAATGGATCTCTAGGGTGAGGGGATGACGTCAAGGGGATCTCTAGGGTGAGGGGATGACGTCAAGGGGATCTCTAGGGTGAGGGGTGACTTCAAGGGGATCTCTAGGATGAGGGGGGTGATGGTCAAGGGGATCTCTAGGGTGAGGGGGTGACGGTCAAGGGGATCACTAGGATGAGGGGTGACTTCAAGGGTTTCTCTAGGGTGAGGGGGTGATGGTCAAGGGGATCTATAGAGTTAGGGGGTGACGTCAAGGGGATCTCTAAGGTTAGGGGGTGATGGTCAAGGGGATCTCTTGGGTGATGAGGGGATGACGTCAAGGGGATCTCTAGGGTGAGGGGTGGTTGTCAAGGGGATCTCTTGGTGAGGGGGTAACAGTCAAGGGAATCTCTAGGGTGAGGGGATGACGTCAAGGGGATCTCTAGGGTGAGGGGGTGACGTCAAGGGGATCTCTAGGATGAGGGGGATGATGGTCAAGGGGATCTCTAGGGTGAGGGGGTGACGGTCAAGGGGATCACTAGGATGAGGGGGATGATGGTCAAGGGGATCTCTAGGGTGAGGGGATGACGTCAAGGGGATCTCTAGGGTGAGGGGATGACGTCAAGGGGATCTCTAGGGTGAGGGGTGACTTCAAGGGGATCTCTAGGGTCAAGGGGATCTCTAGGGTCAAGGGGATCTCTAGGGTGAGGGGGTGACGATCAAGGGGATCACTAGGATGAGGGGTGACTTCAAGGGTTTCTCTAGGGTGAGGGGGTGATGGTCAAGGGGATCTATAGAGTTAGGGGGTGACGTCAAGGTGATCTATAAGGTTAGGGGGTGATGGTCAAGGGGATCTCTTGGGTGAGGGGATGACGTCAAGGGGATCTCTAGGGTGAGGGGTGGTTGTCAAGGGGATCTCTACGGTGAGGGGGTGACAGTCAAGGGAATCTCTAGGGTGAGGGGATGACGTCAAGGGGATCTCTAGGGTGAGGGGTGACGTCAAGGGGATCTCTAGGATGAGGGGGATGATGGTCAAGGGGATCTCTAGGGTGAGGGGGTGACGGTCAAGGGGATCACTAGGATGAGAGGGATGATGGTCAAGGGGATCTCTAGGGTGAGGGGTGACTTCAAGGGGATCTCTAGGGTGAGGGGGTGACGTCAAGGGGATCTCTAGGGTGAGGGGTGACATCAAGGGGATCTCTAGGGTGAGGGGTGACGTCAAGGCGGTGACGTCAAGGGGATCTCTAGGGTGAGGGGTGACGTCAAGGGGGTGACGTCAAGGGGATCTCTAGGGTGAGGGGATGACATCAAGGGGATCTCTAGGGTGAGAGGATGACGTCAAGGGGATCTCTAGGGTGAGGGGGTGACTTCAAGGGGATCTCTAGGATGAGGGGTGTGATGGTCAAGGGGATCTCTAGGGTGAGGGGGTGACGGTCAAGGGGATCACTAGGATGAGGGGGGTGACTGCAAGGGGATCTCTAGGGTGAGGGGTGACGTCAAGGGGGTGACGTCAAGGGGATCTCTTCGGTGAGGGTTTCTCTAGGGTGAGGGGGTGATGGTCAAGGGGATCTATAGAGTTAGGGGGTGACATCAAGGGGATCTCTAAGGTTAGGGGGTGATGGTCAAGGGGATCTCTTGGGTGAGGGGATGACGTCAAGGGGATCTCTAGGGTGAGGGGTGGTTGTCAAGGGGATCTCTACGGTGAGGGGGTGACAGTCAAGGGAATCTTTAGGGTGAGGGGATGACGTCAAGGGGATCTCTAGGGTGAGGGGGTGACGTCAAGGGGATCTCTAGGATGAGGGGGATGATGGTCAAGGGGATCTCTAGGGTGAGGGGGTGACGGTCAAGGGGATCACTAGGATGAGGGGGATGATGGTCAAGGGGATCTCTAGGGTGAGGGGGTGACGTCAAGGGGATCTCTAGGGTGAGGGCGTGACGTCAAGGGGATCTCTAGGGTGAGGGCGTGACGTCAAGGGGTTCTCTAGGGTGAGGGGTGACGTCAAGGGGATCTCTAGGGTGAGGGGCGACGTCAAGGCGGTGACGTCAAGGGGATCTCTAGGGTGAGGGGTGACGTCAAGGGGGTGACGTCAAGGGGATCTCTAGGATGAGGGGGATGATGGTCAAGGGGATCTCTAGGGTGAGGGGTGACTTCAAGGGGATCTCAAGGGTGAGAGGGTGACGTCAAGGGGATCTCTAGGGTGAGGGGTGACGTCAAGGGGGTGACGTCAAGGGGATCTCTAGGGTGAGGGGATGACGTCAAGGGGATCTCTAGGGTGAGGGGGTGACATCAAGGGGATCTCTAGGATGAGGGGGATGATGGTCAAGGGAATCTCTAGGGTGAGGGAGTGACTTCAAGGGGATCTCTAGGGTGAGGGGGTGACGTCAAGGGGATCTCTAGGGTGAGGGGATGACGTCAAGGGGATCTCTAGGGTGAGGGGTGGTTGTCAAGGGGATCTCTACGGTGAGGGGGTGACAGTCAAGGGAATCTCTAGGGTGAGGGGATGACGTCAAGGGGATCTCTAGGGTGAGGGGGTGACGTCAAGGGGATCTCTAGGATGAGGGGGATGATGGTCAAGGGGATCTCTAGGGTGAGGGGGTGACGGTCAAGGGGATCACTAGGATGAGGGGGATGATGGTCAAGGGGATCTCTAGGGTGAGGGGGTGACTTCAAGGGGATCTCTAGGGTGAGGGGGTGACGTCAAGGGGATCTCTAGGGTGAGGGGTGACGTCAAGGGGGTGACGTCAAGGGGATCTCTAGGGTGAAGGGATGACGTCAAGGGGATCTCTAGGGTGAGGGGTGGTTGTCAAGGGAATCTCTACGGTGAGGGGGTGACAGTCAAGGGAATCTCTAGGGTGAGGGGATGACGTCAAGGGGATCTCTAGGGTGAGGGGGTGACGTCAAGGGGATCTCTAGGATGAGGGGGATGATGGTCAAGGGGATCTCTAGGGTGGGGGGTGACGGTCAAGGGGATCACTAGGATGAGGGGGATGATGGTCAAGGGGATCTCTAGGGTGAGGGGGTGACTTCAAGGGGATCTCTAGGGTGAGGGGTGACGTCAAGCGGGTGACGTCAAGGGGATCTCTAGGATGAGGGGGATGATGGTCGAGGGGATCTCTAGGGTGAGGGGGTGACTTCAAGGGGATCTCAAGGGTGAGGGGGTGACGTCAAGGGGATCTCTAGGGTGAGGGGTGACGTCAAGGGGGTGACGTCAAGGGGATCTCTAGGGTGAGAGGATGACGTCAAGGGGATCTCTAGGGTGAGGGGGTGACGTCAAGGGGATCTCTAGGATGAGGGGGATGATGGTCAAGGGAATCTCTAGGGTGAGGGGGTGACTTCAAGGGGATCTCTAGGGTGAGGGGGTGACGTCAAGGGGATCTCTAGGGTGAGGGGTGACGTCAAGGGGGTGACGTCAAGGGGATCTCTAGGGTGAGGGGATGACGTCAAGGGGATCTCTAGGGTGAGGGGTGACGTCAAGGGGGTGACGTCAAGGGGGTGACGTCAAGGGGATCTCTAGGGTGAGGGGATGACGTCAAGGGGATCTCTAGGGTGAGGGGATGACGTCAAGGGGATCTCTAGGGTGAGGGGATGACGTCAAGGGGATCTCTAGGGTGAGGGGGTGACTTCAAGGGGATCTCTAGGATGAGGGGGGTGATGGTCAAGGGGATCTCTAGGGTGAGGGGGTGACGGTCAAGGGGATCACTAGGATGAGGGGGTGACTTCAAGGGGATCTCTAGGGTGAGGTGTGACGTCAAGGGGGTGATGTCAAGGGGATCTCTTCGGTGAGGGTTTCTCTAGGGTGAGGGGGTGATGGTCAAGGGGATCTCTAGAGTTAGGGGGGTGACGTCAAGGGGATCTCTAAGGTTAGGAGGTGATGGTCAAGGGGATCTCTTGGGTGAGGGGATGACGTCAAGGGGATCTCTAGGGTGAGGGGTGGTTGTCAAGGGGATCTCTTGGTGAGGGGGTAACAGTCAAGGGAATCTCTAGGGTGAGGGGATGACGTCAAGGGGATCTCTAGGGTGAGGGGGTGACGTCAAGGGGATCTCTAGGATGAGGGGGATGAACGTCAAGGGGATCTCTAGGATGAGGGGGATGATGGTCAAGGGGATCTCTAGGGTGAGGGGGTGACGGTCAAGGGGATCACTAGGATGAGGGGGATGATGGTCAAGTGGATCTCTAGGGTGAGGGGGTACTTCAAGGGGATCTCTGGTCAAGTGGATCTCTAGGGTGAGGGGGTACTTCAAGGGGATCTCTAGGGTGAGGGGGTGACTTCAAGGGGATCTCAAGGGTGAGGGGGTGACGTCAAGGGGATCTCTAGGGTGATCAGAGGGGTGACGTCAAGGGGGTGACGTCAAGGGGATCTCTAGGGTGAGGGGATGACGTCAAGGGGATCTCTAGGGTGAGGGGGTGACGTCAAGGGGATCTCTAGGATGAGGGGGATGATGGTCAAGGGGATCTCTAGGGTGAAGGGGTGACGTCAAGGGGATCTCTAGGGTGAGGGGTGACGTCAAGGGGATCTCTAGGGTGAGGGGATGACGTCAAGGGGATCTCTAGGGTGAGGGGTGACGTCAAGGGGGTGACGTCAAATGGATCTCTAGGGTGAGGGGATGACGTCAAGGGGATCTCTAGGGTGAGGGGATGACGTCAAGGGGATCTCTAGGGTGAGGGGTGACTTCAAGGGGATCTCTAGGATGAGGGGGGTGATGGTCAAGGGGATCTCTAGGGTGAGGGGGTGACGGTCAAGGGGATCACTAGGATGAGGGGTGACTTCAAGGGTTTCTCTAGGGTGAGGGGGTGATGGTCAAGGGGATCTATAGAGTTAGGGGGTGACGTCAAGGGGATCTCTAAGGTTAGGGGGTGATGGTCAAGGGGATCTCTTGGGTGATGAGGGGATGACGTCAAGGGGATCTCTAGGGTGAGGGGTGGTTGTCAAGGGGATCTCTTGGTGAGGGGGTAACAGTCAAGGGAATCTCTAGGGTGAGGGGATGACGTCAAGGGGATCTCTAGGGTGAGGGGGGTGACGTCAAGGGGATCTCTAGGATGAGGGGGATGATGGTCAAGGGGATCTCTAGGGTGAGGGGGTGACGGTCAAGGGGATCACTAGGATGAGGGGGATGATGGTCAAGGGGATCTCTAGGGTGAGGGGATGACGTCAAGGGGATCTCTAGGGTGAGGGGATGACGTCAAGGGGATCTCTAGGGTGAGGGGTGACTTCAAGGGGATCTCTAGGGTCAAGGGGATCTCTAGGGTCAAGGGGATCTCTAGGGTGAGGGGGTGACGATCAAGGGGATCACTAGGATGAGGGGTGACTTCAAGGGTTTCTCTAGGGTGAGGGGGTGATGGTCAAGGGGATCTATAGAGTTAGGGGGTGACGTCAAGGTGATCTATAAGGTTAGGGGGTGATGGTCAAGGGGATCTCTTGGGTGAGGGGATGACGTCAAGGGGATCTCTAGGGTGAGGGGTGGTTGTCAAGGGGATCTCTACGGTGAGGGGGTGACAGTCAAGGGAATCTCTAGGGTGAGGGGATGACGTCAAGGGGATCTCTAGGGTGAGGGGTGACGTCAAGGGGATCTCTAGGATGAGGGGGATGATGGTCAAGGGGATCTCTAGGGTGAGGGGGTGACGGTCAAGGGGATCACTAGGATGAGAGGGATGATGGTCAAGGGGATCTCTAGGGTGAGGGGTGACTTCAAGGGGATCTCTAGGGTGAGGGGGTGACGTCAAGGGGATCTCTAGGGTGAGGGGTGACATCAAGGGGATCTCTAGGGTGAGGGGTGACGTCAAGGCGGTGACGTCAAGGGGATCTCTAGGGTGAGGGGTGACGTCAAGGGGGTGACGTCAAGGGGATCTCTAGGGTGAGGGGATGACATCAAGGGGATCTCTAGGGTGAGAGGATGACGTCAAGGGGATCTCTAGGGTGAGGGGGTGACTTCAAGGGGATCTCTAGGATGAGGGGTGTGATGGTCAAGGGGATCTCTAGGGTGAGGGGGTGACGGTCAAGGGGATCACTAGGATGAGGGGGGTGACTGCAAGGGGATCTCTAGGGTGAGGGGTGACGTCAAGGGGGTGACGTCAAGGGGATCTCTTCGGTGAGGGTTTCTCTAGGGTGAGGGGGTGATGGTCAAGGGGATCTATAGAGTTAGGGGGTGACATCAAGGGGATCTCTAAGGTTAGGGGGTGATGGTCAAGGGGATCTCTTGGGTGAGGGGATGACGTCAAGGGGATCTCTAGGGTGAGGGGTGGTTGTCAAGGGGATCTCTACGGTGAGGGGGTGACAGTCAAGGGAATCTTTAGGGTGAGGGGATGACGTCAAGGGGATCTCTAGGGTGAGGGGGTGACGTCAAGGGGATCTCTAGGATGAGGGGGATGATGGTCAAGGGGATCTCTAGGGTGAGGGGGGTGACGGTCAAGGGGATCACTAGGATGAGGGGGATGATGGTCAAGGGGATCTCTAGGGTGAGGGGGTGACGTCAAGGGGATCTCTAGGGTGAGGGCGTGACGTCAAGGGGATCTCTAGGGTGAGGGCGTGACGTCAAGGGGATCTCTAGGGTGAGGGCGTGACTTCAAGGGGATCTCTAGGGTGAGGGGTGACGTCAAGCGGGTGACGTCAAGGGGATCTCTAGGATGAGGGGGATGATGGTCGAGGGGATCTCTAGGGTGAGGGGGTGACTTCAAGGGGATCTCAAGGGTGAGGGGGTGACTTCAAGGGGATCTCAAGGGTGAGGGGGTGACGTCAAGGGGATCTCTAGGGTGAGGGGTGACGTCAAGGGGGTGACGTCAAGGGGATCTCTAGGGTGAGAGGATGACGTCAAGGGGATCTCTAGGGTGAGGGGGTGACGTCAAGGGGATCTCTAGGATGAGGGGGATGATGGTCAAGGGAATCTCTAGGGTGAGGGGGTGACTTCAAGGGGATCTCTAGGGTGAGGGGGTGACGTCAAGGGGATCTCTAGGGTGAGGGGTGACGTCAAGGGGGTGACGTCAAGGGGATCTCTAGGGTGAGGGGATGACGTCAAGGGGATCTCTAGGGTGAGGGGTGACGTCAAGGGGGTGACGTCAAGGGGATCTCTAGGGTGAGGGGATGACGTCAAGGGGATCTCTAGGGTGAGGGGATGACGTCAAGGGGATCTCTAGGGTGAGGGGATGACTTCAAGGGGATCTCTAGGGTGAGGGGTGACGTCAAGCGGGTGACGTCAAGGGGATCTCTAGGATGAGGGGGATGATGGTCGAGGGGATCTCTAGGGTGAGGGGGTGACTTCAAGGGGATCTCAAGGGTGAGGGGGTGACGTCAAGGGGATCTCTAGGGTGAGGGGTGACGTCAAGGGGGTGACGTCAAGGGGATCTCTAGGGTGAGAGGATGACGTCAAGGGGATCTCTAGGGTGAGGGGGTGACGTCAAGGGGATCTCTAGGATGAGGGGGATGATGGTCAAGGGAATCTCTAGGGTGAGGGGGTGACTTCAAGGGGATCTCTAGGGTGAGGGGGTGACGTCAAGGGGATCTCTAGGGTGAGGGGTGACGTCAAGGGGGTGACGTCAAGGGGATCTCTAGGGTGAGGGGATGACGTCAAGGGGATCTCTAGGGTGAGGGGTGACGTCAAGGGGGTGACGTCAAGGGGATCTCTAGGGTGAGGGGATGACGTCAAGGGGATCTCTAGGGTGAGGGGATGACGTCAAGGGGATCTCTAGGGTGAGGGGATGACGTCAAGGGGATCTCTAGGGTGAGGGGGTGACTTCAAGGGGATCTCTAGGATGAGGGGGGTGATGGTCAAGGGGATCTCTAGGGTGAGGGGGTGACGGTCAAGGGGATCACTAGGATGAGGGGGTGACTTCAAGGGGATCTCTAGGGTGAGGTGTGACGTCAAGGGGGTGATGTCAAGGGGATCTCTTCGGTGAGGGTTTCTCTAGGGTGAGGGGGTGATGGTCAAGGGGATCTCTAGAGTTAGGGGGGTGACGTCAAGGGGATCTCTAAGGTTAGGAGGTGATGGTCAAGGGGATCTCTTGGGTGAGGGGATGACGTCAAGGGGATCTCTAGGGTGAGGGGTGGTAACTTCAAGGGGATCTCTACGGTGAGGGGGTGATGGTCAAGGGAATCTGTAGGGTGAGGGGATTACGGTCAAGGGGATTTCTAGGGTGAGGGGTGATGGTCAAGGGAATCTGTAGGGTGAGGGGGATGACAGCAATGGGATCTCTAGGGTGAGGAAGGTGACTTCAAGGGGATTTCTACGGTGAAGGGACTATGGTCAAGGGAATCTCTAGGGTGAGGGGGTGATTGTCAAGGTGATCATTGGGCCGGGTGAGGGTATTATGGCCAAGGGGATATCTAGGGTGAGGAGGTAATGGTCAAGGGGATCACTTCCTTGAGGGGATGACAGTCAAGGGAACCTCTAGGGTGAGGGGATGACGTCAAGGGGATCTATAGGGTGAGGTTATTACGGTCAAGTGGACCTCTAGGGTAAGGGGGTGATTGCCAAGGGATCTCTTGGGTAAGGGGGTGATGGTCAAGAAGATCTCTAGGGTGGGGGGGGGGATGACGTCAAGGGGATCTTTACAGTGAGGGGTTGATGGTCAAGGGAATCTGTAGGGTGAGGGGATTACGGTCAAGGGGATTTCTAGGGTGAGGGGTGATGGTCAAGGGAATCTGTAGGGTGAGGGGGATGACAGCAATGGGATCTCTAGGGTGAGGAAGGTGACTTCAAGGGGATTTCTACGGTGAAGGGACTATGGTCAAGGGAATCTCTAGGGTGAGGGGGTGATTGTCAAGGTGATCATTTGGGTGAGGGTATTATGGCCAAGGGGATATCTAGGGTGAGGAGGTAATGGTCATCAAGGGGATCACTTCCTAGAGGGGATGACAGTCAAGGGAACCTCTAGGGTGAGGGGATGACGTCAAGGGGATCTATATAGGGTGAGGTTATTACGGTCAAGTGGACCTCTAGGGTAAGGGGGTGATTGCCAAGGGATCTCTTGGGTAAGGGGGTGATGGTCAAGAAGATCTCTAGGGTGGGGGGGGGGGACGACGTCAAGGGGATCTTTACAGTGAGGGGTTGATGGTCAAGGGAATCTCTAGGGTGAGGGGGTCGATTGTCGAGAGGATCAATACCTCGAGGGGATGACAGTCAAGGGAATCTCTAGGGTGAGGGGATGACGGTCAAGGGGATCACTAGGGTGAGGGGATACTTCAAGCGGAACTCTAGGGTGAGGGGGTGACGTCAAGGGGGTGACGTCAAGGGGATCTCTTCGGTGAGGGTTTCTCTAGGGTGAGGGGGTGACGTCAAGGGGATCTCTAGGGTTAGGGGATGACGTCAAGGGGATCTCTAGGGCGAGGGGCGATTGTCAAGGGGATTTCTAGGGTGAGGGGGGTGATGGTCAAGGGAATCTGTGGGTGATCGAGGGGATGACAGCAATGGGATCTCTAGGGTGAGGAAGGTGACGTCAAGGGGATTTCTACGGTGAAGGGACTATGGTCAAGGGAATCTCTAGGGTGAGGGGGTGATTGTCGAGGTGATCATTAAGGTGAGGGTATTATGGCTAAGGGGATATCTAGGGTGAGGGGGTAATGGTCATATGGGGATCACTTCCTAGAGGGGATGACAGTCAAGGGAACCTCTAGTGTGAGGGGATGACGTCAAGGGGATCAATAGGGTGAGGTTATTACGGTCAAGTGGACCCCTAGGGTAAGGGGGTGATTGCTAAGGGGATCTCTTGGGTAAGGGGGTGATGGTCAAGAAGATCTCTAGGGTGGGGGGATGACGTCAAGGGGATCTCTATACGGTGAGGGGTTAATGGTCAAGGGAATCTCTAGGGTGAGGGTATATTATGGCCAAGGGGATTTCTATGGTGAGGGGGTGATTGTCGAGAGGATCAACCTCGAGGGGATGACAGTCAAGGGAATCTCTAGGGTGAGGGGATGACGTCAAGGTGATCTCTAGGGTGAGGGGTGACGGTCAAGGGAATCTGTAGGGTGAGGTGATTATGGTCAAGGGGATCTTTAGGTTGATGAGATGATGGTCAAGGAATCTCCAGGGTGAGGGGACTATGGTCAAGGGAATCTCTAGGGTTAGGGGGTGATGGTCAAGGGGATCACTACCTAGAGGGTATGACAGTCAAGGGAATCTCTAGGGTGTGGGGATGACGTCAAGGGAATCTCTAGGGTGAGGGGGTGACGTAAAGGGGGTGACATCAAGGGGATCTCTTCGGTGAGGGTTTCTCTAGAGTGAGGGGGTGATGGTCAAGGGGATCTCTAGCGTTAAGGGGTGACGTCAAGGGGATCTCTAGGGTGAGGGGTAATGGTCAAGGGGATCTCTAGGGTGAGGGGATGACGTCAAGGGGATCTCTAGGGTGAGGGGTGATTGTCAAGGGGATCTCTACGGTGAGGGGTGATGGTCAAGGGAATCTGTAGGGTGAGGGGATTACGGAAAAGGGGATTTCTAGGGCGAGGGGTGATGGTCAAGGGAATCTGTAGGGTGAGGAAGGTGACGTCAAGGAGATTTCTACGGTGAGGGGACTATGGTCAAGGAAATCTCTAGGGTGAGGGGGTGATGGTCAAGGGGATTACTTCCTAGAGGGGATGACAGTCAAGGGAATCTCTAGGGTGGGGGATGACGTCAAGGGGATCTCTTTGGATGAGGGGTGATGGTCAAGGGAATCTCTAGGGTGAGGGGGTGATTGTACAGGGGAACAGTAGGGTGAGAGTATATTATGGCCAAGGGGATCTCTACGGTGAGGGGGTGATTGACAAAAGGGATCTCTAGGGTGAGGTTATTACGGTCAAGGGGTTCTCTAGGGTGAGGAGATGATGGTCAAGGAATCTCTCGATTGATGGGAGTTCGATCAAAGGGATCTTGGGTGAGGGGTTTAAAGTCAAGGCGATCTCTAGAGTGAGGAGACGATGGCCAATGGGATCTCTATGGTGAGGAGATGATGGTCAAGGAGATCTCTAGGGTGAGGTGATTGGCCAAGGGAATCTCTAGTGTGAGGTTTATTACGGTGGTCAAGGGTCTAATATCAACTAAGGGAAGCGTAAGGAGCGTCGTGCACACTATGAAGAGACGTCTGTATTGCTTTGTTCCAAAAACAAACAATTGTAGAGTTCCTTTTAGTGTTCGAAAAAGTGAAGCGTCTCAACTCAAGGTTATTAAAAGTTCTTGACATTCTCAGAAGTCTTTCGGGGGTAAATTTTCAGCGCACGACTCTGAATTATACTCCATCAAGTCATTTTATAAAGTTCAAATTTAAATGTATATAAAAATTGGCACATTAAAGGCAGAAAACACAAATCTGATGATTTCTTTCAAGAAATATAGTCCTTAATAATCCTTACAATTTATTTATTACACAAACACACAAATATTGCGTAGAACATTTTAACAGTTTATACAATTGACATTACTAAAACTTAATTTTCACTGAGTGTTTACACAGTGCACAGTGGATCGTTCAGATCAGCGCAAGCGATTTAGACCCCCATGATGTTTAAATGAACCTGCTAGTTGCGCTTAAATGTTGACTCCTTTTCAAATACAGACATTACTTTAAGAAATAGTCAGATGTACACTAAAAGTTGTGTGTAAAGTATTGGAGAAGTCCATGGTGAGGTTCCAAGCACTGCATTAAAATTAGATCCAAACAACGAAGTTATTTTTTTAATAGACGCGTTTGACATCCAAGTATTCGAGGCTGCATATTATAGCTCCGATCCGGTAAACAATATTGCACATTTTTACACACATTTTGTGTGAAAATTACCGCTCCTAATCAGAATAAAAATAAAAAAAATCCACAAACTCTAATCGCTTACAATAATGGGCATTGTGTTTCCTCCCTTTCCACAGCGGTTGAATCTCTCGTGTCCCGTAAATGATCAAGTAATACAAGTAATACTATGCACAGTAAACTTTTAAAATTCGCAAGGCATCTGGACATTAACACGGGGACATGGAGGTACTGACTCGTCCATCAAATTCCATCTGGAGTGTGTAAAAACGTTACGTACAAGTTACTTGCAAAAACTAAATCTTACTCAAAACAGGATTCCATCAACTTTCCATGTAATCATAACAGTTACCGGTATCTATTGATGGGTATAGTTTATAACAACAATGTATTTATACTATATTATGTGAAACACCATTGCCCTGTGGCTTCAACAACACAACCGCAGATTGCTGTGTGTTTTACTTTTTAATGTTTTCTCCAGTTGGAATATAGTATTAATTAACTTCAACGTGAGAAATAATACCCCAAAATACTACTACCCTGGACAATCTTGCCTACAACTCCCCCTGGAGGCCAAATGTAAGGTAACCACTAATTACATAGGCTTACTCTTATAACAACTACACATAACATACATGACTATTTACACGGCATTATAACGTGAATTTCACTGGGGGTTTTATGACGTGTCTGTTAACCATTCAGTCATACATTTTCAATGGTGTGACACATCCTTGGAAAATTGACTGGATATAATTATCGTTCTCCATTGGTTGCGAGGTGCGTCCTAATTAGCGGCTACGGCTGTTGCTAAGGCTGTTGCTATGGTCAGTTCAGTCAAAGCCTTTTATAAGAATTGTTCATGTCTCTATTAAATGGTCTGCAGTGTGGTATTGTTTTGAAGTACGCTGGTACAAAATTACTGACACAGAAAATGATATAAGTAAGTATCGGTTCATAATAAAACATCCTTCAAAAATCACATAATATAGGCTGCTTACGTTTGCATCCATACAGTAAACAAAAATTGCTGGACGGTTCGACTGTCTTTCTTTATTACCATAAGAGCGCTCTGTGTATACTAGCCTTGTCCAAGGCTCTAAGCACGCCCTCTTCACCACTATATACCTCTTATATTCGGCGTAAAACAATTATTTTGAGGGAAATTGGCCCATAATAAGAACTATGACTTAGTATCTCATGGGCATGAGGGTTCGGAGTTTATTGACCCAATTCACCTGACGTCACCATCACAACATTCTAAGTTGACAAAGCGTAGGGATTCAATTTTGAGACGATCTCAGCACGAGACCCGATTGAAAAATACATCGTAAAAACAGGGTGAAAATGTAATCACAGTCAGGTGATAGCATTTTGGAGAAAACACGGAATAACGTTTTTCTATTGTAAAGGGATTTTGTGCACTTTCATCGTTCAGTGGTCAACTTTCTCGCAAATCTTAGTTGCACTCGGTGCATGGTACTCGTGCTGTAGCTTTCAGATTGAACATTTTCGGTGTATGTTTTTAGCCCCGCCGATTATTAACAACCTTCAACTTTTAATATTCATAAGACCCTTACTTTAGTTCAGTTTATCCAGTATCCAGGACTTAGCGGCGAATCCAAAATCGGTAAGGAACCTAACCAAATTGGCGAAACTATTATACAAATTTAGCAAATAAAGATGACGAGGGGAAAACTCCAATCGTCAAGTTACGACGATGTGAACGACCACGGTGAACCAGGAAACTTTGAGCACATCATGTTCTGTACTACAATAATTATTGATGAGTTTGGGTTCACAATAACATCGATATATATTTATTTTTGTTCTCAACGTAAAATTGCTAATTCGGAAAAGAGTTTGTGAAATAGTTGCAACAAGTCTATTTAGTCGTTGTAAGACTATTTAATACATTGCCCTTATAATTTTATTTAAACTTGTTGTGGTTGTTGCTATAACTGAATGGTGTTCGTTTATGATGATCAGCATGCCTTGCCCATACCATGGGTGTATCAGAATCAGCATCAGACGTCTGGTCTTGGTTACGGGGAGCAAGTAGACATTTCTTTTATACATAAGCAGTACACGGTAGCACATTTACTGCACATATCGACCCTGGTATCTGCAAAGTAATTTAAATGAATCGTTAGTGGTCACAATAAAGCTGTTTTTAAGTAAATTGGTTTATGTGCATACAAGTACACGAACTGCAGTCCTTTCATTGTGTGGGATGGGACGTTTGAATACTGCAGAAGTCACACAGTATTCTGAATCAAGCAACTTGCCAGAGAGAGGGAGAGCGGGGCTGAAAGAGCTGACGTCACGTTAAAAGAATAACAGAGACACAATTCACACAGAAAAATATTAAACTGATCAGCAAGGAAAGTGATACAATTGGAGAGACTTGCAATGTGTAGTGCACATTCAACATAGTATAACAACCACACATAATTATAAGTGTGTCATAAAACTTTCCTCAGTCTACAGTACTGGAGCTATAAATTAGAAATGATAATATTAATTTTGTTAATTAATATTAATTTTAACTAATACAAATTCCTATGTTAAAAGTACAACAGTAGGACTACTGTTTGACTTTTTGAGTCACTTATATATGGTGTTCTAAAGGCGACAGATGTGCGTCGCGACAGATGTGCGCCGTCGCGTCGCCTATTCCGTCGTCCGTCGCGTCGTGCCGTCGCCCGTCGCGTCGTGCCGTCGCCCGTCGCGTCGTGCCGTCGCCCCGCCTGTTTTTCAATTGATTTGCATGGTGACTTGGACATCCGTCGTCCGTCGCGTCGTGCCGTCGTCCGTCGCGTCGCCCGTCGCGTCGTCCGTCGCGTCGCCCGTCGCGTCGTCCGTCGCGTCGTGCCGTCGCGTCGCCCGTCGCGTCGTGCCGTCGCGTCGCCCGTCGCGTCGTCCGTCGCGTCGCCCGTCGCGTAGCTCGTCCTATATATTGTGCCTCCTGGTGGCGCTGCAAGAGACTGTGCATCATTTACCCCTTCCCACTCAAAGTTTAAAAAGGGAAGGATGTAACAATAATTATCTGTTTGGTTTAAATTTGGTGTGAGAGTTTGTTGATGTAATTTTACTTCTTGTGTTTACTGCTAGAGGAAGTTTCTCCCTTTTGATGGCTTATTGTGTAACAGGTCCAGAAAAACCGTGTTCAGTAGGAGCATAGAGAAAGGACCACGGAGAGACAAGTGTCTAATATGTTCCCTTCCACTGTTTATTCCAACTTAATCTCTTGTAGCACCCTGGTACAAGTTCATTTCAAGGAATCGTCTGTAATAAACAACCCTCTTGTTTAATCCTTAATCCTCAAGTAGTGGTAATTAAGTCACCCATTAAATGTACTATAGTTTACAGATAGCAGCCTGTGTGTTCTCCCACCATCACTTCTTTGATTTTATGTACTGGTGGTTCTTCATGTTTTTAAGTTTTGCCTGTTTCAAGTCATCATGCTATGGACTCGATTTTAGAGCCATTTTGATTTTAATTTGTAACCTTCCTTGGCACATGAATTTCCCGCACCATCATACACACAGCGCTACATGGGCTGTTTCTCACGCCCTCCATCCTATCTCCCCCCACCCCCTTTAACCAACACCTGTTTTCCCTGTGGCCCCCTCTAACCCCCCCCCCCCCCCCCCCCACCAATCACTTTAAGAACTATACACGACGCCTCTTGCGTTTTTTAAGCTTTAGTCTCCATACTTGATTCTCCATCGACATGGGAGAATTGTTAAATATTTTTGAACACTTTGAGTGCATTCCGGTCCTAATATTTTCTTTGCATGCCCGTCTCTAAAACTCTCTATATGATGCACATATCTAATACCATCAAAATGTTTTTTGTGGTCATACTAATCTCATCTCATGGTCTGATACACAGCTGCATGTATGATTCGCTTTTCCCCTTACACACACCTATTGGATCGAGAAACCCGGCGAAAGCCATAATCTTGGAATGGTATGTGTTTGGTAAAACCAAGAAAAAGTCACTGCAGACCACTCCCTTTAATATGGACCTTTTTGCAGCCTACGAAAAATCAGGGGGTGTTTTCAGACCAGAATTCACCTTAGTTTTGGAAGTAATGAATATCCCTCTCTGGCATAATTCAGTGGTTACGATTAATAAGGATAACGATTTAGCGAGTCCTGTTTTAACAAAGAATAACATCATCAAATATCAACATGTTGTTACAAATAACAGACTAATTACCTTTAAGGAATTGGCTAGGATCAAGTGTAAAATTAATCGTATCACTGCTGGACGCATAGCTAAACGTCTTGAACAAAACATCAATCCAGTCCTCTTCAAAGAAAAACGTTGTGGGCCTAATAACCATCCAAGCAGGTGGCTCAGTTACAAATTGACCATGGGGATCAGGGTTTGGTACCTTTTTCTAAAATTACCACGAAATTAATGTACAAATCATTGAAGGTCAAATAATTAGTTTTTCCAAAAGCACAGCAAAAGTGATGGGCCTCGATTTTAGGCCTCACTGATAAGTTCGACTGGGCCAATATTTGGACCAAATTAAACATGAACAATATTATGGACACCAAAGACAAGGACACCTTTTAAGACTTTATCACAGGATTCTGCCAACCCGAGATAAACTTAAACGCATGAAAATCATAGATATAGTCGACTGTCCTTTCTGTAAATACAGTCGACTGTCCTTTCTGTAAATCCGACACTGAAACTGTCGAACATTTGTTTCTATACTGTAATGAGGTGGTTGAACCCTGGTTATACGTCGAATTTTTAATTAGGAAACAAACTGGCTGCCATTTCTTTTGTCTCAGTGATTGTATAAGAATTGTATGTATGAATTTGTCATTTGTATCTATGATAATTGTTGGCATGATGATCAATGTTATTTGGAGAATCCGGTGTGATCTGGTCTTCAATGAGGACAACGTTTTCACAAACACAAACATTATCAAGACCTACAAAGAAACTCTCAGATCATTTCCACTAAGGGAGAGGAATAGGCTCCAAACAAGTAATTTTAACAAATTGTACAAAAGTAGTCCTGTGTACTTTCAATGAAGACGAGAGTCCAAAGTTTATGTTCTGATCAAAATCGAATTTTGTCACCTCTCAGTTACTGTCCTTTGTGTACGCCTTAATTTTAATCTTTTTACTTGTACTAGGTTGCTTTTTCATGTTTTGATCTTGCCTTTGTTTGATATGTAATATCAACTTTGTTCATTGTCCTTTAGTTTCTAATAACCTATATGTACTTGTGTACTGATCTATCAGCACTTGCTTTAATGTTCCATAGGAGATGTATATACTTGTAATTACTTGAGTTGAATAAACGGAGTCTATAAGAGCTCCACTCAAAATAAAAAAAAATAAAAATAATAATAATAATAATTTAGGTAGTATTTTTCCTACGATGCTGCTGTTGGCATTGCTTTATTTTACAGGCTAGTAGGCATGGTAGGGAGGCCGAGGTAGTAAAAACTAATACTTGACATGTTTTTACAATTAAAAGGATATTGTTGAGATGACACGGCAGGCAGGGATTGATCAAACTATACACATCTGCCATCTAGAATCTCGACGACCTCATCAGACTCACTTCGACGGAAATAATCAAAGAGCGCCACCAATTGACAGAAAAGTGAAGAACGTTTTGGCGAAAATAAGGTCCAAATCAATTTAAAAACAGGCGACGCGACGGACGACGGCACGACGCGACGGACGACGGACGACGCGACGGGCGACGCGACGGACGACGCGACGGACGACGCGACGGACGACGCGACGGACGACGCGACGGACGACGCGACGGACGACGCGACGGACGACGGCACGACGCGACGGACGACGGATGTCCAAGTCACCATGCAAATCAATTGAAAAACAGGCGACGCGATGGGCGACGGCACGACGCGACGCACGACGCGACGGGCGACGGCACGACGCGACGGACGACGGAATAGGCGACGCGACGGCACGACGCGACGCATATCTGTCGTCTTTAGAACACCATACTTATAAGCCATGCTCTAAACGTCGCCCTTATGCCGTGTCGAACTCAAATAATTAGAAAACTAGAGATTCAGTTTTTGTTTACTACAAAAACAAGGTGTTCGTGGTGAGTGATTGAATGAATAGGTAACGTCATTATACCTTATCAATCCAATTCCTGGTTCAGGAGTTTTGAACTTTTCAAAAATTTAACAAGAACTTCCGGTTTGGACCGGAAGTCGAGGTCAAATAAGGTCACATGTTGATTAGTTTATGAAGACCTTTCAGATGATGTATAGATTTAAAAAATGCAATGTGTGGTTCAGAAGTTATGATATTTTGAAATATAAAGTCTCAACTTCAGGTTTAAACCGGAAGTCAAGGTCAACCGAGGTCACACTTGGTAGCGTTGGTTAAGTTACAAAAGTTTTAACTGATGATGTACAGGAAAAAAAAAATGAGTGTTTCAGAAGTTATGATTTTTCCAATAATAAATGTTAACTTCCGGTATGAACCGGATGTCAGAGTCAATAGAGGTCACACTTGGTAGCGTTGGTGAAGTCTCCGATGTCCTTTCTCTTGACGTATAGATGATAACAATCGAATATGTGGTTCAGGATTTATGATTTTTAAAACATTAAAAAGCAACTTCCGACTTTAACCGGAAATCAAGGTCAAACAGGGTCACATAATGTGTAGCGTATGATTAGTTTATTATGACCTTTCAGATGATGTATGAATTGTTAAAATCCAATGTCCAGCAGTTATGAATTTTTTTAATATTAGATGGACCACCTCTGTGATGCAATGCGAAATATATTCCTAAATGAACCTACTCCTAAGAGAATACGCTTGAGAAACATAGTTTAAAGTTTGAGTGGCCAGGGCAAGGTTGTTTACACGCTAATACGCTATCGTGCGTCGTCAATGCGGGTCAACTGATTTGTGCGTGTTTTCGTCCTGTTTCGACCAGATGTTAAGGTAAAAATGTTGTTGTCTGTGCAAAGGTTTGAGCAGGCTCAACGGTCTACACCCTGATACAAAAATTATGCTGAAATGATCAGTAGTTTTAAAGATATGAATACAATAAGATATTTTGAAATGTTCAACTTCCGGTTTGAACCGGAAGTCAGCTCAAATGTTGAAAAGGTTCTGTGTAGCATTTGTCAAGCTCTTAAAGACCTATCCGATGATGTGTAGATTGTCATAATCCGAATTATGGTTCACGAGTTATGATTTGTACAAATATTAAACTTTGATTTATTGTAATACGATGCCTGATGACGTCATCATGACGTCATTAAGTTTGTGTCGTCTTGATACTGAGGTTCAACTATCTGTTGAGTTTCAACATTCAAATCAATCTCAATCTTGAGTTATTCCGTAGATAAGCTCGAAAGTTGTTTTTTGAAGGAAAAAAACCGAACGCGAACTTCGACCCAGGGTAACGACCCGGAAGCTAAGGTCGTACGATTTTGGCGTTAACTTTTCAAATGTTGCCCCAGTCTTGCTCTATCATATGCCCAATTTTGAACATCATAGCTTTCATATTCGTTGAGATACAGCAAAAAGCAAATGGTCATTTTTCAACTTTTAAAACCTTGTAATTCGACACCTGATGACGTCATCATGACGTCATGACAACTGTGCCGTCTTCGTATTGAGGTTCAATTGTCTGATGAGTTTCAAGGTTCAATTCAGTTTCAATGTTGAGTTATGCTGTAGAGAAGAGTTCTAGGGAAGAAGAAGATGGAGAAGAAGAAAAACTAGCCATAAGTTTTTGTTTAAGAACAAAAACAGGGTGTTCGGCATTTGTTCATTAAGTCATTCGTTCAAGTTCTGTTATTACTCTGGTTGTGGTAGAGTAATGAAAGAAGGGGTCGAAAATGAGAAGACATGGTTTTGCTGATGACGCTATTATGATGTATCCAAAGCCTATTTCTTTTCGGATCAAAAGTTTGAATCTTTTTGGATTTATTCAACGGGGTCACACTTTGTGTAATATCCATTAGGTTTTGGAATATCTTTCTGATGATATGTAGATAACAAAAATCCAATGTCTGGTTCGGGAGTTATGATTTTTTTAAATACAAAGCTATGATTTTATAAACAATTGTAAACAATATTTTTGATGATGTCATAATGACGTTACTTCACATTTCACAAGCCATGGTGAATGTTTAACAGTACACCAAGTTTCAACCCAATCGGCTGTTTAATTTAGTAGATACACGGCTTCAAAAAGTGCACATTTAGGGCCTTACCACGTGACACATGATGACGTCATCATACTACGACTATACAATTATGTTGTCTGCATAAATATCATGTATTTACCAGTTTTGAAGAGGTTCTCATAATCTTTGCCACAGACATCTCGTAAAAGTGTGTTTTGAACTGTTTTAAACCTGCCGCTAGAGGGCGCTTTTGAATTATGTGACGTCACCGGTCATTTTTTTCCAAACCATGCACTTGCCAGGTTACAACATCGTTAAAACAACTCAAAAAAATGGGCCACTTTCAAGTTATAAGGCACTTCCGGTTTCGACCGGAAGTAGAGGTCATGTGAGGTCACGCACACGACAAAAAATAAAGACCTATATGACCTAAGTATGATCCCGCATAAAGCAACCGCCGGTCTCTTAAGTGTAATTTGTTACAGAATTTCAAAGATTAAATTAATTTTTTTCTAAAATACTTGTAATTCGACACCTGATGACGTCATAATGACGTCATTGTTTGCATGCTGTCTTCATATCAAGGTTCAAGTATATGCCAAGTTTCAAATTTGTACATCTTTTACTTTTGGCTAAATCTGCAAGAGAAGGTTCAGAAGGAAGAAGAAGAGGCAGAAATTTCAGTTTTTGTCATGTGACAAAAACAAGGTGCTCGTGGAGAGTGATTAAATGAACAGGTAACGACATTATACCTTATCAATTCAATGCCTGGTTCAGGAGTTAAGAATTTTTCAAAAATTAAACATCAACTTCCTGTTTTGACCGGAAGACAAGGTCAAATAGGGTCACATTTTGTGTAGCGCGTGATTAGTTTATGACGACCTTTTAGATGATGTATAGATTGAAAAAATCCAATGTGTTGTTCAGAAGTTATGATTTTTTCAAATTTAAAATGTCATCTTCCTGTTTGAACCGGAAGTCAAGGTCAAAAGAGGTCAATTTTTGTGTAGCGTTTGTCGAACTTTAAATTACATGTACCTATCCGATGATGTATAGATTGTAAAAATCAAATAAATACTTAAATAGTTCATAAGTTATGTTTTTTACAAATATTAAACTTTGATTTATTTTAATTCGATACCAGATGACGTCATCATGACGTCATTTAGTTTGTGTCGTCTTGATACTGAGGTTCAAATTTCTTATGAGTTGCAATGTTCAATTAAATTTCAATCTCGAGTTATTCAGTAGATAAGCCCGAAAACAATTTTATTTATCAGCCATGTTTACTAAATATCCAACGAAAGAGGGCGCTGTTGAATAAAAACCTGTGTTACGATCCAAAAAACTCCAAACTATCCGTGAATATAAATCACTCAAAAAGCCTGAATTTCCTCAGATGCAACAAAGAAATCAACCAAGGTGACACTGATGTAAAGAACACAGAATCAAAGTGATTTAATGATAAAACTATCAACCACTTCAGTTACCGATTTGGTTTAACAAACGTACAATGATTGCGTGAAAGTGGATCTTATACAAAATAAGTATCTTACGGGCTAATACGTCAACCTGGAGGAAATACAGGCGAGGATCACAGCAACAGAAGATACAGCGAGGATCACATACACTGGCTCTAAAACGATCAACTCCCGGGGCGGTAAATCAGTTCTTTGCCGATGTGACTATGAGCTATCACGGGGTAAACTCACTCCGACAAAATGTCCAGAAGAAGACGAAGCAACAACGGGTACACAATCTGACACCCGCCACAAAATATGGGGAAGAAGACCCCAAAATACCGAACTGTAGATTAAGTTCGAAAAAGTCCTTTCCGGAATTTAATTAAGCTCTTTAACTGCACTCGGTCAAAGACGAACTCTATCACAAGCTCCTCCAACAAGTTGAAAAACAATCACAGAAGTCGTAGCTTTCACCAGTCTGAGTATTTGTGTCCTGTCGAAGATTTATCCCCAGCCCGTATATAAAGGATTTGTGATGTTTTCTGGAAAGTACTAAAACTAACTTCAAACCTCCTAGATCATTCTAGATCCTTCTTAACGGATTAGCGCCACCCACTAGGGTCAACGCACTTACGCACAGAGAATGATTGACAGCGTGCGTTGTATACACATAATCACATGCGCACGCATTAGGATCTCATAACACCTGTTACTTGCCATCAAACGCAAGACGACGACAGTGCACACTGTCAGCGCGTGAACTGGCTTGCATCAGTTTCAACGTTATCTGAACATAATGATTTGTCAATGATTTGTCACTATTTGTGTAGCGCGTGTTAAGTTTATTAAGACCTTTTAGATGATGGATGGATTGTAAAAATCCAATATTTGGTTTAGAAGTTATGATTTTTTCAAATATAAAGTTTCAACTTCCGTTTTGAACCGGAAAGTGATGTCAAATGAGGTCACACTTGGTGGCGTTGGTGATGTCTTTTGAGTTCTTTCTTTTGACGTATAGATGATAAAAATCAATCATGTGGTTTAGGATTTTTTATTTTTCAAATATTATATATCAATTTCCAACTGTAACCGGAAGTCAAGGTCAAACGAGGTCGCATATTGTGTAGCACGTGATAAGTCTATTAAGACCTTTCAGATGATGCGTAGATTGAAAAAATCAAATGTATGGTTGAGATGTTATGATTTTTTTCAAATATAAAATTTAAACTTCCGGTTTGAACCGGAAGACAATGTCATCAGGTCACAAATTATAGCGTTAGTAATGTTTTTCAAAGCCTTATCTGACGACGTTCAGATAATAAACAACTAATTTCTGATTCTGGAGTATGATTTTTTCAAATAATTAATTGTATCTTCCTGTTTAACCGGAAGTCAAGGTAATGATCAATGTTGTGTGTCGTTTCTCAAGTTGTTACATACCTACCCAATGACGTAAAAATAAATAAAAAATCAAATGTGTGGTTGAGAAGTTATTTTTCTTTGAAAAATTAAATTTCAACCTCCGGTTTGAACAAAAAGCCAAGTTTAAACTGATTTCATTTGTGTAGATCCTCATCAGTTCATTAAAACCTTTCAGCTGATGTATGACTTGTAAAAATATTATAATTATGTGATTGATTATCTGAGGGTGTGCAATGTATCTTATAACATCAATGCAAATGTATTCCTACTTGTTGTTTTGGTGCGAGACGTTGTTCATTATCACTCAACTATTGCGATTCTCCGCTCTGCACTCAGCGCTCGATGTTACCATGGAGGATTCCTCCATGATGTTACTAAAAACTTTAACAGTGCCCTCTTTTCGTTGGACGAAAGAGAGCGCTGTTGGGAATTCCCGCAAAAAGTTCGCGCCACATCACACACGCACAGTCAGCGCTTGCACTGCATGTAGCGTACATAGTGCGTTGTTGATCAAAATGGGGTAAACGTGTGGGTCAACAGGTGCTTTGACGTCCCTTTTCGACCAGTTGTAAAGTTCCAAATGTTGTTATTTCTGTGCAAAAGATTGAGCGGGATTTCTGTTTTACCATCTGAAACAAAAATTATGCTGAAATGATCAGTAGTTTTAAAGGTATTATACAGGATTGGCAGAGCTGACAAAATAATCACAGACAGTTTTCATGTTTTGTGTAATCAACCACATACATGAAATAACAAACCTGTGAAAATTTGAGCTCAATTGGTCATCGAGGTTACGAGAAAATAGTGAAAAGAGACCTTATGTGTTTTCTGTTTTTCAAACATCGAGTTTGTTATCGCGCGCGATAAAAACTATTGTTTTACTCATTTCTCAGAAACGATAGCATTTTAGGCAGAAATATTTTAAGGAACCCTTTCTACCATTACTTACTTTAAATCATGTAAGTTATGTGTGAATCTGTGAACATTTGTGTTTTTCGATCTTACCAATAGTGTACAGGGCCTTTAAAGATATGAATACAATAAGATATTTTGAAATTTTCAACTTCCGGTTTGTACCGGAAGTCAGCTCAAATGTTGGAAAGGTTCTGTGTAGCATTTGTCAAACTCTTAACGGCCTATCCGATGATGTGTAGATTGTCAAAATCCGAATTTTGGTTCTTGAGTTATGATTTTTACAAATATTAAACTTTGATTTAGTTTAATTTGATGCCCGATGACGTCATCATGACGTAATTAAGTTTGTGTCGTCTTGATACTATGGTTCTGTTGAGTTTCATTGTTCAATTCAATCTCAATCTTGAGTTATTCTGTAGATAAGCCAAAAAATGATTTTCTGAGGAAAATCAACGAAGGCGAACTTCGACCCAGGGTAACGACCTTGAAGAAAAGGTCGTACGATTTTGGCGTTAACTTTTCAAATGTTGCCCCACTCTTGAACTATCATATGCCCAATTATGAACATCATAGCTTTTAAATTCGGAAAGATACAGCAAAAAGCAAATTGTCATTTTTTCACTTTAAAAACCTTGTAATTCGACACCTGATGACGTCATTGTGACGAAATTGTTCATGTGCCGTCCTCATGTTAGGGTACAAGTATATGCCAAGTTTCAAGGTTCAACTAAATTTGCTTTTTGAGTTAAATGATGGAGAAGAGTTGAGTGGAAGAAGAAGATTCTGAAGAAGAAAAAAAAACAAAAAAACAAGGTGTTCGTGCTGAATTGCACGAACACCTAACAATAGGTGTTCGGCTCTTTAAACAACAAAAAAATTAACAATAACAATAGGTTTTCGGCTAAAGAGCCGAACACCTAAAAAAATTACAAAAAAATTTAACAATAACAATAGGTTTTCGGCTGCTAGCCGAACACCTAAAAAAAAAAAACTTAACAATAGGTTTTCGGCTGCTAGCCGAACACCTAAAAACGGAACAAAAACAAGAGGTGTTCGTGCTCATATTGCACGAACACCTAAAAACAGAACAAAAACAATAGGTGTTCGTGCTGAATTGCACGAACACCTAATGATGAAATAAATTTGACACAAGAGCGACGTTTAGCGCAAGCTATAGAGGGCCCAAACTTTTCCAAAAACTCCAACCGCTGTTCATCCCAACACGAAAAATTGTGGGGACGCATCGCCAGTTGCACCGCAAAAATTGTTCTATCCTTTTTGGATGCCGTGTGACGATTACGAGTTTAAACTAGAAAACACAGGAGCTGTATTTGAGCAAATACGGGTATCTCTGCCCAATATTATAGACGCAGAAGTTGACTAAAAAGCCGACAACAGACGTCAGTTGTTGTCGCCAGTTGTTGTCGCCAGTTGTCGGTTGTTTTAAAGGGACACACCGGCTTCGTTGGGCTATTTTGGCTACAAAATAGACTAAAACACGACTCCAAAGGTCTTCCAGGAGTGGAGAAGAACGTCGTTTCCTAAAATAAACCATCAATTTTGGTCATTTTTGGTCATTTTTCAAAAAACGAAAGTCACATGGGTTATCCGAACCACTTTTTTGGTTCGGATAACCCTCGTGATCTTCGGAGTTAGTTTTACTTCCACTTCCAGCCGTATAAAAGTTAATTACTGCACCGAATTCAACTCCGTTTATTAACAAGAATTCATGAGTATATGATTTGACACACAAAAATACGTATTCAAATTATGGATACAAGTTGTAAATAATACAAAAAAGTCGGACGTAATTAAGATTTTATTTCAGAGAGTCCGAGCAACGGAAGCGTGTCTTACAGTGCACAGCGTGGGGACTACCTACACGACGTAACACAGAGTATCTCGGCAGTGCTACAGCGCGACGGAAACCCACTAGCCAAGAGATAGCTGTCTGGAAGCTCATGAGCATGTCGGAGGGGTAGGGAGCCAGACCACCAACTACGTTGTTGTTATTGCGGGTTTGCTAGTCGGTACACCTCGCTGATCGAATCCGTTGTTTCAAAATCGCAACGTTCCAATGCTCTGTGTACGTTCCTTGACCCGATTTGTACCGAATTTCTTGGTAATTAAATAAGATTTATGTCAATACATAGGAATACCACTTTTATATTGACGGTACGATTAGTTTAAACAAAATTTGTGACAAACAATTCAAAAAAAAACGAGCCCCCGAAAAAAATAAAGAGGAGCCCCTGAAGGGACAGGTGAAAAATAAATTAAAAATTAAAAGGTGGAAGAAGAAAAAACTCACTCGAAATTTCTATTGCATTCTCGACACACAAAATTCCAGCAAAATCATTTCGTTTCCTCAAAATATTATTTAATTCGATGAAAATATAATTTTTCTCACAAAATATTATTT
This sequence comes from Leptasterias polaris, assembly GCA_037783415.1. Lineage (NCBI taxonomy): Eukaryota > Metazoa > Echinodermata > Asteroidea > Forcipulatida > Asteriidae > Leptasterias > Leptasterias polaris. The sequence goes on along the minus strand of JAZGTN010000157.1, from coordinate 376,498 downwards.
TTCATTTTGTGAACGCAGTGTTTTTCTAGGTAACGAAATAGATTATTTCTAGAAAATAGGTTCTCGTTCCCTTGAACACGCTTTCTTTCCCCCGAACTACCGATGAGTTCCCCAGAAATACGCTTTCGTTCCCTGAAGATATGCATTCTTTTCCTCGAAATATGTTTTTGTTCGCAAGAAATATACTTTCTTTCGCTCGAAATATGCTTTCCTTCCCTAAAATATGCTTTCTTTCCCTCGAAAGCAGATTTCGTACCATAAAAAAAAGCTTTTAGTGATTCCTCGAAATGTGAATTTGAATTTTTTGCCCGAAATATACTTTCATTCAACCTAAATATGCTTACGCTCCCTAAAAATACGCTTTCGTTCTCTCGCAATGAGATTTTGTTCCCCAGAGTTCCTCGTTCGTTTCCTCAAGATAGCTTTTGTTCCCTAAAGATAGCTTTCGTTCCCCTGAAGTCCAATCACACCAATTTGTTACATATTCCTTTGTCAGGGGCGACTTTGAGAGGGACGAGTTTGTATGTGAGGGGGCGACTATGATAGGGGGCGACTTTGTAGTTGGGGTCTTTTGGGGGGACTTTGTAATTGGCGAGTTTGCTGGGGGGCGAGTTGACTGGTTTTCGTGTCCGTTGTTTATACACACTTCCAGACGGATAAACGTGGACTGGATCCTAATGCCTTGTCGTGGTAAAACACTTAGTGACTTACATAAACAGATTGTTTTTGTTTCATGTTATTAAATTCAAAAGTGTTGAAATTGAATAGGGAAGCGAATTTAACATTGTGTTTTTTATTAAACTTCTTTTTTGTAATACAATAAAACATCAAAAATCAGACCGTAATAAGTGAGATCGTAACCCGTTGAGCCTATGAACGATGTACAATGAATACACGTTGTTTACTACGGAGGTCAAAATCATCACATTCACGGCACGTTCTTTACTGTTTTTTCACTCAAATTGCATTTTATCCCCCCCTTTAATCAACATCCATACACAAACCAGCTTACCCCTGCTCTATTTGAATACACACATTGATTGTTCACTCATAAAGGTCTTATTTTGTCGCTAAAGTGAAAAGAAAATGGCTGACGTTCTGTTTCCGTCGCAGCCGCAGAAGTTGACTAAAAAGCCGACAACAGACGACAGTGTGAGCTGCTACTTGCTTTATGTTAAAAAAGTTGTCAGTTGTTGTCGCCAGTTGTCGGTTGTTTTAAGTACATATTGTGGCCGTTTACAAAACCACGCCTTGAGCTTGCGCTCCCACTTGGGCTCTGTCTGCCTGTTTGAAGCCACGTACAGCGGAAAGCACGCGTATAACTGACGGAGCCCAAGCCCAAGCCCAATCCCATGGCCCAGGCCATGGTTTCGCAAACGGCCTGACTGGAGAAGGAGAAGGAGAAGGAGACTTTTTTTTTTGACTTTTCAATGAAAACTTTATTCCAAACAAAGGGTTTCACTTGTTATTGTTTACAAAATTACTGATAAATTCCGTTAGAACAATAGGCAAAGAAAGCAATTAAGACATATAAGACGTGGCAGGGAAATTATTACTGAGGGTATCCCTCTAGCGAGGATGCAAGACCCACGCCCACCCTCCCCAATCAGGAAAGGTGTCGAAGGAGCCAGACATCCTTTGGAAGTGGTAGAAACCTTTCACTCAGAAGGAGCAGCGACCGCGGAATGCAACACTCCTTCGACACCAAAAAGCCCGATCAAAAGGAAGGAAAGAACGCGAATCCCGCCTCCCCCCACGAAAGATACAACACCATTTGGATAGGAGTGAACAAATTGTTGAACTAATAAAGGAAGGTTATTTACGAATATATACAAATAAAAAAATAATTTAGAGGTGGATAGGAGAGACGTCGTGTGAGGAGACTAGATCAACCATGTTATCTTGTCGTTGATGATGGTGAAGATGGCATCATTGAAGGACCATTTGGTGTTGAAACTAGGAATATTATTGCAAAGGGTGAAGTAGTTGTAATCAATTAGGATTTTGTGTTGTAGGCGACTGCGCCAAATGACGTAAGGGTCGGAAAAACGAGAGGTTCTGTAGAGCCAGTAAAATAATGACTAGACTTGTGGACAAGTCGTTAAATGTCTGTCGCGGTGATAGCGGAACGGCTTTCTCGCAATATCCCGCGAGAGGGCTGCTCTGTGCGAGATTACTGATCTCAAGACTGGTCACATTTACCGACTTGTGAAACCCGCTGGCGGTTTGTGCACGGCCTATGGCCACTTCAGCCGATTTCGTACGGACGCATCTGATTGGTCAATTTCGTTATATCTATGAATATTCAAACTGTAGATGACTATTAAACATCAAATCCTGTACTGGATGGAGTTTTATGTTGCTTTGATGCTTTGATCATGCACGATCAAAACCAAACACAGAGTGGTGAGAGTGATTGTGTTCATGAATATTTTGACACAAGAAAATACGTATATTCAAATTATGGGTACAACTTCACTAAAACTTGTAAATAATTACAAAAAATCGAACGTAAGATTTTATTTCAGAGAGTCCGAGCAACGGAAGCGTGTTTGACAGTGTACAGCGTGTGGGGAGACGTACGTAACACACGGGGCAAATCGTGTAGCTGCATGCATGCCATGACGGGCAGAGTTTCTCTCGGCGGGGCTCAGCACGACGGAGACCCCCTATACCCGTACCCTAGCCATGCCAAGAGATAGCTGTACCTGGAAGCTCATGAACATGTGGGAGGGGTAGGGAGCCAGACCACCAACTACCTTGTCATTGCGAGTTTGTTAGTCGGTAAACCTCGCTGATCGAATCCGCTGTTTTAAAATCGTTACGTTTCAATGTTCGGTGTACGTTCCTTCCCCCGATTTGGAAATTAAATAAGATTTATGTCAATAAATAGGAATACCACTCTTATATTGACGGTGCAATTAAGTTAAACAATTTGTGAGACAAAAACGAACCCCCCCTCAAAAAAAACAAAAAAACACACACAAACCAGAGCCCCTGAAGGAACAGGTGAAAAATAAATTACAAATTAAAATGTGAAAAAAAAAAATCTCACTCTGAATTTTTTCCATCTCTCGACACACAAAATTCCAACAAAGTCATTTCGTTTCCTCAAAATATTATTCAATCAAAATATTATAATTTTGTCACATAAAATTATATTTTTTTAAATTTGTAAACAAAGTTGTGTTTTTCTAGGTAGCAAAATAGATTTTTCCTAGAAAATACGTTTTTGTTCCCTCGAACACGCCTTCTTTCCCCCGAAATACGATTTTGTTACCCAGAAATACGCGTTTGTTCCCTGAAAGATACGCATTCGTTTCCTCGAAATATGATTTTGTTCGCACAAATATAATTTTGTTTGCTCAAAATATGCTTTCGTTAAATAAAAATGAATTTTTTCCACCGAAAGGAGATTTCTTTCCCTAAAAACAAGCTTTCGTTTCATCAAAATACGACTTTGAATTAGTTGCCCGAAATATACTTTAATTCGTCCGAAATATGCTTTCGTTCCCTAAATATACGCTCCCGTTCCTTCGCAATGAGATTTTGTTCCCCAAAATTCCTCTTTCGTTCCCCAAAATTCCTCTTTCCCCAAAATTCCTCTTTCGTTCCCCAAAATTCCTCTTTCGTTCCCAAAAATTCCTCTTTCGTTCCGTTAAGATAGCTTTCGAAGCCCTGAAGTCCAATCACACAAATTTGTTAAATTCCGTTGTGAGGGGCGACTATGAGAGGGGACGAGTTTGTTGTCAGGGGGCGACTTTGCTAGGGGCGAATTTGTAGTTGGTGACTTTGTACATGTTCTTTTTTTAAATTGGCGACTTTGCTAGGGGGCGAGTTGACTGGTTTCCGTGTCCGTTGTTTATACACTTAATACACACAATCACTGTAGAACACATCGGGTTAAATGATTGGAGCGTATCAGTAACTATTCACGGTAGGCATATTTATTTTTATGAGGCAAAACACACATCTTAAACAATTATTATAATAATGCAGTTTAAGATAAGTTTACTTTATTTCTTTAGTTACTAAACTAATGAAGGAGTTAACACCCACAAAACACACCCACAGATGTCTCAAGCGCAAGCATTCAGTACATTTACAGTAACTAAAATTAGTACTACCCTCAGATAAAATGGACTCGTCTTCATGATCGTCGCTACAGCAACCGTAATGTACACTGTGTCCGTACATGAATAAATGAATATGTACCGCCGGCGGGTTTCACAAGTCGTTAATGACGAAGAGTCAGCAGCCAGCAACTTCGCGCGAGAGCAGTGATCTCGCGAGAGCATTCTTTATTAGGCTACAACACCACACGCGACTCGACTCACTGCGACCATCATTAACGACTTGTCAACAAGTCTAGTAAATGACATGTTTGAAGCTGACGATGAGGAAGTTTGACAGACGAACTGCCTCCCTGCAGCGACCCCTAGCGCACGGGATGAGCGTCCAATAGAGGTCAAAGTCGAGTTGAAGATCTGGAAAAATCCGATGGAGGAGTGAGTAGAGCAGGTTTAGACCGGACTGTATAGCAGGGCAGAGGATGAATATAGATGAAGGAGCGTACCCCTCTCTCCGCACCAGCCGCAGGAAGAAGCAATTAATGTCTGGGTTCATATGATGAAGAACTGGCAGAGACGGTAGGATGTTGTGAAGGAGTTTAAACTGTGTGTCTCCTTCTCTCTTAGAAGTAGGTAGTTGATAGATTTCTTCCCATTGTATGGTTTTCGAGCGATCGAAAAGTCCAGATTCATGCCAGTATGTGCTGGTATTGGGAGGGTGTACATTTACCTGGTCGTTGAAGATGGCGTACATTTGTTTGGATGAGGCGGTGAGTCCGTTAGAGTTAGATGCAAGGAAGAAGTTGATCGGTGGAGCTGAGCAAAAAGAGACGTTCTGAAAACTTGCCGGATGAACAACCGTTAACGTTGAATAAAAGTGAGAAGTTTCTTGACAGTTTACCGTGAAAGTGTTGTAGATCAAGTTGAAGGAGTCGGAGAGAACGTCGATGAAGAGCGGGAAGAGGTGGTTTGAAGTATTCTGCTTCTGTCCACGTACCAGTCTCTGTGTGTATGAGATGCTTGACGAGCGTAATCCCGTGCGAAGAAAGTCGCGCAGGGAAAACAACCTCATCGTCAGCTATGTCATTAAGGAGAGGGCTACTGAGAGGAAGATTGATAACATGGTTGATGGAGTCCGGTGGTATTTCGGCACGAGCTCCGGACACCTTCCAAGCACGCAAAAGCTCACCATAGAAGCAAGGAAGGCTGGTGTAAAATTTGGACGAAGTGTGAGTCAGGAAGAGTTGGAAGTCAAGATTGAGATTCATGTATCTGTGAAGATTGTGACTTATCATTGTGTGCGCAGGATGCGTACATAGATTGAGATAACGTTGGATGAGAGAGAGTCTGAAGGTGAGCACGCGTGCTTGGAGGAAAGCTAGACCTAGACCTCCCCTTTCTGGTTTACGATAAAGAATGTTTTTCTTAAGGAGGTGTCTCTTAGCGGACCAGACAAAATCGACGAGCATATCCTGGAGTTCACTTAGGACTTTGTCAGGGGGAGAGAGAACGGCTAAACAGTGAAAAGTTTTGGAAGCAGCAAGTTGATTTGTGGTGAGAACTTTGCCTTTGTATGAGAGAAAATTCGCAATACCTTTCCAGCGTGAAAGAGTGTTGCCGAGTTTGTTTTTGCAAGCGATCCAGTTTTGTTTCATGTAGCAATTTGTATTTCCTAAGTGAACTCCTAGAAAGGGAAGCCCCTCGTTATTCCAGTGGAAGTTGAGGGGCTCATCAGTTCTGCCGGTCCATGACCCGACCCACAGGCCCCGAGTTGTTTGGTTATTTAGGCAGGCAGCAGAGGATTTATTGAACAGTTTGTACACATCGTCTACAATACTAAAGCCAGAATTGGTGGTGACAAAAATTGTAACGTCGTCTGCGTAGGCTGAGATTTGGCAATGTTTATCGGTACCAGGGAGAGGGAACCCATTGGTTCCCAAACGGTTTCTAAGTGTATTGAGTAAAGGCTCAATTGCAATTGAGTACAGCAGCCCAGAAAGCGGGCAGCCCTGACGAATACCTTTCTCTGCTGAGAAAGGGGTGGTGAGTGAGCCACCCACCTTGAGAAGGCTTTCGGCGTTTTTGTACAGAAGTTGTATGTAAGAAATGAACCGGTCACCAAAACCCATGGCCCTCATGGTACTAAAAAGATATTCGTGGTCAACATTGTCAAAAGCTTTCCTTTGATCAAGGTTAAGCACGGCGAGGGGAGTGTCATTTAAATTAGAACAATTAATGATATCTTTATTGTCGAAGGATATTGTCGTAAATCGAACGATCTGGAACACAATACGATTGATCATGATGGATTACCGAATGCATGTGATCCTTTAGCCTATTGGCCAGCAACTTAGCAAAAATCTTATAGTCGGTGTTGAGGAGTGAGACAGGGCGCCAGTTTGCGACGTCGGAAAGATCTCCTTTTTTTTGGAATGAGGGAGATGACTCCTTTTTGAAAGGAGCGGGGCAGGCTGCCACAATCAACGGCATGGTTTAAAACGGACAGTAAGTCATTTTTCAGGAGAGGCCAGAAACATTGGTAAAACTCGCAAGAAAGACCGTCAAGACCGGGCGCTTTGTTATTGCTAAGTTGCTTGGCTGCTAGGTCAAGTTCCTCAGGGAGTAACTGGCTATCGAGATCTTCCGAGTCTACAAAATCAAGTGATGGCAAGTCCGAAAGAAGAGTGTCGCGGGCGCTCTCGTCAGTCGGTACTTTGGTGTACAGTGTACGGTAGAAACTCCGCACATGAGATTTAATCTCATCAGGATCGTCAGTGACTCTGCCGGACGGCAACTGCACATTTGTTATAATTTTGGACTGTGAGTGGGATTTTTCCAGCTGAAAGAAATATGACGAGCTGGTGTCAACTTCAGTAATGTGTTTAAAACGCGACCTGACGAGAGCGCCCTTGGCCTCATTTTTAAGTAAGATGTTTAAATTATTTTTCTGTTCATTGAGAGCACGAATAGTTTCCTGTGTTAGATCTGGCGCAGACTGAAGTTGGTCAATAGAGTAATTCATTCGACGAAAAAGTTCGCGTTTATCTTGAGAGACCTTGGCTCCATACATTTGCGAGAGGGATTTGAGTTGGGTTTTACCGAAATCCCACCAAGCACCTAAGTCAGAAAACTCGTTCTTCTTAGTTCTCCAATCAGTCCAAAAGTGAGTAATAATGTCCTTATATGCATTGTCTTCGAGCAGAGAGTTATTAAAATGCCAATTAGGCACTTCCTTTATCGCTACTACCAGGAAGTTTAATGACAAAGGAGACTGCTGAGTGATCAGACAGAGAACATGGCTTGATATCGCATGAGCGGACACACGACATGAGATTAAAGGTAAAATAAAAGCGGTCAAGCCTGACTTCAGAAACGCCGATTGCACTGTTTGGGTTATTTCTGAGCCAGGTGAACTTCTTCAGTGTGGGGTTCAGTCTACGCCAGACATCGCACAAAGAAAGGAAATTAACACTATCATTGAGAGCCGTGGAGATTTTGGTCCGTTGTTCAGTGGGCCTACACAGACGATCAAGGGAGGGATTAAGTGTACAGTTAAAATCGCCACCGATAACAAATGACACCACCACAGTAGCCTTGACCAAGGCGTTGGAGTTTTACTTTCATTTATTAATTGTCTTTTTTAGATTAGTTGGTTTTCCCTTTGCGCTATTGCGCCATTGCGCTACCCATGCACCCGAGCTATGTGCAGTCTCTGGATGTGTGCCAAGCATGTGTAACGCAGTGCTTGCGTGGTGTGAGATGTGTACACGTAGACTATCTGAATCAACCAAGGCGTTGGAGTTTTACTTTCATTTATTAATTGTCTTTTTTAGATTAGTTGGTTTTCCCTTTGCGCTATTGCGCCATTGCGCTACCCATGCACCCGAGCTATGTGCAGTCTCTGGATGTGTGCCAAGCATGTGTAACGCAGTGCTTGCGTGGTGTGAGATGTGTACACGTAGACTATCTGAATCAACCAAGGCGTTGGAGTTTTACTTTCATTTATTAATTGTCTTTTTTAGATTAGTTGGTTTTCCCTTTGCGCTATTGCGCCATTGCGCTACCCATGCACCCGAGCTATGTGCAGTCTCTGGATGTGTGCCAAGCATGTGTAACGCAGTGCTTGCGTGGTGTGAGATGTGTACACGTAGACTATCTGAATCAACGCCTTGATGGTTCTGTTTTGAGCTAGCCGGGGTCATTACTATAATGCGTGCATCAGACAAGACCCCATTGGTCAGTGGCGGAAGTCATGTTTACTAATAGGATGGGGGGCGCATTGCGCAATCATTTGCAATCGCGGTTTGAGTACACTCCATTTTTTTAAAGAGATGCTTACCGTTAACAAAGAAAAAGAAAATCGTATCGTTGAAATTCTTTCTCTATCAGCACTAACATCATAACAGTAGGGCCTGTAGTTTCAAATTACTAAAGCAGTTAACAACGTAAAAATAATCATTTTCGAATGTTCTCTACTATAGTGTAAAGATTAGGCCTACGTGTTTACAACATTTGAAGATTTCATCACCCTCAGATAAAATGGACTCGTCCAACCAGTCTCCCAGTCTCAACGGCCACGGTGTTCGAATCGTCACGTGTGCTTGTTTTTGTGTGGAAGCATGGTACAAAGGTCATAATGAGGGAAGCTTGTGATTGGACCGTCGAAAATGAATCATTCATTTGCCTCCCATTCTGCACTGTTTAGTCGGCCGAACGAAAGATTTAAATATTCATGATCTGCATACCAGCATATCCGCTAGCCCCCCCATTTTCGTCCAATAGTGGACGAAAATGGGGGGGCTAGCGGAAATAAAAACAGGAAACACATTAAACCCGGTAGATACAGACGCGACAAGGCTGTCGGCCTACGGCCTCCGCATGCGAATAGTAATACGAGTGCGGATGACCTGCGCACAGTAGTAGTACGGGCGTCGTGCGATGTGATACAAACATTACGCACAGTGCTTGTGTATAGGCTAGTGGTGGATTTTACGGCGTCTTTTCGGAGTGAAAACTGCGACCGACCGCCTTGAGCAAGGCTACCACCACAGTGGTTAAAAAGGGCTCGAATGGCTGCCAGAGGAATGAGCACATTGTATATGTGGTAAAGGCTATTGTTAAAAACAATCTTGTGGTAAAGAATGTAGCTTTCGAACACAACTTGGGATTCAGAAACGTTGATATTTTTGTTTTTTATGAGAGTTGTTACTCCCGAGCCCCGGACTGGGCTGGGAGCACAATAAGGAGTGTACGGCCAGAGTTCCCAACAACCGCAGTTTTGGCTGAGGTTGTTTGTCTCTTGAAGGAAAACAACATCGGGGTCATTATGAAGCCTTTCAATATATGTTTGAAAGGCAGCGTTCCGGGTGGAAGAGGAGCACCCCCCGGTGTTGAGGGTTAGCAGTGACAGTGTCATTGTTAGTGAAAACAAAAAAGTTATAATACATGTATAAGGATCCATTAGAAAAAGAGTTAAACGTCAAGTTTTTTGATAAGTTTTTGAATCCTCTGCTGCATGCTTTTTTGGAGTAGAGGACTATACGCATAGGCTTGAGCTGTTTGACAAGTCCGGAAATGTTTGTTGTGAATTTGCGGGCGATATGTTCTGGTTTTTTCCGGGCTTTGACGGAGCTGAGAAATTTAATAAGTTCCACGTTTGAAAGTGGTCCCTTACATGTAGTTAATGAATCGGCAAAGAGAAGTGCATCATCGTCAGTGGTTTGTGTGTCCTCCCACTGCTCCGAGTCGGTCGCAGGCCGGGGCCGCCCACTGTAGAGAGGGGCGTGGATACGATGGGGGATGTGGCACTGGGCCTGAGAAAGAGCTGGGGAGGCCGTTTGCATTGGGGTTGTTGTTTTTCTGGCCATTTTACGGGGTGGTGAGGGAGACTTAAGGGGAATTAGTTTAGGGGTGCTTTGTGGGGGTTTGGGAGGGGACTGTTTCCGCTTGGAGATAACCTCAGAAAAGAGTCTTGAGGGGGCAGGAGGGGACCCCCAGATCGAGAGGGTTGGGTCAGATGAACCTTGTTTACATGAGGGGGATTGGTGGAAAGAAGTAGGGTGGGAGGAGAAAGGGGGAGCGCTGTTGTGGCTGGTGACATCCGAGGCGGACATCGACGGTTCAGGGGAGGGGGAGGTAGAGGGGAGACATTAGAGGAGGACGGACCAGAGGTGGGTGGTCGCTTATTAGGGGCGTTGGTTGTGGGGAGGGCGTTGGTTGTGGGGAGGGCCGCGCCCAATATTCGCTTCTTGGAAAGCGCAGCGAATTCGGGCGGACCTCCCGGGGGCCAAAAGAGCGACGCTGGGTCTTTCGGTCTACCAGTGGGGGCTGGTGTGTTAGTGGGCTGGGGGACGGCGGAGCACTGTTTTTAGAGGCCGGCGGGCCAGTGGATTTGGGGTTCTTGGGAGGATGTTTTGGGTCAGATTTGTTGCCATGAATAAAAGTTGGAGTGGGGTTAAGTGGATTGCCAGTGTCATTGGCAGGTTCTGTACTGTTTTTTTTTTTGCAGGAGCGGCTGATGTGGCCGTATTCTCCACAGTTAAAACACTTGACCGACTCGGTAGACAGGAAGACACGATAATTTACGCCAGCATAGGTAAAATTAATGTGATCAGGAGGAGTGACATTACCGTTAAGAAGCACCTGTACTTGTCTTCTGAATGACATTATGTGTGACAGCTCTTTGCTTTTAAAACCAAGGGGTATGGGTCGGATCTGAGACACCACCTTACAGAAACCAGATATATTGTGAACAAGAACAGAATTCGGAATTTCGGGGTACACATTGGAGAGACTCCCAGGAAGGCCTGCTATTAGGCCTGCTATTAGTATTAGCCCTTATTCAGTGTGATGGAGCCAATGTACGTAACTCAGGTATCGCCTACATCAAGGCACCATACGAGATTCCAGACCAAGCCATAACATCGCTATGGTATGGAACTGTCGTCAACATCGACGTCAACTTCACGGATTTGATAACAACATAGAAACCGGCGTGAGAAGCTGCCTCGTCAAAAGCCTCAAGAAATCGATACCAAGTTTCATCAAATTCAGCAGCTTTACAATGCCAATATTAAAATAAGATACAACGGGCAGCAGAAGACCTGCAAAATATGTGAGGAAACAGACCATCTTGCACGAAAATGTCCGGTAAGGAGTGCTTTGTATGTGGAAGCTATACAACCATAGGGCGGCATGGCACGATCAATATGATAACAGTGAATAAGAGGAAACGTATGATGACACCCCCATAATAAATGTACATAATGAAAATGAAAACCTTGATGAAGAAGACACTCACAGGAGAGAAAGAAGAGAATGATGAGAAGCAGCTCGACATCCTGACACAGAACCGCCAGCTAAAGATGAAACCAAAGGCTTCAAAACAAACAAAGGAGAGGAAAAGAAATGTATGGATCAAACAGACAACACCGAACAGTGCCCACCAAAAGGGGCCAACTTGAAACTCATTAAAAGTCATTCAAAGAAGCAGTTACGGGAAAAACCAGCAAGAAAACTCCCCCCAAAAACCAAGGATTATGGGACGTAGCTACGAGGAGCCAAGCAGTAATAAAGACGTCAAGGAAAAGGAAATCCACCAAAGCACAAACAGAATCATCTAAAATAGCTCGTGATGAATCAATTTCAACAGAAATTTTGGCAGATGAGAACCAATACCCTGTTGATAAGACACCAGAGCACATGGATGAACTTGCAGGAGCATTCTGACGAAAGATCCAACGATGTGGATTCAGGAGGAGAAACAGGAAAGGAGAACAAACTCCCGACCACAGGGACCAATCACATCCCGAACCCAATATCCGATGAAGACCCAGATGGTGAATTATTTTGTTCTATACATGAGAGGCGGCGTTCGAAGAATTCGAAAGAAACGGTTTTCGTGGACAATGAAACCAGTCGACGACTCAGAGCCAGAATATAGTCAGTCGAGCCAGCCGAGCCAAAGCCAGCCGACTTCGTATTTCACCCGGGCGGATTACTATTTCGGGATAAATAGGTAGACTCCACGAACTACCCTTCGACAGTGCACACTTCGGGCAATTATACACAGCTTAAGAGCCAAAATTGTCCAATTATGACAGTATAGTACTGTAGTGACTACTCCTTTAACTTCATTCATTAATTGTAAATAACAGCAGCTGACCAATAAGGGCAAACCAAAAACAACTAACTGGTACCCTGCAAGCTACAGGGATTGTATATAGTTTTTCACTGGTTTGTTGACATGTGAGCTGGGATCGTAGGAATATTGGGTGAGTCCTACCATAGTGGAATCAATCATTGACATTTACAAATCCTACAGTGGTGACCCAGACCTTGGAAATAATAAAATTTTCACGTGACTCACTCCCTCATCCGTGGCAACTAACTCTAGTTTTACGTACGTATTGTCCTCGTACACCGCACTTCGATCAAGTAGTACTCAACGATGTCGGTCGCAACACCAGCGGTCATCGCTGCGGGCGCGCTGCCCCGCCGCCTACTTCAGCTCCACAGCCTGTAGCGGCAGTCAGTCTGAAACTTCCACCCTTCTGGCCTAATGATCCGGCCCTCTGGTTTGCCCAGGTGGAAGCCCAATTTATGACCCGACACATAACTACCCAAGACACGAAGTTTGCCTACTTCCCTGCAGCCAGAAATCGCCCAGGAAGTGCGTGATCTTTTGATCACACCACCCGCATCGGACCGCTACGATCTACTCAAGATGGAACTCATACGGCGTACCTCTCTGTCAGAGCAGAAGCGTCTACATCAGCTATTAATATCTGAAGAGCTTGGTGATCGTAAACCCTCCCAACTCCTTCGCCGTATGCGTCATCTTCTGCGTGACAATTCATTAGAGGAAAAAATCTTAAAGCAGCTGTTTCTCCAGCGACTGCCCACGCATACTCAGTCTATCCTAGCATCGATGGCGGAAACAGTTGGCATTGAACAACTAGCTGATTTAGCCGATAAGATTATCAAAGTTTCTCCGCCCCTGTCCGGCATCTACGGCAACCATCGAGGTTCATCCACCCAGTCAACCACCACAGCCCAACCCTGATGTCCTGGCACTACATGAGCAAGTATCAACATGAGCAAGTATCAGCACTCACGCGGCAAGTTCAGGCTTTGTCTACACAACTTCAGCGCAGCCGCCGACATAGCCACAGCTGGGGACGCACGCACTCTCGCGCCTACCCTGGTGACCGGAGTCCGAGCGCATCCACCGGACACCCTGGGAGTGATCAATGCTGGTACCACTAGAAGTTTGGTAGTCAGGCTACAAAGTGCAACAGTCCATGCTCCCATCGTAAACAACCGCCGTCGGAAAACGTCCAAGCCAGCGGCTAGCGGCGAATAGTCGGCCTGGCAATATTACTCCCAGTCGCCTCTTTTATATAGTGGAGAAGACATCGAACACCCGTTTCCTGGTCGACACCGGCGCAGAGGTGAGTGTTCTTCCACACAATCCTAAGTTGAAAACGCAACCTACCTCCGTTAACCTCCAGGCAGTTAATGCTTCACCTATCAGGACCTATGGGGAGCGGTCTTTAACTTTGGATTTAGGATTGAGGCGTGTTTTCCGTTGGGTGTTTATCGTTGCAGACTTACCAACGCCTATCATTGGAGCGGATTTTCTCCATCACTGTAATTTACTGGTGGATGTCAAACACCAACGACTCATCGATTCCAGTACGAGTCTTACGGTACAAGGTGTCACATCGCATACGGCCTCCATCAGTCCGATGTTTGTGGTTGCATCAACATCACTCTACGACACTCTCCTTCGTGAATACCCAGGGATCACACATCCTGTGTATACACAAACAGCGGTGCGTCACAATATCACCCACCACATTGCAACTACGGGACCCCCTGTGGCTGCTGCCCTCGACGACTCGCACCCGATCGTCTACAGGTCGCCAAGCCCGAGTTCGACCACATGCTTGAATTGGGAATAATCCGGCCTTCATGCAGCAATTGGTCCTCACCACTACATATGGTCCCTAAATCTACACCTGGGGACTGGCGCCCTTGTGGCGACTACAGGGCACTCAACAAATGCACCGTACCCGACTGCTACCCGATTCCTCATTTGCAGGATTTCGCATCCTCTCTGCACGGTTGTAGTGTTTTCTCCAAGATCGACTTGATTCGGGCATATCATCAAATCCCAGTTGAACCAACAGACATCCCTAAAACAGCCATCACTATGCCTTTCGGGCTTTTCGAGTTTGCATGCATGCCCTTTGGGCTACGGAATGCAGCGCAAACCTTCCAGCGGTTCATGGATGAAGTTACCCGAGGCTTGCCTTTTGTGTATGTCTATCTTGACGACCTACCAATCGCTAGCTCTTCAGAGGAGGAACACCGAGCTCATCTTCGACTCCTTTTTGACCGTCTTGTGGAGTATGGTGTTGTCGTCAACCCCAGCAAATGTTTGGAGTTTCCACGCTTACGTTTCTCGGCCACAGCGTCGATCAGAACGGCATCCGCCCATTGGCCGATAAAGTGCAGAGCATACAAGATTTCCCAGTTCCGGAGTCCCTTCGCAAGTTGCGGGAATTTCTCGGACTTATAAATTTCTACAGGCGATTCCTTCCCAACTGTGCTGACACGGTCCAGCCTCTCACGGACATGCTAAAAAACTGTACAAAAAAGAACCAACCTATCACCTTGAACGACAAAGCCCACACTGCCTTTGCCCTCATCAAAACAAAGTTATCCGAAGCTACACTTTTGGTTCATCCGCGGGCCGACGCACCCTTATGCCTTCTCACTGATGCATCGGATGTAGGAGTAGGAGGTGTTCTTCAACAATGTGTGGATGGAACATGGCAACCTCTCTCCTTTTTCTCCAAGCGCCTCCAACCAGCTGAGACACGCTATAGTACGTTTGGCAGGGAACTCCTTGCACTCTACCTGAGCATCAAATACTTCCGTCACATGCTCGAAGGTCGTACATTCTGCATTTACACCGACCACAAGCCGCTCACATATGCTCTTCGGTCAAAGCCAGATCGCCACTCACCCCGGGAAGTACGCCATCTCGACTATATCTCCCAGTTTACATCAGATATTCGACACATCAGTGGCCGCAACAACATGGCGGCTGACGCACTGTCGCGCTTGGAGATAGATGCTCTTGAGGTTTCCAATGTCGTAGATTTTGAAGCTATTGCCACTGCACAACAGACCGATGAGGAATTGCTTCACCTGACGGACACTTCCTTGCAACTTATTAAGGTTCCTCTCTCCACGGCACAGGGCACCATCACTTGTGACTCGTCTACAGATACTCATCGGCCCTATGTTCCTCTCAAGTTCCGTCGGACAATTTTCAATGCATTACATGGCTTGTCTCATCCTGGCATCCGAGCGACACAGCAGTTGATTTCTGCACGTTTTGTGTGGCCGGGTATCAACAAAGATGTCCGTCAATGGGCTAAAGCATGTCACCAGTGCCAGCGTTGCAAAGTATATCGCCACACCAAATCGCCTTTGGGAACATTTTCCACTCCCGATGCAAGGTTTGATCATGTTCACATCGACATTGTGGGTCCTCTTCCACCTTCAAATGGGCAGACATACTTGCTGACTTGTGTGGACCGTTTAACCCGCTGGCCAGAGGCAATACCACTACCCGACATTACAGCAGAAACAGTAGCCCGTGCTTTCATCACCAACTGGGTGGCCCGCTTTGGGACACCATCAACACTCACTACAGACAGGGGTCGTCAATTTGAGTCTTCTCTCTTCCGAGCCCTCACCAACATGCTTGGGTGTAAGAGGATACGCACAACATCATATCACCCATCTTCGAATGGACTGGTAGAACGCCTCCATAGACAATTAAAGGCATCCCTTAAGGCCCACTCTACTTCTACATGGACAGTCTCTACCATTCGTTTTGCTAGGTATCAGAAGCGGGGTCAAATCAACTCTCGGTTGCTCTTCTGTTGAAATGGTTCTCGGGACTACCATCAGACTGCCCGGTGAGTTTGTTGCCCCTTGTGACACAGATGTGGACCTGGATCCTGGTGACTATGTCCATCGTCTCTGTCGACACATGACCACGATTAAGCCACCGCCACCTCGGTCCCAACAAAACCACACGCAGATCCACCCTGATCTTCTCACGTGCACACACGTTTATGTATGACACGACGCAGTGAGAAAATCGCTCCAACCCCCCTATGATGGCCCGTTTCGGGTATTCAAGCGCTTGGACAAGTTTTTTGTGTTGGAGTGAAAAGGCAAGCCGGACACCGTCAGCATTGACCGCCTCAAAACTGCCTATCGTGAGAACGACAGCCCTTCTCGCATCATCAACCCTGAACAGCTCGTAACACCTCCAACAGCACTACCCACTCCAACAGCAACACCCACTCCACCGACGACGCCCACTCTTCAACCTGTGCCTCCTCACCCGGTCCCGGAAGTCACGACTACCCGCTCTGGACGCCATGTTCATTGGCCTGTTCATTGGCCTGCTCGTTTTGCGCAGTACTGCACTACTGGAACTTGAAATACTTTGTGTGTTCTGTGGATCGAATCGGTTCATACCTTCTCCATTCTAGGAGGGAGCTACTGTAGTGACTACTCCTTTAACTTCATTCATCAATTGTAAATAACAGCAGCTGACCAATCAGGGCAAACCAAAAACAACTAACTGGTACCCTGCAAGCTACAGGGATTGTATATAGTTTTTCACTGGTTTGTTGACATGTGAGCTGGGAGTGCAGCCATCTTTATTCTGCTAGTGCTATGCCTTTTTGCCATGTGAAGAAAATAAGAAGTTATCGCCATCGTTTATAAGTTTTCGCGAGCTGTTAAGGTGTTACCTTCAATATTAACTGTTTCATCGTTATCATAATTATTGTCATCGTTTCATCAAGTTAGTTCTCGTCTGTTTTGTGTGTCCTAAGCTATCGGAGAGACATTTAAGTACTTTCTCAAACCTAGACGTACGTCCCGTTCCAGCTCCTGGGAAAAAGCGATTGAAAGCTTAGCTACGGTACTGTTCATCGGGATCGTAGGAATATTGGGTGAGTCCTACCATAGTGGAATCAATCATTGACATTTACAAATCCTACAGTACCATGGATTCCTTCCTCCATTTGTAGTCTGGTGTTTACGTCGTACGCTGTGAGAGAGAGGCATAGAAGTTGTCGACGTCAGCATACAAGATGTTGCGCGTAATTGTCTGAGATGGGGTCCAGTGTGGCAAGGTTGATGTACTGGGAAAAAAAATACGCCGAGCGCTCAAGGCTGGTATCTGGCGTTATTCACCAGCCTCGGAGTGTGATGTCAGATGTTGGTACACTCTTTATGATGAGCAGACTTCTTGTCAAAATGGTCAACCTTTAGATTTTCAACATATTCTTTGTGGATTGTCCAGCGAAAATCGAGCAGAGCAGACAACGACAATATGGTTGTCATGAATAAAAGGTGTAGGTGTCACACTGAAGGATCCATGATTTGTGTTTCCTCTATTGAAGCAACCCTAGAGATCCCCTTGACTATAAACCCCTCACCCTAGAGATCCCTTTGACCGAAGTCCCACTCATCAATTGTGTCGTGTGCAGTGTGTCATATTGCGTATATAACATTGATTTGTTTCTGAATCGGCAAATTGGTTGTGCATGCGCATATTGGAAATGCATCTGTAGGTTATCGGAGGCGAGATATTTTGGAACAGATTATAGATATGAGCTCCTTTACAAAAAATCTTATAATTATTCATTCGTTCTCAGTGATAATGACAAATTAAGAGGCTATGCAATCTCACCTTCATCACCAGATGCAGATCCATGAAAAATGTCGCTCGGGGAATCCTTGTTTTTTTTTTGACGTGCACGTGAGTTCTGAAACCAAACCTGCAACATAAGCAGAATTATAAATTTTTAGTATTATGCATGTCCGAGAATCAAGGACTCTCTTGAAGCTTTCTCTATGCATGAAGGGGCTAATTCCGCAACAAGGAACTGAGGGCGTGTGACTGACGGTGGTCTGCCCCGTCCAACCAAACGTTAAAAATGATGAATCGACTCATTTGGATTGCATTGATAACTGACGATTAAACGAGAACTCAGCGCTGGATCCCATGGGGAGGTTTGGCCGCCATTGCCACCCGCCCAAGGGATCTTCGAACCCAGCAAAAAAACACAAATTGAACACTTGTTTTCTTTAACACGTGTATATATACAGAAGGAATATAATTTTAACAAACAATACACTTGAGAGCTGGACGACTCAGTGGCGCACCCGAAGGACACAGACCACGAGTCGACGGCGTTCGTGCATTTTATTTTGTGTATTCATTACCACGCAACTGAGTGTTTCTAACTCCATGCAAAGGTGTATACAAATATATTGATAAGTTGTTAAACGAAACAGTCAACGGATATAAGAGTGGGTCGGGGTGAAGCAAATCATGAGAAGAGACCATGTGTGGTCACAAAACAATTTTGATGGTATTTGAAAGGGCCTAAATGCACCATAAAGAGGTTTTTTATATGCAGGACAAGCAAAGTAAAACATAATAAAACTGGAACGCATTCAAGATGTTCAAAAAGCTTTTGAAATGTTGACAGCTTTTCGCTGTGTCGAGTGAGAAACAAGTTTTTAAACTGATAATGCAAAAGGCGACGTGACGGCACGACGCGACGGACGGCGCGACGGGCGGACGACGCGACAGCACAGACGACGGCAAGACGTGACGGACGACGGAAGTCAAAACCACCATTCAATTGAAAAACAGGTGACGCGACGGGCGGCGTCACGACGCGACGAACGATGAGACGGGCGACGTAACGCACGACGCGACGGACGACGGAATAGGCGACACGACGGCACGACGCACATTTGTCGCCTTTAGAACACCATACAAAACAGCTCTGTCATTTACTCACACGGTAGTCTTGGTTCCAAGACCTTCGCATGGATCAATTCCAACAACAGAATGCGTCACTATCCCTTGGTTCGATTTCTGGCTACAATCGTCAGTTGCCCCGCGGCCGATGAATTCCAGAATGAAAAGCGCGCCCTCTGTCGGGTTATCACGTTACGAGTAAAATATAGAGACGTCTTGGACCAAGACTACTCACATGGCCGCCAGAAACTACCCGAGAGTGGCCCGAACATACAATGCTTTTTGCATAATAAATGTATGCTACAACAGCGACGATGTTTCTCTGTGCAAAATGTGGTGCACACCGTATGTACGTGACTGTACAGTATATACAATGCTTTACGCACTATAATGTGTATTACAACAGCGACGATGCTTGCTCTCGCTGAGCTTTCGCACGTTATCATTGACATCAACATTTTCCAAAGTTTCAAGTCTTAAAACATTATTGTTTCCTGTTACACTAAATTTTAAGGACCATATATCACAAACATCTTCAGTTTTAAGTTTTCAAAAATTGACACATTTTCGATTTGCAATTTTGTTTAAAACATTAAGGGGACACGTTGCCTTGGATCGGGCGAGTTGGTCTATGAAAAGCGTTTGTAACCGTTTGTAATAAAATGCATATGGTTAGAAAGATGTTGTAAAAGTAGAATACAATGATCCACATAAGTATGCCTCGAAATTGCGTGGTTTTCCTTTTACTTTGCGAACTAACACGGTCCGCCATTTTGTGGAGTCAAAAATTTGACTCTACAAAATGGCGTGCCGTGTTATGTAAAAGGAAAACCATGCAATTTCGAGGCATATTTGTGTGGATCATTATATTCTACTTTCAAAACATCATTCTAACCATATGCATTTCATAGCAAACGGTTTCAAACGCTTTTCATAGACCAACTCGCCCGATCCAAGGCAACGTGTCCCTTTAACTGCATTCAAAGGGAACGCAATGGACTCCTGCACCGGGTGGAAGGATCTTCGTCTTGTGAGAGAGCAATTTAGTTTCTTGGAAGCAGTGCAGACCTTCACTCACTCACTCTACCGCATAGACAGCTGGGGTCCGTCGCGCCGATCTCCTATGTCCGCGGTTAGTGGCTACCCAGTGGGCAAAATACGTTGAATTAACGTTGAAGCAACGTCATATGCCGACGTTGGAGTAACGTTGAATGATGATTGTATTTGCAAATTGAATTAACGTTGAAGTACTGACGTAGATACAACGTTAAACTCACTACGTTGTTTCAATGTCGGCATGTATACGTTGTTTTAACGTCAAATTTCTACGTTGAAATAATGTTGAATAATGATTGAATTTGCAAATTGAAATAACGTTGAAATGCTGACGTAGATACAACGTTAAACTCACTACGTTGTTTCAATGTCGGCATGTATACGTTGTTTTTACGTCAAATTTCTATGTTGAAATAATGTTGAATAATCTGTAATTATGTTGGCTCAACATTGCCCCAACGTTGGTCCAACGTTGGGCCAACGTACAGTTAATCTAAAACAATGTCTTCGAGTTGAACTTTCTTGTTATTATAATTAATTCAAGTAATTAGTATATGCTTATTATACTTATATGGTATATACATGTAAGATATGATACCGATAACTAAATACATTCTACACTATAACTACAACTTATACAGGCCTATACATCCTTCTCCACTGCATGTCTTGTATTTATATAGTCCAGGATCTACAGAATTTCCAGTCATGGTTGTAACACCTTTTTAAAATAAAACTATTTAATTTTTAATTCACATCTTGGAATGACAAATGTTTCTTTGTACTTTTGATGTACATATTTTCTTACAAACGAATTACAAAAAAAAGTACAAAAACTTGCCTGGGAAATTCCTAAATTCAACCAAAATTGTTTCGATATTGTCAGAAAAAGTCATACACTTCTAAGTCCCGCCCACAAATTTGCATAAGTTTCAACGTTGTCCCAACGTTGTCTCAATTTTAGCATCTTGTCAAAAGGCGCTCA
The DNA here is from genome assembly GCA_037783415.1 of Leptasterias polaris. Lineage (NCBI taxonomy): Eukaryota > Metazoa > Echinodermata > Asteroidea > Forcipulatida > Asteriidae > Leptasterias > Leptasterias polaris. The sequence goes on along the minus strand of JAZGTN010000157.1, from coordinate 355,509 downwards.
TACCCAAAAGGAATGTATAGCTTTTTGCTTGCCAAATGTTAATGCAACATAGGAATGATATAAAATTAGGTTTGAGATGTCGCATCAATTACCTGAACTTAGTATAAAAACAACATTTCCATACACAAATAATTATCCCCAAAATGTTAAATTTTAACTTCTTGTCAACATGTTGTGCACGAAAAACTAGTAGAAATGTTAAGCTTTTTACTTGCCAAATATTAATGCAACACAGGAATTGTACAAAATTGAGTTTGAGATGTCGCATTATCTACCTGATTCGAACTCGGTGTAAAAAATGTTTTTCCATACAAAAAAACTAGAAACAATTACCCACCACCTTGTCAACATGCGCTCAAAACCAAACTGTGAAGGGCAACTTAGAAGTATACATTTGGTTTGAGGTTTCAATCACCTGTCTGAACCTTGAGTGAAAAAACATTTAGATATTTTGTAATTGTTAAAAAAACAAATAGCAACAAAAATGTGAATATTTTAATGGTTGGGGCGACCTCAAGTGCAGTCGTGAACTAAAAGCCTAGAGGAAGCCAACTTTGATCGTATTTTTAGGGCTGGCTTTAGGCCTATATCGATCCCATTGTAGAATAGGTGACCTTTTTCAACATCTGACCGTCCTTGCATTTCTGTATGGTCTGTGGTACTAATGGAAATATTACATTATTATTTGGACCACGAATAATGCCTTTTATTTTGCGGTGATTTCAATCAATGTTATCTGGGCTATTTCTTGGAATCCTCGCCCCTCATGTGTCTATATTTCTTGTGATCTTCTTGGTAATTTTATTGATGGAAAATGGTTAAAACGAGGCAATAGATGGCTGGTAATAATAATATTAGTATGTTACTGACTGATAGTCTGACCGGACGCAATTGTTCAATATTCAATAGAGGAAGGATTTTATAAATTTAAGTGTTCACCATAATTAAGTATGCTAAATTCAATGTAAGAGTGTTTGGTTTAGCTCAAATCTAGATAAAAAAAGCAACTGTAACTTTTATCCAACATTGTACATACGTCAAAAACGTTACATTGAAACAATGTTACCAATTATAATGTTGGATCAACATTGATTTTAGGTTGTTATTATGGCGCAACGCAATTACAACCTTTATCCAACATTGTACATACTTCAATATTATTACGTTAAAAAAACCTTACCAGACTGACGTTGGATCAACATCGATTTTAGGTTATTATTATCGCAACGCAAACAAAACCTTTTTACAACATTGTACATACATCAAAAACGTTCACAATGAAACAACGTTACCAGAATGATGTTGGATCAACATTGATTTTAGGTTGTTATTATCGCGACGCAACAATAACCTTAATCCAACATTGCATTAACTTTTAAAAGTATACGTTTTGAAATGACGTTACCCAACTGACATTGGATCAAAAGTGATTTAAGGTTGTTATTATCGCGACGCAATAACAACCTTTATCCAACATTGTTCATACGTAAAAATCATTACGTGGAAAAAACGTTCCCAGAATGACGTTGGATCAACATTGATTTTAGGTTATTATTATCGCGACGCAAAAACTACCTTTATCCAACATTGCACATAGGTCAAAAACGTTACATTGAAACAACGTTACCAGAAAGACGTTGGATCAACATTGATTTTAGGTTGTTATTATCGCGACGCAATAACAACCTTTATCCAACATTGTACATACGTCAAAATCGTTACGTGGAAAAAACGTTACCAGAATGACGTTGGATCAACATCGATTTTAGGTTGTTATTATCGCGACGCAATAACAACCTTTATCCAACATTGTTCATACGTCAAAAACGTTACATTGAAACAATGTTACCAGAATGACGTTGGATCAACATTGATTTTAGGTTGTTATTATCGCGACGCAATAACAACCTTTATCCAACATTGCATCAACGTTAATTAGTATACGTTGAAACTACGTTGCCAAATTGACGTTGGATCAACATTGTTTTTTGGTTGTTACAATCGCGACGTTATTTCAACACTTTTCCAACGTTTACACAACGTCAAACTACAACTTAAAACAAACATCGCAAATGTGACGTTGAAATAACGTTGTTTTATGGTATTTCGACGTTGTGACGCCATATCAACCAAAATTCAACGTTGAAATAACGTTGTGTGCCCACTGGGTAGGTTCCAGAGTCATGTCAATCTTGCTGGGTGGACCCAGTTGCTCAATCCAAGATGTCCTCGAACGGCCTCTAGGTCTTGACCATCCATTTGCCGGGGGATTCTGCCTGTGCAGTTTATGGCCATGTGTAATGGCTTCTTTGCCGGGGAGTTGTCGTCATCCAAAGCGGGCAATGTGGCCAAAAAGAGCATCTCTGCGGTGATGGACTAGGTGTTCAATGGTGGCAAGCATGGGTTTTGGACGACATCTGCATTTGAGATATGGTCGCACCAATGGATGCCCAATATGGTCCTTTGGCATCGTTGGTGGAAGTCTTCACCGGTCGGACTGGAGGAGTGTCCATGTGTCAGACCCATAGAGAAGAACTGGGATTGATTCAAGTCCTGTAGATTGCTAGTTTTGTTGCGGGTTTCAGACTCCTCAGTTTCCACACTCTGTGTAGACTGTTCATGGCTGATGTGATGCGAGACTAGCCTACTTAGAATGCAAGGCTCACTTCTTCTGGTGCTACCAAGAAGTCATCGACAGCTTCAATAGGTTGACCATGCAGGACCGCATAGTGTCTTGGCTGAGTGGTTTAGATTATCGTATTCAAGTTCTGGTGGTTTAGTAATCGGGGTGTGGGTTCGAGTCCCGGTCATGACGCTTGTGTCCTTGAGCAAGACACTTCGCTATAATTGCTTCTCTTCACCCAGGGGTATAACAGGGTAGGCTACCTGCGAGGGTAGATGTTGATATTGTGTTTGAAAAAGCCTTCTGAGCGCCACGGCAGCTCGGGGCTTCTGCCCAGGGAGCTGTGAAAGTTTAAAGGGATGTTATTGGCCCAATGACCAGGACACTAATGAAAGCGATTGAAACGTTATTGTAAAATGTGCTATATAAGAACTAGTTATTATTATTATTATTAAATTTTCCCGAATATGTCTTGGAGTTTGGTCTTCTGCCTGGATATCTTGAGGCCAAGGTAGGATGCCTCTTGCTGGAACAATTCGAGTGTGTTGCTGATGGAGTTCGCAGTGTGGTCCAATAGGGCAACGTCATCTACATGAGTGAGGTCGGAGAAATTGAACTCCCCAATGGAGCTTCCTGTGTTTACCAATGCCCGATCGAGGATCCAATCCATGGTACAGCAAGAGAGAGATGGGGCCAAGATACATCCCCGTCTTACCCCTGATCTTGTAAGGAAACTTGATATGAGGTGCAGCTTCCGTGGCAGATCTTGACAACTTCTTTATAGAAGATACGCTGGAGACAGTGAGATTGGGGACCTAGGTAGGGTATACACAATATATATAGTTTCCTTTTTGTACAGGAGCCTAATTGGCTGAAGGCACAAAAACATGCAAGTAGGACGTGGAACATAGAGAAACCTCAGCAAAACTCTGCAATGGAGGAGAGTTTTGGCAGTATAGAGTGATTTACTAACGAAAATCAGAGTGAAAATGTGATAATTTAAAGGGAGCAGTAGATCATGTTTGCACAACATTTTGCTAAGAATTTAAGATTTTTGTGAGCATAAGGGTAGCACGTGAGGCAGTGAACTCAGAAGGACGCCGATGGTGATGAATCACAAGAGCAGTCCGGAGTTTTTAGGTTTTCAAGTGCCAAGTCGTTATTATAGACTACTTGGACCTTCAGATTGGCGTTTTTTTTTTTTCTTTTTCGGAAATCATGTTTAAAAGGGTCTGTATACGTTTGGTAATGACTTATTATTAATGGAATAAAAACTTACGTGGTAAGAAGTACAGCAGCTTTCGATATAAAGCATTTAGATCATCATTTCACTTCGAAGTAATGTGGTTATGGAAAAATATATCAGGTTTTATGCCCCAAAATTTGAATCTGAGAAACGTTTCTGTCAGAAACGTTTCACTGATTGTGTATTCCTATATGGAACATTGTTCCTGTGCGGACATATTCGCTCTGGGTTTTTGGCGATATCTCAAACGCGACTACCTTTTGAAATAAATTTTCACAGCTTTAGTTTAATTGTATATATCAATACTTACTTTACCAGTTGCCTATGTATGCACACGCCCCCACCCCCCCCCCCCCCCCCCCCCGCATACGGCGAAGTGTGTAGAAAGTAGGACAACAACCATACAAGATTTATTGTCTATAATATTTATAGTTTTTCTACAACACGAAATTGCGTAACGGTAATAAACCGGTATAACTATACTCCTTTTATGGCTGCACTACACGATAAAATATCGGACTTACTTGTGTGACCCTTTTGCTAAGGCCTGTTTGTTGGGCAATTCGCTCTAAGTCTTGACCGTCTGGATTACTATCGATGTTAAAGTTGGCTTGTAACACCTCCAACTGCTCCTCCGAGAACGTAGTCCTTATTCGCTTCGACTTATGAGTGTGTCTGTTGTCGCCATTTTCACATCCATACAAAGAGCCAGAATCTAATATATATATATATAATTTACCCAAAATTAGTTTTACTTGCGTTCATTTCCATAATTGATTGAAACAACAAGAGGAGTAAATATGTGGCGAAATAAAACACAATTTGAGAAAGGTGCATGTGTGATTTTAATGTCCCTTTTTGTTGCATTTCATTTTGAAGGGGTTTAATACCATTTTGGCACTAATAAAACAGTAGTTCGGTATGAGTTATTACCTTTGATATATCGCTCAAAATGTGTATATCCCTTTAGATATTGCCTGGTGGCGGGCTTTCATGACGTAACGAGGTACTGAATGACAATGCACATTCCTGACAATTTAGCCCTCTGGTATGTTTCACTGCCTTCCGAAGGTATTTTTTATTTAATGAGAATCTTTGTAGACTGAAATCGTCAGTGTTGCAAACGGCAACAGTACACCTTCACGAGATTTTACATAACAAATGCCAAGTAGACTAGGCTATCAAGAGATTTGTCCGAAGAAACTATGTGCATGAAGTTACCAAGGGTTGCATGTTGTTGTTGTTATGTTTTTGTTTGTGTTTGTGTTTTTTTGTGTTTCTTTTGGGGGGGGGGGGGGTACAGTGCATTTGTATAAGATAGAAGCAGAAATAAAAACAGGAAAGCCGGGTCCAAACTTGAAGCTACAGAGGTAATTTCTTCCTAAACTGGGATCAAAATTAATTGCGCTATAAATAATCAGAAGTGAGGATTTAACTGAGTTTCTTATCTCTTTGATGTAGATCAAGGTTTGTAATCTCTACATGGGAGATGGGCTGGTATTCTTCGTTGATACTTTCTTGCAATTTATTAAATGTCCCATAAAATAATGGTATTTTTGTCACATTACATTTTTGGGGCTTAATATAATATGGTATCAGATTAATAAATTATAACACTGTCTATTTTTATGAGTTTGGTATGAGTTAATATACCCTTTAATTTATTCCTCAAAATGTGTTATCCATTTGGATATTGCCTGTTGGCGCGCTTTCGTAGAGATGCACATTCCCGACTAAAAGTGTTTCAATTCACTGCAGAGGTCCAAATTCGTCAATAAATTGTATCGAAAGTCAAAATGTCATGAGATTTGTCCAAAGGAACCAAGTTAAAATTTTGACTGTTATAGGTATCGAACGCGCGCCAACCCACGGGATGTTCCATAGGTTACGTCACGCCTTTGTCCCCAATGGCGCAGGTTTCACACCTAATTTGTGTATTTCTTGTATTTATTTTTTTATTGCCGATTTAAACCTCCTCTACATATTAATAGGTTAATAAGTGATTTATTTTCATCTAAGGTCAACCATGGCCGCCAGTCTTGCGGTTTATGTTGGGCCTTAATTAGGCATTTCCGGGGTCCATAACCCAACACTGCATCTTTTAACAGGAGTTTCTAGAATAATTCGGGTCTTCTGGGCTGGCTTGCACAAATTGTCTGCATGTAGCGACCTACAGCTTGTGATCAACTTATCTTAAACTTGTCTAATAATTAATATTATAGCTTTGTTTCTGAGGATGTTCTTTTTTTCAGTGAGTCTTCTGGGTTGTCAAGTAACTTCAGAATTATTTTATAAATCGGGTTCAACGACAAAACTCACGAATGAATGGTGGTTTGTCCGTATATTGCTTTCCGTTGCTGCTGTTGCTGGCTAGCAATCTGAGGAACATTTTAAATTAAGACCCCATCGTTACTGTAAAAACCGTTGGTAGTCATTGCGGATCTTCTGCACGCCCCAAAAGTTGTCGGTAGGCAATAATGCGTCCGGGGATGTGTTATATAGGCCATACGGGGTAAACTGTATCTTGTCGTCCCGTTCCGACCCCTGTGGGTCAAAGATAACTCTACAGTTTTTAACAGAGTAATTGCTGGAGATTACCATTCCGAAAGTTCTCCACAAAAACGCCAGTCAAATTTGAGAAATTATCGACCAAACATTGCACTAGATAATCGACAGCGATCGAACACTGTTTACGGTTGTGATACGTCGGCTCGTTACATTTTATTTGAAATACCTGCGCACAGACACCATGTGATCTAAATTCGCCAATCACATCCTAGGTCACACGTCATGTGACACCCAAAAACAAACATGGCGGCGCCCATGCCTCGCTCGGAGAAAGACTCCGGGATAAATCCGAAGTGTTTTGTTCACCTAAAATCTGTCAAAGCTGAGAAAGCACAATATATTTTCAGGGAAGAGTAAAATCATGCATGACGGCCTCAGTGAGGCCGTGTTCAAGCGCGTGATCATGTGTGTGAGATCACGAAAAACACAGCATCTTTTGATAGTAGGCCCCGTACTCGACAGGCCAGTAGGCAGTGCATAAGGACCTCATGCGCTAATTTTTATTAGAGAACAAGGACATGCAAAGAAAATAGGACCGTAATAACGCAGTTAAAATGTTCAATGTAAATAAATGTTAAATAAATAATAAATGTTTGTAAATTATTAAAAATGTAGCTTCTCCCCGTGTCGAGTGAGAATCATGTATTAAGGCAAGCTTGAAGAAATGAGGCGTCATCATAGGGCCTATATACAGTTCTAAAGAGGGTGGGGGATACAAAAACAATTGTTAGGGGCAGGCCTGTAAAAGGAATTATTCTTCTAACCCTTTTTTTGGGGGGGGGGCGATATATATATATATTTTTTATTATCTATTTTATTTTATTGTTATCTTTATTTATTATTAATATATATATATATATTTTTTTGGGGGGCGAATATGAAAGAAAATGACATCGGCACGTTATAAATTAGCGGCGCCCGTCGCTCAGTGACGAGGGAGGGCGCTGGATTTTTACTTTTTTTTGATAATGAAGGCCCATGGAAGGCCCAAATTCCAGCCAATTTTGTAAATTTGTTAGTTTTTGTGTGGACTTTTTCTTCCTTTTTTGATCTTGGTGGGATTTTTAATTATTTATTTATGCCTTTTTATTGATGCTTTTTTATTTATTTATTAATTTTTTTATCAAAATAATGATAAACCATAAGGGAAACTGACTGGGTAAATTTTAAACGAGTTTGGGTTGGAAAACAAATGTACTAGCTACAGTGGAATTTGAACCAACGACCTCCGGATTAACGTACCGGCGCTCTACCATGAGCTATCTAGACCTATGTTGGCCGTCTCCCTATTTTTGTCAATTTAATTATCCTTGTTGGGGGGTTACCAGTCAGAAGCTATTCAAAAAGTGTAGCCAGGGATCACATCCAAGTATGATACAACCTGGGAAGCCGCAGCCAGATATTGAATTCACCACAAGGGAATTTGACTGGGTAAATTTTAAATGATTGGGATGAACAAAGAAAATTATACTATGAGCGGCTCACCCCTAGTTACGGGCCTGGTAAGGGAAAATCCACAAGAAAGGGGTGTGTGTGGGAGGGGGAGGCGGAAAGGAGGGAGGATCATGAAAAAAAGGACGGTGTGCCTATAGGCACTTTCCTGCCCATTAATCTTTAACGAATTAGCGAGTGTACTGTGTTCCGGCGAGAGACATCGACAGAAAAATGATCAGAAAAGCGTTGAAAACCATCCTATGGATGTTGTTTTCAGTGGGAGACAATGGTCTCCCTCGAAAAGTCAAAAGGCGATAGTTAAACATACTTTTTCTTTGATGTTTGCATGCACCCTCACAGAAAAGGGGGTTATATAAGTGGTAAAGGGGAATGTTTTAACTTAATAAAACAAACATTTTCCCTTTTTTAATATTTTTTTTTATATTTTAATTTGTTATAGCTAGTTTACCTTAGGCCTTATGATATTTTTTTTTGCAACAACAGTGATAGGTGGGTGTTTTAGGGGAAAGTATCCTATTAATTAGAAATCAAAGGTCAAAAGAATAAGACAAAAAATTGTCAGTTCCTTAATTTTGTTGACAATAATTGGAGCGACTCATCATTCCATCCTTGTTGTTCAATGACTAGCCTATACATTTTAATTAAACTAAGCTCTTTATTCTTGGCACAAAACTTTGATGGCTAACCATTCAGTGATGTTAAAAAGACACGATAGTCTAGTTTTTGAGAAATAGGCCTACAGTTTTAAACATGGCCTAAACCACACAATTGATGTTGTTGACGCGACGCAATTTTATTTTATTTTTTTTAATAAAGGATATAGGCCTATAATATGTTTTACGGCCCACACACGCATTTACACAGATTGCGCCCAACAACGTTTTTAGCAAACTTTGCATGTTTTTGCAAATTTGACTGGATATTTTTTGGAGAACTTTTAGCATAGTGTTTAGTATGTCTACAACTCACAAAATATACCTTCAAAAAGTAGACCCACGGGGGTCGGAACGGAAATCATTTTCCAGGCATCTTTTCGTTTACACCGTACGGCCTATTACACAGTTTCCCAGAGTGCTCGATACCACGAGTGTAAATCCCCGGGTGCACACAGGGAAGCTAAGAAACAACTCTACATGCAAACATTATGCACACGCAGCACGATCGAAAGAGCAAGAGCGAGCTGACAAACTACATCACCTCTGACCAATTAAAACACAGATATGGAAAGTATACATCACTGCGTGCAATAAGATCAGTGGACCTGTAAAACTAGTGCCTGTCCTCTTACGGATAAAGACAGGATACCGGCCTGGGCCCAATTTCATGGCTCTGCTTACCGCCGAATTCTGCGCTCAACATTCTCCGCTTACTACCGAGCAAGCGCCGAATTTCTGAGCTAGCTGTGTAAGCCTAGTAACGTGGACTACGCAAGCGCACACGCAAAAATTGACTGGAACCCGTGAAATACGCTTGACGTAAGCGCGGAATTCCCTGCTTCCGTAAGCGCCGATTCTTTGCTTACGGTAAGTAGAGCCATGAAATTGGGCTTGCCAGTCTAGTTCCTTTAATAAATTTGCAACGTTCGAGTGACATCTAGATCGACTATGGTTAAGTCTAGTCGACTGTAGTCAGCCAACCGAGCTTGCTCCTAAAGACAGGGGACCAGTCTATGTTTGCATGTGCAAGAATCCACCAGTAGGGGGCGTCATTTCCCAATTTAAAAGCATCATGGAAATTATTGGCCACGGCCAAATAATGGACGTTCTTAGTTCTTAGTTTTTTTGTATTTGATGGACCTTGGCACCAAATTAACAACGAAAATAAAATAATATTAATAAACTTCGGCTGCCATGACAACAGCTGATTTTTCCATTGTGGTGTGGTTTTGCAGTAAAAATTACTTTTTTCAAGGCTGCGTTATCATTAACTTCCGACGAGGCACCTGTTTCAACGTAACATGGCTTCAGATGGCTGCCAGAATGTCTGTCAGATGTATTTAATAAGTTAAGAGGGTTCGTTTCGTACTTTCTCAACGATTTCTTTAGCTAATTGTGTTGCCAACGTATCAGGTGTTACCTGTAATTATTTAAAACTTATTTAATTAGTTTAAAATAATAAATAAGGAAATAATGAGTAGACAACAAATTGTTTCCATTACTCGATTTGATTATTATTTTCTTGATGCCAAAACAATCATTATACAACACGGCACAGTATTGTTTACTAGATACTGTTCTAAAGCCCCTAATAAAAAAATATCCTCCATGGATAAACCTCACACTTTAGGCACACTCCCTGTAATCTAAAAATACAACAACAATTTGATGTGGCCGACATGTCTGGAGAGCAAGGGGGTGGGTATGTTCTGTGGCTAACCACATAAACTGTCGGTAAGACATCAAAAGACAATCATCTACTACCAGCATGTCGATGAACAGATGGTTTCATTCATGTCTGTGTGAGCGGTGACTTGCAGTGACAGTGACGTATAGGCAAGCTGGCCAAATCTTGTATGTACAAACGAATGCTGACCAACTTTGTACACAACTAATGGCAAAATGTTTGGCTCCACCCACCAAGTCACGGACCCCTGTTCATTGATACCCCTTTCAGACCGTGTGCAAACGTATGGGGTGGATGTCATGTAGTATCATACGACTTGGATTTACCACGTGGGTGCTGTTATGTTTTTCTTGATTTGTGACGGACACTTTGACAGCCACTCTCGTGGGAGGGTACAGCAAATAATTTTTATATTTGATTATATCACCAGAGGTTCGGGTGGGTCATACCATAGAGAAAGGACCTCTGGTCATACTAGAGTTTCAAATATGTTTTAAAATATACCATCATTTGACAGAACCCATAATGGTCGTGCTCCAATTTTAACATCGACCACATAATATTGTTGATATGAGACATCGGTTTTGTGAAAAATTACAAAATTTGCTTTCGGAAAATTGAGCTTTTAATGTAACTTGTCACAATGTTCATTTGAACAAGGCATGTACTTTAATGGCAACTATGGGCCTTTTCCCATTTTTGGTTAAAACTAATATTTTTTCCTCATAATTTTTATATTTTTTACCAAATAATATAACACTTAGTAGGCCTACACTTGTTTATTTTGACATAATCAATAAGTAACATTGTATGTATGGGAAATTGTTGCTATAATCTTTAGTTGACTCCATTTTATTGGGGGAAGTGTATTGTTTATTTTTTTCCACTTAAAACCAACATAACTGCAAACTTTTTGGCTCAAGGTTACAAAGGTTGACAATTCTGTAGCAGTTCTCAGCCTGTAAAGTTGAAAGTAGTAATACAGGCTGAAGACACATAATCCAAGACGTCCGGATATGGATGCCGATGGCAGCTGCTCACCAGCAGGTTACTTGCCAACTTTGACCCAAACTTAAGGGTTAACTTGACATTTTAGTTGTTGCCACGTCAAATACTTGGTAACGGTGGTTTTTATAAAGTTGTTGTTGTTGTCAGGACTTCCCTTCCAGTTCTGCCCTCTGACTGCAGTACATCCCGTAGGTAACAGTCAGTAAAGGTATTCGGCGTCTTCCAACAGGCAGCTTGGGTAATGTCACCCAAAGATATGCCCCCAAAAACGCCCACGATGTGGCCGCGGCCTGAACCTCGTGGGCTCGAATAGGCGCATCCGGGGAGACGTTAGTGTCCGAACGGATTGCCGAAAGCAGCCAACGGCTAACCGTATCCCGCGACGCCGGTCCGTGAGGCGGGGTCGAGGTAATAAATAGGTGGGATTGAGCCGTACGGAGCGTCTTCGTATGGCTGATATACCATTTAAGGGCCCGGACCGGGCACCAAAAAACGATCCTCCGGGACAGATGACCGCGACTTAATGTCTGGGACAAAGATGTCCGGAGGAACAAACGACTGGTTCTTCACTAGGAACCCGGTCCGGGGGAATGAGGCGAACCCCGTCAGGTTCCCACCTGATGTGGCCCACCTCGATTGACAACGCATGGAGTTCGCTACGTCGGCGCGATGTAGCAACTGCCAGCAGGAATGCCACCTTGATGGACAGGTGGAGCAAAGTCGAACTGCCCATCGGCTCAAAAGGAGGCTCCGTTAGCGTAGAAAGTACGCTAGGGAGGTCCCAAGCCGGAACTAGCCGACGCGTTGGGGGTCGAGAGACAAACATGCCCTTCAGGAGTTGGCTGAGGGCCGGGTTGTCCGACACGGAGGTGCCTTCGGGGAATCCCCTATGGACCGCTCCAATTGCTGACCGATAGTTTTTTACGATGCCAATCGAGAGCTCGTTCTCGAACAGGGACACAAGGAAGTCGGCAACGTCCCCTAGAGAAGAATCGGGGGATGAACAGACCGCCTTCTGCACCATCTAAAAAAGTGGCGTAGTCGGCTGTCATATACCCGCCGCGTGGAGGCCCTTCGGCTACGGGCTGCGATCGACGCAGCTCGCTCAGAAAGGTCTGCCGAGCGGAAGGAATTGTGTGACAACAGCCAGCACGTCAGGTGGAGATCCTGAGGAGCTGGATGAAGAAAACCCGACCCCGGTTGGAGGAGGACATCCGCCTGTCGGGGCAGGACCACCGGTCGGTGGACCAGCAGCCTGATCAGCCGAGTAAACCACGGTTGACGAGGCCAAAATGGAGCGATGAGGAGGACCTTGCAGTCCTCCTCCTCCAGTTTTGTGAGAACCCGTGGGACCAGCGAGAACGCGGGAAAAGCGTACGCTAACAGCCCGTCACACCGGAACGACAGGGCATCCGTCCGCCATGCGTTGGGGTCGTGACCCCTCGCGCAATAGGTGGGGAGCTGGTGGTTGGTTCGCGAGGCGAACAAGTCCACGTGTGGCCGATCGATCAGTCGGAAGAGCTACTGAACGATCGGCGGCCGGATGGTCCACTCCGTGGGGCGGATCCATCCCCTGGACAGGGCGTCCGCCTCCACATTGTCGACGCCCGGAAGGTGCACCGCCGAGAGGTCGACCTTGTTGCGCATGCACCAGTGGAAGAGTTCCCACGTGTGTGCGCAAAGCAGGGGGAATGAGTGCCCCCCCCCTGGCGGTTGATGTAGGAGACTACCGTGGTGTTGTCGCACCGGATCTGCACCGCCTGTCCCACTACAAGGATCGAAACTGTTCCAAGGCGTTGGCCACGGCCAACAACTCGAGGACATTGATATGAGACAGGCGATGCTTGGGGCCCCAACAGCCTGCTGCCTGGCGGGGGTAGAGGGTGGCCCCCCAACCGGAAAGGGATGCGTCCGTCGTGACCGTCAGGGATGAGCGGGGCCTGTGAAAAGCCTTGCCCCCCATCAGGTTGGCCCGGATCAACCACCACCGCAGGTGGGGGACCAGCCAGGCCGTGACTGGAACGGAATGACTGATGTCGTGACGGTTGGGACAGTAGAATGTGAGCAGGTGCAACTGGATTGGTCGCATTCGCAGCCTACATCCACCAGACTGGCCATCAGGCCCAACAGCCTGAGCCAGGCACGTGCCGGGGCCGTCTCGGCCTGTAGAAAAAGAGAAACGCACTGCTGAACATTCCGCAGGCGTTCCTCTGTAGGGTGTGCCAGCCTCGATCGAAGATCGAGGGCCGCGCCTAGGAAGGTTAGGGACTGAGTCGGCAGCGGGTGCGACTTCACGGGATTGATCAAAAATCCGAGATCGGCCGCCAGGCGCCATGTTTGTTGAAGCGCCCCCGCCGCCGAGTGTTGCGATCGGCCCACCACGAGCCAGTCGTCGAGGTACATGAAGACCGAGACCCCTTGCTTCCGCAGCGCAGCACCAACTGCTCGAGCCACCCGGGTGAATACCCGAGGGGAGGTCGAGAGGCCGAAGGGGAGCACTGTGAATTCGTAGCATGTCCCGTCGTATTGGAACCGCAGAAACTCCCAGTGCTCCCGTCTGACGGGGACATGCAGGTATGCATCCTTCAGATCGAGGCTGGCCGCCCATGTTCCTGGATGGAGGGACTCGAGAATGGTCTTGAGTGTCTCCATCCGGAAGCGTCTGGGGCGGATGAATTTGTTCAACGGCTTTAGGTTGAGTATTGGACGCCACACGCCGGCGTCCTTCTTGGGGACCAAGAAGAACGTCGACATGAATCCCGACTGCATCCGCTGAGCGGGAAGAACCCGTATTGCGCCCTTTTCGAGGAGGGAGGAGATCTCCCCCTCGAGAGACGCACGTTGGGCCGAGTCGGTCGGGATCGGCGTAGGCCGTACCCTCATTTCCGACGGGGGGGGGTGCTCGTGGACTCGATCGCATAGCCGCGATCTATAGTCTCGAGCACCCACCGGTCGGACGTGACCTGAGTCCAGGACCCGATGAAGTCTTGCAGACGGCCCCCCACGGGTACTAGGGTGGGAGGCCGCCACCAGTCTGCGGAGTCACTTGCGCCAACCCCCGGGATAGCGGGGGGAGGCGTGCGGAAACCACGGCCGGCCTGCTGTCGTTGCTGGCCGGAGAATGCTTGGGGCTGGGCGGGCCGCGCACCCGACGGGTTGTCGGCACGGCCACGAAAACTCCCTCTGTTTGCCTTCACCGGTCTGCGCCGAGGGATGGTAAACGTCGTCTTCTTAGGCTGAGAAGGGGGCTTTGCGGTTGAAGGCTTCTTGAGATTAATTTTTTCAGTCGTTTTCAACCGCTTGGCCTCGGCTCGCATCAATTCCTCGAACTGGCCTGCAAAGCGATCCATGCCGGAGAGTGGAAGATCCTCAAAACGCTTGCGCGCCGCAGGAGAGGGCAGGAACAACGTGTCCAACACATTCCCGCGACGGGCCGAGGTCATCAGAGCAGAGATGCGTGCGAACTGGTCAAGGACCACACGCAACCCCTGATCCAAGCAGTGGAAAGCGGCTTGCAGCATGTCGGCTGGGACCGCTCCGTCATCGTCCAAACACGAGACCAAATACTCCGAAAGGAGTAGAAGGAAAGAGGTGGAGCGCATACCGAAGCGGGAGGCGGTGTCGGATTCCCTCAATGTCTCCTTGAACTTCTCCCGAACCTTGTCCGAGAAAAAACGCTTCCCCGTTGTGGCGCCCGCATCAGCGGCAAGCTTGTCTTTTGCCGCATCGGGGACAGTAGGAACGGCGAAAAAATGTTCATAATCCGCTGGCGGGAACTGGTAATAATCCTTGGTTCGGCGGGTTAATACGGCGGACCACTTGTCTGCTGCCTTCATGACTTTTTCGATGTGTTCAACGCACGCCTGGTCCAGCGGGAGAACGGGAAATTTTTTCTCGGAGCTCGCCGCGGGCCCAGTGCGCCGCTTGAATGATTTATGATCTGGCTTCGGCGCCGACTCCACAAGGGGCAGTTGTAGTACACGACACATGTCACGTTGGACCAGACGTAGCTCGGTTTCCGCGATGGAAAGTCGCTGCATCTGTATGACTTCTTCATCCTCTGAGGCCAAGTCCCCCGAAGGGGTGGGCCGAGATAAACCCGGTGATCGTGAGCTGACCGGCCCATGAAATGGGGCAGACAGTGCCACGTCACGGGCCAGCGGCTGGGCCGTATCCTCAGGCTCAAAAGACATTGAAGGATGCAGGCTGATGGTCGGTGGGGACGGCGGCGCACGGCTGACTGTGTGCGGCGCGTCCCTTTGTACTTGAGCCACCCAACCGTGACCGATAACGGAAGGTTGAGTGGCGTACCCAAGCGGTGCCACTGGACCGTCCACTGCGGCCATCTGCCGGGGGGCAGAGAGGGCCGACAGTGAGGCCGAGATGTTCTGAAAAGCTTGTAAGAACTCGGTCCGGGAAACACTGTCACCATGGTGACGCTTTCCCCGACGGTCCGAAGAGCTGCTCGAGGAAGACGAGGAGGATGAACGGCGAGAACGCTGGCTAGACTTCCCCTTCTTATGTCTCGAGCGGCCCCGGGAGGACTCCGATAAAAAATCGGACGACTCCTGGGGGACCGGGACCCACAAACACTGGGTAAAATCCGAGCGGGGGTATAGGCCAGCAGTCCGCGGACAGGCTGCTCAAACCCCCTCAACCCCTGCCCGGGCGACAGCGCCTCGAGCCCCACGGGGCGGAGGTCGGCTGTAGAGCCCGGGGGCCCGTACGCCTGCCCACCCAGTGACTCTGTGGCGTACACTGCCAGTGAGCTGGGGGGCGCGGGGCACTACGGCCCGCCGAACTGCGTGGGCTCGTCACACAAGACGGCCCCGAGCTCGGGGGTGGGGCGGGTAAAGCGTGCAGATCGGTGACAACGGACCCTGGCTTTTTACTACTGCGCCCCTTCTTGGGCTTGGTCCCGGCAGCAGAGTCCGCCTTGCGACTCTTGCCGGAACTACCCTTGCGTTTGGCTGTCCCACCAACGATGGCCGGGGGAAAACCGTACCTGGTACTCCCCTGTCCGACCGGTGGGGCTGGCAGTGCCCGCAGCCGACAGTGGCTGTGAGCGCTGGCTAGGGGAAGAATTGGGTAACGGCGCAGCGTTTCCCGCATCAACTTCCGAGGGCACCGGCTGTCCCGAGGGGGTACAAATTCCCTCGGATACAACAGCGGGAGCTCTCGCCAAAGTTTCATGTTTCTCTTATCAAAATACTCAAACTATTCAAGAACACAACTTCCACAAAACACACTACAATCACAATAAAGCTTGTTCTTTATTCTTATTACTCTCTTGCGAAAATACAGGTAAGTTCAGTGTAAAAATGGAGAGCCCAATATAAACACGTCTTACCGCTACCAACGCTAAGAGAAAAGAGGACGTTCACGGGGCACGCATGCGCGGCCTATATAGGGGCCGCCTCAGGAGGGGGCTAGTGGCAAACTCTTAGCGATTATACCTGCCGGTCTAGGATATATGCAAATGTAGTAATTCGCTCTACAGGTAATGTATGAGCGAAGTAGACACAATATTTATAGGACATAATGAATTTATGAGATATTCCCGCTTGAGTAACATGAGTATGAAATCCTAAATCACTATATAACAAAACACGGCGAGACATATTTTATGCTGCGCACACACAGTGTGTGAGAGTAAAATTCGCTTCGCTCAGAATTCAACAAAAACTATTTTCATCCAATGCCATCCTCAAGTATCGTCGACACGATCTGGTTTTGGGGGTTATTGTTGTTCTATTATTCCCTTTTCTTAAGAAATTCTCAGTGGCCGGGGAACCACTAGAACAAAGAAAACATTCTGAGGTAGCATTGTTCCATTGTTAAAAGTAACACATAAGTTGTCAAGTGGAAGGGCACGCACACACACACAAGTGTGTAACAGCCTGCAATCGTGGACCCTCCTTTGTTCAACTCTTTGTGATAGCAACTGTGGACCACAATGCTTTCCTTTGTGATAGCAACCGTGGACCTATTGTCCTCTTTTGTTATAGGTCCCTGGTTTGAATGTGGTTACCTACTCACACATACACACACACTGACGTGTGTAAATACCGGCAATCGTGTACCCTCCTTTGTTCAACTCTTTGTGATAGCAACCGTGGACCACAATGCTTTCCTTTGTGATAGCAACTGTGGACCTATTGTCCCTTTTGTTATAGGTCCACGGTTTGAATGTGGATACCTACCCACACACACACACTGTTTCATTGCATCATCAGCAATCATAGTACTGTAATTCCACAAACAAGTCTATTTTTGTAAAACTTAATTTTTTGAATAATGTAATTTGTTATGTATTCATTTAAAGAGCGGTTACAGGATGCTCTGAATTTTTTAGTTTTTACATTTTTCCAATAGATGGAGTCCCAAAGAAATATACAAAATTAATGAGTCCCTTACTTCACGCTAAAACAGAGTAAAAATGTCTTTTCCTTGAAACACTCCCAGCCCAAAATCTGAAAACGCGAGGTCAAACAAACCATGCGTTACAGGATTCGTGACGTCACCGGCGGCAAGCAGTTTGGACCTGCCTATATGAATGTACAGAGCTAACGCAATATAACCTGCCAAGCTCCACCATCAATACGGCCGCAAATGTGACTCTTCAATGGACGATCCAACAGGTTAAAAACCAGCAAGACAATTTACAACGGATTTGTGATTTAGGGATTTTCGTTCTTGAATGGGCGAGGCGATTCCGCAGCTCGGCTTGATTTTGAGTACATCGATCCACATTTTTTTATCGCAAGTAGACTGGTACTTTGTTTACGTAAATGTTATCACTATGGCGAGGCATGAGGACCCAGTCTACATAAATCCATCCAGCTCAAAGTTTTGTTATCCTGTCCGCGGACCGGCTGGCGAATTTTTTTTCCCCCAGCGCGGTAAAGGCCAATATTTGCATATCATCTCACTGGGATCCGTACGTGCCAAGCTTCATTACAATATCAACTAGCAGCTGCACAGAATGGCCTTTACCGCGGTGGGGAAAAAAATTCGCGGCCGGCTGACCGCGCAAAAAATCCCAATTAGGAGCAAACAGTCTTCCTCGAGTGTAAGCGCTGTTACCAAGTACAGCGATGTAGGTGCTTGGATTTGTCCACAAAATGTTTTGAGAATTATTTAATTTGTCATAAAAGTTTACTATTTGGCTATACATTATCATTATTCAATGTTTTCTGACTTTTATAGAATAAACTGGAGACAAGAAAAAGAAACAAAAAGATAATAAATTTGGAAATCGACTATCTAGGTACATGCATGGAGGTAGGAATGGTAACCACGTGTATAAACCAGATTGATGCCGTGAGCTTACTATCCAGGAAGACTATTGGCTCAAAAACGATATCCTTCGGGCCATCAACCAACCCGCGGACAAGATAAAACGTTGACCTGGGGTACGTTTTCGCGGCTGGAACCAATAACTGTTTCGGTCATTGGCCAGTGTTAACCGATGGCCAAAATTCAACCGAAACAGTTTTACGTGCGCCAGTGTTTAGGACGACTCCTCGACGTGAATGGTTGATCGTAATACTTTGGGTGCGAATTTTCGTGCGAATCGATTCGCAGAATCGCGTCAGATTTCTAGGCCTTAATTACCCTATGTAGGCTTCATTTTACAACAATAAATTTGAAGGATACCCAGGATTGACAGTAAGGTTTCTTTAATGTATAATGTAAGTGTTGTTTCTTCTTGATTTTGTTTTGTTTCCCCCCAAAAGAGACATTTATGTGTGTGTGTCATATGCCGATCGTGTGTTTTTAGGCGCCGATGACGTCAAGGGGTCATTGCATATCATTATCATAGATAAGCAGTTTTTGACTCTCGGCTGAAAAAGCCGCGCGGAGAGGTGCATTTTTGACTTGAATTCTTTATTAATAAATGCAAATGTTATGTGTAAAATAATTATTAACCGGTAACTACGATGTATATTCGACCATAAAAAGGCATTAAGTGCAATTTTGAGAGCATCCTTTAACCGCTCTTTAACCTAGTTTTTTATTTGGTATTAATATTAACATAATTTTATCTTGTTTTTGAGGGGAGTGGAAAGGTGTTTTTCCCGTTGATGATTTTAATCAGGTGATTTTTTTCAGATTTGAGAAAGAATGGGTCTTGAAATGAGCTGATGTAATTGTTATTAATAGATTCAAAATAATGAAAAGGAGCTTTGTTAACGCTCATAAAAGCCCCATCCAATGTCCAGCCATACGTTACGTCTGTGCTATCTCTATTCAATACCATGTTGTCAAGGCCGAACACTGACGTGACAGTGTCACATTTCTCGTGTAATTGGAAGGCTGTCATGGCTGTTCTTCGACTAATAACCATCATAATGATAAAAGCACTGGTTTGGATTAAAAGAGTTAACGACCCGCCATTCAAACGCATCGAAGTCCAATCATACGTGATTTTATTTTTTCTAACTATGGTGTTTCATCTGAATTTGTAACATAGAACGGAAACAAATCCCACTAAACAAAAACAGGCCAGACAGCATTGGAAATACAAAGAGCTCTTTTCTGTTCCCCAAGTGCGAATGCAATTTTATCTTTCGTTTCAGGTGTAAAACGAAACAAAATCGTAAGCAATGCACCTCTGGGGACTGGGGTCTCACTTCGTTCTATTTGACCGGTCCATCTATAAACTAAAAGTATATGCACAAATTAAATGCCTTTAAACAAACATAGACTTCTCTACACAGGTGTCACAGTCATGGGGATCATTTGGTTTCATTACCAAACAGACTTGAATTAAATTAAATTAAAATAAACCCAGCCAGTGTACTCAATTAAAACGTGATTGCATTATACATTGCTATGGCGACATGTGAAATAAAACACGCTGTTAATAATAATCAGTTTAGCTGATATTGAATTAGTGAATCGACCATCCTTGTAGTTTTTAATGAAATAACATTTTGAAAGGATCTGCAAAATCTAAGCAGCAACACTAGGCCTGTACACGACAGATCATTTCGGAAACTGTAAGAACTAGTTCATTAAGGAGTAAAGCAGAAATCAATTCTCCAAAGTACTAACAACATTACTTGACAGTGTTTGTTTTGTAGGGACTCAAAAGACACAGTCTACAATGATATTAATGCGGTAAGCGACGGGCAGAAAAGTTACCTTCAACCAAACGTGCTGAATAATTGGAACAGAGAATGCATGAAAGAATGAACACGTACGCCCTAAAATGGGTTGAAATATCCCATTTAACACCACAGGTAGGACCCTTAGGCTGGGGTTGTTTCCAACTACCTCATCCAGGTCGACTTGTAGATGGTCTACAGGGGCGGATCCATGATTTTTTAAACCGGGGGGCACAACGGCGCAACCAGGATTTTGTAGAGGGTAAACCAAAAATGGGTGGGGTCCAGGGGCCGGCCTTACGGCCACTGGTGGGTCCAGGGGCGAAGCCCCGGTGGGGGTTCAGGGGGCGAAGCCCCGGTGGGGGTTCAGGGGGCGAAGCCCCCTGAAGCTCTGAGCTTTTGGCATTTTGAGGGGTGAACAATCAAGCCTCCATGTGCCTAAAACAGAGAAATAGACACACTCTTATTGGAAATCAGATCCATATAAATCTTCTAAATTTACTGGAAACATAGTAATATCGATGGTGGGGGTTCAGGGTCCAGGGGCCGTAAGACGAAGCCCACTGAAGCTCTGAGCTTTTTGCGTTTTGAGGGGTGAAAAATCAAGCCTCCATGTGCCTAAAACAGAGAAATAGACACACTCTTATTGGAAATCAGATCCATATAAATCTTCTAAATTTACTGGAAACATTTCTGTAACATCGATGGTGGGGATTCAGGGGCAAAGTCCCCGGAAGCTCTGAGCTTTTGGCATTTTGAGGGGTGAACAATCAAGCCTCCATGTGCCTAAAACAGAGAAATAGACACACTCTTATTGGAAATCAGATCCATATAAATCTTCTAAATTTACTGGAAACATAGTAATATCGATGGTGGGGGTTCAGGGTCCAGGGGCCGTAAGACGAAGCCCACTGAAGCTCTGAGCTTTTTGCGTTTTGAGGGGTGAAAAATCAAGCCTCCATGTGCCTAAAACAGAGAAATAGACACACTCTTATTGGAAATCAGATCCATATAAATCTTCTAAATTTACTGGAAACATTTCTGTAACATCGATGGTGGGGATTCAGGGGCAAAGTCCCCGGAAGCTCTGAGCTTTTGGCATTTTGAGGGGTGAAAAACCAAGCCTCCATGTGCCTAAAACAGAGAAATAGACACACTCTTATTGGAAATCAGATCCATATAAATCTTCTAAATTTACTGGAAACATGTCTGTAACATCGATGGTGGGGGTTCAGGGGCGAAGCCCTGGTGGGGGTCTGAGCTTTTGGCATTTTGAGGGGTGAAAAACCAAGTCTCCCTGTGCCTGAAACCGAGAAATAGACACACTTTTTAAGCTCTTCTGATCAATACCAATCTTCTAATTTTACTCAAAGAAACTGTTAATCCCACAAATCTCGCGTTTGGATCTGGTCACTGAAATATCTGGTTTCATGCATATTCATTCAAAAAATATAGTTCAAGCTTAGTGTATAGTCTTTACTTGAATGCCAGAACGACATGAAATATACTTTATCCAGGACAAATTGGCACGTCAGGTTTCAAACGCTTATGTTATCGTGCAAATCTAAGCAATTACAAGTGACATATCATGAAAGATTCATTTTGGCAGAAAGAAACAAATTTGATAGGCATAGGATGAAAAAGAAATCCATCCTGCCGCTTGGGGAAAAGACACCACACACACTTGTGGCTAATTTTTAAGCAGGCAGCTAGTTTAAAAAAAAAAAAAAAAAAAAAAAAATTCTCAAATTTTACCCGGGGGGCACGTGCCCCCTGGCACCCCCCCCCCCCCCCCCCCCCTTGGATCCGCGCCTGGTCTATCTCTTTGTACCGGTATGCATCACTGCAAAATCCCGTTAGCGCTATTGATATTTTTTTCAAAAGCAGTTATTTTTATTTTCGAAAGCAGTATTCTTGTTTTCGATAGTTTTCTCGCTTCTCAAAACTTCTCGAAAACTTATGTAGGCCTACAACCCTTTTCAAGTTTCATTTCTCAATTCCATCTTCTCTCCGGTCATGAGTATGGATTTTGATCTAAACATTCCACCGACTTGGCACTTATTGAATTTGTCGACAATGTTACTCAGGCATTAAATAACAAAATGCATACGATCGGTGTGTTCATAAACCTCTCCAAAGCCTTTATAATATACTATCGATCACTCTTTTCTTCTTAATGGCATCAGAGGGAGTCACACTGCGATGGTTTTCTGACTATCTTGCTAAAATAGACGTCAGTTTACGTCAAAGGGCTGCGATTCTGTTCGTAAGCATGGTGTTCCTCAGGGCTCAAATCTTGGCTCAGTCCTCTTTCTTCTGTACAATAATGACCTCCTACTCCTCTCAAATTCTATCTTTCACATTGTTTGCTGATGACTAGGCTACTATTTACTACTCTAATCGTCAATTATCCTCCCTCTTCAACACACTGAACACTGAACTCTCAGGTATCTCTTTGGTTTAAGGCAAACAAACTGTCAATAAACCATGCTAAAACAAATTTCATCTTCTTCTCTAAATTACCACCGGTAATCATCGACGATATTGACTTTACAAGAGTTTCCTCAACAAAATTTATTGGTGTCGTCATCGACCATAAACTATCTTGGTCTGAGCACATCGCTTCTGTCATAAAACTTGTCTGTCGTAATTCTGGCGTCATCTCCAAGATCCGTCACTTCCTCCCTGTTTCTTCGCTTTACAACACCCTTATCTTTCCCTACCTAAAGTAAATTACTGTAACATTGTCTTGGCATCTGTGAGTAATACCAGGTTCCACTCTTATTTCTCAAAAGAGGGCTATTACTTATTAGCATCTGTACTTTCTCGTCCCACAGAGAGCATTCAGCACCTCTATTTGCACAATTGCACACTCTCACTGTCGCTGATAATAAAAAACGCCATACCGGGATATTTATCAAGTTCATGAATAATACTTCCCAAAGTCATCTCTTCCTTCTAACGTCTGTTTAAGAAACGCACAGCTACTCCACTAGATCTTGTACTAATTTATATCTTCCATTTACAAGCACCACTTATTCTAATGAACACTATCCGCTTCTCTGGTCCTCGTGTGTGGAATGCCATAGATGAGCGTATAAAATCTCAGCAGTCCCTCATCTCCCAATATGCTTCGCTTCCTAAATAGTTCGATCACATACACCTCTTAATTCTTCTTACCTGTTTATTAGGTGTTCGTGCAACTTGTGTACGAACACCTCTTGTTTTTGTAAGGTGTTCGTGCAATATGTGCTCGAACAACTCTTGTTTTTAGGTGTAACACCTCTTTTTGTACTTTTTTTTTTTTTGCTTCTTCATAATCTTCTACTTCTTCAATATGTGCACGAACACATCTTGTTATATATATATATATATATTTTAAGGCGTTCGTTCAATACATTCGCGAACACCTCTTGTTATTGTTCTGTTTTTTAAAGGTGTTCGGCTAGGGGCCGAAAACCTATTGTTACTGTTCTGGGGTTTTTTCCTCCGTCTTTTTCCTTCTCCATGAACCTTCTCCACAAGTTTTCGCAAAAAGTAAAGGTCGTACAGACTTGAAACTTACCATGCCTTAGTGTTTAGACGAAACCTCAGCTATTTGGGGAATTTAGACATCATCAATGAAGTCATAACATTAAATCAACGTTTAATATTGAAAAAATCCTACATGAAATATGATCCCATTTGACCTTTACTTCTGGTCAAAACCGGACGTTGAAGATAACTATAATTTAAAAACATTGTATCTTGTTGACCGATAGTGCTATATTAACAATCATTACATCAATCTGAAAGCCCTTTAACTTGTCTACCCTATATGATCTTTACTTCCGGTCAAAACCGGAAGTACAACATTCTTACTTACAGAAAAAAAAACCATCATATGAACTAGAAATGTTTCAGACCTAAATCTTACCAGCTTAGACCTGAGTCTGTAAATAAAACAACATTTATTATTTTAATCAGCCACAAATACACGTTGTGCACCCTCGTTAAAAAAATCCTGGATCCGCGCCTGAACATCGCTTATAAATGAAAATAAAATAATTGTTTTTAAAAGTAAATGTGAGTGCTTTTGAAAACAAAACAAACCGTTTTTAAAAATAAAAGAAAAAGAAATTAAAACTCTCCTCTTGCTTGACCTTTATGAAACGGGACCATGCCAAGCACTCACCCCAACCAGACAAGGGTCACCTTGGGGCTCACTGGTAATCGACCACTTGAGTTGCTCTAGAAAATACAAATGTGTTTTAAAAAGTAAAATAAAAAGTGCTCTTGAAAACATTTAATAACTGCTTTTAAAAGTACAAATAACAGCTCTTGAACAAATGAATAACTACTTTTAAAAATAAAAACAACTGCTCTTTAAAAAAATCTGCTCTTTAAAACAAAATAGCCACTGGCACTAACGGCTTTCGTACATCAGAGAGAGAAAACCCCATTGTTAATTGGAGGAGTAGCGTCATGAAAAAAAAGATGTTTAATATGCTTAATTTGATTGCAGCTTTGCAAATAAACAACGGCGATCTGTGAAATGTCCACGATAGTCGGAACTACTATTCGCATGGTTGTTTGGTGTAGACTATAGAATCCTAGAGCTTTCATTCATAGTGGATCACATGTCAGTATATAAAGTAAGCAGAGACTCGTGTTTCTCAACTGTACTATTGCAGTCCAAACAATAAAGACTTATCAGTAGTAGTTGAATCTTATTTTTATCAGCGTCGTTCCCAAATGTGTCGCGAACTTCTTATTTGCACCTATTAGGCAGCACTTTGCTCTAAATGCTCACAGGCAATCGCGTGAAGATATCCAAACTCCCATTTTTCAACAATTGTAATGAGTTACTATATATGACCTAACATTAGAGAAATTTGTTGTTACTTTGTAAGGTTGTAAAGGTTTGTTGAAACTGAAAATCAAAGAATTTTGTGTAATTAGGGGCGAATGTATATAAAGTATCAAAATAAACTTTACAAACATAAACCCGATCTTTAAATGTGTAATCTTTGTGTTTTTTCCCATATTTTTTATTTTTATTTTTTTTCGGGGGTTGGGGGGGGGGGGGGGGGGGGGTTGGGCACCCACAAAAGATGTGGTCAAATCATACCGAAGTTGTTGCTGTATAACCGTTCATTGAAGAGTGGACATAATCCGATCAATTGGCTACTTTCACCAAACAGAGCTTTAGTCAAACAGAGCTTGAGTACAAATGCGTTAATATTGTATCATATGATAGGTCTACCATGCTAAAACAAATCCCCCAAAACACAATCATTGTACAAGAGTGTAAAACGAAAGTAGCGGTTAAAGAACATCTATGAATGTTGACAATTTTAGCGGTTTGGTTTTCCACCAATGTGGCGTTTATTAATAGAAATACAGTGCATGGGACGACCATATGTAACATCTTTATTTTGTATCTGGTTGGGTTAGAGGGTTGCTGATAGTGAACGTTCCATCTTAAAGGTCACTCATTATAAAGTAGGTCACATACCATTGTACTACCCTTTTAAAACAAATCAGGAAAAAAATCTTCGTTCGAACGAAAATAATCTTCGTTCGAACAAAACAAAATCTTCGTTCGAACGAGACAAAAAAGTTGCTTGGCGTATAAGTGTCTGTATGCAGGCACGTGCGTGCGCCGCTCTTTTGTTAATACTTTTGTTGAATTTGAAGATTTTCCCCCGATTTTGTTTCACCTTTGCTCCTTTAAAATCTCCGTAGACCAATCCTCCCGTCAAAATTATTTTCTTCAGCCCCCAATGTTGCTCACATACATTACCGCAATCGAAATAAGCACGCGCCGTACGACGTACGAACGTGCACAAAATCCCGTGACAAAACATAATCCGTTTCACTGAAACGGGACCACCCAATTTGATTTTAACAAGGTCAAAGGTTAGTTTGAAAACTACGAGGGTGGTAATGAATGTTCTCATTCAAAACCAATGGCGTAATACGACGGCCAGCCCCAAATCCATGCAGTCATTACAAATACGATAGTGAAGATCGGTCCCTCACACTGAGATTCCTTATAATTCGACTTACCCTCTTTGCCACTACTTGATTGCAAACTGCCTTCGACCATTTCAAGGTAATGAGCTTTACATAGTACTTTGTTCTCTATCATAGCGAATTCTTCACCTGTAGAAAGTTGGCGCTTGCAGTCATCGCAGGCAAAACACGCAAGATGATAAACATGATTCTTAGCTCGGCGAACCCAATCACTTGACTGGATAGTGCGTGCACAACCAGCACACTTAGTGCTAAAACTCCTAAACAAATACAGACAAAAAAACAATTTCCACATTTTAGCGTCTGTAGCATTATCTTGCAAAATTACCTAACATTCGCGCGGATCGGGGGCGGGGAGGCCTCGTGATATGTGCAAACTGGTAAACATTTACCCCCCCCCCCCCAGAAAAAACCCAAAACAACAACAACCCCGACAAAAAAACATACATACAAACAAACAGACAAACAAGCCAACACCCCGACAAAAAACAAACAAGCCAACACCCCGACAAAAAACAAACAAGCCAACACCCCGACATAAGAACAAACAAGCCAACACCCCGACATAAGAACAAACAAGCCAACACCCCGACATAAGAACAAACAAGCCAACACCCCGACAAAAAACAAACAAGCCAACACCCCGACAAAAAACAAACAAGCCAACACCCCGACAAAAAACAAACAAGCCAACACCCCGACAAAAAACAAAAGCCAACACCCCGACAAAAAACAAACAAGCCAACACCCCGACAAAAAACAAACAAGCCAACACCCCGACAAAAAACAAACAAGCCAACACCCCGACAAAAAACAAACAAGCCAACACCCCGACAAAAAACAAACACTAAGCCAACACCCCGACATAAGAACAAACAAGCCAACACCCCGACATAAAACAAACATGCCAACACCCCCGACATAAAAACAAACAAGCCAACACCCCGACATAAAACAAACAAGCCAACACCCCGACAAAAAACAAACAAGCCAACACCCCGACAAAAAACAAACAAGCCAACACCCCGACAAAAAACAAACACTAAGCCAACACCCCGACATAAGAACAAACAAGCCAACACCCCGACATAAAACAAACATGCCAACACCCCCGACATAAAAACAAACAAGCCAACACCCCGACATAAAACAAACAAGCCAACACCCCGACAAAAAACAAACAAGCCAACACCCCGACAAAAAACAAACAAGCCAACACCCCGACAAAAAACAAACACTAAGCCAACACCCCGACATAAGAACAAACAAGCCAACACCCCGACATAAAACAAACATGCCAACACCCCCGACATAAAAACAAACAAGCCAACACCCCGACATAAAACAAACTAGCCAACACCCCGACATAAAAACAAATAATCAGATAATACCTCCCGGAGGCTCCAATCTGATAAATGTTAATACATATTTTTATTTTGTTTACATATTGCCAAGTGCTTGCAAGGGCGTCGATGGGTGGGGGACGGGGGGGACATGTCCCCCCCACTTTTTAGACTGGGGGGGACAGCATATCAGATGTCCCCCCCACTTTTTGATTGACTGTTCATTAGAAATATGCAACAAAATATGAAAAAATATACACCATTTTCTAGATTTAATATTTCATTACAATTTTTGTTCAAATAAAAGAATAGCGAACAAACGGTGAAATGTTTTCTTCATTTTCATCTTTTGTTCTGATGGACCACGCGCAGAATGGTATTTTTGGCCTATTTCCGTTTCTATAATACAGACAATAGACGACAAGTTTCGTCCAAGACATGAACGCCAAAATCCCGCTTACATATATACCTTGTTAGCATTCAAGTTATGCGTCATTTGTGTATGCTATAATGTACGGTACACGATCCCTCCACAAAGGAAGTCTGTCTGTGTGTGCGCCCATGTGCAAATGTGTTTTTAAATTGATTTTGGGTTGAACAAAGAAAAATTGACTAGAGCGAGATTTGAACCAACGACCTCCGGTTTAACGTGCCGGCGCTCTACCAACTGAGCTATCTAGCCCTATGTTGGCGGTCTCCCTATTTTGTCAATATCTTTGTTCAAATTGTTACAATCGCACAACGCAAAAAATGTAGTAAAATCCATTATTAATATGAGCAGTTTGGGTCATGACAAGATTTGTCGAAGAAGCAGTATTTTGTTTTTTCGAAGAACTTCAAGCTGACACACGATAAACGCCGGACTCCCGAAACATGTTTGTATTTGGTAGAATCTCGGTTTTACATAAGGGAAAGCCAGGCCCAAACACCATTTCGGGTGATGTTATTGTTAAATATCACCCCCTGTAACTCGCCTCCTGGTCAAACAAAAATAGGGAACAAGTGTAACACAGAATTAAATGTAAAAGTAATGGGATGGGGGGTGCAAATAATGTAATATGTATTTTGTCAAGACTTGCTCGCCCGTCCCCCCTACTTTTCAGTAGCGATCGACGCCCTTGAGTGCTTGTCTGGATACAGTGGGACATTTTACTGTGTTGTAGAGAATATAATATTGAAATGGGCTCAACATCAAAAGTTGTGCCTTGCAAGATGCCATTCCGACAATTAATGCCAGATCTCGGTGTGTGTCAGCAGTTTCACTGTTATCTTACTGTATGGTACGAAGCCGTGATATTTAATTATCCTGATGTCATTTAGACTGACGCTCTATATTAAAAAATAAACATGCAATACAAAAGAAAAATGCGCAACTTCTCAGTCAAAGTTGGCACGGGTGACTATACTATAGAATTTTATTAAGGTATCTGTTGTATGTAAATAATGTGGATTGAAGGTGGGGCCACTGGGTGCGCATTAACCCTTATTTTTGCCAGGACAAAATAAATTAAAGGTTATATATAATGTGTACAACGTCTCTGAAATTTCCATATGCAAAAGAGAGCATATAATTATTCGGAAAAACTTGTCGGGGCCATAAAGCGGACCCGGAACCCACTCCGATATATGCTTTAGTGTTGACTCGTTTGTCTCGTAATATGCTTCTGCGCTATACATCTTAATTAGAATGCTGCTTCTACATAAACGGAAAGTGTGGCCCCCTATTTTAGCCGACCGATAGTCTCCCCCCCCCCCCCCCCCCCCGCAATCAAAAATAAAGAAGAAAACAATTATTAAAGGCACTGTACACGTTTGATAATTACTCAAAATATATATTAGCATAAAAACTTACGGGTAACGAGCAACGAGCTGTTGATAGTATAAAACATTGTGAGAAACGACTCCCTCTGAAGTAACGTAGTTTTTGAGAAAGAGGTAATTTCTCACTAAAATAATAAAAGACTTCTGGCCAGAAGCCTTTTATTCCTATCTGAAAGCACACTAATTTGTACAACAAGGGTGTTTTTTCTTTCATCATTTTCTTGCATCTTCAATGACCAATTGAGTCCAAATTTTCACAGGCTTGTTATTTTAAGCATATGTTGGGATACACCAAGTGAGAATACTGGTCTTTGACAATTACCAAACGTGTTCAGTGCCTTTAAGGCAAATTCAACTGGGTTTAATGTGTGTGACTGTGAAACTCTTCTGAAATGCTCTAGATTGCACCAGAAGGCACCCAGTATGTCAGTGTTGTATCTCGAGTCACAATTTCGGTGACTCGGACTTGACTCGAGTCACGTCTGCAGAAGACTCGGACTCGGACTCGGACTCGGACTCGACTATCATGACTCGGACTTGTCCCCGAGGACTCGTGACTTGCGAGTCACGTATTTTCACAAACAATACCTTTTTTAAATATTAAAAACAATTCCGATGAACCGATTGTCATTCCCGGAGTGCACATGGAGGAATATAAACGTCTATACACTGTCGTATGGTGTTGCAAGTGTTCGTGATTGTTGTGTAGATGGCAATATACGTACAGCGCGTGTATGTTCAATTCGTATGTTCAATACGCATAATAACACTGGGATGCACGACACCAATATTAATGCTGATATTCTGTCAACGTTGCTTGATGCATATTACCAGGGAAATGGCATGTCTGGTACCTGTAAAACACAGCCTGCATATTGCACTGTGATGGCTGTGTGTTGTTTGCACCAGTTTCCACACATGGTCGACACACACGGACCACACACACGACGTCAAGTTTGGTCACGTCACTATAGTAGTACACATTTTTTTTAAATCATGGCATCTGCCGTTCCGTCCCGTATTGTTTCTTTTGGTATATAATTGGTTATTTTGAAGAGAAAAAATTCATGTTAAATCATTAAAAGATATTCTGGATAAGGGGCAAGGTGTATTTGTAAAACCTAAAATAAAATTGTAACTGCAGGTACAGAACTTTGTTTAAATTAAATGTGTTTTATTTTGTCACTTCCAATTCTTATTTTACTACGACATTTGGTTTGCAATCAATATTTAAACAAGTGACTCGTGACTCCCCCTCGAACCAAGTGACTCGGACTCCCTTGCTCTATGCTCGGACCAAGTGACTCGGACACGGACTCGACCCAAGTGACTAATTGAGACTCGGACTCGGACTCGACACAGGTGACTCGACTACAACACTGCCTTATGTAGGCACGATTGTTGGCCCTAGGAAAAAAGGGTACAAGGGGTGACCAACATGTATTATGGTAGAGGCCTAGGCAGGCCCGAAACCAGGAATTATTGGGGGGGGGGGGGGGGTCGAATATTTGTTTATTAATTTATTTATTAAAACATATTTATACATGATACACAAATCTGCTCAGAGGCTGTTTTACCTCAAGGTCCTGTTAAAAAAGAAACACTTTACAAACTAGCCAAAAATACAAACAATGGAAAACACCCAAGTGGAATATGGAAAGGAAAAATACACAATACACCAACTATACAAAAAGAACAAACTAGTTAAAATACACCTTCTTATGTTTATAAAGCTACAATACAATAGAGGAGGCATTCTGGACAAGAGTAGGCCTAGGTATTTTGTTCCAAACAGTATGAAAGCAAATGTACATCGGCACGTTAGCGCTGCCAGTCTAGCAGCGACGCAGGGGGGCGAGTTGGAATTTTTTCAGAATGAAGGCAAAATTCAAGCTACTAATGGGGGATTTTGGGGGGCGTGTTTCCCCACCCTCTTGTAACGGGCCTGGACCTAGGCTTTAATAGACTTTAAGGCTGTTTAATAACAGTTATTTTGCAGATTTTTTTCAGGGACAAAAATGGTTAAAAATCTGTGTAAAGTTGGAAGAACATCATGCGTGATCTAATGATAGGCAATCGGAACATATCCCACGCCCTACCGTAATAATTTATGCTTCGCGTTGGCTAGTTAAGTTAGTTTTGTTGAAAAGACATCACGCTGTAATTTCATCCTGGTGAACATTTGGACAACAATATTTTTAAACCTCCCTTCTCCTGCAAAACTGCAATTAGGCCAACTATGCTGCCGTTCAAATACGTTTTTGTTACAGCCGCAAAAAACGTTGGAAAATTGCTGCCCCATTCTTGTTTGCATGTATTTGCATGTACGTTCGGCTATAATAGTATTGTTATTATAATATCTGTTCAGTAGGCCTACACAGCCAAAACATTAAAACCATGATATTGATAGTTAGTCAAATAGTGATTCGTGTTCCACATCGTATAAAATATATGTAAGTGTGATCTACATCTTTTCGTAGTCCTGTGCGTCATATTTTTGGTACACTAAGCTTTGATGTAACAGTTGAAATGCAATGAGGCAACATTGTTCCTGAACGCATTGAAATATGGTGTTCCATATGTGCCACTCCTTTCCGTCGCCTTTTCAATTTTGTCCGTCGCCTTTTCAATTTTGTCCGTCGCCTTTTCAATTTTGTCCGTCGCCTTTTTAATTTTGTCCGTCGCCTTTTTAATTTTGTCCGTCGCCTTTTCTATTTTGTCCGTCGCCTTTTCAATTTTTCCATCGTGGGTCCACGTGACTACCACTACCAGGTGACTATCACATGACTCCGAAGGAAATTCGACCTTTGGGAGGCATACCGCAGTTGCCAAAATGTATACGTTGCTTCATCCACAGTCGCGAGACCAGATAACTACGATAATATCCTTTTTCAGTTCCATTCTTGATTTACTAAGCAAAGCCTGTACATAGACAGTATGGTTGAGGTATCCAATCATTTTTCTTTGCCAACAAATCATCACATGGTCATCATGTGACAGTCACGTGGCCGTTTCAGAAAAAAAATGCGCCTGAAAAATTGAAAAGGCGACGGAAGAAAATTGAAAAGGCGACGGACAAAATTGAAAAGGCGACGGACAAAATTGAAAAGGCGACGGACAAAATTGAAAAGGCGACGGACAAAATTGAAAAGGCGACGGAAGGAGTGGCACATATGGAACACCATATTGAAAACGCATCAATTTACTTTCTTGCAAAAAGAGCCAATCTGTGTAAAAATGATGATACATTCTCTAGTACAAATAACAGATTTAATGAAATAGAAAGCACAACCTGGTTGGCAAATAATATTACTTCGCTAGGCCTAGTTTAGTGAAGTGAAGGAAATATGTAATTTTTTAACCGATCGTTGAGTAAAATGCTTTCTTAACAAAACCTAAGATGAAAAAATCTCCTATTGTCAAGATTAACATTGTGAGCTACATTTCAGGATAACTTGTTGGGAGAAACATGTAAGCGACAAAAGAATGCCAAACAAGTTTAGGATAGCGCTTCGAAGTTTGAAGCTAACAAAGTAAATAGTCCCGAAGGGCAACAAACCAAAGCTGCCAGCCAATAATCACTGGGCGAGACTAAAGTTACATTTCATGCTTCACTTGCCAATGTCATGTTTGACTTCACATTTTCCGAAGAAACACAAATATTTACTAATGGCCTTTTTAATTAGGTAGAATACATAGAATAAGATAAAACATGCACTAGATAACAAACGGTCATTAATTTGGCTTGGGAGCCGGGAGACGTTCGATACCAATCAAGGACACACTCAACGTAAGAGTGATGAATTCCACTCAGTTCGAGCCACAAACCTCCACTGTACCTACGCGGTGACTAACCAACCTCGATTAATTGCATGCCTCAAATAATGGCCGGTAATGAGCTAGGAATTTTACTCGTGTAAAAAAAAGTTACGTGTACCGTATATAGGATCCTTAAAAAAACAAAAAGAATAAAAACAGATTATGAACGCAGATATTTTGTTCCTCAGAGAGTTTGTATTTGTATAAACACAAATATACACCCCAAAATACATGCAATAACCTAAATGCATGGACCATTTTTATATTCTCCGTGATTATGCTATAATGAGACGTGCTCTTAGTGCAATGTTCATGTATTATAAGGATCTACCATCAACCATCAACTTTGTATGATTGTATAGTTAACAATCATGTTATGGAATCGTAATTAAACCATCACAAAAATCCTTATTTTAGGAAAGCATCCGAAATCACTATCTAGAAAGCCTAAATAATTATATTGCGATGCAACATCGTACTTGGGGATGTCCGCATAAACCGCTCTTAATAAACATATAGAAGTTGGAGAGGGTGAGGTATGTCGTCAATGTTTGTTGGCAGTATTATGACTATTTCATTACGACTCTTCAACCAGGTCTGTGTCACGGCGTTATATACACAGTCAAAAATAACAACAAAAGGTGTGGTCGGCTGATATTCTAGTGCAACATAAGAATGCTCAACAAAGAAGGTCCAGTATGAAATATGGATAAATTGAAATTTTCCCAAACCCCATTCCACGGTCGTTGCGACCTTTTGGGAGGAGTTGATATATATATAAAAGCCTATAGGCCTATTTTGTTTTCAGCGTTCGGATTGTTGTAAGCGCGTTAACTTCAGATCTTTCACACTTTTAAGTTCAAATTGTGCGAACAGAGCTTCTACACAGATGTTCAAAAAACAGACCGAGCTATGGAATTCTATTAGTGCCACGTAGTATACGACGTTAATGTTCAGTCCCTAGCCGTTTGCGCCGTCAACTGCAATCGCATATTTTTGTACTGATTGCAGGGCCGTCGCATTGTCATGTCGTGCCGTCTTATTGATGGCCCTATACACCAGCAGTGAAACCGAGGGGACGGCACGATCGGCGCAACAATGTGACGGCCATACACTAGCAGAATAAACCGAAGTGATGACGGCACGACGCGTCAATGCGACGGGCCCGTACACACCAGCAGTACAAATCAATGAAACGGCACGACGCGACAAGGTAAACCAATCGGCACGACGCGATAAAGCAACGGGCCTTACACCAGCAGTACAAACACCAGCAGTACAAACCAATGTAACGGCACGACGTGACTGTCACGAAGTGATTAAATTAGAGAAATTACTATTTGTGTAAAGCTAAGTGTTCGTTTCAGACGAAACAAAAATATATATTATGGTGGCCAAGGAGCCCGTAAAGTTCGTATAAGGGTCGAGTTGAAAGAATTTAAGTTATGTGAATTTGATCTTATCCACTCTGTGATTGGCTGTTAGTCAGGGGTTAATAGTTCTTTGTTGTCAGACTGCACCCTTTTAATAAACAATAGATGGGAAGTCACGGGGTACATCTTTTCGCGGGCTCAACATTTTAGATTGCGGTTATATTTTCTAAGTTGTCACTTGCGACTTAAGATTCCCGAGGAGAGGACGCCACGTCAGCCTCGATGACTTTATAGACAAAGTGAGAGCCGGTTATTGAGAACTGTGCTAGAAAGTAGTTTACCAGATGAAATTCTGAAGAAGGTTTGAGCAATTGAGTGTTAAAAGTCTATAGTATGGAACAAAATTGTAACTACCGCAACTGATGTTTTGTAGCCGACGAGTAAGAGTATTATGAGAAACCAGGATCGACCGAACGACCTGTAAGTCTGAATTTTATTTATTCAATTTTGAATCTATTCAGCCCGACAAGTTTTAAGATTTATGGAAAGAACAGAGCCAATCGAATTTTGATGTTTGTTCTTAAAGAAGAGTTTCCTTTAAAACAAATCAGTTAAGGATAATTTATTTTGTTTGATTGTTGAAACGCTTTATAAATGTGTACACCAAACAGTCGTTGACTTGTGCTTGATTGTAAATAATTGGATAGTTTCTAAGTAGAAGATATGGTCTACTATTTTGTATGTACTCCTACGAAGATTATGAGATGCCTTATATATATATTTTTGACCATTTCCAGGGTTCAAATGTGGGAAAAGTAAAACGCTACCCGTGAGGGAGAGACGTTTTGAGAGTGGAGGTTAGCGGACGAGACGGAGCGGGAGGGCTATTCACTCCAGTGGGCATGGCACACCCCATGAGAGCACCACACCCAAAGCTACCCAACTATAGAGTTCGAGAGTGAATTATGTATATATGATTAAGTATCGTAAAACTTATTTAAGTTGATTGTTCAGTTATTTGGATGAATGCTCCGAATCAGATCTGTTAAATAATGTTTTGTAAATAATAAGTCTTGTAAATAAATGTAAATAATATCAATCATCAACCGAGAAGTGTGTGAAGTATTTTGATTTGATTGTCTCAGTGTGTGAAAAGAAAACTACCGAAGGTTATGTCCAGTTTTTGCTAACCCAAATTCTGGGATGTGACAGTGACAGCACCGGCACGACAACAAACCAATGTAACGGCACGACGCGACAACACACCAATGTAAAGGTACGACGCGACAACAAACAAATGTAACGGCACGACGCGACAACACACCAATGTAACGGCACGACGCGACAACACACCGCTATAACGGCACGACGCGACAACACACCGCTATAACGGCACGACGCGACAACACACCAATGTAACGGCACGACGCGACAACACACCAATGTAACGGCACGACGCGACAACACACCGATATAACGGTACGACGCGACAACAAACCAATGTAACGGCACGACGCGACAACACACCAATGTTACGGCACGACGCGACAACAAACCGATATAAAGGCACGACGCGACATAGCAACGAGCCTTTAATACAACAGCATTACAAACCAATGTAACGGCACGACGTGACAACAAACCAATGTAACGGCACAAGCAGACGCGACGAACCTTACACCAGCAGTACAAAACGACGTGCCGGGAATTGACATTTGACGGCGCAACGCGACAATGCGCCATTGATGGCGCAAATGGCTATAGACTTTTAACTACATTCACGATGAGTTTAACGACTTGTTCCCCAAAGTCATTAATAGTAATGCTGACGCCAATATTTACAATTTTGAACTGCACACGTACACGATGCATTCATACATCACAATGAGCGAAACTCCGTAAATTATTATAGGCAGCACCTGCGTAGGCGTAATTGAAAACACCAGATTCACGCCTCATTGGGGCATAAGTCGTGAATTTTGCATGAATATTTGTGTCAGTATTCACAACTTGAGGCACAAGTCGTGAAAGTTCAAGTATTGGTGTCAATATTCACAATTTGGGGTAGAAGTTGCAAAAGTTGTCATGAATATTGGTGTCAATATTGCTCAATAAATTATTACAACCATATTTTACGTTTGTGGACGTTCGAGAGGGCCGTCGCTTGGACAGGCAAAGTGACAGTTAGGCAAATAGGCTTTATATCTGGCAACGCGTTTTTTGTGACAAAATTGCCAATTATGTTTGATTGTTGGTTTTTACATTACAATAAATGAAAAAAAACAAAAAAACGGTCCCTTGACGTTTCCAAGATGTTTCCACTTCAATCAATTACAGACAAATTTTGAACTGACAAGAAAAACCATGTCTGTCAGCAACGCTTTAACGGGATGGTGGCTGAGCAAGTTCAACAAACGATCACGTAAAAAATATTAGGCTGGAAGTGCTTTTTATCTTTGTTTAAAATTGTCGTTTTCCTTGAAATCACAGTGTTTGAACATTTGAACGATAAGTCCTATCAAGATGGCGTCGGATTCGACCTATTTTTCTAATTTGTAGAAGAGCAGATTTGCAGATATTGGTTACTTGGTCGGTCATACTCATCGAAGAATCCGTAAGAACACCAAGGTTTCTGACTACACGGACAATAATGGACTGTCCAATGTTAGTTTCTGTAAGAGGCACATTTTTTAGTAAAACGTGAGTTGAAAACGATGATTTCAGTTTTAGCATCGTTTACAGCAAGCTTGTTAGATAATGACCAAGATTTTATGTCGTCAATGCAAGCCTTAATTTTTGCAAGGGCTAAGTCATATGGTGTTCTATAAAGGACACCTAAACGGCGATTTTTTTTTTTTTTGGCGGCGACTTTTTTTGTTGGGCGGCGACCTTTTTTTTGGGGCGGCGACTTTTTTTTTTGCGGCGATTTTTTTTTGGGCGGCGCCTTTTGGGGGGGGGGGGGGGGCGGCGCCTTTTTTTTTTTGGGCGCCGACTTTTTTTTTTGGGCGGCGACTTTTTTTGGCGGCTTTTTTGGAGGTTACTTTATTTTCGCGTCGCCTTCGGGTTAGAATTGTGGTCAGTCACGCGCAAGTATGGGGCGCCGTTTATGACTTTATTACGAAACCAATATATATAGAACGAAACCAACATATATAGAATGAAACCAATATAATAGAACCAAACTAATGTGTATATAGAACCAAACTAATGTGTATATAGAACCAAACTAATGTGTATATAGAACCAAACTAATCTGTATATAGAACCAAACTAATCTATATATAGAACCAAACTAATCTATATATAGAACCAAACTAATCTATATAGAACCAAACTAATCTATATAGAACCAAACTAATCTATATAGAACCAAACTAATCTATATAGAACCAAACTAATCTATATAGAACCAAACTAATCTATATAGAACCAAACTAATCTATATAGAACCAAACTAATCTATATAGAACCAAACTAATCTATATAGAACCAAACTAATCTATATAGAACCAAACTAATTTATATAGAACCAAACTAATTTATATAGAACCAAACTAATTTATATAGATCGAAATTAATTTATATAGAACCAAACTAATATAACCAGAGGAAACAAACATAATATATAGGACGAAAACAAAAAGACGCCGCAAACAAAAAGACGCCGCAAAAATAAAGTCGCCTCAAAAAAAATCACCTCAAAAAAAAAAAGTCGCCGCAAAAATAAAGTCGCCTAAAAAAAAATCACCTCCAAAAAAAAAGTCGCCGCAGAAATAAGGTCACCTCAAAAAAAAATCACCTAAAAAAAACCCCAGAAAGCGGTGTAGGCTGGAAAGGTCGAAAAGAAAAACCTCTAAAATGCTAGCGTGTCATGGCCGAGTGGTTTAGATCATCGGATTCAAGTTCTGTTGGTTTAGTCATCGGGGTGTGGGTTCGAGTCCCGGTCGTGACGCTTGTGTCCTTGAGCAAGACACTTCGCTATAATTGCTTCTCTTAACCCAGGGTTATAAATGGGTACCGGCAGCTCGGGCTGTATACTCCCCAGGGAGCTGAGAAAGATTAAAGGAATGTTATTGGCCCAATGACCAGGGCACTAATGTAAAGCGCATTGAGACGTTATTGTTAAATGCGCTATATAAGAACTGGTTATTATTATTATTATTAGCTAGCAGTGGATCTCGAGAGGGATTTAATATACGAAAAAGAGGACACTCTTCAACCACTGCTGGTAATGTTGATGGCAAATGCAAAGCTTTCCCGAAGGGAGAAGGGAAGGGGAGTGGAGTGGTGACGACGGCGGGGAGTTCGTCTTGCAGAACCCCTGGAAACCGAAATCGACTGGCTAATAAATAGTAATACAGCATGAGGATAGTCCCGTCTACTCAATTATAGTTATACAAAGCAAATGGAATCGCTTCATGATTGCTTTATACTGTGTTTTTGGACATGTATGGGCATTCTGTTACACGTTGACACACTGCCTGCAGCGGATGGATTTATATTTAGTAAGTTTTGGTGAGTTAGTACGAAAGCCAAATCGTGCCACTGAAGTATTATTATCAGCGGGAACTAATCCGTTATAACGAATTAGTAATCCGTTATAACGAATTATTAATCCGTTATAACGAATTAGTAATCCGTTATAACGAATTAGTAATCCGTTATAACGAATTAACAATTGGCCCATCTCCATGATGCGACGTACTGTACGGCCGTGTCCGAATTGATGACTTCGGTAGTGGCTATGTGGATATGGCCGGAACGACGGTCGGGCACTGCCGCACAGTCACACCATGGAGGTGGGCCAATTGTTAATTGCGGCCGAGTCCGAATTGATGATTTCGGCAGTGGTTATTATGGCAGGAACGCCGCATCCGAACTCGGGCGTACTTAGTACGTCGCACCATGGAGATGGGCCAATTGTTAATTCGTAATAACGAATTAGTAATTCGTTTTAACGGATTACTAATTCGTTATAACGGATTATTAATTCGTTATAACGGATTATTAATTTGTTATAACGGATTATTAATTCGTTATAACGGATTATTAATTCGTTATAACGGATTATTAATTCGTTATAACGGATTATTAATTCGTTATAACGGATTATTAATTCGTTATAACGGATTAGTTCCCGCTGAGTATATACTTCAGTGGCACGATTGGGCTTTCGTACGTTAGTGATGTAGATAGATTCATGCATTGCTGTGGTCTGTTTCAACTCACAAGCACTGTCTGCTGATTTTCGGGGGGGGGGGGGGGAGACCCTTTTTAATCAATTTGTATTCACAAAATATATTATATAAATGACAGTTGATTGATGTTGATAGGTGATAAACTTTTCGATGCATTCCCAACAGGTAAGAGGTGCCAGAAACACACTGGTCGCAATCTTAGGCTTTACTGTCGACAGATTGTCAACAAGGACTTGCTTCAAATAATAGGTTTGGCTTCAAGTAAACTCTTTTAAAAAAAAAGGGGGGGGGGGCTAGTGAATACAGTTTATTTTTACAGGGTAGACAGCTGAGTTTTACCCGTCCTGAAACAGGATGGGCAAAATGACACACTGACGCCAAAACTATTGCAGCTAGCTGATGGGCTGGGACAAGTCATTCCTAAAGTCATCTTTGAAATATTATGTGTTGCAAATCATCGTTTTTGCTGTCAGCTAAAAATTGGATCGAGTGTCGTCAACGATAAAAACGATCCCATGCCCTGCATCAAAAATCATGGAAAATGTGCCTCCGCGTATTCTGATTTATTCCCCGCACATCTACCAACGGCACAGAATGATGGCATATTATTTCAGTACCCAAGAAACTTTGTAAAAACAATTTAATTCACAAATTTTATTCGAAAACCCACACATGACGTCATTTTATGCGCTGGTAAACGCGGGTAACGTTGTGTTGATTTTGTGTCGGGAACCATAAACGCACAAGTACAGTGCCAACCGCAGAAGTGTTTATAGTTTTTCAAAACCTCGAGGTTGAGACAATTTTTTTTTATCAATAGGCCTAACTACGAAAAATACAGAAGTGTCAAAACATCAAAAATACATTTAAATGACAAACAAACAAACCATAATAAACACGTTAAGATAGCATTCCCGTTCAAGTACCTGTTTAATATCAATATCTACAGACACTTACCTTGAGTAACAGTGCTTACAGTACACCTGTGAGTCTCTGCAGTAGCATGTTAGCTGAGCATCCAAACTGGCTAGACAATCAGCACAACTTAAACATTTCATATGCCAACTCAATCCTCCACCAACACGAAGCAAGAAACGATCGGTAATAGTACCACCACAACCACTACATCGTTCACAGCTACCCACCTATCAACAAATGTATCACAAAGTATTACTGTTTGTCCAATTGACAAAAACAAAAACAATTATATTGCAAAATATTTATAATTGAGAATAAACATCGAAAAGCTGATGAGCTGAAGAGAGCACCAATAATGATTTTTAGTAAATTAACTGTTACGTAACATTTGCACAAGGATCACTGATATATAAAGCCACATTAATTTGTCTTTAACCAAAACACATCAGAACATTTTGCCCCGAATGGTTTGATCAGCGATTTGATTTGATTTGATTTGAAATGGTTTATTAAAATAAAAAACATTCTCACAGCCAGTAGGCTGAATTACATGATTTGTACAAGTTTAAAAACATTAAAAAACAAAGAATAATTAACATCAAAAGTAGAAAGAAACAAAAAATTACTAACACACCAAGAAGTTAAGAAAATATACAAAAGCAGCGGAACAGAATAATGGAATGGAGGGCCCCAAGAAAAACAAGATTTGTACAGGAGTAATTTAAATATTACCAATCAAACTTAGGGGCACCCCATCTATGAGCGGCCAACTTACAATGAAATTATGTAGAATTAAGAATACGCGTTAGATAAGGAATTGGACTATTTCTAAACCGTTCAGTTCTACAGCGAAGTTCAGTATGCTTTCCTGAACTCCGAGTTTGGTGAAATCTAGGTTTCTCAGGAGGTAGCAAATGATGGAGTTTTGAAGATGAATTTTGCATGGATTTTGCAAATGAAAGGCACAATTGATAGCGCCTGCTCTCCAAGCTGGCAGTCCTTGAGCGCTTGTGGATAGTGTCTATAGTTAGTACCAAGTATAATTCTGCTTGCTCGCTCCAGGCTTAA
Source organism: Leptasterias polaris (assembly GCA_037783415.1). Lineage (NCBI taxonomy): Eukaryota > Metazoa > Echinodermata > Asteroidea > Forcipulatida > Asteriidae > Leptasterias > Leptasterias polaris. The sequence goes on along the minus strand of JAZGTN010000157.1, from coordinate 313,595 downwards.
ACACTGTTCCTTTGTTAGACCTCCAGACCAGACAACAGCAGCATACTCCACGACTGGCCTGACAAACGTCGTGTAGATAGTGATGAGGTCGCTCGTGGGAAGGTTGTAATGTTTGAGAGATCGTAAGACGTATAGGCGACTGTTGGTGCGTTTAATGATGGACGCAATATGCGCGTTCCATTTTAAATCCGCTTGTATGAAGATTCCTAGCAATTTAACAGTGTTGGATTGTTGAATGACGACATCATCTAATTCTAAAGCGCATGGGCTGAGATCATTTTTCACAAAGGAAACATTCATTGTTGCGCACTTGTTCAGGTTTAGACGCATTTTGTTCCTGCCTGACCAATCCGAGAGTAACCGAAGAGTATCAGGCAACATTGAATGAGCTGACGCATGGCGAGTCTATACCACTGTTAGGTCGTCCACATATTTGATATAAACCGAACTGCACAATAAACGTGATTCAAATGAAAATCCTCCTGAGACTACGCCTCTCCTTCTTATCTGCATGTTTTATCGACTTTAGAAAGAATGTCTATTAACAATCATTGCTTGATAGCACGTGTCATCTCATGCAGGACAGAAGCAACACACTAGTCTAAATCTTTCTAATCAACACCTCTTTCGATACAGGTGCAACCTGAAGATGTCTTCACCGTCATGTTTGCTCCGCATTTCCCCCTTTTCACACGTAAAAATACGAACTTTTCTCATCCTATCTCTAAAGATTGGATGACCTTATGTGTTAAAAATCACGCAAGATTTGATGCTAATTTTCACATACAAAGGTTAAAAAAACGAACTTTATTTAAAGCTGCGTGTACGTCAATCGTCAATGAGTTATGCATGGAGCACATTCATTTCAAAATGTCCATTATTAAAGGGACACACCGGCTTCGTTGGGCTATTTAGGCTACAAAATAGACTAAAACATGACTCCAAAGGTCTTCCAGGAATGGAGAAGAACGGTTCCTATAAAAGAAACCATCAATTTTGGTCGTTTTTGAGCATTTTTCAAAAAACGAAGGTCACATGGGTTATCCGAACCACTTTTTTGGTTCGGATAACCCTCGTGATCTTCGGAGTTAGTTTTACTTCTAGCCGTATAAAAATTAATTACTGCACCGAATTCAACTCTGTTTTTTAACAACAATTCATGAGTATTTGACACACAAAAATACGTATTCAAATTATGGATACAAGTTGTAAATAATACAAAAAAGTCGAACGTAAGATTTTATTTCAGAGAGTCCGAGCAACGGAAGCGTGTCTTTACAGTGCACAGCGTGGGGACGTTGTACACGTAACACAGGGGTAGTCGTGTCGCTTGCGAGCAGAGTATCTCGTCAGTGCTAGCACGACGGAAACCCACTATAGCCAAGAGATAGCTGTACCTGGAAGCTCATGAACATGTGGGAGGGGTAGGGAGCCAGACCACCAACTACGTTGTTGTTATTGCGGGTTTGCTAGTCGGTACACCTCGCTGATCGAATCCGTTGTTTCAAAATCGCAACTTTTCAATGCTCTGTGTACGTTCTTTGACCCGATTTGTACCGAATTTCTTGGTAATTAAATAAGATGACGAGCAAATTGTAGTTGATATTAATTGCTGCTGTTGAAAGGTCACTGAAAGGATTAAAAACTAACAAGTCAGCAGGGCCGGACAGACTTGGCGGTAAGGTTTTGAAATCCTGTTTCAGAGAACTTTCTCCGGTTTTAAGGGACCTTTTTCAGTGGTCTTTAAACACTTTCACAGTTCCTCAAATATGGAAAACTGCAGATGTCATTCCTGTTGCTAAAACTTGTAAACCTAGAGTGCTAAATGATTACAGACCGGTGGCTCTTACGTCCATTGTCATGAAGTGCTTTGAACGGATTGTTAAAGATTTCATTGTTAAGCAAACTACATCTTTCATTGATCCCTTGCAATTTGCCTACAGGACAGAACGTAGCGTTGAAGATGCTATCCCAACAATGTTGCATGGCATTTACAGCCATCTCGATCATTCTAAAGCGTATGCCAGGACGTTATTCGTGGATTTTTCATCGGCGTTTAACTTGATCCAGCCTCATATTCTGTTAGGCAAGCTGAGAGGGATGAATGTAAACCCGTACTTGATTTTATGGATTAATGATTTCTTGACTAATAGATCTCAGAGAGTTAGAATTTTGCAGTCAGTTTCTGATAGTGTTATTATCAATACAGGAGCCCCTCAGGGATGTGTTTTATCCCCATTACTCTTCACACTTTATACAAGTGATCTCAAATGCAGTAATGCCACGTGCTCTATGGTTAACATGCAGACGACACTTCGTTAACAGGTTTCATTACTCAAGAAGATGAGACGGGGTATAGAGATGAGATTATAGCAAGTTTGTTCAGTGGTGCAGAGAAAATTTTCTGGTGTTGAATGCACAAAAAACTAAGGAAATTGTCTTTGATTTTCGGAAAAACCAGAAAAAGATCAACCCTGAACATTAATGGTATTGATATTGAAATTGTCACTGAACATAAGTACCTAGGGACTTATATTGATAGCCATTTAAACTGGAATGTTAATACTCAAAAGTTATGTTCTAAGGCGAATCAGCGGATTTATTTTCTGAGGAAACTCAAGTTATTCAACATTGACCGTGATATTATCAGGATGTTTTACCAAAGCGTCATTCAATCCGTTATTGCATGGGCTATAATAATGGTCTGTCTGTTGGGAATCTGAATAAAATCAACAGAATCACTAAGACTGCTGGTAGGATCATTGGTACTACTGTTGAAGACTTGAGTTCAATCTATGAGGTAGCTCTAATGACTAAACTTACAATACAACTTTATAATTCCCACCCACTTCATTCACTCTTAATTTTTAATAAGTCGGGTAGATTACGACAGCTCAAATCAAACACGAACCGACATCGCCTTTCTTTCGTACCAAGTGCAATTTCTAGTTTTAACAATAGCTTTACTAGATAACCTGCTTTTATTGTTATTTTTGGCATTTTTAACTTTTTGTCTCGTTTTAATTTTTCGTGTATTTTATTTAATTTTTATATTTTTATATGTGCAAACCGAGGTAACGATTTTCATGCTGGCATGACGAATTAAAAAAAATAAAAAATTTATGTCAATACATAGGAATACCACTTTTATATTGACGGTACAATTAGTTTAAACAAAGTTTGTGACAAACAATTCCCCAAAAACAAGCCTCCCAAAAAAAAAACGAAAAAAAAAACGGAGCCCCTGAAGGGACAAGTGAAAAAGAAATTAAAAATTAAAAGGTGGAAAAAACAACCTCACTCGAAATTTCTATTGCATCCCTCGACACACAAAATTCCAACAAAATCATTTCGTTTTCTCAAAATATTATTAAATTCGATGAAAATATTATTTTGTCTCACAAAAAATTATTTTTCATTTTGAGAACGCAGTGTGTTTTTCTAGGTAACGAAATGAGATTATTTCTAGAAAATAGGTTCTCGTTCCCTTGAACACGCTTTCTTTCCCCCGAACTACAATTAAGTTCCCCAGAAATACGCTTTCGTTCCCTGAAGACACGCATTTGTTTCCTCGAAATATGATTTTGTTCGCAAGAAATATACTTTCGTTCGCTCGAAATATGCTTTCCTTCCCCAAAATACGCTTTCTTTCCCTCGAAAGGAGATTTCGTTCCCTAAAAAAAAGCTTTCGATTCCTCGAAATACGACTTTGAATTTTTTGCCCGAAATATACTTTCATTCACCCAAAATATGCTATCGCTCCCTAAAAAATACGCTTTCGTTCTCTCGCAATGAGATTTTGTTCCCCAGAATTCCTCTTTCATTCCCTCAAGCTACTAAGTCAGTGAGTTAAAGGCACTGTACACGTTTGGTAATTACTCAAAATATATATTAGCATAAAAACGTACTTGGTAACCAGCAACGGAGAGCTGTTGTTAGCATAAAACATTGTGAGAAACCACTCCCTCTGAAGTTACGTAGTTTTTGAGAAAGAGGTAACTTCTCACTATGTAAAGCATAGACACGACTTGTGAGGCATGAAATACAACCTAGTTTCGGTTGAATTTGGTTTTCTTTTCTTCACACAGCACGTGCTCAATAGAAAACCGCAATAGAAAACTGTAAACGAGTGCAGAGGAATTGTACGGTGTAAAATAATAAAAGACTTCATGCATGAAGCCTTTTATTAGCATCTGAAAGCACACAAAATTGTGCAACAAGGGTGTTTTTTCTTTCTTTATTTTCTTGCAACTTCGATGACCGATTCAGCCCCAATTTTCACAGGTTTGTTATTTTATGCATATGTTGGGATACACCGAGTGTCAATACTGTTCTTTGATAATTACCAAACATGTTCAGTGCCTTTAAGATAGCTTTCGTTCCCCTGAAGTCCAATCACACCAATTTGTTACATTCCTTTGTGAGGGGCGACTTTGAGAGGGGACGAGTTTGTATGTGAGGGGGCGAGTTGACTGGTTACCGTGTCCGTTGTTTATACACACTTTCAGATGGATAACGTGGATCCTCATGCATTGTCTAGTAAAAACTTACATAAACAGAGCACCAGTCTACTTGCAACATTGCATAGCATGTATCTCGTAAATTTGACACTTGCAACGGCTGGTAAAGCGTATACGGTGACCTTTGACCGCTTTTGTTTTTTCGGTTATTTCTCGTTAATTACGTGATATTTTTGTATTAAAAAAAATATAAAAACCATCTAGACGGTCTTTGATTCTACATGACTAAATTACGTAAACAGGTAACCGGTGTGTCCCTTTAAAGGTATTATACAGGATTGGCAGAGCTGACAAAATAATCACAGACAGTGTTCATGTTTTGTATAATCAACCACATACATGAAAATAACAAACCTGTGAAAATTTGAGCTCAATTGGTCATCGAGGTCACGAGAAAATAGTGAAAAGAGACCTTATGTGTTTTCTGTTTTTCAAACATCGAGTTTATTATCGCGCGCGATAAAAACTATTGTTTTACTCATTTCTCAGAAACGATAGCATTTTAGGCAGAAATATTTTAAGGAACCCTTTCTACCATTACTTACTTTAAATCATGTAAGTTATATGTGAATCTGTGAACATTTGTGTTTTTCGATCTTACCAATAGTGTACAGGCCTTTAAAAGAAACCACAAACACACACCCGCACTCAACAATCAAACTGTTCTAAATTCTGAAAAATAGGCTACACACCAGCAAGTCGACATGGCATATCTCAAAACAATGGGCCGAACATAATGATTTGTCAGCACAATTGATTGGACACAACGTTCCAAATCAATTACGGTTGTCGGCAAAAATTGTTCTTAACAGGCAGGAAAAGCTACGTAATGGTTAAAAAGCTATTTTCGTGATGAAATACAATCCAATCCCATCCCACATACACACGTTCTTGGAGGTCATTAATTTGTTGATGTTCCCTCTCATTCCAATTATGCAAAGTTGAAGTTTTGCCCAATCAAATCCTTAATTATTCAGGTGTATTTGCCTGAAATTGTAATGAGACATTTACTCGGTGTAGTTGACAAGGAACGAGCCGTCGTTGTAATGAGACATTTACTCGGTGTAGTTGACAAGAACGAGCCGTCGTTGTAATGAGACATTTACTCGGTGTAGTTGACAAGGAACGAGCCGTCGTTGTAATGAGACATTTACTCGGTGTAGTCATAGAGAAAGGACTTCTCTATGGTGTAGTTGACAAGAACGAGCCGTCGTTGTAATGAGACATTTACTCGGTGTAGTTGACAAGGAACGAGCCGTCGTTGTTTGCGTTTAATGGTAAAGGTTTTCAAGGTGTTCGGACGCACGCCCGGATCCTTTCCCCCTTTGCGTGATATGTTTTTATTGTACCATTATAAGTAGATGTTGTTTGTCATTCGTCGTTGAACTGGGTCAACTTTATCATGGTACCATCTCTACGACTTGGTAATAAAAGTTTCTTTGCTTTAGTTCAAATAAATAACGATGGCAGTAATATGGTTCTACGAATTAAAAAAAAATGTGCGTGAATAAAGAAGATATATATTTAAAAACTAGTCAAGAAAGCCTAAAACTGAAGTGGTGGAACAGTTCCGGTATCAAGCCTGTGAAGGGATTTATGAATCAAGAAATGTCATTGACATTTTTTATCAAATCTTTTAAACCAATAAAGCATCGGTGAATTGAAAGGATGCATAAGGATGCTTCTGCATTATGCGCTATATAAATTTCTCGTATTATTATTATTATTATAATACGTCGGCCGAATGATGATAAAACAGGAAAGGTTTACAAGAAAGTACATCGTTATTATATGGAAGAATAAATTAATGTCCATCCGGTAGTTTTCAATAAACAAACCATACAACCAACCTGTGAATAGGTCATCAGAACCCAAGAAAAACACTTCGTGTTTTATCATATTTTTGCAAACGTCTCCGTCATACTTCGATTGCGGCATTCGAAATAAGCAACTGAGAGATTGACATAATTTCAGATGAAAGTTTTCTTCTGGATATTTGGCATGATTATGTACAAACTTTACAATCAGCTTCCAGAATGAACATGGCACTGGCATTGTCCGACGATAACAAATAAATTACCTTTTTAAATAGATTAAGGGTTGAACAAAGTAAAACTGACGAGAGCAGATTGGAACCTGCGACCTCCAGATTCGCGTGCTTTCTACCAACGTAGAGCTCCGGCACGAGGTCGCATGGCCCTCTTTGAACGCCGGCAAGTTATATGGAGGTCACGTTCAAATCCTGATCTATGGTAAATTTTTATGGAGAAAATACTTTCATTCGTTGAAAGATGAACAATTTTACAGGGGAGCCTTACAGGGAAAATGAAAGGAAACACAAATTTAAGTCATAGGTGGGGCGTGTCGTTCGGGAGGGCATTTGCCACCCCACCCCCCCCCCCCCCCGGGTCGTACTTGGTTAACGCCGCTCAGCGGTAAATGTCGTGGGGAGCCACTGCAAACGTCAACAGATGTTAGCTTTCATTGTGAAAAATATGGTGGAAAAGCGGAGGTAAAACTGTAAATTTTCAGTAAGCCGTTTTGTCTTTTATCAATAGTTACAAGAATAACTCCGCAATATATTTAAAACCACTTAATGGTTCGTTGCATTATAATAATTGTGAAGAGACCAATGATTGGTGTTGTTGATCGATCGTAGATGCAGATTAAGTCTTGTAGGCTGGCACCATGCTGATAACATCTTTGGGCAAGGACAACCTATGCATTATCTCATCGACACAATTACTTGGAAATTCCTGAATATGGGATCGATAGAAATAAACACTTAAAAAACTATTACCACGGAATTGAGTTTAAAAACCACATGATACGGTGTGCGCATTCTATAATATGGTGCTCGGTACATGATACGGTGTGCGCATTCTATAATAGGGTGCTTGGTCAAATAAATACATAAACCGTTCCGCCCATGTCCGTACGTCATGGAAACTTTGTACACGTTTATCATTCAAGTACAACTAAAATTAAAGTACATTTTCACTGATTGTCAGTAAAAATGTTAAGCTAAATACGAACTTATGATTTATTTATGATGCCCACCGAACTTTCTTTTTGGGAAACAGCTCAACTCAAGGACCCCCCCCCCGAAGAAATCTAAACAAACATACAAACGCAAAAACAAAACAAAACAAACGAACCCCCAAACAAACAAAGAAAAGTCCACAAAAGGGAACGAAGCAATTGACAGCATACGACAACAAATCTGTTGACAAAAGTCCTCCACACGGAAGAAATCTACATGTAAATAATTGACACGGGCTATCTATCTACACACAGGGAAGCCCAGCTTTTATTAGCATTATTCATTTCAACGCATGCGAATGCTTTCACTTGTTTCTTTTTCTTTTTGGCGATTATATTCGCTTGACGGTTGTTCTATTTTTAAATCCCGCAAAGACACTTCTGATAACTTGATGTCATTCTATAATAATAGCCTACATACCCACTTTACAACCACCAGCTCAATCAGTTGCTCATATGAAATTTACTGAGGAATTGTAAATCTTTTAAAATTTGATATTCATGACATGTAAAACTTCAAGTATCTATCTCGCTCTCTTGTTCTTGGTTTTGGGGTTTTTTTTTCTCGAAAACGAAGACAAACAAAATATAATAGCAAAAGTAAAATTCGATACGCTCGCGATTGTTTGAAAGCATTCAAGAAATTTAGATTGAAGTGACAACATAATCAATCTTAGTTAAAAGGTCTTTACACACAGGCCTAGACTACTATCATCAAATCTCATTATGCTTTATATGACTGAACTTATAGGCTGTTCATATTATATAGTTGCACTTTCATATTACAAACGGAAATATAAACCATGAACGTTTCACGTCGTTGATATTTTATCAGTTTAGATTCAACTATTATTAAACAGATTAAACACAAAACTAGGGATTTTTTTAAAAGATCTAGCTGTTGTTGACATTTGCTCTTGGGGATACTATTGGCGATGTACATTGATACAGACACAGGCAGACAAATAAGATAAGCATACTGAGTGGCTTATAAGGTAACCAACACTGTTGTTACCATTTTAAATGTTAACAACTTCGAACATGAGGTTAACGTCAAAGTTGTGTAGAATCTCCAAATACATCATTACGTGTGAAAGTGGAAATCAAAGGCCTTCTTACCGTGGAGTCCGGTGTCTCTTGTTTAATGATGACATTCTCTTGTGGCAAGGCAGCCATTTGACCCACCATATGAGGCATCAATCTTTCATGTGCCCCTGTCTAATGGGACCAAAGTCTTGTGTCCAGAATGGTTATATCCAACTCATAAAAAGCACAAAGCTGTATTTTTACTGCCGTAGGCTAGTAGTAAGTTTTCAATGCATTAGACAACTTTTCTAAGGGAAAACATGAGGGAAAACAAGGACATAAAAGAGAACGATGCTAACCTGAACGGGTGCTGCTATGTCTTTAAAACTACACAATTTTGGCTGAGCTGGAGATGAATAAGAAAGTGTCAATTGTGACATCAGCGTTATCGGTCTGTTGCGTGCACTATATAATGACCGCCTATGTACTAAAGGCCACATGACCTCTCATTGTCATGCATTATCATCCAACCTAAATGAGGTGGGCGGAGTTATTGACGCTTCTTCGCCAAGGTGGCGTCATCGCCTTTGAAAGAAACGTGTGCAAGACCTGTCAATCAAGCAATCTCCGCTTTTTACTATTCCTCTATGGTTTTCGTTTACAGTGACAGGTAAGGTACATTGTTTGACTTATCGACACATTTATTATTACCAATCACAAATATTATACCAATACTCAATAGGAAATAAGCACTTGTTCCACCGTTTACTTAGAAACGTGACCAACTAAATACTATATTTGAACTTTTATTATTGGCCAGTTGTAAGATCTTATTAGATAAAACTGTACATTTTACTAGTTAAAAAGGTGAACAGGAAAAAGACAAATTAACAGGGAACAAAAAGTGTGTGTGTGTGTGTGTGTGTGTTGGGGGGGGGGGGGGGGGGAGTAGAAAGCAACAGCAGAAAAACAAGGACAGAAAAGGAACTTCTGAATGACTATTTTTCAGTCAGATGAACCGGACTTGTCGTTTGGAAATAGCCCGAAAAACGGTTAATTTTTACATTGTATGGTTGTATGCATTTTTGGAAATGAATCAAAGAGCATTGAGTTTGTTGGAAGTCGTTAACTTGGTGGTGCTAGGATGTGCCATAAATGCAATATACATCCACTTAAGAATGTATTTAGTTTCAAAGAAGTGTTTTTGTAAACAAACCAAGAAGTGCTGGACAGTTCGTTTATTTAAATGCCGAAAACAGCACAACGTAATTTCTGGAAAGTTTGTAAATATTACCTACCACTTATATTTAATATCTTGTCTATTTACTTTAGTTCACCAGATCATTGTATTGCCACCGTACGCTTTCCTATTGCCGCCGTACGCCTACATCCTATTGCCGCCGTATGTTTACATCCTATTTCCATCGTACGCTTACATCCTATTGCCACCGTGCGCCTACTTCATGTTATTGCCACCGTACGCCTACACTACACTTTTTAGAGGTGTCTGTGGAGTGAAACGAAAAAATTTGTAAGCAGGAGATACGGGCCGAAAATTTGTGTTGAGATGTGAATGTTGTCTTCGGTAAAGCCTGTGATTACTAAGGCCTATAGATTACTTTCTATCTTATTCATCTGGAAAGACTCAGCAAATCCAAATTCTCTTTAGTCAAGCCCATTAGGCCTACATCTGGCATACCCTAGTGATCAATCCTGGAGACCCTGCTTTTTCACTTTATAATGACTTGCCTAATGTTGATTGCTGCAGCCATTGGTATGTATATAGACGATACACTCATTTATTATGGTGATTAACACACTCTGATATGTCATTGAAAGTAAATTTATATCCTAGCAATTAGTACTGAGGAACCCGGTTTGGTGGGCATGCAGATACATGTAGGAAACAACCTCCAGTGGGGGTCACACCTTAAAACGATTAGAAGCAAAACAAAAAGCAAAGGACCCTGGCAAGGACATAATTAGACAACACGCTCAGCTTCACCAAACATGTGATAACAACTTTTTTATAAATTAAATTCTTCTCTTGCTTTGCTTGCCATAAGCATATCATTTAACAACAAGCAGCTATGTTTGTAAACAACGTATTGGTTCTTCCCCCATATAAACTGCTCCTGCATGGTGTGGGGTGCAAAACCTACTTTGTCAACAAAAGTCAAAAATTCAAATTCGTGCCCTTCTTATTGTTCTTAAGCTTCCCCCTCTCACCCATCAACTTAATTTTTTAGTAATCTTAACACAGTGACAGTTTCTCAGCTCATCCGTTTCCAACTTGCCCACCAGGCTTTTAAGGCTTCGATTGGTGTTGCTCCGGACTATCTCTGCCAGAGACTAAACCTGATCCGATGCAGAGAAATCCGATGCAGAGAAATGACAACGATCTCAGACTTGAAATCAAGTCTTAAAACTTAACCTAAATGTACACTTTACGTTTAGCTTAGTTTTAATGTACATGTATATGTATTAAACAGTACATGTACAAATACATTTTGGCCTCGCTAGGTGTTTCATTGTATTTTGACCACCCAAAGGTAATCCATCTAATAATATTTGAAAAATTCATAACTCCTGAACTACACTTTGGATTTTTACAATCCATACATCATCTAAAAGGTCTTCATAAACTAATCACGCGCGACACAATATGTGACCCGTTTGACCGTGACTTCCGGTTCAAGTCGGAAATGTAAATTTAATGTAAATCATAACTTCTGAACCACACACTTGATTTTTACAATCTATACATCATTGGAAAGGTATGTCACACCTTAAGAAACGATAAACAGAATGTGACCCACTTATTTGACCTTGACTTCCCGTTCAAACAGGACGAGACTTAATATTTGAAAAAAAAATAATAACTCCTGAACCACATATTCAATTGTTATCATCTATACGTCATCAGAAAGGACCCCAAAAATTACAAAACGCTACAAAGTGTGACCTCATTTGACATTGTCTTCCGGTTCAAACTGGAAGTTGAAACTTTATACTTGAAAAAATCATCACTTCTGAACCACACATTGGATTTTTACAGAAACGATACACAGAATGCGATCCCATTTGACCTTGACTTCCAGTTCAAGCAGGAAGATGAAATTTATTATTTGAAAAAAAATCATAAGTCCTGAACCACACATTGGTTGCTTATTATCTGTACGTCATCATCAGAGAAGGATTTTAAACTTAACGAATTCTATTAAGTGTGACCACATTTGACATTGCCTTCCGGTTCAAACCGGAAGTTGAAACCTTTTTATTTGAAAAAAAATCATAACTTCATTGGATTATTACAATCTATACATAATTGGAACAGTTGTCACAACTTCAGAAACGGTAGAAAGAATTTAACCCATTTAACCTTGACTTCTGGTTAAAACAGGAAGATGAAATTTAAAAATTGAAAACAATCATAACTCCTGAATCACACTTTTAATTTTTACAATCTCTACACATAATATGAACGTCATCAATATAGGTCCTTTAAAATTTCAACAAGCGCTAATGATAAAATTGTATGACCTTTACTTCCGGTCGTACCGGAAGGTCAAAGTTCGCCTTTGTTTTTTCCCCCTGAAAACTTCAATTTCGGGGCATAACTCAAGATTTAAGTTTAATTGAACATTGAAACTCATCAGACATTTGAACCTTATTATCAAGACGACACAAACGTGATGATGTCATGATGACGTCATCAGGTATTGAATAACAATAAATCAAAGTTTAATAATTGTAAAAAATCACATTCTACAAATCATCGGACAGGTCATTAAAGGTTCAACAAACGCTACACAGAACCTGACCCCATTTGACCTTGACTTTCTGTTCGAATCGGAAGTTGAAAAACTTCAAAATAGCTCATCTAATATTCATATCTTAAAAACTACTTATTCTTTTAGCATAATTTGTGTATATGGTTGTGGAATGTTGAGCCTGCTCACTTTTGCACAGAGATAACAACATTTTTACCTTTACATATGGTCAAAACTGGACATTCAAGCGCACCTGTTGACCCACTCATTGACAACGCAGAAAAATATAATAACACACGCTAAGCCTGTACACGTACTTTGTATGTGCGGTTTGCACGTGTAGTTTGGTTTGTGTTTGTATTTGTACTGTATAACTACACAAAATAGGACCACATTTCGCATTGTTGTTGCAACATATTGTAGCGTAGACTTGTTGACAAGTCGTTAATGATGGTCGCGGTGAGTCGAGTCGCGTGTGGTGTTGTAGCCTAATAAAGAATGCTCTCGCGAGATCACTGCTCTCGCGCGAACTTGCTGGCTGCTGACTCTTTGTCATTAACGATGAAACGAAAGCTTGTTTTTAGGGAAAGAAATCTCCTTTCGGTGGAAAAAATTCATTTTTATTGAACGAAAGCATATTTTGAGCGAACAAAATTATATTTTGTGCGAACAAAATCATATTTCGAGGAAACGAATGCGTATCTTTCAGGGAACAAACGCGTATTTCTGGGTAACAAAATCGTATTTCAGGGGAAAGAAGGCGTGTTCGAGGGAACAAAAACGTATTTTCTAGGAAAAATCTATTTTGCTACCTAGAAAAACACAACTTTGTTTACAAATTTAAAAATATATAATTTTATGTGACAACATTATAATATTTTGATTGAATAATATTTTGAGGAAACGAAATGACTTTGTTGGAATTTTGTGTGTCGAGAGATGGAAACAAATTCAGAGTGAGATTTTTTTTTTTCACATTTTAATTTGTAATTTATTTTTCACCTGTTCCTTCAGGGGCTCTGGTTTTTTGTGTGTGTTTTTTTTTTGGGGGGGGGTTCGTTTTTGTCTCACAAATTGTTAAACTTAATTGCACCGTCAATATAAGAGTGGTATTCCTATTTATTGACATAAATCTTATTTAATTTCCAAATCGGGGGAAGGAACGTACACCGAACATTGAAACGTAACGATTTTAAAACAGCGGATTCGATCAGCGAGGTTTACCGACTAACAAACTCGCAATGACAAGGTAGTTGGTGGTCTGGCTCCCTACCCCTCCCACATGTTCATGAGCTTCCAGGTACAGCTATCTCTTGGCATGGCTAGGGTATAGGGGGTTTCCGTCGTGCTGAGCCCCGCCGAGAGAAACTCTGCGCGTCATGGCATGCATGCAGCTACACGATTTGCCCCGTGTTACGTACGTCTCCCCACACGCTGTACACTGTCAAACATGCTTCCGTTGCTCGGACTCTCTGAAATAAAATCTTACGTTCGATTTTTTGTAATTATTTACAAGTTTTAGTGAAGTTGTACCCATAATTTGAATACGTATTTTCTTGTGTCAAAATATTCATGAACACAATCACTCTCACCACTCTGTGTTTGGTTTTGATCGTGCATGATCAAAGCATCAAAGCAACATAAAACTCCATCCAGTACAGGATTTGATGTTTAATATTCATCTACAGTTTGAATATTCATAGATATAACGAAATTGACCAATCAGATGCGTCCGTACGAAATCGGCTGAAGTGGCCATTGTGCACAAACCGCCAGCGGGTTTCACAAGTCGGTAAATGTGACCAGTCTTGAGAGCAGTAATCTCGCACAGAGCAGCCCTCTCGCGGGATATTGCGAGAAAGCCGTTCCGCTATCACCGCGACAGACATTTTAACGACTTGTCCACAAGTCTAATTGTAGCGTTGACCGGGGTTGCGATGCACACAGCTTTAAATGACACAACAATACAAATAACTGGTATTTCTGTCCCTTGTTCCGGAGCTTTATTAACACTCAACAAGTCCTGACTTTCACACGAAGAAGGCCGAAGCCAGAGGACGCCCTCTCTGGCGAGCGGGTTTCCCCGATCGACCGGCAGGGGCAGCCAGCAGTGCTCCACCGTGGAGTCGTGCTGGCGCCCCCTAACGGTAGATCGGGTTGCCGCTACACTGCCCCCCTCCTAGGACCCTGCTTGTCCCAGAAGCAGGCGGCGAACCCCTTTGCAAAGCAACACAAACAAAACTATGGGGGAGACTGTCGTGGTGGTGGTCCCTGCTGTGTCTCGGTCCTGTGCAGTAGCTGTACCCAAAACTGTGGGGAACTCATTCGGGAAATCGTGGTGGCGGGGGTACTTGCAGGAGTCCTCGATGAATGTCGCAGCAACCTATCAGCAGGAGAGGCGGATCGGGCGGCGCTCTCCGTCTGGGTGCTGTTATCCGTAGGGGAGACGGGTCGGGCGGCGCTCCCCGTCTGGGTTCTGTTATCCGCCTGACAAGATGGTGTGGTGAAGACGTGTTGGTGTCCGGAGCGTCGGCGTCCTCTGCTCAACCGGAAGGGGTACCGGTCGAAGCTACCCTCCGCGGCTGGGGGAGGTGGTGTCAGTGGCCGCTCCGAGTGGAGTTGGTCCTCTTCGTCTGGCCCAACCCACAGGGAGAAGAGATCGCTCAGTTCCGGCGGAGGTGGTGTTGTGGGTTCTGGTGCGTCGCTTCCGGCCTCCGGTGTTGTCGGTTCGGTGGAGGTCGCCTCTGAAGGTGTGGTGGGGAGCGAGACGGGGGTCGTTCCGGGCTGTCACAATGCCCCTTTCCAGACGGTTTATCTCGCACTGGGTTCGATGGAATGGTTGGAGGGCGCTCCGAGTGGTCGCGAACCTCCCCCCACTCCATCAGCTCCTCCTCCAGCTGAGTTGATGGCGGGCACGTCTAGTCCGTCTCCTGTCACTCCAACTCCGGGACGGCTCCGAGTGGACCCGTGCGTCCGACGTAGATGTGTACGCAGCGTGGGGCTGCTCTGAAGTGAAATGTGCGTCTGGCGTGTGGTGAAAGCGTGTCGGACGGGACGGCTCCGAGTGGACCCGTGCGTCCGACGTCATGTGTACGCAGCGTGGGGTTGCTCTGAAGTGAAATGTGTGTCTGGCGTGTGAATGCGTGTCGGACGAGACGGCTCCGAGTGGACCCGTGCGTCCGACGTAGATGTACATGATTGTATACGCAGCGTGGGGCTGCTCTGAAGTGAAATATGCGTCGTGTGTGTGAATGCGTGTCGGACGGGACGGCTCCGAGTGGACCCGTGCGTCTGACGTAGATGTGCACACAGCGTAATGCTGCTACCAATGAAAGGTGTCTCGTCCTGGCCTGTCCCTACGAGCATTTCCCCACGTCCAGCCAGGCCTGACAGTCCCCGAGACCCCATAAAATCTCTGGGGATAAAAATTCCCCCTTGTCCTATGGTCCCTTGAAGGACAACAAATCATCAACAGTTATGAATGATCGCCGGCTCGGGGAGCCAGTCTGCCCCCCCCCCCCCGGCACCCATCGTCTCCTGCCTGTGGAGAGTCCGATGCTACTCTACCCTGGCCTCGTATGTTCAGCATCCCAGAAATAACACGAATTTACCTTCTTGTCCGGTCCTCTAAACTGTGCCGCCGCTGCCTACAATATATTGCCCACCAGATGATAATCCATCTAATATTCAAAAAATTAATTACTCCTGAACCACACATTGGATTTTTACAATTCATACATCATCTGAAAGGTCGTAAGAAACTAATCGCATGCGCTACACAATATGTGACCCCGTTTTACCTTGACTTCAGGTCCAAGTCGGAAGTTGAAATGTAATGTTTCAAAAATCATAACTACTGAACCACATATTGGATTTTTACAACCTTTACATCATTGGCAAAGTATGTCACAACTTCAGAAACTGTACCCAGAAAGTGACCCCATTATTTGATCTTGACTTCCTGTTTAAACAAAAAGATGAAATTTAATAATTGACAAAAATCATAACTCTTGAACCACATTTTTTTTTCTTCTCATCTATATGTCATCAGAAAGGACTCCGAAGACTTCACCAACGCTACAAAGTGTGACCTCATTTGACATTGTCACTTGAAACTTTATATTTGAAAAGAAACATAATTTCTGAACACATTGGATTTTTACAATCTATACATAATTGGAAAAGGATGTCACAACTAAAACAAACGGTACACAGAATGCTACCACATTTGACCTTGACTACCGGTTCAAACAGGTAGATGAAATTTAATATTTGAAAAAATCATAACTCCTGATCCACAATTTGGATTTGTACAATCTAATTGGACAAGTATGTAACAACTAAAGAAACGATACAAAGAATGTGGCACCATTTGACCGTGACTTCTGGTTCAAACAGGAAGAATGAATTTAATACTTGAAAGAATCTTAACTCCTGAACCACACATTAGTTGGTTATTATCTGTACGACATCAGATAAGGCTTTTAAAACTTAACAAATGTATATCTTGTGACCTCATTTGACAATGCTTTCCGGTTCAAACCGGAATTTTAAACTTTATATTTGATTTTTTTTTAAACAATCTATACATCATTAGAAAAGTATTAACAATCTCAACAAGCGCTAAACAAAATGTGACCCCCATTTATTCTTGACTTCTGGTTCAAACCGGAAGTTGATGTTTATTGTTTGAAAAACTTATAAATCCTGAGCCAGACATTGAATTGATACGGTAAAATGTCGTCACCAATAAATTCACTCACTCACCAGGAACACCTTGTTTTTTAACAAAAACTGAATCTCTAGTGTGTTTCTTTGGTTTTTTTTGATCAGGTAAATAATTATTCAGATGTCACTTGGGGTCAGTAAGGCACTCGCTAAGTGCACTATATGGTAGGGTTGGACAGGTACGCTTGCAGATGTCAAACAGTTTCTGAAAAATGTGACCTTCGTTTAGGAAGGTTGCCTTTCTACAGCAGCGTCCCCATTATCTTTCTTGAGACATGGTGGACACTGTAAGAGAACACTGTTTGGCTTGGGTGTATACAGACAGATTTACTCAGACCTAGTGTCATACATGTACTCATGTCCACAATATCAAAATTTAGTTTTGTTCGATTGAAAGAACCAAATTAATGCGTCTGTAGCACCCCAGTCACGTGTTTAGGGAGTTGGCAATCGATTTCACCATACTGAGATCGATCGAACCATTACATTCCAAAAATCATTGAAGCATAATAGCAAACTGCTGAAGCGTATAATGGTATATAAGCTAGGAAACTATGCGTATCCAGTTCAGGTCTTTTTCTGTCGCTGAGTATACATTGAGCATTTATCAGGGCTAATTGTTACGAGAAATCATAACCATGTCTATGACTCAAGAACAACCTGGAAACTTGGACACAAATGTCCTGTTCGAAAAGTTCCAGCTTTATTTCGACTCAAAATTTGAAGCAGTAACAAACGCAAACAAAGCTAAAGACGACACCGAGCTCAAAGAAATCAAGAATAAGCTAGAAGCCCGAGAGCTATCGAAACCCGGGAACACAGCTAGCACAGTACGCTTTCTGTGGCGAGCTTGAAATATTCCTCGGTAAAATAAAGAAGGCACTCCTTCAAAAAAGCGACCCGCAAGAAGTTTTTGACACCATCACTGAGGCAGAAGATCTAATTGCTGAAAGAAAGCAAAAAATCAAGATAGCGGACACCAGTAAAGCCGGCTGGGTAACGGTTCAGCACTTGGAAAGCGGCGGAAAGAAAGATCAATCGGCAGAGGTCCAAAAGAAAGTTCTTATCGCCGAAGAAGCTGCCCTCAAAGACCTAGAAGGAAGGAAGCGTCAGAAGAGGTCTTTTCCCTTTCGACAGGCCCAAGATGGTTTTCCATACAAGGCTAACTCTGCTTCTGCTGACCATAATCTTTTTCGAGGTAAAACCCATTACTGCGTTGTTCTTTGTCAAAGTTCAGATGCAGCCGAATCCCGGCCATATTCCCATGTTTTCAAATAAAATTGAAGAATATATTCGAATGCTTATTTTTGTGATTGATTTGGTCGTTCATAAGGGTAAAACTGTTTTTTATGCGTATGAGCGTAGCGAAGGAGCATAAAAAAGTGGGTTATGGAATAAGTTGTCAGTTGAAATTGTAAGTGCATGCAACTACGGATCCAAGTGGATGGCGGTACTGTACTTGCTTTCCCCGCACTGCAAGTACACTTGTGTTAAATTATAAGATGTTCTTGATAGTTTTGTTAACCTAACTTCCTCAAATCCAGATATCCACCTGTAAATTTGATGTACCCTTTTAGACTACAGTGAACGTTAATTAAGTTGGTATTTTGGCTGAAAGTTAATGCTACCAAAGCTGAAGTTCATTTAATTTTGATAAAGCGTATGCGCCCCCATTGTGCCACAAATGGCATAACTTGCATCTACCGTGATATATTTGCAATCATTTTATAATAATAAATTAATGTACATAATAAACATCTGATAACATCATTCTGATAAAATTGGGTCTCTACATTTTTGTTTGGGATGTTTTGGTTCATGAACTGAATTTTTCAGTGCAAAATTTGGAACATGACTTCATTGGATTTCAACAACTATTTGATCTTTACATTCCAAGAAGGAATTTTGCGTTAGTCAAAATTTCAAATTCAAGGCCGTTTTGATTGAATGTTATTCAAAGTCAGGAATGAACCAAAACATCCCCGTGCACAAATGTAAAGACCCATTTTTCTCAGAAGTTATGTCATCAGATATTTTGGATGTTGCACTGGAAGGGTATCGATCACAATGGCAATTTACACCATTTTAACATGAGGTCAGAGACTTGTAATTTTTCCACATTCACATGAGCACTCTATTTATTTCAAAATGAGTACATCAAATAAATTGAATTTGTCATTTCTCTTCCTCTGTAAGGAAGTGCAGAAATGTAGATTGCATGATCAATACTATTTAACAAAAGTTTAAGAGTTGAATATCGTCAGCTTTAGATAATCTGCAATCTGTATCTGTACTATTTGTTTTACTTTCGGAAGATAAAACAAATATTTATAATTGATACTACCATTCATTGAAACTGTATTGGTCATACCAGAAAATCTATCAATATTTAATTTAAAACGAAATCATTAATACGAGGATGTATTATTCCTGTCATAACTGTTCTTTCAAAATTATGATTAAAATAATAATAATAAAAACATTAACTATTTTTTACAGTCATGACAATATCTAAAGCATTCTAGCATTTTCCCCAAAGGTTATTATCACACAATACAGCAGTTAGTACTTTAAGCTTACATCAATAACATAACTGAAATTTAGTTTTTTAATAAAATGAGAAAATATCATTTATATTTTTGAAGACCAGGACAGTTTAAAAGTATACAAATAGTATAGGCCTACATGTATGTTTCTTCTTGTAACATATGTGCAGTAATTCACAAAAAGGGAGTTATTTTCTAAAGGGTTCTTTTATATTAATAAACGCTGATTAATAAATAATATTTTGCTCTAGAAATGTTCATCTTTTTAATCAGGACCATCACATTTACCATGCGCTTTCATCATCCATCCATATCCATCCATCCATCCATCCATCCATCCATATACTATAATAATAGGCCTACTATATACTAAGAAAAACTCCCAGGTGCCTGTATAGATCGGACTGCAAATTTTCGTACGGCTTTTTTTCGTTCCGGTGATCATACTAAGGGGTACGATTTTTTTATTTTATTTGTTTTTCAAAAATTGATTCATTTCACATATTTTTATTGATAGAGGATGAACGAACGCAAGGTATGAAAGCGCGGCTGATGAAATACGAAAACATGCCCAACGAAGTTTATTTGCCTGCGTTACGGTAGACTTGTGGACAAGTCGTTAAATGTCTGTCGCGGTGATAGCGGAACGGCTTTCTCGCAATATCCCGCGAGAGGGCTGCTCTGTGCGAGATTACTGCTCTCCAAGACTGACGAAGAGTCAGCAGCCAGCAACTTCGCGCGAGAGCAGTGATCTCGCGAGAGCATTCTTTATTAGGCTACAACACCACACGCGACTCGACTCACCGCGACCATGATTAACGACTTGTCAACAAGTCTAGCGTTACGGTTGTAGCAGGCAAAATGTGTCTGATCGGTTATCAAAAGCATTCCGAAAGGTTGGTATGCGAGGAACAAATGTAGGTATGCGAGGAACAAATGTAGGTATTTGGAATTTTGTTTTTTGAAGAATGTGGAGGTAGCGTAGCTGGATGATCATTCTAATTTCTAGCTTGCGACTTCGGTTCAGTTTAGAACACATTGGAATGCATTTGAAAACGGTCAGAGATTTTTTGTTAGTATCAAAAAGCAAACCTTACAATTTGCTGATAGCCACAAGGTTTTCAAGAGTTTTTTGCTGATTGAGTTTTATCTCTGGTGTTTAATCCTGTGGGACATTTAAGTTGCTGAAAAATACACCTGAGATACACACGGTTCATATTGAAAGGTTCGATTGTGTTTGTTACTATTTTGAACAAAGCATGCAGTAATTTTTGGTCCAAATCTGCGTAGAACTTTTATCCATCCATCGTGTTTGACAGACTAAAGAGTCACAAACTTACAATTTTCAAAAATCAGTGTACAAATTGTAACATGATTTGAGGTTGGACACTCCATATTACTGCCTCCCCGAGGTATTGGAAAATCCAGGATATATATTCATTTTCCCATAAACTTCTCTCTTTTTTTTTTACTCAATTTTTTGTTTTGCATTCAAAACACAAAAACTTACTGAAACAGGGAACTGAAAGGCCGCCGAAGGCGGCCTATTCGCGAGTAATGACTAAACTGAAGGACTTGTTGCTGTTTATCACCAGACAGCTTATAAGCAAATTGTAAGTATAGCTACTTGCATGCAGTAATGCATGTCAACATTTTGTTAGATAAATAACATTTTGACAACAAATGTTCTAACAAATTAATCTTATTCAAAGGTGACTAACAAAATTAACTGTATAACACATGTTTGAATAACCAAACACATAACAATGTTGTGTAGTATCGAGTTTGTTTTTCATTGATACACTGTCAAAAATAATCTTCAGAAAAAAATAGTCTTTATAGTGGAATGTATATAGCCCACAATGGATTGTACATGTATAGTATGTAAACACCCGAGGCCTATTCTGCAAAAAGCATTGGAAATGACTTGAATTATCAAACACAAACATACAGTCAAGGTAATTGTTGCAATGCCTTGCAATCGGTATATTAACCACTGCAGTGAACGGGCACAAATAACAGATGGTGGAAGCTGCTTAACTAAGTTTTCTCCGCAAAAAATAGGCATTGTCAAGTTGTTACAAAATTAGTGGCATACACATTATGGTAACTGAAAACATCTGGTAAGGTTTGAGTTTATAAATGATTTAATTATATTTCCTTTTTAAATTCAGCCCAAAATAACAAGAATAAACATTAAACCTTTAATACTTTGAACACAAAATGTTTCCTCCACTTCACCCTAATTTCATATGTTGCTTCAGCAGCTTAGTTTATGCAAAATTCTCAGTTGAATTTCACTTAATTGAAGAAATAATATAAAATAAATAATAAATGATTTTTTATTTTTTTCCCCTTACATTTTGTTGTTGCCCCAGACTTGAAATAAAGTACATTTCATCATTGAAATACAGGATTTTGTACATAGATCTCCTTACCATTTGATTAGCGGAACAATATCATGTGTCTTTGATTATTATGGGGGTATATTAACCTACAATCAACCTCGTCCCAATGGGCAACTGCTGTAAGGCCATTCCCGAAATGTCGGCTAGCTACGGCTAAGGCGGGATCACCATGTAATCATGCACTGAAGTATAGGATGTCATTATCTTCAGCCGCCAATTCAGATAAATCATTGTCTCTTCTTGGTCCAAAACCCTGGAAAGGAGCCACAATTTTACAACATTGACTGTTGAAACATTCAAGCACTAGGGCACTGAGCTTGCAATCACAATTAAAATAAAACAATGGTTCACATCCTAGCCTAACAAGAACTAAATGCCTTCTAGTGCTAGTGACAAGCTCCACATGTTTTAAACCAGAAAGTGACAAATTATTTTAATAAACTTTTCTCTAATTCCTTATCCACACAAGTCATTACATAACTTTGTTTAGTTTTATGGCTTGGTTTTGCTGAAGCTATGTTCTTCAGTTTCTACACCGTCCACATTGTCAAATTGCCGATTTGCTTGAGCTGCTCGAACACCATCCCCCCTAAAACAAGTATAAAATAGAGAAATTAATAACACAAGTTGGACACAAGTAGTAACAATTGTAATTTTGCTAATTTCTGGAAAAGGCGGTCAGGCATAATTTGTTGAATATAAAAATAAGGTATGGTGGATTTTAAATCTTTCATTGACAACACAAGTACATTATTATCAGCATTTCCTACCAGTACTTTCAGCTGAATTGTAAAGAGCATCCTTTCCTAAGCATGAACAAATTCATCTCATTCCACTTATCATTGTTCGTATTTGTATAAAACCTGGATTGGATATTCATTATGATAAAATACTCCTTAAAACATCAATGTTTGGTTTTTCCTACGGATCAAATGGAGAGCATCACTACCTTTGGCAACACAACTTTGAAAACATGTTAAGTTCACTTTCTGACAAGGAAATTGAACTGCATATGTAATACATGCTACAGTAGCATGTATTACTATGCACTTTGCTAGATTCAGACATTTATGATGCATAATAAGGGAGAGAAGACTTTTTGAGAAGACTTTTTGAGTCACGGTGTAACAAAGACACCAGTGTCTCGGTTACGCGTGAAACTGTCGGCTTTTACTTCTTGGCCTACGTTTGAAGGTTTTCATGGAAAATAGCTGAATTACAGTATACCAATGATGTCTACATATTACCCTTTGAAATTTAAATTTTCAATGAAAACCTACTAATTTATGGCAAAACAAGTCACAAGTTTCACATTGTAACAGGAAACTGAGATTCCGGTGTCTCCGTTACAGTGTGATGGATAGTTTTGGATCGTATATGAAAACAAAAAATCTGATTTGAGAAATTGAAGTTATACATTAAACGATATAGAAAGTACATTATCTTTTGAGATATAACACCATGTCATGCTTTGGCCCCTTATTTATGGAAAGACCCATACAGGAGCAAGCACAGAGTTTCAAACAGCATACTTCACGCCATTGACAATCAGCAGAAGGGTATTACTCATTTTACGGGACCTATCTGCCGCCTTTGATATAGTGAACCACCGACATCTACTGCAACGACTATCTAAGTGGCTCAGTGTGACTTGCTCTGTGAATAAGGTCATATTTTGCAGACAGATCTCAAATGATGTGCATCGATCAAAATAGATCTGAACGTCGGCCCCACGGGTCTCACTTTAGGGCTCCGTCCTTGGTCCTTCCACGAAATGACATCGCTAGGCATCACAATGTTAATTTTTGTCTCATTTTTTATGTATATTAGTCACATTCAGTCGTGGATGGGTCTTAATTTCCTACAACTCAATGCTGAGAAGACACCGTTTCTGGAAAGGGAAATGCGCTATGACCATGCAAACTTTATTTCTACCCAGTTCACAATGAGCATCCACGATTTACCAGCTTCCAAGTGTGTTTGCAATCTTGAAGTTGAGTTTGATAAATTGTTCAACAAGGAAGCACATATCTGAAACATAACCACAATTCACAAATACTTGTCTCAGGATACACCTCGGAAAGTAATCCATTTGGGCCCAATTTCATGGCTCTGCTTATCGCCGAATTCTGCGCTTACGATCACCATTCTCCGCTTACTGTGCAAGCGCCGAATTTCTGCGCTAGCTGTGTAAGCGAAGAATGCCTAGTAATGTGAACACAAGCAAAAATTCCCTGCTAACCCGTGAAATAGGTTTCTTGCCGTAAGCGAAGAATTCCCTACTTCCATAAGTGCCAATACTTTGATACAGTAAGCAGAGCCATGAAATTGGGCCCTTGTCTCTTCACGCTTGGATTCTTGCAACTCGCTCTGGTTAGACTTCCAGCTGCATCCATTTCTCGTTTGCAACGTGTCCACAATAAGGTCGTTCGAGTCGATGTCCACGCCAGAAATACAACCACATTTCGCCTGTCCTAAGACGCCTACATTGACTCCCCGTTGCAAAGAGGATCATCTTCAAAATCTGCCTTTTTGTGTTTAAGGTTCTGCACGGACATGACCCGCACTATTCTTATGAACTCATCTCCACCAAGCAAAGCAGTCCTGCTCTGAGGTCTGCAGAATCTCACTTGTTGGTAGAACCAAGATCAGGAACAATCCGATATGGAGACCATGCTTTTGCCAAAGCTGCTCCTGCCCAGTGGAATAAGCTTCCTGTCACACTTCGCAAAGTAACATCACTCGACAACTTCAAGAGGGAACTGAAGTCACACTTGTTTACGTAGATTAACAAAGATTTAACTATTTGTAAATCAAATCCATGTATTCATTCATCAGGCCTATGAGTGTAATTTTTGGTGAAAAAGCGGAAAAAATACATTCATGTTAGAATGATAATTGGAGTAGAGCACCAACACGCTGAAACTCTTGATAGATGCTCTAAAAATGAACGATTCATTAGAAAAGAAATTGATATAATGTGTGATGAAAACTACCACGCGAGAAAAAACCCAGGACCAAAAACCTAAACATAAAAAAAAAAAGTTACATTATACTGTAAAATAATCATTTAATTTAGCCAGGGTATCCATCACGCACTTGTGTTGCACCAACATCTTGATTGTTGTTCAAAACAAATTACTTGTTCAATTGCAGTTTTGACCTACGAGTACACATACCGGTACTCAATTGTACAATGAAGGATGTAAAGTGTATGCAATGCCAACGATCATAGGACACTCTCTATCGGCAAGGGGTTGCATTTTTTTAATAGCCTCATTTTAGGGCCTGCATGCATGATTCTGTAAACTGGATCTGCAGTGTACACAGCTATTTTTTTTAAAACTGACTCAAGAACAGCTACAAAGACCACAACGTTTTCATGAATATTTAAAAGGTTATTAACAGCCATTCATAAATACCCCAGACAGTTTCGCTATTCCTATTGGTGGAGAGCACGTCACTGGGGGGGTTTAAACGGCTGATAAAGACATAGGTGGAGCTGTTTAAGACCAGCGCGCAAGCTCATTTACGCCAATAGTCTTACGCGGAACGCAATATATACAGGGATGTGATTCCTCCGTTCTAAACCGGAAATCCGGTTTTTTTGGCCCTCCCAAAAAAAAAAGTTTTTTTTTTTTCTCCCCTAAAAAAACCCCAAACAAACTTTTTTTTTTTTATAACTTAAAAACAAATTCATATAAAAATTAAGATAAAACCATATAATATAACGCCCCAGATTGCGGAGTAGGGCTTTTAAAACCAAAGATAAATGTTATTAGTGGGCTTCGTGCTTACAAGTTTTCGAGCTCGCAAGCTTTGCGCTCAGAGTTCAGGTTTTTTTCCCAACAGCCTATCACATCCCTGTATATAGCTATTAGTACCCGCGGGTAAGCTTTTTGTACATACGCGCAAAAAACAGAATTTTACAAAAGTTTTTGAAAATGTACAAACTTTGAAAATTCGCTTAACAAACAGATTGTCTATAGGCCTATTATTAACTTGTAATTTGTTTTCGCTTTTTAACAAGAGGGCATTCATAAATGGGAATAAAAGAGTAGTGACTCGTTCTTAAACGGCCGTTTAAAACCTTGCAGGGTCATGGCCGTGCGATAAAGGCTCTCGCCTTCGGCTCGGGCCTTTATCGCTGCCCATTCACGTTGAGTGGTGCCCCTGTGTGTTCAGTACATTGTATATCATTGAGCAAGGAAAATAGATGACAGAATGTAGATAAACATACATGTACATGAACATAGGATTTATGGACTTCACGTGTGCTGTATGACATACTGTATATGTGAAGTCGGGTGACCAGGAAAAATAGTTGTGTCTGTTTCTTTTGTTTGGGCTTTCGCACTGAAAATTTACACATTTTGTCAGCTTTTGCATAATAAAACAATTGGCTCGATCAATGAAAAAGCGGATATCCACTTAAAAGCGGACTGATTCACCTTCTATCATTTGTCTTTTTGTTCAAGTGCCTTGATCAGTTTTCTGGAGATGCTCATTATAAACCTATATTATAATTAAATAAAAAATATCATAAAATTTGATGTTCCAATAGAGTGGAAACAATTAAATGATCTTAATGATAGTGGAAACCAAAATAAGCAAATGTGTTTTCAAAAGGTCTTCAAATGCCGTTTTGTTTACTTGGACAGTATTTCAGACAAACATATTTCTCTTGAAGATTGGTACTGGTAACAACATTATAATAAGTGAACTTTCAAATTGAAACTACTCAATAATTGCTCTGAAACAATTGTCAAAATTTCAACAATTAACACATCAAGACATCACAAATTTAGATGTAGAAATCAATGTCAGTGGGTGACTCCTTTGCACATTAGACTGCTAGCTTAATTCCCCCCCCCCCCCCCCAACAGTAGTGTGGTTGGGGTCTACGAGCTAATACTTACCTGTAGAGCTCAATACTATTTTTGCATACATGTATTTCCCTATACTGGCAGGTAATACCGCTAAGATTTAACATAGCGACCTCTATTGGCCTACCCATAGTGCCCCGCGGTATACCGCGTGATCCTCCTCTTTTCTCGGGTACCACTCAAGGAACCCCGAGTCATCGAGGCTAGTGGGGACGGCGGGAGGGATGCTCTACAGGTAAGTATTCGCTCGTAGACCCCAACCACACTACTGTGGGGGGGGGGGGGGGGGGAGTCTACTTCACTCATACTTACCTGTAGAGCTCAATACTATTTTTGCATAGACTCGCACCGAGTACTGGCGGTGGGTATGCGAGATGTCAGGGTAATATAAATGGCACCCCTGACTGCGGAATCGAACCCGACGGCGCGTACGTGCCAACGACGGGAGCTAAATCTGTCATGTTATTTACATTAAAAAACACAGAATCAATGATCAGAGAACAATGAAACATGGAGACTCACCTATTGTTGTGAAGTCCCTGGTTGGGGCGGGTTCTGCGCCAAGGAGGATGCCCTGCTGGCTGCAGTCAGAACCGTCCTTCCCGCTCTGCCCTCTGTCTGGAGTACATCCCTCAAGTAACAGTCGGTGAATGTATTTGGGGTCTTCCAGCAGGCTGCCTGTGTAATATCTTTTAAAGAAACACCTTTAAAAAACGCCCATGAAGTGGATGCTGCCTGGATTTCGTGGGCCTTCACCGCTCCCGACGTTGGCACGTTAGCGTCCGCCCGTATCGCCGCAACAAGCCACCGAGTAATGGTGTCCCGGGACATGCGGTGGGGTCGATGTGACAAGCAATTGCGGGTGGCTACAAAGCGACTGTGTACGGCTGACATACCACTTCAGTGCCCTGACCGGGCACCAAAGCTTGTCCTTTCGGACCGACGAGTGAGCCTCAATATCTGGCACAAAGATGTCTGGAGGGGAGAAGGTGTCAGACTGGTTCTTGGTCAGGAAACCCGTTGCAGGTATCAGTCAAACTCCACCCGGTTCCCACCGGATGTGGCCTGCCTCAGTAGTCAGGGAGTGCAGCTCACGTCGCCTTGACGTAGCTACAGCCAGCAGAAAGGTCAATTTAATGGATAGGTGCAGCAGCATGGCGCTACCCATCGGTTCATATGGTGGCCCCGACAGCGTTGTTAAGACGCCAGAAAGGTCCCATGCGGGCACAAGCCTACACACTGGGGGGCGGGAGACAAACATCCCCTTGAGCAGTTGGCCGAGTGCCCGGCTGTCTGAGACGGAGGACCCGTCCGGGAACCTATTGTGGATAGCCGCAATAGCTGAACGATAGTTTTTAATCGTACCAGTCTGGAGGGCATCCTCAAAAGGTATACTAAGAAATCTGCTACCTCCCCTACATTAGTATCGGGGGGATGTAGAGAACGCTGCTTGCACCATCGTTAAAAATGTCGTAGCCTGCTGTCATACACCTTTCTGGTGGATGCCCGCCGGCTACATGCTGCGATCGCCGCAGCTCGTTGTGAAAGGCCCGCTGCGCAGAGTGACTGCGTGACAGCACCCAGCACGTCAGATGGAGATGCAGAGGTGCTGGGTGCTGGAGGCCCGAGCTGGGTTGGAAGAGGATGTCCGCCCTCTGGGGGAGGACCACCGGGCGGTGAACCAGCAGTCTGGTCAGGCGGGTGAACCACGGCTGGCAAGGCCAAAAAGGAGCTATAAGGAGGATTTTGCAGTCCTCCTGCTCCAGTTTGGTGATGACCCGGACGAGAAGCGAGATTGGGGGAAAAGCATACGCTAGGAGCCCGTCCCACTGAAAAGTCAGAGCGTCCCTCCGCCATGCGTTTGGGTCGGGGCCCCTTGTGCAGTACAGCGGAAGTTGAGGGTTGTTGCATGAAGCGAACAGATCGACGTGTGCACGGTCGATCAATTGAAACAGCGACTGCACGACATGAGGGAGCAATGTCCATTCCGTCGGGTGGATCCACCCCCTGGACAGAGCGTCGGCTGTGATATTCTCCTCGCCCGGGAGATGAACTGCCGTAAGGGAGATTTCGTTGCGCATACACCAATGGAGAAGTTCCCAGGTGTGGGCGCACAGTTGGGACGACTGAGTCCCCCTTGACGGTTGATGTACGCCACGACGATGGTGTTGTCGCACTGGATCAGCACCGCCTGGCCTGCTACCGTCCTCCGATTTGGACACTGCTAACAGTTCAAGGACACTTATGTGGGTCGAGCTGTGCTCGGGACCCCAGCAACCCACGACCTGGCGTTGGCCCAGGGTCGCCCCCCAGCCCGACAGCGACGCATCTGTCGTGACAGTCATCGACGGTCGGGGCCTGTGGAAGGCCCGCCCCCCCGACAGGTTGGCGTCGATGAGCCACCACTGGAGGTGTGGGACCAGCCAGACCGAGGTCGGCACCAGACGGTCTATGCTGTGTCAACTGGGTCGGTAAAAGGAAAGCAGGTGGAGTTGTATCGGCCTCATACAAAGCCTGCATGACATCCACCATGCTGGCCATTAGGCCCAACAGCCGGAGCCAAGCTCGGGCCGGGGCCCTGACGCTGTCAAGAAGAGGGAAACGCACTGTTTTAGGTTCCCCATACGTTCCTCCGTGGGGCGGGCCAGTCCGACACAAAGGTCGAGTGACGCTCCCAGGAACCGCGGGTACTGGGAGGGGACCGGATGGGATTTCTCGGTGTTTATAAGAAAACCCAGCTCGGCTGCGAGGCGCCATGTTAGAGCGAGCGCCGCTGCCGTGGAGGCCCGGGACTGACCCATGATCAACCAGTCGTCGAGATAAGTAAAAATCACTCCCCGCCTCCGTAGTGCGGCCCCTACCACCTTCACTAATCGGGTAAAGACCCGAGGGGAGGTGGAGAGACCGAACAGGAGCACTGAGAATTCGTATCGGACGTTCTTGTATTGGAACCGAAGGAATTCCCAGTGTTCCGGGCAGACGGGGACGTGAAGGTAAGCGTCCTTGAGGTCCAGGCTTGCCGCCCACGCCGGCGTCCGGATGGACTCCAAAGTGAGTATCCATCCGAAAACGTCTGGGCCGTATAAACCTGTTCAAAGGTTTGAGGCTCAGGATGGGACGCCAAGTGCCGGCCTCCTTCTTGGGAACCAAGAAGGTCGACATAAACCCCGACCCTGTCTCCCCCGGTGGAAGTACATAAACCGCCCTTTTTTCGATGAGGGACTGGATCTCCCCCTCGAGGAATAGGCGTTGTACCGGGTCGGTCGGGATCGGCGTCGGCCGAACAAGCATGTCCGACAGAGGGGTGCTCGTGAATTCGATCGCGTAACCGCCAGCGACTGTACTGAGCACCCATCGGTCGGCTGTTACCCGAGCCCAGGACCCCTCAAAGTCGCGAAGGCGGCCCCCCACAGGTCCGACGATGGGAGGCCGCCGCGAGTCTAACCAGTTACTTCCGCCAGCACCCGGGGTAACGGGGGGGCTGGGGCCGGAAGCCATGACCAGCAGCTGGGCGTTGTTGTCCAGAGAACGGTTGGGGCTGCGCAGTGCGCGTGCCCGCCGAACTTGCGGTCCGGTAACGAAACCCACCGCGTGCGGGTAATTCTGTTTCTGTTATGGACAACCGTTGCAGCTGGGCGACCTCGTCTTCCTCCCCGGAAGACTCGCCGGAGCGTGACGCACGGGTAGACACTGGGGACCGGGCACCGTCCGGGTCACCAGGCAGGACCAATGGCACAGTGCCGCGGTCCGATGCGCAAGCCACCCCCTCGGCTGTAAACGATGTCGATGGGTGGAGGCGTAACGCCGGTGGTGAGTTTGGCGCACGGCTAACCGTGTGTGGCAACTCCCGCTGGGCTATACCCAACCAACCGTGGCCAACGACCGAAGGTTGTGGGGGCTGAATGACTGTATCAGGTGGGCCATATGCAACCCCGACGGGCATCTGCCGGGTGGCAGAGAGGGCCGACAGGGAGGTCGATATCGTCCCCCTTGCGAAGTTTGTCGCGGTTGGATCGGTCCGATGACTCTCCCGAGCTATTAGAAGATGAACGACGCGAACGCCATGCCTTCTTTTTCTTCTTGCCTTTTTTGTGTGACGTACGGCCACGGGATGTCCCCGACGACACGTCAGATGATGGTTGGGGAACTGGCACCCCCCGAACCCCGAGTAAACTCTGATGCCGTGGTGATGCCGTGGTGATTCCCCCGGAGTGTGACCCGGGCTGGGAACACTGCCCAACCACGCTCATACCCACCCGGGCCAGCAGCGTCCCCGGACCCATTGGGTGGGGCGGGTGCTGCATGGTCCGGGAACCCGGCCAACAGTCTGCACCGGCCGCCTGTGCTGTACTCCACAGGACCGGGGGGACACGGGTGACTAGAGCCCACCGAGCCGTGAAGGCTTGCCCCATCGGACAGCTCTCTGCTCGGGGGAGGATCGAGGGGTAACAAGAGGCCCTACTTGGCTTTGGTTCCGGCATTTGGGGCCTGGGTAAGCCGCCCCTTACCTGAACCTGCCTTACGTTTGGTAGTCCCGCTACCCTTGGCCGACACCGGGGACTGATTACTCGGATCCCCGACACCGCCAGCGGAACTGCCAGCACCCGTAGCCGACAGTGGCTGCGGGCGCTGGATGGTAGACTGGTCCGGCAACGTAACATCGCCGTCGCAGACTACCGAGGACTCGGTCTGTCCCGGGGGGGGGGGGGGGGGGGGGGGGGGGGGGGGGGGGGGGGGGGAGGAGAGTATTCGCCCCCGGTTAAGACAGAAGGAGTTCTCCCAAACCATTTCATATCCAACTTCTACACCAACAACAAGAAAAAACACTCTACACCAATAGTTCCACGAACTATATATCTTTATTTTATCACTTGAAAATCTCTCAACGCAATAATTACGGGAATAAAAGACGAATGATTACGGAGCTATCTAAAAGACGTCTTACCCGACCTGCCGCTAAGAGAAAAGAGGAGGATCACGCGGTATACCGCGGGGCACTATGGGTAGGCCAATCGAGGGCGCTATGTTAAATCTTAGCGGTATTACCTGCCAGTATAGGGAAATATGCAAAAATAGTATTGAGCTCTACAGGTAAGTATGAGTGAAGTAGACCAATTAAATTTTCCACACAGCACTGGAATGCAAAGTAACTTCTTCAGGTAAGTCAAACACACAATTAACTTTATCAAATGGCCAAACTATCTCGCTTTGACCAAAGGCTACATGTAAAACTGTTGCTTACTTTTTGCCGATGAAGACTACGCCATACAGGATGCCCACAGCAACAATCACAAGTGCCCCAATGATAGTAATGAATCCTTGGCACATAACAATGGCAAATATAGGTAATCTGCAATAAAGATAACAACAAGCTCGATTTTGTAACTGTTCTATGTTCTTGTTGGTTAATGTTTTGGACAAATTTAACAAGAAAATCCAACATTAGAGATATTAAAATTAAATTCTCTGGTGCACTTCACGCCAGCGATCATTAAATATGAATATCTGGGTACTAGTCTCTAATAATAATAATATACTTTATACTGGGTGTCTCAAAGCGCTCAGTATTTTTCCTACAAGGTCTGAAGGTATGTGGAGTTACGTGTTGAAGTATGAGACCTATTCCTTTGCATAGCACCATGTAATGGTTTTAGGTGCTGTGGCGCAATATGCAGCCAATCAAACCAGGAACACCGGGGCGACCCCTTCTCTTTACGATAAGTGCACTGGGTTCTTTTACGTGCATTACACAACACACGGGACCTACGGCTTAACGTCCCATCCGAAGGACGAAGCATGTGGTTAAGTGTCTTGCTTAAGGACACAAGTGTCACGACTGGGATTCGAACCCACGCTCTACTGATCAGAAACACCAGAGCTTGAGTTCGGTGTTCTTATCCGCTTGGCCACGACACACCACGATAAACAGACGCAGCCAACCACTTAGTCACTGTGTACATCTGCAGCAACTTTACCATGGAGCAACATAAGTGGGGCAAATTATTATAACAATTATTATATTCAACCATCTATATTGAAAGAAGCTTACAATTGTAAAATGGTTGTGTAAAGTACAATGTAGCAGAAGCAGATGGTTGTGAGCAGACAATTAAATTGACCTTTGTCACATTTGCACACAACATATTAATGTAGTTCAGACATTGTTTTTAGCATGAATGCGCATGTGTTAACCTTTTCATGATGCATGCTGGTCTGGTTGTTTATCAACAAGATATCCATATATGCGACTGGCAGGCCGAGTGCGGTTAGCTGTAAATTTATTCAAAGAAAGATGGCTAATTCCTTTGAATTTCATGAGTAGACAGTAAAAATCTATACCACAATAAACCTGACTTAACCACTTCAAGTCGGATGACGTCTTTATCTGAAAATGTCTTTTTGACAGACTTACGGCGGACATTTTTAAACGCCCGGAACAACTTAAGATTTTCCTCAAATTTTTGCTGAGCAGTTGACGTTTTTATCAACCTGGCTTTTCCATTGCATACAGGCAGGCACCTACCATGATTCCCTTCGTGTGTAACCCTGATTCCAGAGCTTTGTCCTATTGGTGTACAAATGCTGTACACAAGAATGGACAGGCTGCCACCATTGTTCGTCACTATATTCGACTCAATAGACTGTGTAAGTCTCGCGCATAACAAATGATAAAATATCTCAAAGGAATAACTTTGTTTTCATTCTAAAATCAAATTTACAACTAGACAAAAACGAGGTGTTCGGCATGATATTAAAATGTTGGTCGTAATACATCCCAGCTGTCGTATTCGTAATTTAAAAAAAGCCATCACTTTGTCAAGTAATGGACAAAATATATGACAAGTACTGTACACAAAGTAAATTGCGACGTTTTTTGTAAACGATGATATTTACATAAATCTTACAATTTTCATCGCCGTGTCTGAGAGACATACTCAGCGGGCCTAGAGCGCCTTCGGCAGGCATGGTCACGTCGATCAACGTGCCGTCGGTCTCGATGTTTGATGAGAAGCGAACCAATTTTGATCTTTTTCAGATTGAGTTTAAGTCAGTTATTAAACATCATACATATTACTAAATCAGGTGGACATCTCAGTGAGAACTCGTCTTCTGTTCGTTGTTTACCATCAAACCATCAGACGGGCAAAAGGGAAATCACTTAAGTTTAACTTCGCACGAGTTAACGAACATGTTTTGTTCGATGACGTTTGACATGTCCAGCTGCACACATACACAATACATGGCTGGACTACACACAAGCCTCGTGGACTTACGACACTGTCATCAATGGAGCGGAACAGCCAGCCACACACAGCGCTGTGTAGTTAACATGCAGGTTAATACATACGTGGGCTTTATCGTCTGATTTTGAAGAAAATATTCGAAGGCAAACTTTGACCTTCCGGTACGACCAGAAGAAGGGGTCATACGATTTTGGCGTTTTCTTTTCTATCAGATGCGCAATTATGAATATCATAGTTGTAAAATTCAAAGACATACAGCGTATAGCAAATGGTAACTTTTTAAACTTAAAAACCTTGTAATTTGACACCTGATGACGTCACCATGACGTCACTGAAGCGGTTTCATCTCCTAATGGTTATCTAACTATATGTAAAGTTTCAAGTTTATATCAGCTTGGGAAGTGTGCTTTTGTTAGCGGACAATCGCGGGGGATAAGAAGAAAAAGAAGAAGTATTAAAAAGTAAGAAAAAACTAGAAATGTAGTGTTTGTAGGATTACAAACACTAGGTGTTCGGGTTTTCAATGAAAGTTAGTGGTAGGGCTTATAAACGTATGGTGCCATGAAATTTTGTTTTTATATCCCATTCCGATATAGTGAGAAGGATGGCGGAAGAAGGTTGGTCTTTCTAATACTTTGCAAACTAGGGTTTGTGAAAAGTTTTTTGACTTGAAATTGAAGATTGAACCAGAAGGCGAGTTTGGATAAGTTTAATTATTTTTTGTTTTGACCCTCGAACACGGCACCTTAATTGGACAAGCTTAAGTTGGTACGTTGTCAGCACCTTCAGTTGGTTAAAATGGTCTGTTTTGCATTTTTTCAACGTTTTCTTTATCTAAGTGTGTTGTTTACATATCTATTGCCTGAGTAAATTAATCAGATTTGTTGCATAATTAATTAGTTTTTATAACTTGGTTAATCTACCAATTGACAGACAAATGACGGGATATTGGTAGTATTGTCTTTCCCTTTCTATCCAAACCGCTATCCCATGTTGATCGCCATCTCCTATGCGGCATGGTATGATGCGTTAGCGTTAGCGTTAGTTATTTGAATCGCTGAAAACAATGTTGATAGCTTTTGAAATTTCAAAGAAAGTAATGTGTAAATCTTCTACGTTTAAACGTTAGTTTATACACAGGAAATAAAGGCTACTCGAAATATAACATTTTCTAAATAATAAACTTTTGTTTAGCCAGAATTGAAAACCGATGACATCATTATGAAGTTAGAATTTATTTATCGAGACATAGGTATTTAAATATGTGCCAAGTGAAAAACAAAGGTGAACTTACAAAAATAATTTAGCAAATGAGTACATTATTTAGATTATTTGAAAGGGCTAAGGGTCCATTGTCAAAAATACAAGGATTTAAATTTAAATCCACAGGAGTGAATTTTTATCTTTCAAGGAGTGTGATTAGGGACCAAACAGCGTGGATTTAAAATTAATCTTTCAAAAGATTTTAAAAAATTAATCTGTAAAGGATTAATCAAATCAATCCAGTGGATTTATATTTCAAATCTTTACAGATTTAACCTCAACCCGTTGAATGATTTAAACCTACATGATCGCAATCTCATTTGATTTATTTCTAAATCATCATTGGGGTTAAAATATAAAACACACCATTTCTGGACCAGCAGGAAAGTAAACACAGGAACAGCAAAAATGTTAAAACCATTTTCTTACAAACTTTATTAGTTTCTTAGATAGACCTTAACATGGAGTTTACCTTTGTAGTCCATGAACATAAAAAGTTCTATTGAGTCTCCATGTTTATTACACAAGGATTAAAACTGCAATTTCATCATAATAATATTCTCAGGATGTGGGTGACTGTTAATGTATACATCCTTTATGGCACATGAAAACAAAATAAAGGTTTTTATGTCTGTTTCTTAGATAGGGAGAAATTGGAGTCTATTTTTACAATGCTAGCTTGATTTTAGGTACTTGCTTTAAAGAGTACGGTATTTACACCTGCAGTGCTTTACAAAAACATTGCCACACACAATTTAAAACAATTGTGTGTGATTTACCTGAATGAGATAGAAAATGGACTTTATTACAACAAATAGGATGCACTATCTTTCTCTTAATTAAACAACATTGTATCCGAAGGAATTGAAGGGCACATCACATTAGGTTTGTAGGGACTTAGGGTTATCTTGGATATCAGTAAGTCAATTAACCTGGTTTCAATGCTATAAAGAACTCAATAAAGTTGTTTAACGCTATAGGATAGTCTGACCCAAACACAAAGAAAGATTTAAACAACTTATCAAAAGCTTCAACTACTGAAGATCCCCCACTGACTGGAATGCAGTCCAGACACAAGACAAACTGCTTCGGTTTTCTCTCTGGGAAACTGTTCAGGTTGCCTAATCCCTTTAGATGATTGCAATGGCTTCGTCGATGTGGGTCCTACTCCCCTCCTGTATTTGAAAAAAGGCACATTATTCTAGTTACTAATCAAATCATCTCATTTAAAATGCGGAGATTTACTACCGGTTTGAAAATTATTGTTATTAAATTGGGGGGAGGGGGGGGGATGTTTTGGTCCCGAGGAAATGTTTTTAAGAATTTTGCCCCTGGATCAAAAACATTTACATGTATAATGAAAACAAGTGACCCACGACCTGTATGTGACCTTGATACTTAGGTGGATCTACATGCAAGGTGTACAAGGTTTCCCAGATTAAAACTAATATTACCCAGCTATAGGAGGCTCTTAAACATGGATACTTGTTTGTTTTTCTAACCTGATGTGTATTATAAACTCACTTTCTGTTATGAAAGCAAAAGCAATTGAAGCACTGAATTGAAGTTCTAAATTAGTTTAAAAGTCCAGAGCTCATTAAACCCATGTGAGTTTTTCCTGATAAGATTCATTTTAACTGTACGAGATGCGATGCACAGTGAAATTAGTATTACGCTTCAGTGAAAGAAACATACAATATTTGACAACCTCCATCAAGGGAAAACAAACCAAAGAAATACTTACCAGCTCGATCTGAATAATGTAGGGAACTGCATCTGCTACAATTGAAACCCTTTGACTTTGCCACTGGACGAAGAAAACTGTAAACAGCAACCAGTAAGGAACAAAGATCACCTGAAACATGGAAAACATCCAGACGATTGTTAATAAAACCTTCACACCAGTACCATGGAAGTACAAAGCATTAACTAAACATTATATCACTAGTTATTTACTATAATTTTCTGTCAACCAGCACACAATGACACAATTATTGAAGTTTGAAAGGATTTAGGTATTTTTTTCCTAGATTGTTATTGATGCTTGCATTAGGTCTCAGGTGGTCATTCTACAAAACAAGAACATACTTATTTAAAACACAGTGATAGAGTGAACATTTCAGTGTTGTAAAGCATACCAGATTGTAATACACTACACTAGACTGCATGCACTGTTCTGCACAGTACACACTATCATGTAAAAAGTATTACTGGAATTTCCCTAGCAACCATGACAATGATTGCAAATTACTAACTTTTAGTTGTGTAGGATGGGAATCCATACACATCAGGGGAAACAAGAAATACTTACCCGCTGATCTGAATAATGTAGGAAACTGCATGCATCAGCTACAATTGAAACCCTTTGACTTTGCCATTGGATGGACCAAGAAAACTGTAAACAGTTCTTAACAATTGTTAAGAAAACCTCGACATCAGTACCATGGAAGTACAAAGCAATTAACTAAGTAAACGTCACTGGAATATTAACTATAATTGTTTGTGTTTTTGGTTTCTGTCGACCAGCACACAATTGAATTTTAAAAAGGAATTTGACCAATATTTTCTAGATTGTATTTCGCTTCAATCTTTGGTGGTCATTCTGCAAAACATAAAAGTGCCACTATGGTTCAGCAGATAAGAACATGGTCCTACCTCCATGATAAGAAGTAAAACTAATTGCTATCGTTTAATATTAATTATTTTGAGCACAGAGAGCCCAAATCATAGTTTTCTTCCTACCTCCATGGTTCTATCGACCAACAGAAACATACATGAACTCGAAATTGGTCTTCATCAGAGACGAACAATCACGTTGTCTCTTGCTATTTTATATCTTGATGAAATTATGTTATGTTTGTTCTCTATCTAGTAGCCTTTGTATGAGAACGTAACATGAATAAAGTGAGGACGTTGTGTGTAAAAGGCGGTGAACATCGTTAACAAAATGAAGCCCAACGTTTAATATAGCCACATACTCCCCGTTCATTTCACACGACATCGTCGTGTAAAAAATTGCAAGCCTATCCAAAATTTTACTACATAAGATTGGATTCACTTACCTTTGAAAATCTGAAAAATGATCTCCAGGTTTCCGCCGAGTGTCCCGATTAAAAACTTGTGTGATTATGATTGATAATTCGTTCGGATTTTACGTTTAACGTTCACGTTTTTAACGAGCACTCGGTACAGCTAGTCGGTCTATCTAACAATGGCCGCCAACAAAGTTGAGTTAGCTGTGTGAGCTCATCACGTGATGTAGTCCCATCATCCTGATTGGTCCATTGCCGATAAAGTTGGCGTCCTTTTAAAATCATTCGGAGGATTAAAACACTTTTTACAGTCTGCGGATAATTATTGCTTTTTTCAATCGTTTCAGACTAAAATTAAATCTTTTAGATTTATTTTTTCTTAAATCCGGTTTATGATTGAAATTTTAAATCTCTCACTATAGTCATACAGAAGAAACATTCTCCCCACTTCCCCTTCATCTTGACTACAGATCTTGAAACGAGCCTTTGAATGACTCACAAGTACAATTATTAAGTATTATGTTTTCCATTCAATGAAGTTTATTTATTTTTCGATGGATATGCATTGAAACTCCAGAATGTGTACTAGATACACATGTATACATTTTTTTTTTAAATAGTCACTAACTGAACTGATAGTTTAAAAGACTATCACTAACAATTCAAAAATAAATTTTATCAAACTACGCCTGCTTGCTACCTTTTTGTGGTGCCGATAACTGAAGCAACATCATTTGTCATGATTATGATAAGGGCATAAGAACCTACAGTTTACACGATGTGCAATTTATGTTGAATTTGTTTTGCTGTTCATATTGTATTTCTTTGAAGTATTCAACAGGATTTAAAAGTAAAATCTTGTGAAAACCGGTGTTGATTAGAGTCAAATTTATGTTGATCTTTTTCCGATCACATTTTCTCAGTTCTCAAAATTGATTAAAATCACCAAAAGAGTTCAGCAAAATACACTCGTTTTAGTTGATATTTACCACCAAGCCAACAGAAGGCTAACACGAAGGATATATGCACTGAGCTATTCACTGGACTACCGTCGAACGACGTACATTTCTGAGTCTGTTGCATTATAAAAAGCGCAGTACGTTAACAAACGACCATTAACACGGTATAGCGCCACCAGTGGATATGACATCAACAATCCGTTTCACGTTATGTGGATGTACAATGTATACACTGTCTTCGTGGCGCGGAATGTGTGCTAGTGTATCGTGTATACACAGGTTACATGCAGGACCCTGTGCAGGACCTTATGAACAGGCCGGAAGTGGAGCAGCCAGCCGCATGGTGTACTGGAACGCAACAGACGGCTACCGTGCCACTGGGTTAGATACGGTTTAACGTGTCTCAGTAGAAGATCTTTTCACGTGCTTTTAATGCGGGTCAATATATAGGCCTACGTTGCCTTTAACACCCGATTTCGACCAGAAAGTAAGGTCAAACTAGTATCATCTCTGTGTAAAAGTTTGAGAAGGCACAAGATCCTACAACCTGGTGTAAAAATTTCGATTCAAGTACGAGAAGTTCTTTAGATATAAATTATTGAAATTTCAACTTCCGTTTTGGACCGGAAGTCAAGATAAAATTGGGTCACTCTTTGTGAATTGTTTGTTGGGTTTTCCAAGACCTGTCCGATGATGTATAGAATGTACAAATCCATTCAGCAGTTTTCGAGTTATGATTTTTTGAAATATTAAACTTTGATTTACTGTATTTCGACACCTGATGACGTCATCATCACGTCACTCCAGCGGTGTCTTCTACAAGTAACGATCTAACTATATGTGAAGTTTGAAGTTTGTGTGAGCTTCGGAAGTGTGCGTTTTTTTGCGGACAATCGCGGGGGATAAGCAGAAGAAGTATTTTTTTTTAAACGTACAAAAACAAGAGGTGTTCCGGGCGGATTGCCCGAACACCTAACTAGAATGTAGTGTTTGTAGGATTACAAACACTAGGTGTTCGGGTTTTCAATGAAAGTTAGTGGTAAGGCTTATGACCGTATGGTGCCATGAAAGTTTGTTTTTATATCCCATTCCGATAGTGAGAAGGATGGCGGAAGAAGGTTGGCCTTTCTAATACTTTGCAAACTAGGGTTTGTGAAAAGTTTTTTGACTTGAAATTGAAGATTGAACCAGAAGGCGAGTTTGGCAAGTTTAATTATTTTTTGTTTTGACCCTCGAACACGGCACCTTAATTGGACAAGCTTCAGTTGGTTAATATGGTCTGTTTTGCATTTTTTCAACGTTTTCTTTATCTAAGTGTGTTGTTTACATATCTATTGCCTGAGTAAATTAATCAGATTTGTTTGCATAATTAATTAGTTTTTATAACTTGGTTAATCTACCAATTGACAGACAAATGAAGGGATATTGGTAGTATTGTCTTTCCCTTTCTATCCAAACCGCTATCCCATGTTGATCGCCATCTCCTATGCGGCATGGTATGATGCGTTAGCGTTAGTTATTAGAATCGCTGAAAACAATGTTGATAGCTTTTGAAATTTCAAAGAAAGTAATGTGTAAATCTTCTACGTTTAAACGTTAGTTTATACAAAGGAAATAAAGGCTACTCGGAATATAACATTTTCTAAATAATAAACTTTTGTTTAGCCAGAATTGAAAACCGATGGCATCATTATGAAGTTAGAATTTATTTATCGAGACATAGGTATTTAAATATGTGCCAAGTGAAAAACAAAGGTGAACTTACAAAAATAATTTTGCAAATGAGTACATTATTTAGATTTGAAAGGGCCAAGGGTCCATTGTCATTTCATAGTCATACAGAAGAAACATTCTCCCCACTTCCCCTTCATCTTGACTACAGATCTTGGAACAAGCCTTTGAATGACTCACAAGTACAATTATTAAGTATTATGTTTTCCATTCAATGAAGTTTATTTATTTTTCGATGGATAGGCCTATGCATTGAAACTCCAGAATGTGTACTAGATACACATGTATAAGTTTTTTGGGTAAATAGTCACTAACTGAACTGATAGTTTAAAAGACTATCACTAACAATTCAAAAATAAATTTTATCAAACTACGCCTGCTTGCTACCTTTTTGTGGTGCCGATAACTGAAGCAACATCATTTGTCATGATTATGATAAGGGCATAAGAACCTACAGTTTACACGATGTGCAATTTATGTTGAATTTGTTTTGCTGTTCACATTGTATTTCTTTGAAGTATTCAACAGGATTTAAAAGTAAAATCTTGTAAAAATCGGTGTTGATTAGAGTCAAATTTATGTTGATCTTTTTCCGATCACATTTTCTCAGTTATCAAAATTGATTAAAATCACCAAAAGAGTTCAGCAAAATACACTTGTTTTTATAGTTGATATTTACCACCAAGCCAACAAAAGGCTAACACGAAGGATATATGCACTGAGCAATTCATTGGACTACCGTCGAACGACGTACATTTCTGAGTCTGTTGCATTATAAAAAGCGCAGTACGTTAACAAACGACCATTAACACGGTATAGCGCCACCAGTGGATAATGACATCAACAATCCGTTTCACGTTATGTGGATGTATACACTGTCTTCGTGGCGCGGAATGTGTGCTAGTGTATTGTGTATACACAGGTTACATGCAGGACCCTGTGCAGGACCCGAACAGGCCGGAAGTGGAGCAGCCAGCCGCGTGGTGTACTGGAATGCAACAGACGGCTACCGTGCCACTGGGTTAGATACGGTAATACGTGTCTCAGTAGAAGATCTTTTCACATGCTTTTAATGCGGGTCAATATATTCTATTGATCTATGGAGTTTAATTGGGAGAACAACTGTACGCAATGTGGTGCATAGTAATATGTATAAAATGGTGCACTGGAAATTGCTAATTGAGCAATTACTTAATCTTTGTGAATTACGAGAATTACAGTGTAGCGTAATTGCTTTTAAATTTTAGGGTTTTGGAACTTGGGTTAGAGCAACCA
The DNA here is from genome assembly GCA_037783415.1 of Leptasterias polaris. NCBI lineage: Eukaryota > Metazoa > Echinodermata > Asteroidea > Forcipulatida > Asteriidae > Leptasterias > Leptasterias polaris. The sequence goes on along the minus strand of JAZGTN010000157.1, from coordinate 271,162 downwards.
CCAGAAGGAAGAGAGACGGGAGGTCACTCCGCCAGACACGGCAAGGCGAGCCCCGCCACTATAGAGGCCAGAGATGAGGGAGGACCCATGAAGTCACTGCTCACCCTTGAGGTTTACTTGTTAATTTTAGTTGATCGAGTTGAGCCGGCTTTTGTGATAAGTTGTGTTTATACTTGCATTGTATTTAAATACCGATTTGTTCTTGTAGTTATTTGTGTAGTCGCCAGTAGTTTTCAGTTTAAATAAAGGGTAATTGTTAAGTGTTCTAGTGTATCCTAATCTCTCCTTGTCTTCTTATTTTGTCCGGGTTGTTTTATGGAGTGCTGGTGCGAAGGTGCTATTTTAAATATCCAAGACTGCGTAAAAGGATGGTCTTGTGTTATAAAGAAACTAAAATTTCCAAGGATCAATACTTCGGTTGTGCGTTTAGACCAGCGACGACAGTGCTATTATTACATGGTTTTGATGTGCACAACCACCGATGATTATTGCACTGTCATGAATATGTGGGAGGGGTAGGAGCCAGACCACCCATTACCTTTTTGATCGCTGGTTTGTCAGTCGCCTAGCTGAATCGCATCATGTAGGGACTTTCCCCATGATTTTTACACTTCACGTAATTTGTTTGATGATTAAACAAGATTTAAATTGTTGATACTTATTGAAGACCACTTTCATGATAGTGAAACGGGTGCAATCTTGTTTGTTGAAAGTGTTTGAAAAACATTCTGACAAAAAGTGCAAAAATACGGAGCTTGGATAGTAGGGAGTAGGGACAGATGAAAAATCATGTGAAACGGTGAACAATTTAAATAAAATAATTTCCCCCTCCATAAATAATATTTTGTTCCCTCATAAACAGATTTTGTTTCCTTTTAAAAATCAATTCAGTCCCTGAAACACAACTTCATTCCCTTGAAATTTGATCAAGAGGAAACAAATTCACTTTTTGAATTAAATGTTTAATGGAAACAAAAACATATTTTGGGGGAATTAAAGTGTATTTCTGTGGAACAAAACTGTTTTCTAGGGAATCAACATCAAATTTTGGGGGAAGAAAATAATTTTAGGGAATGAAATTACTTCAGGGGAATGATTAATTTTTATGATAAAAACAAATCATTACATTCCCTCGAAATCATATTTGAGAAGGACACTTCAATTACAAGAAATGAAAAACCAATTCGGGGAACAAAATATTACGAGAGAACAAAATACTATTTGGAAGCAAAACATATATTTAACCTTTTTTAAATAATTTTCTTTTTTTCTCGACCTGTCCCTTAGGGGATCTCCGTACAAAGAGTAAAACCTGGATGCCAAAGGAACGCTGTTTTAGCGTGAGGTAAGGGACTCATAGTAATTTTTCCGTACAAAGAGTAAAACCTGGATGCCAAAGGAACGCTGTTTTAGCGTGAGGTAAGGGACTCATAGTAATTTTTTCTATTTCTTGGGGACTCCATCTATTGGAAAAAAGTAAAAACTGAATATTTCAGGGCATCCTAGATCTGCTCTTTAAGCGATATGACTTGACTAAATTACTGCACTGGGAATCATTGATGGCTTTTGTGTACTTTACAACCATATTTTAATTTATCTATAGGCCTACATGTACAAAGTATAACTTTAACTTTTGTCAGTACTTTCCAAGCCATTTAATTTGACCTGAATAAAGACACATCACTCTGACGAATTACATATATACACATGTATGGTGAAACTTTAAAAAAATAAATGTACTATAAGAAGAACACTCAAAAGCGCAAAAACAAATCCTGTTCTTGGTAATATGCACATCATTTATTATTAGAATGCAACAGTTCATGCTGTTGTAGATTAAACAAATTTAGTGCATAGATGTAGTAGGATATATGTACGGTACTTACATGAAATACATCAAAGCTTTAACCCAGGCAGGTAGATTAGAGCCCCATTTGTTTATCTTATCAGTCAGTGTGAAGTACTGGCAACAAATTGGAGCCTCTAACATCTCAACAAGTAAACCAAGCACTCTACAATACAAAAATGTGGAGACATTACTTTCACAAATTGTATTTATGAATGAAAACCTGATGTCAGTGTACTTAAACTCATGGAGCATGGAGATAAAAATCTCTCAGCACTATTAGCAGCAATTAATTAGTTTATCCAGTTATCGCTAGGAGACCTCAAAAAGCAAAAATTTCATGAAACAAAACACAGAAGACTGATAAGCCTGTTTTAAAGTTGAACATGGAATGCCACCTAAAGGAGTGTATTACACACCAGAACTTGTTTTTGTTGTCAACAGCTTTTACTTGTTTTATACGCCTAGACATTCCACTGTGCATGCACTCAACATGTTATGCTTCACTTTAAGCCTGGGTGACTAGTGTAGTATAAATCGAGGCCTTTTATTGCTATGTCTTATCATGACTGCCACTTTGCAATACTAAATTAATTGCAACACCACGACTACTTACTGTAATTTCCTGCCGGTAAGGCGCTCGGCGCATAAGGCGCAATTAAAGACCTCAAATTACCAAAATAAGATGCAAGGGTTCACAGATAGGGCACACCGCCGCATAAAGGCGCAACATATCTTTCATATTATACACGCTCGACAAGTCCCATACTGCTTATGCATCAACACATACAAGGGGTCATTGTGATGGTATAAGTACACTTACCATAGCGCAAAGGAATCGTAATTTTATAGTCACAAAGACGAGTAAAACATCACTGCTATTTTTTCATTATTATTTTTTCTGTGTTCGAAAAAATAAATAAATCTATAACCATAGCTTTACAGTTTTCCGTTTTACACAACAAGCGCGTGTAGATAAACGTTTTCCCAATGTTTCCCAACGTTTCCCAACGAATTGGCTGCTCGTCTTCACTATCTCGCTCTTTGAATACTACAATACATGCAAGAACCAACGAATGCTAGAGGGCGCTTTCTTAATAAGGCTTTCACATTTGGAACGTACGCCCTCTGTTGGCGAAATTCACGATAACATACAAAAACGACTTGTTTAATAAAGACTAGTACCTGTCACATGATATAGCAGTGTAGTGTGCAGCATTGATCGTCGCTCATTCGCGACGGTATTGTTATTATTATTGTGGGCAGCAGCATGGCCAGTGACTTCGTTCTTCGGTAAGTTTCGTCAAAAATGTGAACGGTGTACATTGTAGGTTTTATTTTAAGAAAAATGTGACATGTACAATTACCCTGGACAAAATAAAGGAACTATTTTGCAGTACAAATGTAAGGTTTCACATTGTAATCATCACAATGAACTCAATCGAAATCAGATAAGGCGCACTGGAAGATAAGACGCAGTGACTTTTTTTTACCTTCGAAAGTCAGATAAGACGCGTCTTATCTGCAAGGAAATTACGGTACAAAGTACTCGCAAATAGTTGCTCCATTGTGCCCTTTTGTTCACAATGATGGTTATCACACACAAATGCCAGTCCACAGAAAAGTGAACTTAGTATCAGCAGTCAAGCACACACACTGCATTCAGTAACCATTATTAAACAGGCCATACACTATGCAGGCTCATCCATCCATATTCATTACTGTAAATTCCTGTGTATAAGGCCTGCGCTAAATGTCGCTCTTTTGCCGTGTCGAACTCAAATGACAGAAGAGCGACGCTTAGCGTTAACTTTTGATTTAAGTTTGACACTGTCGTGTGTACATGTAGCACGGCATCATGCTCTGCCGTGCTACATGTGTACATGGTACATGTAGTTGCACGACATGGTGACAACTATGGGATTTGAGGTATTGCTTGGTGAGGTATCAATGTATATTTGGTTTGCAGTAACACCAAACTACTTGCTAGGTAGATTTTGTGAAGTCTCCTGAATTCCGAATAATCTACTTTGGGCAGTAGAATAAATAGCAAGACAAGTTCTCAAAGAACAAAATCTACCTAGCAAGTAGATATATACACATGGTGTTACCGCAAACCAAATATACATGGTGACAACTGTCGCGCTCTTGCCTTGTCGAACAATTAGAATTCTCAGTTGGGCGATGCTCTTTGGGAATACGCATGCGCAAAGCATTTGAAAAATGTTTTATGTGTATTTTCTAATATTTTGAACGTTCTTCTTGTCAGTACCATAGCTGGGAGAATTCCGGGATGGGATGGGAAACAACTTCTGACTGGAGCAATTGTAATCTGTAGAATTTCAGAACACTCTATAAAAAAAGACAATGAACGCCGCTCAACCACGTTGGGTATAATAAGACAACCTTTACAGATCATTATGAGTTTGTCATTAATAGTCGAGTGTCACAGCTTGAGTTGCCATCATGAAACATGACTCCTTAGCAATTTTCCCCGTGTAAATATCCCCCATCACTTCAGTGTGTATTTGAGTTTGACAAACGAAAACTGTGCAGTATTGCTCACGCACGTGTAAAAACGTTCCTCCGACGTTTCCCGACCACGCAGTGATTTCTCACCAAGGGGATTTCCCTTGCCTTATCGCACCCACAGCTACACGCCATTCCTTCGCCCCCTAACTATAAAGTTTACCACGTTCAAGCACATCCGCAGGATCGAGGTGATGAATACAGCGCTGTGAGAAGCACTACGTCATAAATAATTATTCACACGATCGGCCAATCGGAAAGCGGCCAGTCAGGAATCAGCCAACCAACCTGTATCAATTGCGTGTCAATATTCGGTGATACCATGATGAAGAAAGAAAAACCATGACTAGAATGGGAAGTCTTACAGGTCATACCAAATTTCCTTCAACGACATGACAGGTCGCGACACACTTCTGTTTTAAAGCTATCACTATGTATAATTTTATGACTGTGAAAAGCTTAACAAAACAGAAATTGTACGGCAATTTCCCTTGTGGTTTTTTATTTGCAATTTCAACTAATCTAAATTTCAAACTAAACACAGTAAAATACTGCAAAGACGGCAGTGAATGAAACGAAAAGCTTACATTTTAAATTTGTTTCGTTTCAACGGTCCGTAATTTACTAAACGGATAGTGATTTTGTAAACGGTTAACCGTGTAAACGTTTAACCGTCACAGGCTTAATTTATTGACCCGCTGTCAAACCACAGGATACACACACACTATGTGATCTAAACCAGTTAAACGGTGAGCAAATCAACCACAAGGTTCAAAGTCCAATAAACAAGCTTGTGGTCTAGTCTCTGTTCAAGGTTCGCGCAACCTGCTTTTGACAATACGCTTTGTTAGTCTCTAAAACAGCCGTCCATGCAAACCTCGTTAACAAACAAATGCTAGGCTTTTGATCGTGTGCTATTTAACCGGAAGTTGAACATTTCATAAATTCATATCTCGTCATCTTCTTTTCCCCCAAGATTGTCCAATAAAAAAAAGACACTTCCTAAGCTCGCATTAACTTGAAACTTCACACCAGTGTCTTAGCCAGGAATTTAGAAAGCGGGAGTGCAAACTGAAAAAGTGGGAGTGCAACTTAAAAATACGACAACACACAACACGAGCGCGCAGCGCGAAGTCTGTCTCGGCCGGAGTCCAGGGCCCGCTAAAGGGCCCTGGAAGCTTTGGCTACTAGATGTTCTCTGGTGGTTTCTGGCACCTATTTCTCTGGTACAAGTGAACTATTTTGATTTGATTTTTTGCTTTTTGAACTGAAAAAGAGAGGCTTTACAGCAAAAATAAATTGTAAAGATAAAAGACGTCCACTATTTATGCTCCGTGATTGCAATTATGATTAAACATTGTAACAAAGAAGACGCAAACAATGACACATGAATCATTTCAAACAGGTTATAACAAAGTCCGTTTTATTTTTGCTTTTTCAATAAAGACTTACACAGTTAAATGTACATCAACACTGATGTACATTAAGTCAATCCTTGGTGGTCAATCGACACTTAGGCAAAATTAGGGCGAAATCCTGATGCATACGAATCAGGGAACGATTTGGTGCCAAATTTTTGCAAAACTGCTATGCAATTTTTGTTTGCATAGCAATCTTAAACATTTGCATAGCAATACATAAAGTTGGAAAGCAAATTTTAAAATGCTTAAATATTGCTAAAAATGTAACTGTGTGAAACAGGTTCGTTTGTGTGGGTTATAGCCTTAATTTCAGGCCAAGGCTATTTTCAGAATGTCTATAATTAAAGAATAAGATGTTTGTGAAAGTTTGGATTCTTACAAAATACACACAAGAAAAGATTATTTCCACATTTAAATGGATGTGCTCGGACCATTTTTGATGCGAGTCCAAAACCTTTGCCTTCTATAATGCACCATGCGGCGGTTGTCTCAAACAACATCAGGGGTTTCCTTTAACTTGTTTTTTCACTCACCGGCCGGACGAATCACCAACGTTTTGGGTCGCCTGCAAGTTTTTTTACATGCACATGCAATTTTCGAAGTGTTAAAGAAAAAAAAAGAGAAAAAAAAAACACACGGAAGTGAAGTTTGTAAATTGGACGATCTTTTTCCCTAATTTCTGCCCTTAATAAAACTGTTTTCATCAACAGCAATTTTCAAGGATTCGTAATTTGAGGATCGGTTTTATAGACCTTTTTTTGCACTGAAATCTTCGTGATTTAAGATCGGTCGACAACGCACATTGGGAAAATTGTGTGGCGACACAATTGTCGCCACACGAGTACGAGGTTAAAATTTTGTATGAAATATAACAGGAACGAGGTTAAAATGAGACACCACCACGCGTCTTCCGCCCCTGGAAATTCGAGTTGTGTGTTTCCCTCCTCGCCTTCCTATTATTGTAAGGAACATGGAGGAGAGACCCAGACTAATAATAATGCATGCGTGTTTTACTGGAAATAAACGATCGCAATCGCGATCGCGGCCACATTAAATCTAGCAATTATCAAGACTTGTCAAACAATTTTTCTTGTCAAACCGTGTGGGTGTATGGTTATTTTTATAACTCAACAATTTTGTATCACTTTTCACTGAAATTATAAAAATTAGACAACACGGCTTCAACCAACATGACCAAGCCGTGCATCAAAATTTTGCCCGTGTTTTCAGCCCAACTGGCCGTGCTAACACGGCTTGCACGGCTCGCTAGCTAACACGTTGCTTCACACATAGTTAGATATTCATAGGTGGATGACACCGCTGCAGTAATATCATCATGAATTCATCGGATGTCAAATTACAAGGTTTTTAAATATTATTTTTTTAATGTTTGAAAATCTATATCAAATCACGGACCGTAGGTTGCTTTTTGCGGGATTATACCAAGTTAATTTAGGTCTTATTTTTGTATTGTGTTTGTGACATTACGTGACCTCTACTTCCGGTCGAAATAGGAAGTGCCTTGTTATGTGAAAATTACAAAGAAATTGTGAGTTGTTTTCAACGATGTTATAGTCCGGCAAGGGTCCCGTTTAAAATAATAGGACTATATAGGGCGCACCACACTAAATAAACTCCCATAGGAACCAATGCTAAATGATAAATATTCAAAAATACTCAAAAAATCGTGTAAGTCTCTCAGCCTCTGAACTTCAGAATTCTTTTCAATTTTTGGCAGGTCAGCCATTTTGAATAACTACCCCAGAATTTTTTTTTTTTCTTTTTCCAAAACCGACTTGCTGCCAGTTTTCGTGAAGTACTTCTCCACTTTCCCGGTCAAATAGGGCAAACTTTAACGCCTAAATTTATCCAGTCTCCTCAAAAGTTGAAGCACCGAACCCCCAGGTTGTGATAGATTCTTATATTTACACAATCTATTAATTGCATGACCCCCAAAACGTTGTAATTAAAAATAAGTTGTGGGTTTACAAATTATGATAAGTAGCTTGGCGCATGAATTCTGGCTTATTTAGTGTGGTGCGCCCCAATAGGACCAAGAGCGCCCTCTAGCGGCAGATTAGAAACAGCTCAAAATACACTTTTAGTAGATGTCTGTGGCAAAAAGTTTAACAATCATTTCATAATTTGTATACATAATGACCTTCATGCAGACAACATATGTGTGGAGTTGTAGATCGATGACGTCATCGTGTCACGTGATAATGCCTTAAAGGTATTATACAGGATTGGCAGAGCTGACAAAATAATCACAGACAGTGTTCCTGTCTTGTGTAATCAACCACATACATGAAATAACAAACCTGTGAAAATTTGAGCTCAATTGGTCATCGAGGTCACGAGAAAATAGTGAAAAGAGACCTTATGTGTTTTCTGTTTTTCAAACATCGAGTTTATTATCGCGCGCGATAAAAACTATTGTTTTACTCATTTCTCAGAAACGATAGCATTTTAGGCAGAAATATTTTAAGGAACCCTTTCTACCATTACTTACATGTACTTTAAATCATGTAAGTTATGTGTGAATCTGTGAATTATTGTGTTTTTCGATCTTACCATATAGTGTACAGGGCCTTTAAACGTGCACTTTTTGAAGCCGTGTATCTACCAAACCACAAGTCTGACTGAGTTGAAACTTGGTGTATTATTAGACAACGACATTGACTGCTAAAATTTGAAGTGACTTCATGATGACGTCATCACCTTGTTTGTTGCTAATTTTTAAAATTTCGCATATTTATTACATATCTTGAGATTAAAACTAGCTGCAATCAAATTTTGTTTTGCATCAGGCTTGAAAGGTCATAATGGATAAAACATGGCTTGACGTCTTTATGACGTCATCAATTGTCATGTTGTGCTACCATAAAGTTCTATATGTACAGAACAACTTTGGTAATCAAGCTGAAACTTTGCATGTATCCAAACTGGGATGTGTTACATCTAAAAAGTTAGTTCACACCACGATGACGTCCGCACTGTAACGTGTACACTGTTAACATCTGATGTCTATTACTTAAACCCCCTTCCAAACTTCCGAATCCGACAGAACACCTTGTTTTTGTTATTAGCTGTTCCGACATAGGTCGGAACAGCTATTGTTTTCGTCGAGATTATTATTTTTATTATTAGCTGTTCCAACCTTCCAGTCGGAACAGCTATTGTAATCGTCGAGATTTTCAAAACGTTTTACCTACGTTTTGTTTTCTTTCCGCCAAAACGCCATAGGTTTAACACACGATTTTTGTTTATTCGTAATCTTAGAAACAGTATAAATGACAGACTTGAGTCCTATATTGAATCGAAGCTTAGTACATAACTTAAGCACTAAATGTTCTACTGTTTAATTTCTTAATCAATTAGCTGAGTTATAATGACATGAATATTTAATTAGGCAATCTTGTTACCACCATATCTCCCAAAATTAAACGTCAAATTTTCAAATTTTCTTTAGATGTTGACTCTCTGGGTATTGAAGTTGTGCACAATGACGTAATTTTATATGTCACGTCATCGTGACATCATTTATAGCGTGTTTCGTATCCGTGTACAAAGTAATGAAGAACAGTGTAAACTCGTACTAAGTCCTGAGGCCGTGTGCGCCCGATGCTGTCGTATTCTTTGTACTGTTGACATGAGACTGCAACGATGGCGGACTTTGAACAAGTCTATTCAATATATACAGTAATAATATAAGGTATCAAATCAGAGCTAATGTCATGATGGTCTGATGGCACCGCGGTTTACCGCGTTTATTACCAAGTCAATGATCGCAGGTTCGAGGCCCTTCGGGATCTCAACGATTTCAATATAATAAAAGCATACATTTTACATTTTTTTAACAATGAGCCCCTGTACCTACATTAAAACGAACAGTACCACATATTCTTTTTCCTATTTTTGGCTCCTGAGAATTTTATTTTCCCGGAAAATAAAACAAGAATTATTTTGTGGTATACGTATGTACATGTATGGTCATGGCTAAACACTAAAGAGCACTTGCAAGAGTTGTTTATAATTAATAGCATGGTCTACATGTATTTCTACCTCGATGATTATCTATATAGCCTGAAATACAACGATTTCACAAAACAATTTGTGTACGCACAAAATCATCTTGCTTACGAAGTCAGAATTATTTTGTTTACTAGCAATCACTGCTTATTAGCTGTTCCGACCTAGCTGTCGGAACAGCTATTGTTTTCGTCGAGATTTTTTTTTCTTTTTCTTATTCTTTGTTTCTGCCTAAATCACATAGCAATTGCACACGTTTTTTGTTGGCTCCTAATATCCTAAAGCGTAAAAACGAAAGAGTTAGATCATATATCAAATTGAAGCTTAGTACATAAACTTAACTCTAAATGTAGTAAATGTTAAAATTCTTAATTAATTAGCCACTTAACAGCGAGGTGAATATTTAATTAGCCAACCTTGTTCCCACCATATCTCAAAAAGTATACCCCCGAACGACAAACTTGTTTCAGTTTTAGACATCTGTGATACTGTAGATGTGCTTTCCGGCCTTAAACTACGGACGACGTCACAATGACGTCATTTATTGCGCATTTTCGCCCGTGTACAAAACACATGGAGATAGTGAAAACAAATCCGACTTCTAGAAACAGTTTTTTCAATTAAGCTCAAATTTAACATCCTAGATTACACAAATGTTTCTTAAAACAAGAAAGGTTTTATAGACAATCAGTTTAAAAGCATCAAAACTTATTAAAACATTGTCAGTAGATAAAAACCCCAAAATTCTCAGGCAAATTGAACGCCATGGGTACTCTGACTAGAATTTGATGTGTGTTTATTAACGACAAGGAGTAAATTTTTTACCTTTTTAAAAAAAGTTAAAAATGAACCGTTAAACTCGTATAGCGGTGCTTTTTCTGGCATTTCTTAAACAAGATAAAGTCCTGAACCCATTTATGACCCGTGTTGTTGACGTTTTTGTAGAATATACATAGAGTCATCATTCCTGTCGCCGACTGACACAAGTCTACGTTCATTCACAAGAATCGAAAAGAATTTGTCTTGCTATCACTAGCGCAGCGTCGTGTAATCAGATAGTTATTCAGATTTCAGCGTGGACATAAAGAATCGGAGCGCCGCGTTTTTTTGGCGATGTTTCCGGTGCAGACTTGTCTGCGCTTGGGTCCCGTTCGCCTAATACATCAGGGCCCAATTTTATGGCTCTGCTTACCGTAAGCTTAGGATCGGCGCTTGCTGAAGCAGGTTATTCTGTGCTTATGTCAAGCGTATTACACGGGTTAGCATGGCATTTTGTATGCTTGCGTAGTCCACGTTACTAGGCATTCTACGCTTACACAGCTAGCGCAGAAATTCTGTGCTTGCTCGTTAAGCAGAGAATGGTGACCCCTAAGCGCAGAATTCAGCATTAAGCGGGCCATAAATTTGGGCCCTGAAATGATGTGCCATAGAATTGTTACTATTCAAAGCGGTTTTTTTTTCCTAGGGACTATAATATACTAACAAAACACTTTTCAACATTTATCCGAACCGTACAAATGTAAACGATTAACCGGATAATCTGTCACTTAACCGTGTAACTCTCACAGGCTTACGTATAAGCCCGCACACTCACATTTTTTTTTTTTTAAACGTGTAACCGTTTCTGAAACAGTTGTTGACCCGTGTAACAGCAGTTTCACTAAACAAAATTTCAAGTAAAAAAACTTGTTTACACAACTGGGCATGTGATTAAAAACATTGTGTCTTCATACTTCATAGCAGTTCTTTGACTTGGCGCAATCACCCTGCAAAAGAGTGCATGCGCAATCGAATTGTTATGGAACGCCCCCTAGCGTTCAATGTTTCTTGCAACTAATGCCGCACGCAAAGTAATGGTCACAATTTTCGCAGCACTTTTCAAGTGAATTTGTTTACGCTGATCCCAATCGTTAACATTTGAACGATTAACAGGATTATCGTTTGGTTAACCGGGTAACCGTGCAATCGATTTGTTGTGGATCGCCCTCTAGCCTGTAAATTGGAAACGATATGGGTGTGTGTGGCAATTATTATGGTCAGCATTTCGCAGCACTTTTCAACGTTTATCCGAACCGTACAAATGTGAACGTTTAACCGTAAGATCTGTCACTTAACTGTGTAACCGTCACAGGCTTACGTAAATAACTGTTTGCACAACCGGCATGTGATCAAAAACATTGTGTCTTCATTCTTCATTGCAGAAATTTGACTTTGCGCATTCACCCTGCAAAAACGAGCATGCGCAATCGAATTGTTGTGGAACGCCCCCTAGCGTGCAATGTTTCTCACAAATATTGCTGCACGCACAGTTGTATTGAAATAACAAAGACTACGAGTCTGTAAATTGGAATGATATGTGTGTGTGTTTTATGGGATATTGTGCTGTGAAAATCGTGATCACAGTTATTATGGTCAGCATTACACGGCACTTTTTAAGTGAATTTGTCAACGTTTATCCGAACCGTACAAATGTAAACGTTTAACCGTAAGATCTGTCACTTAACCGTGTTACCGTCACAGGCTTATGTAGGCCTATAAGCCTGAGCATTCACGGTTATTTTTGGTCAACATACTGTTTCTGAAACAGTTGGTGACCCGTGTAACAGCAGTTTCATAAACAAAATTTCAAGTAAAAAAACCTGTTTACACAACCTTGCATGTGACCTAATATCCTAAAGCGTACAAATATGAAAGAGTTGGATCCTATATCAAATTAAATCTTAGTACATGAACTTAACTCTCAATGTAATTTTTTTTAAAATTCTTAATTAATTAGCCCATTTACAGCGAGGTGAATATTTAATTAGTGGGACCATATCTCAAGAATTACACAGCCGATTTTCTAACTTTTTTCAGTTATAGACTCCTTGGGCAAGGGAGATTAGCCTTGAGTAACTGTGACCCCATGTTGACCTTTACTAATGGGTCAACCGGAAGTGGGACCATATCTCAAGAACTACACAACCGATTTTCAAACTTTTTTCAGTTATAGACTCTTTGGGCAGTAAATGTTAGACAAGGGTTACCATGACCCCATGTTGACCTTTATTTGGTTGTTAATTTTTGTTTATGAATCAGAAAACCGGAACAGCTTTGTGTTTGTACACAAACACCTAATGTCTAGTTATTATTGTTATTATTATTATTATATATTATTATTATTATTAAATATTTCTGGTAATGAAACCAAGGATGCCTCATAAGTGAACTTAATCACTGTAGCCAGCAAGCCTGGGGAAACCTGTAAACAAGCATGCTTGCTGTGAACCAGAATCACTGGGGTTAACCCTAGCCCTGGCGGCCTTTCACTTTCGTATTTGTACTACAGTGACGTTCTGGAGATCAGGTACCATTTCTGGGGCGGAAAATTTTCAAAGCTTCATAAGTCAAATTTTACCTGGAAGAAGCCACTAATTTCACAAGATCCACATTCCATGGCGGCATACATTTTGCTGCGGTGGGTTTTGGACGTCATACATGTATATTCCTCATTAATCCGTCATTTTCATGATATAATGCAGCTCCCAACGTTACAAAATTCTGCAAACTTTTAATAAAGAAAAACCAAGACGCCGGCGTTTGCATGTGTTCGCGTATGTTTGCGAGATTACGCATACCGTAAAATGCACCAAATTTATATCGCACTTTTTGATCACAGTATCTAGACAACACAGCGTTTACATGCAAACGCCATGCGCGTCATGCACTCTGCGTCTTACACGCAAATAAGGGCACGCACGGCAGACACTGAGGATATGTGCGTCATGCACCCTGCGTCTTACACGCGAATATGCACGAACACAATTGAGTTTTCTTTAACGTTGGGAGCTGCATTATTTCACGAAAATGACGGATTAATGAGGAATTATGACGTCCAAAACCCACCGCAGCAAAATGTATGCCGCCATGGAATGTGAATCCGGTGAAATTAGTTGCTTCTTGCAGGTAAGATTTGAGTTATGAAGCTTTGAAATTTTTCCGCCCCAGAAACGGGCCCTAATATTTAGGACTCTGTATCTCTGTGTACAGCACAGAGGAAGAGTCCTATAGGGCTATAGGGTCAACCCTTATTCTTCCACGATACGTGTTCTGTTTTTTTGGACATGCACTACCAATCCAGTGAGGATCATAGGTCGCGGCCACAGTTGCAAGCAGCTCTCCGGTCCGCCGGGATTTTAAAAAAGCTTTTTAACCTTTTGTTTTAGCAGATTTTTGCTTTTTTTGCTTCTCAGTTCATCGTTTAGGTGTTCTTGTGGATACTGTGTTTTGACACAATTTTAACTCTTCATTTAAATTTTTAGTATTTGTGACATAGTGTTTAACAGTGAACTGCGTCAGACTGGTGTCGTCCATTTTAATTTCGCGGGCTACCGGCGGGCAACACCTGGATCGTTAACAATGGAGTTGGTATCACCCTATTCGCCGCTTCTATTGCCTTGCTTATACACATAAAGCTGTTTTATCAGAGGGAAAACCAAAGATGCAGATGCAGATCCTAGTACACAGGACCTACATGTATGGCTTAATATCCCATCCAAAGACCGGGACTCAAAACTACACTCTGATCAGAAACACCAGAGCTCGAGTCCGGTGCTCTTCACTGCGCAGCCATGACACCCCACGAGTGTACCGATTATACATCGATGTCTGAATTCTTTTTCAGGTGCCACTGCTTATATTCTGGGTGGCTTACATAATGCAGAAAATTACAGTACACTTGCAAAGTCTTGCATGTAGTCAACAATTGTGTGCTACAGACCCATTGAACTGATGTCACATGTGGCTGCAGTCTGCCATTGGCCTGATTGTTGGGTCAAAGTTCACACAGGACAGTAACACACAGTGAAACAATCAAGCCACACACAAAATTGTGCGACCAAGATTTATAGCAGATGACGTAAGGTGAATTGGGTCAATACCCACAAACTTACTGTTCTAACAAACAAATAGTTTAAACAAGGGAACTTAATAGAGGTAAAAAAAGGTTTTCAACTCACATGAGATATATGCCAGCAACAATACACATCGGATGAATGGTGATGAAAGTGAAGCAGCCTGTAATAATACAAACTGAAAGAAAAATTTAATTTAGGTTTTGTTATATATCAACTTGACTAAAATTAATATTATTGTTTTTTTGTTGTAAAAAGGTAAACGAATGAGTAATGAATCATATAAAGGAATGGAACTCAATGAAAATTGTATAACATTTTGAAACAAACCACATTGTTATCAGTGTTATGCTGGGCAAAAACACAGAAATTCAAAATAAGTCCTTTAAGCGCCTAGGAATTAAAGGCCCTGTACACTATTGGTAAGATCGAAAAACACAAATGTTCACAGATTCACACATAACTTACATGATTTAAAGTAAGTAATGGTAGAAAGGGTTCCTTAAAATATTTCTGCCTAAAATGCTATCGTTTCTGAGAAATGAGTAAAACAATAGTTTTTATCGCGCGCGATAATAAATTCGATGTTTGAAAAACAGAAAACACATAAGGTCTCTTTTCACTATTTTCTCGTGACCTCGATGACCAATTGAGCTCAAATTTTCACAGGTTTGTTATTTCATGTATGTGGTTGATTACACAAAACATGAACACTGTCTGTGATTATTTTGTCAGCTCTGCCAATCCTGTATAATACCTTTAAAACAGCACTGTGACGCCATACTGCGGACTTGTTATGTTTACCCCCATACAAACGTGTATTATTACATGCAAAACAAGATCTCAAAAACAAAAATTAAACTGATCAAGATGTCAGAAAGCAGCTGTTCGTGGGATTATTACAGTGTTGATGAAGAAGAGGTTTTTCCGCCAAGCTCTTTTGATGGGAGTGATATATCAGCTCAAGTGACCAGCAGTCAGCACTGGGGAGCTCTCCCGAAAAGGACAGGACAAAAATCGGAGGGATATTGCGACTAAAAGGCACAGTTCACATGTGACTTCGTTTCCAATAATTTCCGGGCTGGTTGTTACTGATATCTTGCTACTTTGCGTGCTACATCAAACGCTATCTTGGTGCTTTCAGAACAGCGCAATAGAATGAGAGTATACTTCCTCTACTGGTGAAACATAACATCGCATTCCACGATAGCATAAAAAAATGCCTTGCGTCACTAAGACTGCATTTACCTGCACGTGCTCGGAAAATTTAACAAGCGATGCTGGTGGTGTGCCCGCTACTAGCCGTATACAGCATTGTCGTCGCTGGTGCGCACACAAGCGAAGCACAGTTCCTTAAATAGTCCGGGAGCCCGGCAGCGTTTATTGAAAATATTTAGTGCAAAAGGTTTGAAGTGTGGGATAGAAACGGATCACTACCCTTTGGCATACATCAAAAGCTAAGTTAAACAACAATCGTGTAATGAGATGGGCACTTGCTTTGCAACCCTACAGATATGTGGTTAGAATACTGAAAGGCTCAGAAAATCATGGTGCAGATTTTCTAAGCAGGTGTTATGAAACAGAGTAATTAATTGGAAGGTGAAAGATGATTGTAATAATTAAGTGTGTAATTTAAGGTTTTGTTGACATGTATACAGACGATCAATTACGATGGATCTTCTTAAGAAAGGGGTGATTGTCACAAACGTTAAATTAAATTGGTTATTTGTTGTAAATATATTTACATGGTTCTTATGATGGTATTTGTTTGTAAACAAATTATGACCGTTCTGGGGATCCTTACTTTTTACAATGAGGCACAATTCATACCCAGTTTCGGATATCTAACATTCCAAGGTGAATTTCCTTATTTGGTCAAATTATGCAAAGTTCATGCCCGCATGACTAAATAGCACATTATAGATTGGAGTCGATTGTAATCAATGAGATTTATTCATGGGTTGTCGATAAATGAATATTCAGTATCTGGGGTAGTATAAAATGTAGTGTAATGAGTTATGTGGTACTTAGTAGCGTGTTCTGCCGCCTCGAAGACGTTGGGTACTGAGGCCCTGCCGAGACCCCACCCTTGGGGTATCGATGATAACCACGGATCTGAGCTCCGCTGTTGATGCTGGCCTGATCAGCCGTATATGGGTAAACCGATTCTAGTTGAATCGATGTTGGAGGACATCCGTCAATTGTGTGTTTGCCGAGACCGGGGACAGAGCTGCTAAGTCACTTATTTAAAGCCAGACTTTTTTCTGTAAGTTGAAATAGTTTTTGTATCTTTGTACCGAGCAAGTTTGCAAACTTAAAGTCACCAAATGACATCATTGATGTGTTAGACTTAGTATGGAAAAGTAATCGATTGTAAAGCTGTGCATTTATAAAACTGCAGAGAATTTGGGACGATATTAGAACAGTAAATTAAAGATGGGTCGTTGTAAAGCCAAAGTGGAAATAGTAAATTGCCAAGTTTACATTGCGAGAATTTGCGTTAACGTGGCAAGACAGGATTGAGAATTATAAAATTGTAACTTAATTTTCAGGGCTTTTTGGGTTTTCGGGCTTGAGAGTTGGGACGACTCGACGCTGAGAGGTCAGGAGGCAGACGCCGGAGGACCCGACGTCATCCGCCATGAGCTGTATTGCCGCTACCGTGGTACCATCAGCGCGTTGAGCAAGCCCTATATAGCCTACAACCGGGTTCAAGAGGTTCAGTTTATGATAAAACTTTCATTGTATTAAAATTACTTGATGTTATGTTTATTATGATCAATTGTGTTAGTTGTAATTAAATAATTTTGAATAGTTTTGTAAATTATCTCATTGCGTCCCTGTTTCTTTTGTGGTTGCATTCATTCACTTAGGTCTGCCTAATAACTGTATCGGCCTCACATGGTTCCAATCGTGGTGGACCTTGTGACATGTACATGTAGCACCCCCCCGGGGGAACCTTAAAATGTGAATTCTTAAGTGCACCGAGTGGTGCGTTGGGAGGAGGGAGCCCCCTAAACTCACCCAGAAAATCGATTTACAGTAATCTTCGGAATATAGGCCGCCCGCGGTATAAGCCGCTATGCCAAGAATTTGTCAAAACAAGATTTATGCGTCAGTGTATAAGCCACCCGGCGTATAAGCCGCAGTTATGACCGCACACACAGGGGGGCCGTGCGTGTTTGCGGTCCTTTGTGTTGATGTAGAGTGACTGGCGGGCGGCACATCAGTCATTGAACATCACCACAAAGTGCGTCTTGCGTTGCATTGAAGTCAAAATGTGTTGGAGTTAACACCATCCAACGATCGTTATTTTTTTAAGTGTGAACATAATAGGGACATTGATACAGGCAACCTTTGGCTGGCGCATTACACTCCCTGAACTGATGGTCCGTGTGGAAACACAAGGGCCAGTTCCTAGACCACCAGACAGGGCTATTCCTATTCATGTTGGTATTTTTGTTGATGAAAGTAACAAACGAGATACGTTTATATATTACTACAAAAGTTCTTTGGTTAAAATTCCCAAAACAGTTTCATAACTAAAAATAAATAATAATAACATTATTTTAATAAAGTTCAATTGTACATTGTAAACGGGACTGTGTTGACTGATAGGCAATAATCTCTTTTGTTTTTTGGTAGTCCTGAGAAGGACTGTTTGGTTTTGTCTTGTTTTTCTTCAAACAAAACGGAAGTCAAAGGATTCCTTGTTTAGAATTCTTGTCACAGCTTCTTGATCACTGCTTCTACAGACGAAGCCTATGTTGCATCGTTGTGCCAGACCGAACCGGGGAGAGTGAAAGAAGGCTCTTCTCTTTGGTTTGATGAGGAAACCAATGTCCGTGTTGACCGATAAGTCTTTACTGTCCATTAGCTTGGACAATAATCTTGCCGCATCTCGTTTTAGGCTGGCTTTCTTCTTCCCTCCGCTATCAATTACTGCAACCGCGTTGAAGTCATGCCCGTTGCTGCAATCACGCCGAAGAGTGTATCTTGCACCAATAGTTAGGTCATCATTGGCATAATGGCGCAGACCAACAGCTAAGACACCTTCAATTAAAACCTTCATCTTAGAAAAACTTCCCTTTCGCTAGCTCACTTGCTTTTTATATCAGCATCAGTGGGTCCATGTCAGGTTTATCTAGTTTCTTGCCGTGTCCAATCAATGTTTCCCGCCACTATCAAAGAACCAATCAGGAGTCCAGGACATCGCATAGTTTCTTGATCTGCTTGACTGGGCAGTACAAAAGTACCCGCATCCTCGGCTATTCGTCATCGTTACTGATATCATCGTCACGAATACTTCCTGAAAATGGCATCCAAGAAAAGACACAGCTACACCATCGAGCTGAAACGAAAAGCTATTGAGTTTGCAGAAACTCACAGCAATCGGTCAGCAGGACGGGAGTTTAAGGTCGACGAGTCTATGGTTCGGCGTTGGAGGAAAAACAAAGCGGTTTTGGAGAAGCTTCCAGGCAAGATGAAGGCCATGAGAGGGGGCAAACCAAGCTGGCCGCAGTTGGAGCAAGATGTTAAAGAGTTTGTGCTTGGAAAGGCTGGCCGTGGGTTGAGCACTGTCGTCATCAGGACAAGAGCAAGGCAAATTGCAGCAGATCGCGGCATTACAAATTTCATCGGTGGTTCCGCTTGGTGCCATCGGTTCATGCAGAGGAATGGGTTGTCCGTGCGTGCTAGAACCACCGTGGGTCAGCGGCTCCCTCCTGACTGGGAGGATTTGATGGACAGCTTCGTTGATTTCACAGAACCCAACATCACCAGGTTGGCGCTGACGAACGACAAAATTCTAAACATGGACGAGGTGCCCATGACGTTTGACGCTCCCATGAACAGAACTGTCACTGAGAAGGGAACATCCACGGTGACAATCACTACCACAGGACACGAGAAAACACACTTCACGGTGGTCCTAGCATGTACGGCAAGCGGGAAGAAACTGAAACCAATGGTTATTTTCAAGAGGATCACTCTTCCCAAAGAGAAGCTACCTTCTGGTGTCGTCGTCGTTTGCAACAAGAAAGGTACGTTTAAAATCAATCACTAAACCTATTCTCCCTTCTTTTCCGTCTACTCCGCTATTTGAGTTTTGTCCACTTGCATTTTATCTTTATGCTATTTCTGGTATCCCTTTTGTATCCACTTCTTTTGTATTTATATTATATATATTATGATTTTTCATCTATTTCTTAATTATCTGTGTGCAGGGTGGATGAACAGAGATGTTATGCCAGTGGGCAGAGAAATGCTACCGCGGGCGCCCGGACGCATTTTTCAACAAGACGGCAATAATGGTGCTTGATTCAATGACAGCACACAACGATGAGCACATCCGGAAAGTTTTCAAGGCAGAGCATGACACCATCCTTGGGGTCATTCCTGGTGGACTGACGAAGAAGCTACAGCCACTGAACATCACCGTCAACCGGGTGTTTAAACTTCAAATCCGTCAGGCATGGGAGGAGTGGATGGCGGAGGGTCTCCACACGTTTACGACGACAGGGAGGATGCGGCGAGCTACTCATGCTGAGGTGTGCGGATGGGTGCTTTCTGCATGGAAGGCGGTCAAGCCCTCCACAATCGTGAATGGCTTCATAAAGGCACAGATCATCAGCGGAGCTGAGGAAGAAGAAGAAGAGATATCCGACTCTGGTGACGTGGAGGGACTGCATGAGGAGATGGCCGCGACTTCGAAGGCTTTGACGTGTAGAAACGTATCAAGTCAAACAAAACCACCAGCTCTTTTCAGAGCTACCACTGCTTCCAAAAAGAGATAAAACCATGCAAAGTCTGAGAAAAAATTATTTAATTAAAAATTCCCAGGTTATAAAAAATTGAGGTTAATAAAAGAAAATAAAAGCCCAATATCATGATAATAAAGCGAATTGATTGCCCCTTTGATTGTCCCGAAAGAAAAACCCCAATAATTAATAATAGAAAACAAATCTTTATATCAGTCCCACATCCCGACCAGTTTCATGATAGTGAAAACCCTGTCCCTGTGATAATCACGAAGGATGAAACAAATCAGTTTATACAAATAATCTTTAAATTTTTTCTATAATGTGCTAATATGCCCACGTCCCAATTACTTTAAATTTATTTTGTAAACTACTTATGAGCAGTTTTCTATTTACTTCATAATGTAACAACATCTACCAATAGCATTATGACAACAGGACGTACCAATAAACGCCTCTCTCATTGTCATCCTATTTATAAACCTGCCTGCCTAGCTACCACATCTTTGTGTCCCACTCATGAGCCGTGAAGATTTCAGGCCTTTGAGTTGACATCGGAGTGCCGACAGACTGATTTTCAAGCAATGAGGGCGGTTGAAACACGTTTTGTTTACGTTAACAAACAACGCCTGCATGGTGATCCCCTGATTTGACGTCCTAGTTCTTTGTGTCTCATTCACTCGTAACCGTGGCGGTGTCACGTGGTTGAGCTAACACGAGTTTAGCCTGAACAATTGACGTCACACTTCAAGGCACGTGTTATTACACCAGATACATTGTACCAGCATTGAGCGGCTGGATGGATCCCGCCGGATCCCAACTTGGACCGCACATTCATACCCTACTGGTCACCTGCCTTTTCAGGGCATAAGTACGGTACACGCAAGCGGTAACCAGCGCAAGTCATAATCGAAGCAAGCATCGTGGGCGCAAGTTTCACGACTCCTCTGCTCGAAAGATGAGTTGGGATTTTCAACATTTCGTCAAAACCATCACATTACGTAGGCCATGTTTTGGTGTGTTTTTGTTTTGTTTTCTTCGGTTCAGACAAATGTTTCGTTTCATAAATATTTTACTAGCGGTCTTTTTTCGAAAACAAGATTTATGCGTCATTGTATAAGCCGCCGAAATGTTGAAAAGGGCCAAAATCAATGTATAAGCCGCGGCCTATATTCCGAAGATTACGGTAATTAAAGTTTTAAGTGCAAGCAAAATTTCTTCATGGATTGAAAGGCTATTGTCTACTGAATGAGATTTCCATATTTAAGAAAATGAATATTGGTGCCCAGTGTAATTAAGAAGCCCCTTAATTAGTGCTAATTAAACTTTTAGTGCGAGGATGAAACTGTGGTGACTCAAAATCAACTACTTCATCAAATATTGAGCAGTGCCATCTTCACTCAGGAAAGGGTTTAAGGTGGGGTCAACCAGCCCTTTTGCAGTAATTGTGTATATAAGCATCCAATAACAACTATTGAAGTGGCTAGACCCCTGATGGTCATTGATGGTGATTAGCATAAATCTTGAATGTTTACATGCATAGAATTATCTGCCATATGAAAATTATTTTTCACCATTATATGCATTTTAAAAAGGAGATTTTTCCGCAAAAGGCCCAACTCTTCCATGATAATCAGTGTTTTAAGTATCTGGGTTAACTTTGGTGCTTGGTGTTATATCATGCATACATCAAGATCAGTCAAGGCTATGCTTATTGCTTGTGCACTTATTGATGTACATGTAGCCCCCTCAATTGCAATTTGGATCAGATCTCAAGGAGTTTCAGTGGACTGGCTGGAAGATCAGATTGTACCGGGATCGGGAGTAACTGACCCTCACTGACTTTCTATCCTCATTCTCCAGGGAGTTTCTTAGAAGGCAAATGAGTCATTGCCTGTTGATTGTAAGCGTGATTTCAGTAGATATGACAACAAAAGCTTTTGCTTCACCCCAGGCCTACATGTAAATGTTTTGTGATTATTTATCCAACTTCCGTATTTAAGTTGTTATTGAAATAAATGTATCTATCTAATATCAGCAAATATGGCAGAGAGCAATCAAACGTCTTACCGGACCAAGAACACGTGACTGCGAGCAAAATTGGTGAGCTCATTATCTAGATAATAACTTCAGCAGGAATTGTCATCTCCTCCCATCACTTCAGACCAGGCAGTAAACCAACATGCATTACACTACAGTGAATTACAACAATCTGATAGCAGGGGGTTATCACAACAAGGCAAAGATCTCTCCAGATATAAACCCCTCATTAAAACACTGCCTGGGAACAGCAACTCAACTACACCTTCTTCAGTTTAAGGACATTTTTTTACCAGTGAAGGAAGCATTCTGACTGACGCAGAGCCCTACCCAATCTCCGATGTGTGACATCCTTGATTGTTGGATCATCTGCGTAGCCCTCGAAGACAATTGTTACCTTTTCATAAAACCTGTTTATCACATAACTAACACAAGTGTGAGACAAATACTTTCAAAGGTATTCCTACATGTACATGGCCATGGCCATTGCATAAGGGCACCTACATCTAGCAGTGTCAAAAATGGCAGTTGCCTAACTACAGTCAAATTTGTAGGGACACAAGGGGTGTGCCAATTTTTAGGAATACAATTATGGAAAATAAACTATAGTTTGCCAACTTGCGTACTTACCCAACAACTAAAGAAATTAGATCTTTCTATTATGTCTATGGTTATGTTGGTTTGCAAATTGGATACCCAAGTATCCAAATCAGTGTATTTTAGAAATGGGAAGTATGGCCACTTTCCTGAAGAACCTTGGCCCCAAGAGGCTTACAATATTATCACATCCATTCGACCACTTATCCCACCAAAGGGAGACAAAAAAGTAATTGTTATTAAAGCCAGGTAATCTTACTGAAGACCCTGGCAGCTATGGGCACATTGATCACTCCTCTCCACATCATATAAACTATTTGAGCATCTTCTACTTGCCAGACTTTGTCAACCAGTAGAACCTATTCTGCCTATTGCCTAAGAAGACTTCTGACCTGGTAGAAGCTGTGCAAATCAAGTTCTAGCTCTCATGGCGACATGGGTGCTTGTACAAGACCTCGAAGATCTGCAAATGTCAAACTACCGTGCGTGTCCTCTCTCTTCCATTTTCAGCAATCGAAGATTGAGAGTAACACTAACTTGTCCACCGGTTGAGCTCTATGAGGACGCTAAATGAGGGCCTCCCTAAAGGATCTGTCTGGGCTTTAATGCTTTTCAGCACCTGTGTGAGTGACATGCCGGGCACCACCAAATTTGCATAACTATACTATTACTGATGACCTTGCCCTTGCCACCCACTAATTTGGAAGACGCCAAAAGAACCCTAACACAGGACCTGAAAAAGCAGGCGGACTCCATCACGTACTGGCACCTCCGCTCAAATCCCTCCAAGACCACGGTTACTGCTTTTCATCTTATTAAGAGTTTGGTAAGGACAGAACGATCCAAGTCTTGTTTTGTGGCAAACCAGTCAAACACCAAAGATTTTTGAAGACACCTTGACCGGCAAGGACCACGTGAAAAAACATCTCAACAAGTTGATAGACACTATAGGGATCAAGTTCTTGCACTCAACGCACTGCAAGACTTACCCTAGAGTGTTCACCACATTATAATGAGTGCTGTGCACCAGTATGGGCCGAGTGCTGCCACACCAAATGAATGGACACCATCCTGAACTATCTTGGGGACTCTTTATCTCTCTCATCAATCTACCCTGCAAACACAGGAAAGAACAGTGATTCATTGAAGCCAACTCAGACCTGCCTATGCACAAGGACCTGAATATTCTGCCAAGAATAATACGCCTTACATCTCACAGTTTACCCTTCTGTGGTACCATACATGTAGATACCCTTAAATATGTCAATTTTGACCATCAATCGAAGGTTGCAAAATCTCTCAGGGGCACTTGACAGTCTTGCCAACAAAGGCCTTGTAAAGGATCCATGACGAATCCGGCCCTTTAAAAATCTTGGCAGTTTTCACACATCCTTTTCAACCTCTGTGGGGAGTCTTTAAGTAAACAAACTTCCTCTTCCCCACTGAGATAATCCCCCTAATCCAGTAAATAAACATTCACTCACCCAGCTTCATTATTGCCGGAACTATTTCAATGCATTTTCATGTACACATAAAGTGCACTATTGTTTTAACATGGTTTCTATACCTCCCTGTTATATTTAACATGATTGATAATACAACATGTAGCTTGTAGAAAAAGGCAACCCTGATAAGAAAAAAACAATAAGAACAAGCTTGTGAAGTTTTTTATTTGTATCTTCTCTCAATAGTGACAATTTAGTCATTTTTCATTTCCATCAAAATAATTTCCTTTGATTGAAATTATGCTTTACCAACAGGATGTCTGTTTGTCTTTCTAATAATATTCTACATAATACTAATTTACTAAACAGCACAACAATTAATTCCCCACTTTTTTCAAGTGAGTTATTCTATAATTCTGAAATCACAAATCTGTAGAATTGGACAGGTGTGTAGTTACGTTATGCGCATTTTGACAACAAATTTTGGACAGCTTTTTGGTAATTTATTGTCCGCCAAGTGCCAAGTATTCCGGTAAAAATTTGTCATTCCGAAAGACAGTCTGTGGAAAATACACAATTAAGTTCCACTTTCAAGCTGCGTTTCTCAAAGCTTTGTTAAACTTTTGTTGACTTTGTCGAAGTACAAATACCGATTTCGCAGAGAAGAGATTGCGTTGGCAAACGGAACGTTGACGCGTTTGAGGTCATACAGGGTTCTCCCCACGTACAAGCTAGCGTATCGGCCCGATACGCAATTTTTTTTGGCCGATACGCCGGCAAAAAGGCCGAGCTCATTTTTTTCCGCCCGAAACGCTTTTCAATTTTTGAATACCTTTCTTTCATTGACCGTAACAAACGGTCATACTATCAGTATCACAGTCTCTGTCCAGTGCCTTGGCCAACGTAATTTATAATCCATCAGTAATGCTTTCTTCGTGTGTGTCTTTGATCTACGTCGTCCCGGGCGCTGATATCAATCACGATCACATACAGAAAACAACAAATTCCTTTCTTGTGTGCCACGAACGATTGAGAAAAGCGCACATGGCCACTGAAGTCAGTTAACTGTTTCCCTTCGATGCCACGTGCACCTTTTTCCGAAGACGGGTACCAGCGAAACCATGCTCATTCTCGACCCCAAAAGAGCAAGCACGTTGATCGCTCGCTCAATCCCACATGCGTAATCCGTGCTACAAAATGGAGTACGCGCTCGAGACTAATCACACCAATAAAAATCCGCCACTGTGATCGTTGCTGTATACTGTCTAGCCAAAACAACGAATCAACAATAGTAACATTTCAAACTTAAAAGATGGTAATTTCTGTCAACCACTTTGTTTTCGTGTATTTTTACTATAAAGTTTGAAGTCTACCAACGGTTGGTAACACTTCTAAATTAACCATTGGAGCAGAGAACAAGGTCCTACATGGTTAGCTAGACGGACTACAGTTAAAGCCGATAGTTATCAATGCGCACGTATAAGACTTGCACCGGACATCAAAACAAACTCCAGTTAAAAGATCGTTCTCGGCCGTTTTGGGGTTAATTTTCACGGTTCAAAAAAGAAAATAAGGTAACAGTTTTCGCAGGATATTATTTTAACAATGTTTTTTACTCAGATTGTGAAACTTTGCTTTACAAAATATGACTGAATTCTTTAGGCAGGGCTACTGTCCACCTTCCCAAGATGATTATAATAGGATTAGCGGTGATAAGAATCTTAATCTCCCAGGCCTTCTTTCTGAAAAGGATGTTTTCCAACCCGAGTGAACAGAAGGCTCACTCGGGTTGAGTTTTAAAAGGCGGATCCGTAATGCCACAGAAGAGGTCACTGGTTTCAAACTTCCTCAACATCAGTTGAAAGCTCTTTTTAAAGCAGGATCTGGACCTTTTACTCCAGAACAGTTCATTAACTAAACAAATTGAAGATAACAGACTGCCCTGCCAGTGATTACAGTCACCCTTTAAATTATGATCAGACTGTCCAGCACATCATCAAAAACTCTCAGTGCTTCCTGCAGGTCTCAAGAAAATCAAACAATACCATAGATGCAGCATTGACCTGGCTCTCTTTTCTAGTCTGAAACCCTAAGCTGTTCCTCATACGAAAGAAGAAGACTATAATCGCAACTCATCTGTCTTAGGCTGATGCCAGCATTGTCTCCCCAGAATGTTGTATTGGTGTAATCTGTACACAGGGTCACAAGAACACCCCACTGATTGTGAATAACAAAAGTATAATGCAACAAAACTTTGTACACTGTACAGTGTGTGCTACTGTAGCCCACAACATCAACAATCTGGCTAGATATTCATGAACCATGTATACAAGTAATTTGTCATAAAAAGCAGCGAACAAGTGGTTATTTACAGTTCTTTGTGTGGACATGAGTTGTTAATACAATGCAGGCATACATGTACACAGGATAAGAACTATCTGTTTTCGAGGTAAAAAAACCCACATTAGTTTGTCTGTTAACCCTTCTACTGTCTGACCATTCAATATCATCCACTGTGGTTTTGAATGGTAGATAAACTATGCCAGCCTGCAATGTAATATCATGTGGTAAATGCATCTACACAGTACACACATGTTATGTGCACAGTTGTGCCATCATACACAACCAGTGCAGTTGAATGGTTTCAAATGGTTGGTCAACTCACTGGAAAATGTTACCAAGAGTAGGAGGGTTAATAGCTGTAAACCACAGGTCTTTTTACAGTGCTTTTTATAATGTAGTATCTACACATTTAGGCCTATTACTCCAGTAATTTTACTTTCAGAAATTTTCAAATGGGAGGATTGGGTTACCCAGGAAGGGGGGGGGGGGGGCAGCAGGCACGGAAGGGGGAGGGATTGGCACAGACACATTGGGCAACATCCCCTATGCATATAGAAGAAATTTGCTAAAAATAATCTCCAACCCTGAAAACATTCGTCTAGACACTTTATTTGCCATGATCAGATGTTCAGATACAGAGTTATTGTGAGATTTTGTTTATGACTGCAGCAGCTAGTTTACATATTTTAGATAGTTATGCA
Source organism: Leptasterias polaris (assembly GCA_037783415.1). Lineage (NCBI taxonomy): Eukaryota > Metazoa > Echinodermata > Asteroidea > Forcipulatida > Asteriidae > Leptasterias > Leptasterias polaris. Next base: position 243,557 of record JAZGTN010000157.1, on the reverse strand, counting down.
TATAATTAACTCAAAATTGTGCCAATCGTATCTGATGACCTTTAAAACCTGGTAAAGGACACTTCATTTGTCATAATTGTCAATTTTTGTATAATGGTGGCAGCTAATTTGCATTTTATTCCTTTTCACTTGTTATATATCTGAAGTAGACTTTTAGTATGGTGCTCAGGGGACATCTCTGAATTGGGCAGAAGTGAAAAAGATTCTTTTACAATTAGTGAAGGGTTGAGCCCTAAATTAGGCTAGATTGATTAAATTTGAAGTTCAACTTCCTACCAGATAGATATACGTTTGTGCTGTAAATGCATTAATGAACATCGGATGGACTCATGAAAAACTGCATGAAAACAGCATGAAACTGAAAAAGTCACAGAGTTAAACCCAAGAGATTTTCCATTTGTAGCGAGTTGTTCAAAATGAAACCAAAAATTTCCGTACAGTTTAAAAAGTCAGAATTGTAATCTTGCAAAAATGATGTAAACCTTCCTGGTCTTAATTTTGTTTAATGCAACCCACATGTCAATATCAAAAGTCTTTCTGAAAACATCACTGGGACCTTCTAATAATATGCCAAGTCCTTCTAGAGTTATTGCACAAGCAAAATGTCTTTGTTTTAGCCATAATGACCTTGACAATTAATCCAGGAATCCCAAAACAATAGGCTTCTTGGGGATTCCGAGACCAATCCACAAACCAAGTTTGGAGTTGATGTGACAAGTACTTCTTGAGGTAATGCTCAGACAACATTTCTTTTGTTTTAGCCATAATGAGCTTGACATTTGGCCTCTGGTCCAAAAGCAATAGGCTTCTTTGGGATCCTGAGACCAATCCACAAACAAAGTTTGGAGTTGATACGACAAGTACTTCTCGAGGTATTGGTCAGACAACATTTCTTTTGTTTTAGCCATAATAACCTTGACATTTGGCCTAGGGTCCAACAATGACAGACCTCTGGGGTGGGGGTGGGGGATCCCAGGACCAATCCACACGCCAAGTTTTGAGTTGGCATTTGAGTCCTTCTTGAGTTATAATTTGCACGCACGGACGCACGCACAAATCACAACCCATACAACACTATAATAGCATGCACGCACACACACGCAAGTGTGTATACGCCTGCAATCGTGGACCTCCTATTGTCCCTCTTTTGTTTATACTTAACTTTTTTGCAACAGCTCCCATTGGTTTTGTACACGTTTTCCAACCGTGGACCTTTCCCGAACCGTGGACCTATTGTCCTCTTTTGTTATAGGTCCCCGGTTTGAATGTGTATACCTACTCACCATTACGGATCCGCCTTTTAAAACTCAACCCGAGTGAGCCTTCTGTTCACTCGGGTTGGAAAACATCCTTTTCAGAAAGAAGGCCTGGGAGATTAAGATTCTTATCACCGCTAATCCTATTATAATCATCTTGGGAAGGTGGACAGTAGCCCTGCCTAAAGAATTCAGTCATATTTTGTAAAGCAAAGTTTCACAATCTGAGTAAAAAACATTGTTAAAATAATATCCTGCGAAAACTGTTACCTTATTTTCTTTTTTGAACCGTGAAAATTAACCCCAAAACGGCCGAGAACGATCTTTTAACTGGAGTTTGTTTTGATGTCCGGTGCAAGTCTTATACGTGCGCATTGATAACTATCGGCTTTAACTGTAGTCCGTCTAGCTAACCATAGGACCTTGTTCTCTGCTCCAATGGTTAATTTAGAAGTGTTACCAACCGTTGGTAGACTTCAAACTTTACAGTAAAAATACACGAAAACAAAGTGGTTGACAGAAATTACCATCTTTTAAGTTTGAAATGTTACTATTGTTGATTCGTTGTTTTGGCTAGACAGTATACAGCAACGATCACAGTGGCGGATTTTTATTGGTGTGATTAGTCTCGAGCGCGTACTCCATTTTGTAGCACGGATTACGCATGTGGGATTGAGCGAGCGATCAACGTGCTTGCTCTTTTGGGGTCGAGAATGAGCATGGTTTCGCTGGTACCCGTCTTCAGAAAAAGGTGCACGTGGCATCGAAGGGAAACAGTTAACTGACTTCAGTGGCCATGTGCGCTTTTCTCAATCGTTCGTGGCACACAAGAAAGGAATGTGTTGTTTTCTGTATGTGATCGTGATTGATATCAGCGCCCGGGACGACGTAGATCAAAGACACACACGAAGAAAGCATTACTGATGGATTATAAATTACGTTGGCCAAGGCACTGGACAGAGACTGTGATACTGATAGTATGACCGTTTGTTACGGTCAATGAAAGAAAGGTATTCAAAAATTGAAAAGCGTTTCGGGCGTGTAATGTTCATGCATAATATAGGATTATGCATAACCTCCTTTAAGCCGATGGGTTTAAGACAACAACACTGTTCTATATTCATGTGATCTTTGACCTATGTACTGAGAGAGGTCTGGAAATAAACCATGTAACCGTTCCAGTTTATACGTTACAATCCTTTGTCAGAATCATCTATATTTGTCTGTTAATCACACAATAGCAAATATTACATTGGCGACGACGGAAACCTCAAACATTTTTCTACATATTCCACGCTTCAAAGTTGATGTTACGCGATTGATGCCGTTGATTTTTACCGATTTTTGAGTGACTTTCACGACACCAATCTGAACCAACGGAATGGCACAGTACAACATACCAGCGCCTCCTCCGCTCGATCTCAACGATCGTAATCTATATTTGGGCTGGACCAAATTCCACCAACGTTTTCAAAATTTTGAGATCGCTACCGGAGTTGTCGACAAGGGTGATGCTGTTCGTGTAGCAACGCTTTTATCTGTCATCGGCCAGCAAGCAGTCGACACCTACAACACTTTCACCTGGGAGACAGATGGCGACGATAAAAGGTATGCCGTTGTTATTGAAAAGTTGGCCGCACTTTGCAAGGGTAAAAAGAATGTGACATACGAACGCTATGTTTTCAATTGCCGAATGCAAAACGATGGTGAAAATATTGATGCTTTTTTCACTGCACTCAGAACACTCGCAGATACATGTGAGTTTGGGGACCTCAAGTCGAGTTTGATCAGAGACCGAGTTATCCTTGGCATCCACAATACTGGCCTCAAACAACGCCTTCTTCGTGATCCAGACTTAACTCTTGACAAAGCGGTCACATTAATCAGGGCGGCAACCAATCTTTCCCCTGTCAGTGCTATTCGTCGTAACCCAGGACGATCACAGAACCACAAGCCCTCCAATCGACCTTCCAACCATTGGAATTCCGGTGGATCTGTTACTGAACAAAATGTAGCTCCAGCAAAGCCAAAGGGCAATTGTGGCCACTGCGGCGGCAGTTACCCCCATCAAGGTGCCTGCCCAGCATCAGGGAAGACCTGTGATTATTGCCAAAAGCCTAATCATTTTGCGAGAGTGTGCAGATCGAAGAAAGCACAAAAATCCACCGTACATGCAGTGGATCTGCAATTAGAACCTGATTGTCCAGAGCAAGCTTCGCATTTATCGGATGATGAATATGCCTTTGTGCTTCGTAGCTCAAACACCAAACAGCCACGAGTTCACATTCTTATCAATCAACACAACGTTGATGCACTTATCGATACAGGTGCATCTGTGGATGTAATGAGTCGCTCTACATTTGACAGTATCAACGAACGCCCGCACATTACGCTGCAATCTGTGGACACTAAGCTCTTTGCATATGGCTCAACCCATCAGTTACTGATATTGGGTACAGCACGCTTGGCCATTCGCTACAAAGACATCACAATCCTGTCTAACTTCTTCGTCTTTGAAGGAACTGGGATGGTGACACGCTACTCAGTTTTAGCACTGCCTCCTCGCTCAACATGATCCAAGTTACATACAGCATCCACTCAACCACACAATCTACCAATGATATTGTTGCCCGCTTTGAGGATCGCTTCACTGGTATTGGGAAATTGAGTGATACGAAATGTAAACTTCATGTTGACAAATCCGTGACACCGGTGGCCCAACCGCACAGGCGCATTCCTTTTCATGTACGACGTAAGGTCGCGGATGAACTTCAACGCCTCCAAGCACTTGATATCATTGAACCCATCATCGATACACCTACTCCTTGGATATCGCCAATTCGAGTTGTCCCAAAACCAAAGAATCCTGAGGAAATCCGAATGTGCATTGACATGCGAGCAGTTAACAGAGCCATAGAACGCGAGCGACATGTCACTCCCACCATTGATGACATCATGGCCAAACTCAATGGGTCAACAGTCTTCTCAAAGCTCGATTTAAATAGCGGCTATCATCAAATCGAACTTGACGAAGGATCGCGCTACCTCACAGCGTTCTCAACACACTACATTGGCCTCTTCCAATTCAAACGACTCAATTTTGGAGTCAATAGTGGCGCAGAACAATTCCAGAATCTCATCCAATCAGCACTTGCTGGTTTACCAGGTGTACTGAACATTAGCGATGATATTCTTGTCTATGGACAGACCACCAGTGAACACAATGACAATCTTCAGAAATGTTTACAGCGTCTGAGAGAGAAAAATCTCACGCTCAACAAGGCCAAGTGTCAATTCAACACAGACATAATTGAATTCTTTGGCCATGTGTTTTCAGCTGATGGTGTTTCACCCAGTCCAACCAAAGTGAAGGCACTAGCCGAGGCGACACCGCCAACTAATAAAGAGGATCTTCGCAGCTTTCTGGGTTTGGCTACCTATTGTGCACGGTTCATACCCAGACTAGCGACTATTTCAGAACCACTTCGTGCTCTCACTAAAGATTCGACTCCTTGGACATGGGGCAAACCACAACAAGATGCTATGACAAACATCAAACGTGCAATCTGTGATCACTGCAAAATTGCGTACTTCAATCCAGAGAGCCGTACTGAAATAGTTGTTGATGCAAGCCCGATTGGACTCTGTGCTTTACTGGTTCAACATGACGCTGCCGGAAAGTCTGTCATCGTAGCAGTAGCAAGCAGATCGCTAACTCCTGTTGAACAACGCTATTCACAAACTGAACGAGAAGCGTTAGCAGTCACTTGGGGCATCTTACACTTCCATTTGTATGTGTTTGGAAGTCCGTTCACCGTCATCACCGATCACAAGCCCCTTGTGCCTATGTTCAACAACAGCTACTCTAACCCACCGGCACGAATCGAACGTTGGCTGATGAAGCTTCAGCAATATAGCTTCATGGTCACATACCAACCAGGAAAGTCCAATCCAGCAGACTATCTCTCTCGACATCCGAGTAAAACGACATATCAGTATGAGCCCACTGCTGAAGAACATGTCAACTTTATCATCAACAATGCCGTACCCAAATCACTGACAACATCAGATATTCAGATTGCTACCAAGAATGATGCACTTCTGCAATCTTGTATTAAGGCGGTAACGACAAACACATGGAAGACGATCACTGCTGAGGCGGATGCAAATCTCAAAGCTGATCTCGCTAGTGTCTATCATGTTCGTGACGAACTTAGCGTAAACGACACTCATGACATACTTCTCCGTGATCATCGCATAGTGATTCCCAAATCTTTGCAGCAGCATGTAATTGACCTTGCCCATGAAGGCCACCAAGGCATTGTTAAAACCAAACAACTACTCCGACAGAAAGTCTGGTTTCCAGGCATCGATCGCATGGTAGAACGTACCATATCTCAATGTTTGCCATGTCAAGCAACGACAGTTGAAACGTCGACAAGGGAACCTCTCCGCATGTCCGCTCTTCCAACTGCACAGGTGATTATTTACTTGTTGTGATCGACGACTATAGTCGATACCCAGAAATTGACATTGTGAATTCTACGTCTGCCAAGTCTGTCATCCCCAAGCTTGACAGAATCTTTGTGACCTTTGGCTGCCCACAAGTGGTTCGTACGGATAACGGTCCACCATTTCAGAGCGCAGAGTTCGCTGCATTTGCAAAGTACATTGGCTTTACACACAGAAAGGTCACACCCCTTTGGCCACAAGCCAATGGTGAGGTGGAACGGATGATGCGGAATCTCAAGAAAGTCTACCGCACAGCCAAAGCAGACAATCGCTCATGGAAACAAGCTATGTACGCTTACCTCCGAAACTATCGCTCTACCCCTCACTCAACAACTGGAGTTTCCCCCGCATCATTGTTATTCAAGCACACTTTCCGTACTCGTTTGCCAGAACTTGATCCGACTCCAACAAACCCTGATCTTGTGGCCAAAGACAGCAACATGAAAGAACGTATGAAAACAAATGCAGACAATAATCGAGCCATGAGAAAATACAAGATCAAAGTCGGTGACGTAGTGCTTGTAAAACAAACTGGCATTGTCTCCAACTCAATGACCCCATATCAACTTCAACCATTGAAAGTCACAATGGTTAAAGGTTCCATGATCACAGCTACCCGAGATGATGACACTACTATCACGCGGAATGCATCATTTTTCAAACGACTGAAACAGTACCCTCACATGGATGCAACTCCACCCATTGACTACGATCCAAATGACTCTGAAACAGAACAACCAATCGCAAATCCAGAAGTGCCCCCAGAACCACCACGAAGGAATCCCCCACGGGACCACCGTCTGCCTGAGCACTTGAGAGATTTTGTTCTTGATAACTAAGGAATCGGATGGTAAAGATCCGAATAGAGAGTGAAGTGCTAGTAACCTCTCCTCTCAAATGTTTTAATCCTGTTGTGTTATTGAAGTTTTAATAGTTGTTACAGTTATACCTCAAACTGACCAGTATAAGAATAATGTGTCACTGCAACGTAAAAAAAACATTGACTGTGCTGCATTGACTGTTGAACTTGATTGATCCATGGAGGAATACGAATTGATCCATCTGTGTACAACACTGGAGTATATTGATCCCGGTTCAACAAACAATTGCACAAATTGCAAAAAAAACATTTTTGAACTGTGGTTCTTGAAAACTGTGTCTTATTCAGACTATAAAGAAAACAGAACAATCATCATTCACTTTTCTTTTTTTTAAATCTAACTTCTATTCAAAGTTGGGAGGAATGTAATGTTCATGCATAATATAGGATTATGCATAACCTCCTTTAAGCCGATGGGTTTAAGACAACAACACTGTTCTATATTCATGTGATCTTTGACCTATGTACTGAGAGAGGTCTGGAAATAAACCATGTAACCGTTCCAGTTTATACGTTACAATCCTTTGTCAGAATCATCTATATTTGTCTGTTAATCACACAATAGCAAATATTACAGGGCGGAAAAAAATGAGCTCGGCCTTTTTGCCGGCGTATCGGCCAAAAAAAATTGCGTATCGGGCCGATACGCTAGCTTGTACGTGGGGAGAACCCTGTATGACCTCAAACGCGTCAACGTTCCGTTTGCCAACGCAATCTCTTCTCTGCGAAATCGGTATTTGTACTTCGACAAAGTCAACAAAAGTTTAACAAAGCTTTGAGAAACGCAGCTTGAAAGTGGAACTTAATTGTGTATTTTCCACAGACTGTCTTTCGGAATGACAAATTTTTACCGGAATACTTGGCACTTGGCGGACAATAAATTACCAAAAAGCTGTCCAAAATTTGTTGTCAAAATGCGCATAACGTAACTACACACCTGTCCAATTCTACAGATTTGTGATTTCAGAATTATAGAATAACTCACTTGAAAAAAGTGGGGAATTAATTGTTGTGCTGTTTAGTAAATTAGTATTATGTAGAATATTATTAGAAAGACAAACAGACATCCTGTTGGTAAAGCATAATTTCAATCAAAGGAAATTATTTTGATGGAAATGAAAAATGACTAAATTGTCACTATTGAGAGAAGATACAAATAAAAAACTTCACAAGCTTGTTCTTATTGTTTTTTTCTTATCAGGGTTGCCTTTTTCTACAAGCTACATGTTGTATTATCAATCATGTTAAATATAACAGGGAGGTCTAGAAACCATGTTAAAACAATAGTGCACTTTATGTGTACATGAAAATGCATTGAAATAGTTCCGGCAATAATGAAGCTGGGTGAGTGAATGTTTATTTACTGGATTAGGGGGATTATCTCAGTGGGGAAGAGGAAGTTTGTTTACTTAAAGACTCCCCACAGAGGTTGAAAAGGATGTGTGAAAACTGCCAAGATTTTTAAAGGGCCGGATTCGTCATGCACACACACATGGAAGGACATATATCCGAAACAGTATGCCCCTTCGGTGGCTTCGCCACCGCGGGGCATAAAAAGCCCCTCCTACTTCCTGTTTTCAGAAATCTGGTCGCTAATTATGGGTCGTTTTCACTCAGGCTTATTATGTCTGTAGACCCTCAAAACATAGAAGCTCCCTATAATTATCCATATAGGACTCCTACATGTACCTTATGGCAAACAAAGGATGACATATGACACGCCTTCCACCAATCAACATGATCAAATGACCACTCAAAACAAAGCGTAGCAGTGCATGCCTATTGCTTGTCCATGGCAATCGGTCAACTGATTGCAACCAAAAGAGGATGTTATTTTGAAGTTGTTCCGAGCATTCATAAACCATTATTCAGTTTGGACAAAGTTTGGCTGAAATAGATGTCGTCAGACAAAAAGTGTGAGGGGGCATTAATGCTGTAAAAATTATGAGCACACTTGTACATGTATCTGGAAAAATACAACAGTAAAGAAAACACACTTACTTATTCCACCAACTGCTGCTAATGCACGAATTGAAAAGGTTGTGCATTTCCCTGGACTGTCTGGTTGTCTGGCAAGCTGTTGGGTTTGTGGAGGAATTCCAGGAGCAGACATTGTTGACTTCAGACAAGTACTACGTTCCACAAATAAAAGGTAGTACAGGCCGTATCAACAATTCTTTTTAGGTAGTTTCTCCAGAGGATTTATTGTTTATATTGTCCAATAAATAACTCAAAGATCTGTCGTTGGGAAAAATACACACTGTAAATATTTATAATCCCATGAATAACAACAATAACATAATTTCACTATGAAGGCCCTAAAATTTGTAATGGTAAACTGAAAACATTTTAAAGAAGAGCACCTTTGGAACAGATTTTGCAGGAAGGGTGCAAAAATACATGTGTGACATTGTGTGGTATTTTATTTTTATCAACAAAAGAAACTAAACCAATCATTAGGCCTACATTATGGCCCTTTTTCAGTCGCAAGAAAAAAATATTTTCCAATTATTATTACTTTTTTATTTATTTGTAAATTTAAATCCCCTATGAATCTTTGTTTATAAGATGTTTTTTTTAAAGGTCATAGGCCTAAGGGACCATGGATAAATTAAGATCGCGGTCGCCCACATGCGGACGCGCGACAGAATGCGGTCGTTCCAAAATTGTCACGACCGCGTGACACGATGGGATTTGCGCTCCAGTGATTTTTAGATTCCCTCTTTATCGAAATCTTTTGTTGGTACCTTTTGTTGGTCAGATTACACGGACAAGGCAGCGCACAAAGGAGTGAAGGATTAGTGTTTGCGGTCTAGCTCAGGTATACCGGACAATGGTTGAAGAGATAATACGGTCAACCCTTGAGTTTGCGAAAAGCCAATATGCTACAATGCTACTACAAGTATGTATTTTATGAAAAGTTGAGCTTTAGTTTTATTTCCATTGGTATTTCAGAGCTGGTCACAAGTTCTGCAACTAATAGCTAGAGATGTTGGCCTTTTTAAACGGCCCTTTTTACCACAAAATTATACGCTTAAACATCGCCCTGAATGTTTGCGATATAATATAATTAGTGTGAGCAAAGTAAGGGCAAACTTTTGTCATCTTTTCTTCATTCAACAGCTACTTTCACCCATTACAAAATAAAGAATGATAATTCGATAGCGGATATGAATGATACATGTATGCAACACCATACCTTTTTATTTTAATATTTTAGTGTCACACATATATGCAAGGAAATGCAATATTGTTTTGCGTCAAAAATCATGTGATCACTAAGTTCAAAGAGTAGAACAAATACACATTTATATAAATTGATAAGCAATTATTTCCTAATTACAATTTTCGGTGGAATTGAAGAGTATAGACTATTTACAAAAATACATTTACCGGTACTGTTATGTTGACAAACCTTTTGTTTGAACTTAAGTCATTTTTACAAACTAGGCCTACAATACAAATTTCTTGTTTTCTCTTCTTTGTCCCGGGAGTTATTAGAATTTGATGTACATAATTTATACAATGTCAGTTTATTGTAGGTTCCGACCATAGAAATAGAACCCGGAGAACGCTGAGCTCGACCGTCCTGTGTGTCGTCTGTGGACGCGGCGTATCGATACCATGCGACACGCGTGTATGGCAAAAATGGCAACGCACATAGACTGTAATATGCTAATTTTGCCATACACGCGTAAAAAAATGGCGTACGCGCGTCCATAAAAATGGTCTCACAACGAAACCGTACACACAATGACACACTCAGCGTTCTCCGGGTTCTATTTCTATGGTTCCGACATAATTTATAACAAATAATAAACCACAAGGGAAACTGACTGGGTAAATGTTTAAATGATTTTGGGTTGAACAAAGAAAAATTGACTAGAGCGGGATTTGAACCAACGACCTCCGGTTTAACGTGCCGGCGCTCTACCAACTGAGCTATCTAGCCCTATGTTGGCGGTCTCCCTATTTTGTCAATATCTATAACAGTTACTTTACTGATTATACTTCACATAGCCTACCTGTAGTTTTCATCGGTAGTCTTACAAACACAATTATTCTACATTAACTTTACACAAACTTCCTTCAAATTTACAACTGTATACAATACACTGTATAACATCTTAGGTGCAATCAAACCCAAAATATGAGGAAAATTGTATCCAAATATTTAGTCAAAGTGTAACACACTGAGAATCAAAATTCAGTGTGAGCTCCACATCACTAGCCGGTCAACCGTGCCTGATGGACGGCGTGGCTCAAGGTCGGAGGATGCTCTGTAGTGACAATATTTGGCAAGTGAAGAAGGCCGTACTGTAATTTGTAAATAATGTCCGATGACGTTGAACGAAGACTTGGTAGTTGTAGATGTATCATGCCCGACATTTCCGATATCATGCTGAAATTTTAAACAGCCCAGTTGTTTAAACACAATTTGAAATGACATGTATAGTTGAATGGTTGAACGTGTACTAGTATTTGATCCCCAAAATTCAAAAAATTATTTTTGTTTGTTAACACACGTTCTCTCTATTTTGTATTGATGCACATTTATTAACAAAAATAAATAAAACATATGCCAAGAGGGCGCACTTTAGCATGGCCCCTTTAAGACTATTACACACGCAAAGGTATCAACATGTCAGGGGACACGACCTGTGGTCAGGTGGTAGCGCTGTTGTGCGTGAAACCGTTCCAGCATAACATAATATTTACCAATCATCTCCATACAGGTACAAGAGTGAAGATTGATTTCCGAATAATTAAATTTCGTTATCTTTATAGTTGTTTTAATCAACAATCATTTGGCTAATGTATTTGTCAAAAAGGGCGGAAAAGAAGACCGTAACTTTTAATTTATGTCCGATGACATTGAAGTTACCTTTTTAATCTTGCCCGATTGATACATTTAACTTTTGATGCCCTGTCATGCCTGTTGAAGATTTGTAAACTATTTGCATCGCTGCCATCGCACAGTGCTCAAGATTCTACATTGTCTTAGGTATGGGCGAAAATGGTTTTTAGTAGAATCCCAAGCCCCGTGACGACGGTTACCATCTGGGGAGGGCGGGATGGGAATTTCTTTTGGCCGACACTGATAAATAAAACACTCGATACGTCTCCTGACTAAACGACCTACACATCACCGGGCAAACCAGAATCGCGACTGATATTTAATCATTCGCCCTCTACGCCGGCAGCGAAGCAAATAGTAAACTATTTGCATCGCTGCCATCGCACAGTGCTCAAGATTCTACATTGTCTTAGGTATGGGCGAAAAGGGTTTTCCTTCCGAGCTCCCGGCACCATCCCCTTGATCAGGCTGACAAAACTCCCTTATAGTTAAACTACCCCATATCTCACCCAACCCTTACCAAAAACCAGAAAGCAGGCACATTAAGACATAGAGACAAAGTGAAACAAAATGCGGGCTTGATGCGAAGCTTTTGTGAACCAAGTATTGCATTACTCTCTGGACACGGAAAAGCCCTAGCAGCCCTGAAGTTCGAGTTCAGAACGCGGTAAAAACCACCCGTCAGATCGGAAGCCGGAGGGTTCTCGCCTTTCCCTGTCACCGCATCCCGGAGCATTTGCCCTGTGCCTCGCATTCGTGAAACCTTCTCGACCTCGGTATAGTGTTTAAATGTCTTCCGAGTTGCCCACCTGCAATGGTCCATGACCTGCTGTTCGGTTGCCCCCAAAATCCGCAAGGTAGCTGCCACTCCGGCTCTGCTTCCACTCCGGCTCTGCTTCCGTGCGGCCTAAGGTTGAGATCGTTTGGGTCTTCGGAAGCTGCAAAGTAGACTTCCAGACGGTTATACGGGTTACTTACGGCAAAAGTATGTTGGCTATGGATTTCCGGTTCACGGTGGTGGGTCTGAAAAGATACCCATCTGCTAGATTTACACCCGACTCCGCTGCAAAATCGACCCTATCTTTAACTGCCTTTGCTGGATTCATCTCTCCCTCATCTCACGTCGGTATGATAATCAGTGATGAACTGTTTTCCCGAATAGTCTTGCCAATCGTTTGGTTGAACAGGAGGTCCTTCCCTTCAACTCTCAAGTCAGCTGCACGGTCGCCGGCCCAACAAAAACACAGGAAAAAGGCCAACTCTCGGTAGAGGATAAACGTGGTATTAAGAAAGAAGCGTTGCTGACAACTTTCTGAAGCCGCTTCCTTTATCTCGCCTGCTAACCGTCTTATTTTGTTGGAGCATATAGGAACCGCCTGGTGGTGAGTGACATGCGCCTCTGCCTGTTCTAGACGGATGGCTTTGAGATACCTTCGGACTCGGAAGGAGAAGCAGGGGTTTCCCCAGAGTTGACCCTGTCGCCACTGGTTGCGTCCTGCCCAGCACATTGAAGTGCACCCTGAGTTGCCCAACGTAAGAGTCGACGGTTTCCACCGCAAGGCACCGCTGGCATTTACAATCAAACACTCCATGCTCTCCCAAATTCGGGCCGCCGATGATATGGACTGGAGTTCTACCTCTGACCTCTCTGTCAATTAGAAATGCTACCATATCGTTAGGCGTTGCTGTATCTGCATCCGCACCTTCGGCGCAGTAACCTGTCCCTTGATTCTCCCTCAGAAAAACTTCAAAATACCTCACAAGGTTTCTTTTCTGTTTAATATAGGCTGTCCTGTCTGAACGTTCGTCCAGCTCACGAAACCTCATCGTTACGTGAAGGAGCTTCAAAATACAGGAAAGAGAACTATAAGTTGTCAACCGATTAAAAAACTAATGCTTGAATCCACTACAATTGGCTACCATTTGTACACACCAACGCGCCGGCTTAAAACCTCCCTGAACATCCTTTGGAGCTTCCGATGTAACTTAAGCTAGCCCCAGTTCGTCAGGTGAACATCATCTCTCAGATCATGTTGCCCGATGTAGTCGTTGGAGAAATAATTCCAACCTGCCTCATCACACTGTTGCCTCAATTTCGTGTTGACATTTGCTACATCCCGGTTGACAGAAGTCAAACGTGTTGAACATATACTGATGACATTACAAATTCACATGTTTCGAAGCTGTTCCAAAAACCCCAAAACCCTCAATAGCTCTGACACTCCGGGCTCGCAGACGTCACGCCTACTAAAGTCGTCAGCCAACTCTCTGCACAGGACATCCATCTTTGAATCTCCTTTCACCAATGCTCTAATTCTCATGGACGAAGGCCAGCCAAAACCCTGCAGTCCCCTAAATATGGAATCTGCGACGAGTAGGACGAGTAGGGGTGGGGGCAACCCCTTTAAACATCATTCTGCCTGCTGCCAGTGAAGTGACACTTAAAAACCCATAGCTCGGAGGGAAGGGCACTGGTGGATTTGACATAGCCATGACGTGACGGGTACTCAAGAGCACCGACTTGGCCATGCTCGGTCAAGCGTAGCGACTGGCCGTGAAAGGACTTTAACTTCGGCTACCAAGATCTCGGGTGGGGATGCTTCGGCACCACCATAGTCACTGTCACGTCTCCCGATTTACAGAAAAGCCTGATGACAGCCGGGATCAACACAAAGCCGGGATACATACAAGAGCTCTCCACGCGGGCACTCCTGCGCAATACATTATAACCCCTGCAGACCCTGGAACTGGGTATCTGGAAAAGAATTTCAGTGGTTTTCCATCGTTTCCTTTTGGGACATTCAAGGGCAGGCAGAGCCATTAGGTCAAATGTAAACCCTGCACATCCGGAAAGCTCTTTCGTAATAAACATCCAGAGAGAGACACAGGCAGCCTGGAATCAGCAAATGATATTTCTCTTGATGGATCATAGCCAAGTTTCCGCTTGAAGCTACCCATTCAAGCTGCAATGCGAAATTTGCCTCCAAGGTCAGAGCGAATAATGAGCTTCAAAATCTGTGTTATCGCAAGCGACCTCGCTTTCAAACCCGTCCATGCCCAATACAAACCTTGGGAGTCAACCTGCACCTTCACTCTCTGGTCCCACAGGTGGCCAATTGCCGACAACAAGACAAAATATAGAGCGAAGGCCTCCTTGTAGAATATGTCCCCTATGCGCGACCCCAAATCTCCGAATGTGATTTTACCCGCATGGCGAACCATTACGCCTCCCCATCTGTAACCAGATGCATCTGAACACAAGAGCAAACTCACATGCTTCTCCTGCCTCCAAGGAACTGGTTCTGAAAAGGAATCCACGAAACGCAAAAAACAGTATTTCTTCCCGCGCTGGTTCTGTGAGAGCAAGGGGTGTGACGTCATCAAGCCGATGCAGAATGGAGCAACCCTCTCTGACATTGTAATGAAGCCGCAGGGAAAACCAACACCAAGCTTTGACATTTCCCTACAAAACGCTGCATCGCTTTCAGGAGAACTGTCCCCTCTGACAAAATACTCTCCCTCACTCTACCAGGTATCTTTTCAGGTATCCAAAAGGACGTGGTTCCTGAGAAAATCCCCGGCCCTAGGTGAATAATTTTTGAGGACGGCTGCAACTGACTCTTGCTAAGATTTACGAAGTATCCCAGTTTCATTTGCATATTAACAGACTGCATATAAAGCCCTGGCTGCTCTTGTGTAAGCCGGTTCATCCGTGACAACAACCTGCAAATAAAGAATGACTCTTTGAGCTACTTGTGATCTTCCCGGCCTCGCTACTTTGTCCAATGAAACGGCCGTCTATCCATATATCTGTGTGAACGCCCAAATTCTTTAACCAAGTTTACCGACAGAAACCAATGGTGGTGTAAATGTAAGAGCAGTTCTTTGAACCAAAATGTCGAAAAAGAACCCGCCCAATTTGAAACCGCAAAACTTCTTTGACCTTTCAAACATATTTACTTGCTTGTACCCCTGGGCATCACCGGTGCGTGAAAAATACCCATCTTTATCAATTATTTGCTTGGCTCTATTGACAAAGCATGTACGCATCTAGGAGACACAACTTGACTAACTTGATTTGTCTGACGATTGTCATTTTAATAAATGAAACGAAATCTCTACAGATCGGGGCATTGGCAAAATACAGGTGGGGGAAAAGTCTGAGTGAAAGGACCTCCCCCTGTACGTTCCTTGATAGTGTTGGAAGAATTCGAATAAGTCAACCTCTTGCCCAAGCCACTTGCCAACTAGCCGTCCAGTGTCGTGACATTCTGCTAGTACACCTCCCCAAGCTTCAGCGCTGTATGTCAGGCCCCCCGCCACAAACAAAGAAGGGTCCCGGATACGAGGAGCCTTGAAATCCGGGAGAAAATTCCCACTCAACACGTCTAAGGGATTTGGAGCCGACCCATCAGGTGGACTGGCTGGCTTACCGGATATATCAACCCAAGAACGAGCAACATTGCTTCTCGTCATAGCCTGTGCTTTGACCCGATCGAAATATTGACCCAAAGAACGCTCCCAAGTATATGCGTGCTTAGGACACCCATGCATTTTTTGAGTATGCCTACAAAGAAATACACAATAACATGCCCTTGCAACATAACTGAAACCAACTTCTAAACCGATCCAATAACCAAATCGGAATTGCTGTAAAGCGGACGCCCGACAAATATGAAATTGTGTTTATTTTAAATTGTTACATACTGTGGCCCTACTGCAGTTCCATAAACCCCCCCCCCCAAAAAAAATGCAAATTTGCTTTAACATTATTTCTTTGCATCCTCTTGTCAGATGACCTCTCTTTTGGTACCGAAAGCAAGGGCCCCGGGATCTTGCCCCCGTGAACCCATTAGGAAAGACTGAATGATTGCTGACCACCATAACCCCAATTTTGACAAAAGGCTTGACGAAGGGTTCCTTGTGGTCCTCCCGGTGCTATTGTTCTACCTTTATTTGCTTCCGAAGGCGGAGCAAGTAAACCCAAATGCTGACGCGCAAAGCGAGGACGCTTGACGGAGTCCTCCCCTGTAATTGATTTATGAATATACATTGCCACGCCTTCAGTCTTTGTTTCAACGTGTTTTGTACATTCCGACAGGAGGTTTTATACATACAACTGTTTTTTCCTTCACATCCTCTTCGACGTACTTCCGTATCGAATTGTGCCCTGGCCTGTATCAGATTACCAACATCGAGAATAAAGCCACAAGTGTTTTTTTTTTTTTTTTTTTTTTCTTTTAGACTTTGGACATCTAATTCTTCTTGCATCAAAAGGGTTCTTTGGTGAAACATTGCATTTTCCGATGCTACACTGTGTTTGAAAACCTAAGTTTGAGCCCTCTTCCGCTCTGCAGCTGACACCTTAATCATGTTCTTTGCCCAAAACATGATGATTCCAATACTTCGCCCTAACATAAAATTACCTTGAAATTTATATAATTCTGCAGGTGATGCCATAAACCTGCTCTTTGTTAAATCATTGTATACCCAGTACCTCTCTCACTACATAAAACAACCTTGAGCCCTTTTAGCTCTGCAGGTGCCAGCAAAATCACGCTCTTTTTCAAATCACTGTATCGCCAAAACATCTCATCCACTGAACATAAAGCCTTGAGCATTTTTACGCTCCGCAGTGCCAGCGTAATCATGCTCTTTGTCAAAACATTCCATCTCCAAAGCCTCTCCCTGAACATAAAAAAAAAAATCACCTTGAGCCTTTTGTCGCTCTGCAGGTGCCAGCATAATAATCAAATCAATGCATCTCCCATATCTCTCCCTCAGTACATATATCACTTTGAGCCTTTTATCGCTCTGCAGGTGCCAGCATAATCAGGTTCTTTGTCAAAATATTGTACACACAATACCTCTCTCGCTATGTAAATCACATTGAGCTTTTTGTCGCTCTGCATGTGCCAACATATTCAGGTTCTTTGTCAAAACATTGTATACCCAGAACCTTTCTCACTACGTAAACCACCTTAAGCCTTCTATCGCTCTGCAGGTGCCAGCATAATCAAATTCTTTGTCAAAACATTGTATACCAGATTCCGCTCTTGCTACGTAAATCACCTTGAGCCTTTTGTCGCTCTTCAGGTGCCAGCATAATCATGCTCTTTGTCAAAACATTCCATCTCAAGAGCCTCTCCGTGAACATACATCACCTTGAGCCTTTTGACGCTCTTCAGGTATGAGCATAATCAAGCTCTTTGTCAAATCATTGCATCTCAAGAAACCTCTTCCTGTATATAAATCACCTTGAGCCTTTTGTCGCTCTGCAGGTGCCAGCATAATCATGCTCTTTGTCAAAACATTCCATCTCAAGAGCCTCTCCGTGAACATACATCACCTTGAGCCTTTTGTCGCTCTTCAGGTATGAGCATAATCAAGCTCTTTGTCAAATCATTGCATCTCAAGAAACCTCTTCCTGTATATAAATCACCTTGAGCCTTTTGTCGCTCTGCAGGTGCCAGCATAATCATGCTCTTTGTCAAAACATTCCATCTCAAGAGCCTCTCCGTGAACATACATCATCTTGAGCCTTTTGTCGCTCTTCAGGTATGAGCATAATCAAGCTCTTTGTCAAATCATTGCGTCTCAAGAAACCTCTTCCTGTATATAAATCACCTTGAGCCTTTTGTCGCTCTTCAGGTGCCAGCATAATCATGCTCTTTGTCAAAACATTCCATCTCAAGAGCCTCTCCGTGAACATACATCACCTTGAGTCTTTTGTCGCTCTTCAGGTATGAGCATAATCAAGCTCTTTGTCAAATCATTGCATCTCAAGAAACCACTTCCTGTATACAAATCACATTGAGCCTTTTGTCGCTCTGCAGGTGCCAGCATAAACATGTTCTTTGTCAAATCATTGCATCTCCCATACCTCTACCCCAGTACATATATCACCTTGAGCCTTTTATCGCTCTGCAGGTGCCAGCATAATCAGGTTCTTAGGCAAAACATTGTATACCCAATACCTCTATCAATACGTTAATCACATTGAGCCTTCAATCGCTCTGCATGTGCCAACATAATCAGGTTCTTTATCAAAACATTGTATACCCAAATTCTCGCTACGTAAATCACCTTGAGCCTTCAATCGCTCTGCAGGTGCCAACATAATCAGGTTCTTTATCAAAACATTATTATATACCCAAATTCTCGCTACGTAAATCACCTTGAGCCTTCTATCGCTCTGCAGGTGCCAGCATAATCAGGTTCTTAGGCAAAACATTGTATACCCAATACCTCTATCAATACGTTAATCACCTCGAGCCTTCAAACGCTCTGCAGGTGCCAACATAATCAGGTTCTTTATCAAAACATTATTATATACCCAAATTCTCGCTACGTAAATCACCTTGAGCCTTCTATCGCTCTGCAGGTGCCAGCATAATCAGGTTCTTAGGCAAAACATTGTATACCCAATACCTCTATCAATACGTTAATCACCTCGAGTCTTCAAACGCTCTGCAGGTGCCATCATAATCAGGTTCTTTATCAAAACATTGTATACCCAAATTCTCGCTACGTAAATCACCTTGAGCCTTCTATCGCTCTGCAGGTGCCAGCATAATCATTTTTTGTTTTTCTTTTTTTCTTTTTTTTCCTTCAAAACATTGTATACCCTGTACCTCTATCGCTACGTAACACAATCTTGAGCCACTTTTGGTCTGCATGCATCACCATGTGTTTACTATTATTTACTATTATTACTTTTTTGCTTTTATTATTATTATTTGTTTGTCCATCCCATTATCATGCATTTTGCCAAAATTATACCCTTATTAACATAAACAACCTTGAGCCCCCTTTCCACGCTCTGCAGGTATCCTATTTTAGTATGCCATTGGCAAATCATGTTATTTAGTTTATACTTAAATTCCTAGGCACATAAATGACTTAAAAGCCCACTTTCCCGCAGATGTCACCCTAAAACGTGGTCCTTTCTCTATGCTTAAACCTGCTCTTTGGAAAATCCTTGAATTATACCATTTCCATTGTCCCCCTTTACATAAACAATATTGCGCCCTTACCACGCTCTGCATGTATCACACTATTCATGTTCTGAGTAAATCATTTTGTTTCCAATATTACTCTGCAAATAAACACCCTGTGCCCTTCTTAGCTTTGCAAATATCATGCTAATTATGCTACTTGGTAGGTCGTTGTATTTTTATGATACCTCCCAGCACATAAAGAGCGCCACATCGTGCAACTAATAGCAAATACTGTGTGAGCTTTCCAACAGCTCCAAGCACATATAAGAGATATCTAGTAATAGCCTAAACGCTCTGTGTTTACCATATAACATATGTTGGTAAATAAATTATTTTCCAACAGGTCCAACTACCTCTCTGTACATGCAATAATTTAGCCTTTCAAACGCCCTTCGGGCTTCACACTGATGAGGTTTTGTTAAATCATTCTATGTTCCATAACCTCTTTGTGACTGGACAAAGGCTTGTGCCTTTCTCTACACTAGCAAAACGCTTCCCCGCCCATCGTGGATGGAAATGATGTGGTTGGGTTGCGTTGATTTTAGGTATGACAATGCCGATACTCGATCTGCACCAAGGAAATTAATATGAAAACATAGGTGTCCAACATAAGGACTAAATCTTACATGAAAATCTAGGGTGCCAGGCCTCTCTTCGTGCAATGAAGGGTACCTAGGGATATTGAAAGGCGGCCTTTGTGGCCTTTTATCACGATTGTTGAGTATGGCCTGCGTGTGGAAGGCGATGTCGATGCTATGCAATACCAAACGCCCTGCATTAACATGAAGGCGTCTATAGGATCTCCATTACCGGAATCATAACCAACTATTATACGAGATAAACTAAACATACGGACTAGCCGGTCTCTCATTCCAAGTTTCTACGTACCCATAAATTTGTGCATTCGTTATTAAATGGCGCCTTGATTCACATCATCCACAATGCTCTTC
Source organism: Leptasterias polaris (assembly GCA_037783415.1). Classification (NCBI taxonomy): domain Eukaryota; kingdom Metazoa; phylum Echinodermata; class Asteroidea; order Forcipulatida; family Asteriidae; genus Leptasterias; species Leptasterias polaris. Next base: position 223,101 of record JAZGTN010000157.1, on the reverse strand, counting down.
TTATCTAAGACAACATAATTAAGGCAGTAGAACTGAACATACCTTTATCCTGATAGACCCCGTTAAAAGCGGAAATAGCAAAAGGATATCTCACCAACGTGTTATTTAAAACTGACCGCCAAAACCCTCTAACTTCCCGGAGATCCTGTGTAACCCGGAGACAGATCTATCGAGCACCCAGCTGCGGTCTTGCCAGAATCGCGACTGATATTTAATCATTCGCCCTCTACGCCGGCAGCGAAGCAAATAGTGTCTCACACTAGAGGTTATTTGTATATTGTATGTTTTGTACTTTTATAAATGGCCGAATAAAAAGTAAATAAATAATGATAATAATAAAAATGTCTGCACGACTAATTTGTGATGTCAACTTGCTGCCTACCTCAACAATTACTGTACCAATGGCGGATAAACAAATACATACCCAGAAGACAAGACGGGATCAATCATTTATCCAGTCCCAAACTCAAAGTTTTGAGGCTTAAAAAAGAAAACCATGAAAATATACCCGGCCGGAGTTACAATACTTATCGTTTTAATACATGGATTCTGTTTTAAATTGAAACGACAGTAGACTTATTGCGGTGGGAAAAGCTAGTGTTTATCTACAGGGTAGTATAAGCCGATTATAACAACGCAGTGGCATTTGGCCAACACCATTGTTCCTTTGTTATACAGTGATTCTCCCCCAAGATTGAGCGATTGCAGAAGAACGCGCGACACTGCCTGACATTGGGTGGGTTTTCTTTTGTTTGAGTTGTCACGCAAAGGAACGCGTCGGATCGCGGTCGTCCGCGTGACATAATTTATCCATGGTCCCTAAGTCAAACATACTTGAAATTCTCAGGACAATTATTAGGCCATATTTTAATCTCAATTCCTGAATTCATTATGCAATATTTTAAAGGGTGTGTGTATAACATTGGTAATTGCCAAAGACCTGTATCCACACTTGATGTGACCCAACATGCATGAAATAACAAACCTTTGAAAGTTTAAGCTCAATCGGTCACTGAGAAAACAGTGAAAAACCCCATTATATGATTTAACTTTTTTCAAACATAAGATTTTATGCTGCGTGATAAAGAGTATTGTTTTACTAATTTCTGAAAAACGATGGCATTTCAAGCAAAACTATTTCAAGGGAAGTTTTTCACTATGACCATCATACCATGTAAGTTATGTGCAAATCTGTGAACATTTATATTATCAATCTTGTACACACCCTTTAAAGCACCAGGAAAAATCCTCTGGTTGCTATTAACATGTGCCAAAAGAACCTACCTAAATTCCAAAGTGCAACGTGTGTAATTTGCTGATGTCCAGTTTGCTAATGAAAGTAGCACCAATAGTACCTATGTCTGTCCCAACTTTAGAATTGTCCCAACTGTAGTTGGAACTGGTCCTAACTGAGTGTTACAATTGGGCGGCCCAACTACATGTACCATGTATAGCTGGGATCAAGAGATCTGTAACAAAGCAAGGAACAAGCGGGTCTTATTAGAGGCCTACGCATTGGATCATCACAACTAGACTGCTAAATGTCTACCTTTAGGGGTGTTGAGAGGCTATGAGGTTCATTCGGCTATAAAACTAGCAGAACAAACTCATACAATACTATCTGCAGAGTCCATCAGAATGTGTTATAATCACCAAGGAGTAAATGTGGGAGTGTCTTGCTCAAAAACATGTTAAAAGAGATCCAAACCAACATTGTGGTGATTTAGCCACCAGAACTTGAATTCGGAGCACTGCACGGTAAGGCCACTGACACTGACAGTGACATGACTGACATTCAATCAAACAAAAATATCTATTCTAACATGTCATATCTGGTGTGGTGGAATTTTGATTTGATTATAACAACCTTTCAACAGGACACTTTTATTTCATAAACTGTTTAAATTCTTGGAGTTGCAGTCTTACACTACAGTATACAGGGGTTATAGCAGTACTGTACATGGCATCATGGAGCAAGTTCGAGTGACTAAATTTAAGTCGACCCATGATTGCCCACAGTAGTCAACCAATGGTCGACCAGCGTGGGTTTGAGTCAAAATAGTCGGCCTTTAGTTTTAAAACCATGATGCACACTCGAACTTGCTCATGGAGGTAGAAATAGAAAGAAGGGATTTATGTTGAGAGGCTGTTTCTATCGACTTCCGGCACAAGTACATGTATGGCATTTACTAGACTAGACCCAGTAACCGGGGCATGTACTCCTTTTTTTCGACAATCGAAGATGTCAAAATTTGGGGGAAAAAAGGACTACATCGCCCAACTCACCGGGGGTATCTATGGATGACATTATTTCCGAAAATAAGTCAGACGAGTCCAACCTGGGCAAGTTTGCAGCCCCACTTGTGTGGCAAAGCTGAATCTATGGCCACACATCAGGTCAGGGCCTAGCCCCAAGAATAAGGCCAATCCATTTCGTATCCTTGGCCCTAGCACCATTGCAATCCTATTTTTGTGCCCAATGTATTTTTTACTGAAATATTTTTTTTAAACATGGATTTTTGGGGAAAATTGATTGCCTTTCGAGTCGCGAGTGTGAATTTTTGATCACGTAACAACTTGCGCAAGAACCATACTTGTCGGATTCCCTCAACAATTTCACAACACTACAATCAACTGCTACGACCTAAAATGGGGACCAGACTGATTTTCTTAGCGCTGAGCACAATACCTCTTTGTGCAGACGGGCATGAGATGCGCACAAAAATAGGATTGCAATGAAATGGTGCTACGGCCAAGGATACAAAGTGGATTGGCCCTATTCATTGGGCTAGTCAGGGCCTACATGTAGAACCAATAACTGGGGTGCTGTACTCGTTTTTTTTTGTTTTTTTTACATCTGCGCTAGTACGACCGCAGAATGTCAAAATTTTGGGGGGAAAAAAAGTACAGCGTCCTGGCCCCACTTGTGTGGCCAACATGGCCAAGCTGAATCCTTGGCCACACGTACCGCCCATTTCTTAAAAGCTAAGGCAGCGATAAACAATGCAAGGCGCATTCCCTACGGGCCAGTTGATGGTTTAAACCAGCTAAATGTGTTCACCTAGCTCTTAGCTTGTGTGTTTTGGATGTTCAAACAAATAACCTTTTAAAAAGATATTTCAAACAATAATTGTGCGACTTACTCCGAATTACTTTCCGCGATGTGTACCGTAATCTTCGGCATATAGGCCACCCACTGTATAAGCCACTATGCCAAGAATTTGTCAAAACAAAACAGTGTATAAGCCGCCCGGCGTATAAGCCGCAGCAATGACCGCACACACAGAGGGGCCGTGCGTGTTTGCGGTCCTTTGTGGTGATGTACAGTGACTGGCGGGCGGCACATCAGTCATTGTACATCAGCACAAAGTGCGTCTTCCTTGCATTGCATTGAAGTCAAAATGTGTTGGAGTTAACACCAACGATCGTTATTGAAGTGGGTCTTTTATCTTTTCGTAAATTTTTCAATGGCGATATATTGTTGGGTAAATATCGCAGATATTTCGATTTTCGTGAAGTTTTTTTGAACGCGGAAAAACGGTTTTACCGCAGGGAGGAAGTGAGCAATTATAAACAAACAAGACCTGACTGTATTGATAAATCGCTGAGGTAAATCACTGAATTTAATATCCATATTCCATGAAAACAGAACATCTAACATTTTTATGTGCTTTTGTTTCTGACCTTTTTTTGTAAAATCTTCAACTGTCATCATCAGCTTAAATATGGTATCCAAGCTCTGTTTGATTAAAAGTTATATACATCAAGGAAAATCGCTTTCTACCTCCACGATTGAACGTTGCGCGCGATCTCTGAAGCTGGTGCCTCGATTTTTATTCTTATACACGTGCACGTGACGTTTCCCGAACACGCGGTGATTTCTCACTAAGGGAATTTCCCTTGCACCTTCGCTCCCACGGCTACACGCCGTTTCTTCATCCCCTGACAATAGCAACTAGGAGCAAGCACATTCGCTGGATCGAAGTGATGAATACTATGGGATGGCAGTGCTGTGAGAAGCATTACGTCATAATTATTCACACCAATCGAGTGCCTTTCGGACAATCGGAAAGCGGCCTGTGCCAAGCATGTTCGTGCTGCTTCGGCGATATGAAGAGAGACAACCATGGCTAGAACAACTGAATGGATAACCCTAGTTAGAACAGAGATTCGTGTTCAATTCACACGTTCTGTACACTGTGCATTTATTGAAAACGTTTTAACAACGATAATAAACAACACTGCATGGCGATACCACACTGGTCACCTGCTTCTTCACGGCATTAAGTAAGGTACACACAAGCGGTCACCATGGTCACCAGCGAAAGTCATAATCGAAGCAAGCATGGTGGGCCCAAGTTTCACAACTCCTCAACTCGAAAGATGTGCTGGGATTTTCAACAACATTTCGTCAAAACCATCACATCACATATAGGCCATGTTTTGGTGTTTTTGTTGTGTTTTTTCGGTTCAGAAAATTGTTTAATTTCAGAAATATTTTACTAACAGTCTTTTTCAAAACAAGATAGTTTGTATTTTTCTGAGTTGCCCGGCTTGGCTTGGTGGTGGATGATGTGTATCCCTCCTGGGGAGGGTTTCTTTGGTCTTTTGTGGTTTAGAACCAATAGGTCAGCCACTTTGAAAGTGAGTTTTTTTCACTATTGGCTTTCCCTGCCAGGGTTCTTGTTTTTGTTTTGCTTCTTTCGTTTCCTACATGCTTCTGCCCACCAAGCCGGGTTCCTCAGTACTAACTGCTAGGTGTTTTTACATTTGTGTATTATTCTCTAAACTATTATATATTGTTTGTTCTTGTAGATCCTTTGATTTGCAAATTATCTTTTAAAAATGTTTTTATTAAATGTTTGCTGGCAAATAAAATGAAATGAAATGAAATGAAAAGATTTATGCGTCAGTGTATAAGCCGCCCGGCATATAAGCCGCCGAAATGTTTAAAAGGGCCAAAATTAATGTATAAGCCGCGGCCTATATGCCGAAGATTACGGTACTACTAGTACTAGGCGCCGCCATTTTGGAATTCACGTCAATTCGCTTCAACCAGCCATGGGTAACCCGCAAAATTAAGCAACTCAGTAGGCAGAAACAACGTGCATACAATAAGGCTCGCTCTCATCACTACCATCAATCAGCGTCTCTGGGTTAGGTACAACAACTTGAAGAAGTGTACACAGAAAGCATGTAAAGATGCGCACAATAGCTACATCAACAACATTGTGTGCCCTGATCTCAACAAGTCAAATACCAAGCCATATTTCAAACAAGCGCTGTGACGACAACAGTGTTGCCCCCTCCTTGGCCCAAAAGGTACTACACACTGGAAGTAAGGATAAGGCAAATATTCTAAACAACCAGTTTTGCTCAGTCTTCAATAAAGATGAAGATCCATCCACCATACCAGTTCTTGGCTCTAGTCCATTTCTTACCTTAGATCACATCCAGATAAATATCAACGGTGTAACCAAATTGCTGAAGAAAATAATTTCTCATAAAGCTGCCGGCCCAGATAATATCCCTGCTCGTCTACTGAAAGAACTTGCTGACAGCCTTGAACCTGTACTCACCATCTTGTACCAAGCTTCCTTGGAAAGTGGGCATCTCCATGAAATATAGAAATCAGCAACCGTTACACCAGTATTTAAGAAAGGAGATAGAAATAAACCAGGCAATTACAGGCCCATTTCACTCACAGCCATCTGTTGCAAACTCCTGAGCACATCATACATAGCTCCATCATGCAGCACTTTCAGTCATTCAACATCCTGTCTGATTATCAAAACGGTTTCCGTAAGGACCGCCCAAGTGAATCCCAGCTCATCATCACCATAGATGACATTGCTCATAACCAGGATGAAGTTCTCCAAACTGACCTACTGTAATTCTACTTGAAAGGCCTTTGATAAAGTTCCTCATCTCCGTCTCCTACAAGTTGAAGTACTGATGGCATCGACGGCAGTGTACTTACCTGGATCAGCAACTTCCTCCAGGGTAGAGTCCAGGAAGTTGTTCTGGAGGGGGAATCATCAGCTAAATCACCTGTGTCATCCGGTGTGCCCCAGGGTACCGTCCTTGGCCCCCTCCTATTTTTTGCCTATATAAACGACCTCCCCGACTGCATTTCTGAAGACTCCCGCACTCGACTATTTGCTGACGACAGTGCTATTTACCGTGTCATAAACAACATCGATGATGCAAGACCTCAATGCTACATAATGTATGCAATTACTCCGCATCACCAAACGCAGAAAACCTGTGAAGTTCACTTATTCTATCCACGACCACCCTCTGGAGGCAGTATCATCAGCCAAATACCTAAGAGTTGAACTCACAGACAACCTGCCCTGGAATAGATGCGATAATCATAACCCACCATCCTCCCCGACAGTCGGAGACCGAAGGATTACGTGACAACTAACGCAACAGAACCCCATACTTGCAATTTCGACCATTTTTGACAGACTAGTCACCAGATTTGCCCAATTTTTACCACTTTCAAAAATCTTGACACAAATTCTAAGAACACGGATTTGATCTTCAATGTCTAAATGAATCCATTCATAACATTCAAAACATCATTGAGAAAATATTTTGAAGAACATGTATTCAGTACTCCTAGAACAGGAGTGTGTTTTGGCGACCCCAACCAGAAACTGGTTTGAGCTTTGATCATTGGTTGAGCGTTTTCGCGTGTTCGGTTGAACCGCGGTGACGCAGCTGTTCCGACCAAACTGTAACCGACTTGTTGGCTCGGTTAGGCTTGGTTTCAAGGCGGACTTTAAAAACTATCGAAAAAAGTCAATGGAATTCTTTTAAAAATAAAGAAGATTGAAGCATTAGTAATCAAAAATGTTGATAGAATTACAAAGACCAAGTTCCATTACTTGAAAATAAAATAAAGGCTGTTTATTTTTAGAACATGAATTTTCAAGAGATGTACCTACGTCACAAACTGAATCTGGTTACTGACCCGTTTTCGCGTAGCTCTCGGAAATTGTTTCGGTCAATGAATTTTACGTCAGAAACTTGTTTCCGGTCATGGTCGCCAAAACACGCTCCTATATGAGGTTACCCTCATAGAGTGACATGTACAAAATCCTATTCAAAACTTTTTTCCCTTCACGTTTCTGCACCTACAGTTATTTTCCCAAACCGGATCTGGCCAAAATTAGGCTCTATGTGTTCTTTGTTCTCACAGTGAGCTCGGCGCGGGTCCAGAAAATCCACTCCGCAAAAAAAAAGTTGCAAAAAGTGATAAATTCTCACCGTTTTCAGAATCCTCGCCTTCTGTTAACAAAATGGCCGCCGCTGAAATTTTTGAGCTGGTAATGCTGCGTGCTACGCTGGTAACGATTACCAACATAGGGTGCGTTCGATTAGCTTCCCCGGGTCGACCCAGGTCTGACCCCAGTGCGTTCGAATAGCTCTGACATCATTGCTGTGGCTCACCCGGGTGAGACCCAAGTGCCCTGCTTGTGGAGCGGGTTACTTGGGGCTGACCCTAGTTCATGACGTCACGGTGAAAAACTTTCTCAATGGCCACCATTTTGTTTGTAATTCAGCGGGACATTTTAGGAAGTTTGACACAAATTTTCGCCATTAAAGCAGCGTTTTGGTGAGCAGTAAGTATTTTTTTATTTGAAACCGGGTACTTTTGTATCACTGTGGGCTTGTAAAATTGTTTAACGTTGCAGCTTAATACCTTGATAATAATTATTTTCGTGAATCCACGGAAAGTATCGGATGTACGGCGCAAAATGGAAGTAGTTCCGGTCGGCTGTCCCAAGATGCATCGGTGTGAATGCTGGGGGGAAGTTGGCGTTCGATTAGCTCATGGTGAGGGGCTCACCCTGATGAGCACATGTGGTCGACCCGGGGAAGCTAATCGAACGCACCCATACAATAGGCGTAATGCTGGTCCACAATAACCGATGTTCTGTGCGTTAACCGTTGGTAATAGTTACCAGCGTTACCAGCGTAGCACGCAGCATTACCAGCTCAAAAATTTCAGCGGTGGCCATGTCACTCTAATGAGGGTAATGGAGACGATAGCGGAACGAACCTCATACTCATAGTTCTAGGAGTATGTATTCAGCATATCAGAATGCACGCTCAATCTGTAATATTATTGGGTTTTTTTACTGTGATTGTGCACATCAATGAAATGCATTCAGCTTGTGGCATTGAGTCTACAAAAGCAAGCGGCGTTGGTTTTATGCTGATTGGTGGTGATGTTTCCTTCAAAATATTTTCTCAATGATGTTTCGAGTGTTTGAATGGATTCATTAGACATTGCACTGGAAAAAAAAATGGCTCAAAAGGAGCCATAAATGGCTCATTTTGTTACTGAGCCACTTTTGGCTCAGGTTGAGCCGTGAATTAGGCATAAGTGGCTCATTTTGTTACTGAGCCACTTTTGGCTCAGGTTGAGCCGTGAATTAGGCATAAGTGGCTCATTTTCTTAACTGAGCCACTTTTGGCTCAGGTTGAGCCGTGAATTAGGCATAAGTGGCTCATTTTGTTACTGAGCCACTTTTGGCTCAGGTTGAGCCGTGAATTAGGCATAAGTGGCTCATTTTGTTACTGAGCCACTTTTGGCTCGGGTTGAGCCATGAAGTTGGCTCATTTTCTTCATTGGCTCAAAACTTTGTTTTGAGCCGGCTCATGTACATTAGCCGGCTCAAGAACATAAGGGGCCATCTTGAAAACAGGCGAAAATAGCGCCACCAACTGGCATGCAAAAGCCAGTCGAGGGAAACACATTGCGTAAAAGCATACAGCTTCAGTTTGCAGAGGTAAGTTTCTGCTTGATTTTGCAATTTCTCCTCGATCTTCCTTCTGTAAATGTCAGTTTTGGAGCCTGCATGGTAACATGCAACACTAATAGCATGATTTCTGGCTGATTTCTTTGTGATCAGGACAGAAATGTGGACCGAAAATCAAGTATGAAACTTTGAAAGAGTTGTTTCAATTTTTTGGGGGCAAACTTGAGGTGGGGCCATATTAATGATTACTTAGGTCATGCTTATTGCTAACCAGTGAACGATTTCCCTTGTACAGCATAGCAAATTGCTACACAAAATGTATCAGTTGCTACTCAAAAATCAGGAGTTGCTACTCAATATTAGCATTCAGTGTGCATACAAAAATTCAGTCAAAATATTTTGCTATGATGCAAAATTGCTGGATGAAATCGTTCCCTGCTAACATTACCATGATTACATGACCATGAATTATGCACTTATGCCGGAATCCAAAATACATTGTGTAAGTTAGGATTATAGATCGATCAAAATTAAAGAAATGCATGCAGTTGAATTGAACTGATTTTTCCCCCATTTTATTTCTGGCAGAGAAAATCAGTACAGAGTAACAAAGCTAGAGTCGCAAATGTTGTTGTTTTTGTTGTGAACTTTATAGCCAACTTCACATAAACTAAATGCAGGATATGAATATGTTTGTCACTTTTTTGTTCTTCTCAGGTCGACCTGCCAAGTTTTGGTGTCCCAGAAAACCGCAGCTGGTGACAATAAACCATGTATGGCAGCCCAATTGCATTTAAAGCTGGTGATGTATGTGCAGTAGCCGCCATGTTTTATGGCTGTGCTCTGCCTACATTTAGTGCCAGTGGAATGAAATTGTTTTGCTGTACATGTACAATCCATGGCCAAGCCCAACATTGAAACTGGTGACAATAAACCATGTATGGCAGCCCAATTGCATTTAAGCTGGTGATGTATGTGCAGTAGTAGCCGCCATGTTTTATGGCTGTGCTCTGCCTACATTTAGTGCCAGTGGAATGAAATTGTTTTGCTGTACATGTACAACCCATGGCCAAGCCCAACATTGAAACTGGTGACAATAAACCATGTATGGCAGCCCAATTGCATTTAAGCTGGTGATGTGCAGTAGCCGCCATGTTTTAGTGAGATAGTGAGCTGGTACTGATAACCTGTGGATGTCAAAGCATTTTACAAGTTTTTTATTACAACCCATTACAAATTTAAGTGTGTCATTTAAACCAAAAAATAAAAACCTCCTCAAAGTGTTCATCTAATGATCTAGTCGTATTAAGCCGGCTCCAGTGTTTTAAATTGGCTCAAGTGTTTGGCTCAACCATATGGCTTGACCAATACCACCATCTTGGCTCAATCATATGAGCCAATGGTGGCTCATAATTGAGCCATTGTTGGCTCTTAATTGAGCCATACAATGCCGGCTCCTCTGTTCAAAAATGGCTCAAGATTGGCTCAAATTATGAGCCAGGATTGGCTCAAATCATAATTGAGCCATTGCTTGCTCAATTATGAGCCAATAATTTGGCTCATAATTGAGCCAGCAGTGGCTCAAATATGATATTTGAGCCAGTATGTGAGCCAATCCTGGCTCATAATTTGAGCCAATCTTGAGCCATTTTTGAACAGAGGAGCCGGCATTTTTGGGGCTCAAACTGAGCCAATTTTATTTCCAGTGTGAAAATCAAATCCGTGTTCTTAGCATTTGTGTAATGATTTTCGAAAGTGGTAAACATTTGGCAAATCTGGTGAACTTGCACTGAACTAGTCTGTCAAAAATGGTCGAAATTGCAAGTACGGGGTTACTACGTTGATGAGAATACCGGACACTTCGGCATCCACAAACTCGGCACCTTGCAAACTCGGCACCCACTCTGCACCAAGAATGCAAACTCGGCACCAGCTGATTTTTTACTAACAAACTTGGTTTATACATAGAGTTGCTCTATAGGTTTATATATCGTAGGACGCCCTGTATTCAGGGCGTCCCTGAAATCGAGGCAAATCTTTTACCTCTCTGCGCGTGATGTAAACAGTCCCTAGATACAATTTTTGTGGTTTGACTTGCCAAGCAAAGAGTCTCCTCTCATTTGACCAAAACTTAGAAACATGTAAGGCTCCACTGGTTAGTTGCACTTGTAAATGCAAAAAGTTGTGGTATTTTAGGCATTTCTGCAAGGTACAAAAATATGTCATACTGTCGGGGCCATAACAAAAAAAATTCCCACCGAAATTTAGTAGTATTATTTTTAGGACGTTGGTAAAACGCGGAACGATTGCGGAACGACGGAACGAATAAATATACGATGTAACAAATCATATTGCACATACGTAGTTTTTCATTACCATGCATACCACACAAACGACTGACGAATTTGCTGCACACAGACTCCACCGATTCCAGAGTATAATTAGGTGTTCGGTTACAGACCGAACAACTCTTTGTTATTGTTCGGTTTTTGTTTTTTTTTCTTCTTTGTTTTGCTTATTCTTCTCAGTGAGCTTTGTCCGCAAGCAAACGCATACTTCCGAATCTTTGATCAACTTGAAACTTCATGTGAAGTTAGAACATAACTAGGAGAAGCCGAGTAAGTTGTGACGTCACGATTACGTCATCAGGTGTCAAGTTACAAGCCATTTTAGCTCGAAAAGTGCCCTCATGCCAATGCCTGTATGTCTCTGAATATTACAACTACAGTATTCATATTTGGACATATGATAGATCAAGACACGGGCAACATTTGAAAAGTTAACGCCAAATTCACATGACCTTAACTTCCGGGTCGTTACCCTAGGTCGAAGTTCGCCTTCGGTTTTTTTCTTCAAAAAACACTTTCGAGCTTATCCACGGAATAACTCAAGATTGAGATTGAATTGAACAATGAAACTCAACAGATAGTTGAACCTCACTATCAAGACGACACAAACCTATTTACGTCATGATGACGTCATCGGGCATCGAATTATAATAAATCAAAGTTTAATATTTGTAAAAAGCATAACTTATTTCGCACCTTATTTTTTGATTTCTCCTCAGCCTTCAATACCATCAAACCTTATGTTCTCCTCAGAAAAGTGCAAAGTGTTAATCCCTACCTTGCACTGTGGATCAATGATTTTTTATTAGATAGATCACAGAAGGTCAGATTTGCCAATACAATGTCAGATGTCATTCACATAAGTACAGGGGTCCCTCAAGGGTGTGTTCTGTCTCCCTTGCTATTCTCTTTGTATACAAGTGATTTTTATCTTGATGGGGGATCATGCGTTATCACAAAATATGCTGATGATACCGCCTTGTCTGGATTGATTACCAATAACTGTGAGATTGAGTACAGGACTGCAATCAACAAATTTGTTGAATGGTGTGACCAAAATCACTTAATTTTAAATGTACAGAAAACTAAAGAAATGATATTTGATTTCCGAAAAACAACGACCATAACAGAACCTGTGGAAATCAGTGGTACACCTGTTGAAGTGGTTCAAGAATTTAAGTACTTGGGTACAATGATAGATGACAAATTAAACTGGAATGCTAACACAACCAGAATCTGTAAAAAATCCAACCAACGGATGTATTTTTTAAGGAAATTAAAATCTTTTAATGTTAGTCACCAGATTCTTAGACTTTTTTTTCAAAGCACCATTCAATCCATTGTTACCTTTTGTTGCATTAGTTGGTTTAATTCACTTACTTTGTGTAATCTTAAGAAACTTCAGCGTATAGACAAACAAGCTAGAAAGATCATTGGTGCTGATTTTCAGGGTATCAAAGAAATCTCACAGAATCGTGTCACAAACAAATTTAATGAAATATTGTCAGACTCAACCCATCCTCTCAACCCATTCATTATTCAGAACCGATCTGGTAGGGTACGCCAACTTGCTCTCAAAACAAACAGATTAAAATCTTCATTTTTACCATGGGCTATTCAAATTTTTAATCTTAGTTTCTCAAGGTAAATTTGGTTTGTATTTTCCCTCTCCTTCTCTACCCCTACCTCTACCACCCCTGTCCACTATCCAACCCTTCCCCCCCTTCCCCGCTCCCCTTCCCTGCTCCAAACCTTGCCTCCATCCACACTGCCGTCCAACCCTTGTTTTGCCATTCCTTTCCCAAACTCTTGTTTTGCCATTCCCCTCCTTTTTAGTGATTTTTAAAGGGGTTTTCGTTTGTATATTATATACATATTATATATTCTATTTACATGTATATAGTTTATCTTTGTATTTTAATTTTTAGAGACCATGTTTTTGATTGTCTTAAGGCTTCTTTTTAATGTTATTTCATACACTGGGAAGATAATTTTCATGTTTTTATCAACGTGATTGAATAAATTTGAATTGAATTGAATTGAATTGAAATTGAATTGAACTCATGAACCATTTGTTTGTTTTTTATAATCTACACATCATCGGATAGCTCATTTAAAGTTCGACAAACGCTACACAGAACCCGTCCAACATTTGAACTTACTTCCGGTTAAAATCGGAAGTTGAAAATTTCTTATTATCCTATCTTATATATATCTTTAAAACTACTGGTCATTTCAGCATAATTTTTGTATCAGGGTGTAGAACGTTAGTCGTGCTCAAGCTTCTGAACACAGACATGACAACATTTTGACCTTAATATATGGTCAAAACCGGACAATGAAGAGCAACTACCCACTCGTACCCCCCCCCCCCCACTTTGATTGACAAAACATTATGTACACATAACGTTGAAACTGATGCAAGCTGCAGTTCAGTGTCGTCATTGTTGTTTCATGTGGCGGGAAGCTAGCCTTTAGTCAAGGCGCACCGCGGCACCCCCGGCCCGGATATCACGCACGAAAAAAGACCAGCGCGAGCGGCTCGTTTTTCTGCTACCGTATGTACAACGTAGTTCAAGATTATCAATGGCGTACTATTAAGATTATAGATCTAAATACCGCTTATATTCAGCGTCTAATTGTTCCCCTATTCGCCCTTCTCATGGCTTAATGATCAATATGGAATTGAAGACGAAGTTTCACTGAGATGACCACCTGCTTCAGTGATTCGTATGACTTGTAATTGTTTGAGAAAATGCAAGCAGAAAAAGACGAACATTGGTTATGTGTTTATCAAACACCGAGAAGCAGAGACCTGACATCAGCTCATGAATGGGTGTTTCGGACGGCGTCCACGGCAGTGTTTATCGATGCTATATCGGTGCCACACGGTGATAAAACGGTAAGCTTTGTGTGAAAATCATTGCTTTTCAAAATGAGTATTTATTTAATGCACAGTTATGTTATCAAGTTTATCTTTTATCATCAAGTGGTGGCGTTGGTGATGTTTTTAAAACTAAAGAACGTTTAGTGTGATCGTCGAGGAGTAGAATTGGGCAATGAGGGATTGGTATGATTGTTGGCTGTGTCACTAAAGTCAGAAAATGGTCCGACTGAAGAATGTTTGTCGGCAACTTTGATGACGTTTGTGTTAAGTAAAGTAGGTTTTGTTTATAAGTTGTTCACTTCCAAAACAATATGTGCACCTTCCACTAACCTTTTCTTGTGCAATTTCCTAAGTTTTAATGTTGTTACTGTTTTGACCCCCCCCCCCCCCTTTGAACAGGTTGGTCATTGAGAGAGCGCAATTAAATTAAATAAATTAGTAGTATTATTATATAAATATGAAACGTTTTAAGTCTTGATTTTTGTTTATTTTAACAGTTTCAGCTTGACTTAATTTTCCTAGAGTCATACTTTGTTTATTTTGTAATATTGTTTTTTTCTTCTTCAGAATACAGCACATCCACCGGCATGGTCTTGGATCCAGTGACAGATTTTCCACGTGTTGTTGTGTTGCATTCCTCATTTCCTGTATGATGCACCATACAGGTAGAAATAGAACTTATAAATCATTATGTTATAAGTCAAAATTCAAGAGAGGCTTAGATTTGCCGTCTTCATGATTTGCCTTCGTTTTGCATTATAATTTCAAACAAGTGCCCTTTCAATAGTCTAAAAATTAACAAACTGTTCTGTAGGAAAATCAATATCCAAAAATCAAGCAAATTAAGCTTTTTAAATAATACAACTGCCAGCTCAGAACTTGCTTGACTTATTTTAGCGACATCATCATCAGTGTTTTTGTATTGAACAATCAATGTTTCCTGAACCGAGTATCCACCTCATTGGATTTGAAACACTGTTAACAACTTTTCTGAATTGTAACCTAATAATGTCAACATGTATAGTGTGGTTTTTTATCAATACAAAATCGATAACCATCGAAAAATAAATAAACTTACTTTCTAAGTTAATCTTTGTTTTCCACTAGGCACATATTTAAATGCCTATGTCTCGCTAAAAACTTTCTAACATCATAATGATGTCATAGGTTTTCAAATTTGGCTAAACAAAAGGTTATTTATAAAAAGTTTAAAATTTTTAGCAGCCCTTTATTTCTTGTGTAACCTATTTATACTTTACTTTCTCTAATATTTCAAAAGCTATCAGGATTGTTTTCAGCGATTCAATGATATAGCTTACGCATTAATACAGCAGTGAGCCCACCAGCGATACCCGAACACCTAGTGTTTGTTGTCACAAACACGTTAAGTCTAGTTATAACAGTATTTGAAAATGATCCTTTGTACTTACCACCAGTGCGTTTGATTGCTTGAAGAACATAATAACCTTCAATTTGTGTGTTTGGTTAATTAATTGTTTACAATGGCAACGTCCATTTATAGCTCCCATGGAACGGAAGGTTCCAGCATGACACTTGACTTACTGACCTCTCTCTGCTGATGAACGAGTGCTGTATGTGTGTAGGTAGGTGTGTAGACTGTGTAAACCACTATGTAGTATTAGTATTACTCAAAGATCGTATAGCGCCGTAGGCGCAAGATAGGGAACTCACGCACAAACGCGCGCAAATGAGTGAAGTAGATGGGTTGCAATGACGTCACGGTAACCCAGCGTCCGCCATCTTTACGGGCAAACATCGATCGCTAGCTACTAGCATGCAGCACGCGAACAGTGTGTAGTTTCTGTTTGCCCCCCTCTTCTGGTGACCTTTCTCTGGTTTTTTCCGGCCGGGTATTCCCCAAAACGTACGGATGTAAACACACTGACATGACTGACGACAACGTTACACAGGAAGTAGAGGAAGGACCGGCGTTTTTAAACAAATCTTTTCTGAAATATGCAAAAAGAAGATAATCCGGTTAAGAAGAAGCAGGCTGCAAGCAAGCTCAAGGATATTGTATTGAGTTTGAGCTCGACGTTTGACCGTCCAACAAGAGAACGTTATGAAATAAAAAAGAAATTGATTCATGGAGTTGACCCATACGAAATTAAGGAAGTGGACTGGTCCTCCGACGTTGTTAGATTGCCAGACATCTCCTATCCAGACATTGTCAACTATCTGGTAAACAAACAAAGCTCATACACACTGCAGAAACTGAAAGCATATAAATCACTGGAATCGTACAACTACTTTATTTCTGGATTTGTGAGGGATGTTAGAAACTTCAAGGTTGCTGCGAATGATTTCATCGTGGTAAAGGCAAAGGTTAGATATTTTTTATAATTGTTTACAATTACATTTATTTCATTTTGTTTTTAATGTAATAATAAACCTTGTCAACATTTTCAATGGATGATGGGTATAATCATGAATGGCTGTCTAACGTAGGCCATTAATGATATCAAAAACATATTTAGCAACATCATAGTACTAGTAAAACCATGGCCACTTAAAAGTGTATGCATGTGCTGTGGATGCATGAACATGTATGCGCAGTCCTCCATCACAAAATTGTTGTTTTGCATGGCTCATGCGCATAAAATTTGAATGTTATGTTTTGCGTGGTTACTGGGAATCTGATTTACTAAAAATTTCATGAATGTCATGGTACAAAAAGTATTTTTAAACCTTGGAGACCAACTAATTTTATGGCGCTGCATGCTTACCGCAAGCAAAAAATTAGTGCTCACTTAAATTAGCGTACATAAAGTTCCACATTTTGTTGAGTTTTTTTTCTTGTGCACGTACGTGCATTTGCATACTTCACAACTAAGCATACCTTGCTTACACACACTCTGCCAGGGTAGAAATTCATCGCTAACCCAGTAATAAAAGGGGAATGGTATCCGTAAGCAAAGAACTTACCAGTAAGCAACGCCATGAAATTGGGCTCTGTGCTAGTCCTTAATTTACTCTTCTTAACATTTTCTTTCTTTCTATAGGCTATTACTGTGAATTGACAAATTAGTCTTTTGTTTTTCCTTTTAATGCTTGCAGGTTCAACATTCACAGAGATTACGAGAGAGCCCATTGTTGCCTTGGTTAATCTCTCGAAAAGATGGTGAAGTCTTGGCAGCCCATTGCACTTGCATGGCAGGACTTGGTGAAGCCTGCAGTCACATCGGAGCTCTTCTCTTTGCCATTGAAGCCACAGTGAAACTTAGGAACTCTAAAACTGTAACACAAGAGAAGGCCTACTGGGTTCTACCAACTGCACTTCACAAAGCTGAGTATAAGGAAGTCAGAGAGATTGACTTTACAAGCTCCAAAACAAAGAAACAGAACACTGACAAAAAAATTGATGAAGCGTGCCATGGTATAATTTCACAAGCTCCCAGTAGAGCAGCAGTCACTGCAACATTTCCAGCAATTAAGAGTCAGCATCAATCAGTATCAACCGAATTTCAAACATTATTTGAATCACTCCACTCATTGGGTAGTAAACCAGCAATTTTATCTCTTATACCACCATATGCTGATCAATATGTACCCAAATCCCTGACTGACAAATATCCAGTGCTATTGACTGAATTACAAAATGATGCTTGCCTAACATTGCCTAAAGAGGAACTACTTCAACATTGTAAAACAATTGCACCTACACTTTCAGTAACAAGGGAAGAATCCCAACATTTGGAGCAAGCAACAGTAAAGCAGGCAGAATGTAAGCAGTGGCACCAGTTCAGAACAGGGCGAGTAACAGCCTCTCGTTTTAAAGCAGTTTGCAAAACATCAATAAGCAAGCCTTCACTGAGTCTCATTAACCAAATTTGTTACCCCCAGTCCACCAAGTTTACTTCAGCTGCAACAAAATGGGGATGCCAGCATGAACAAGATGGACGGCACATGTATGAAAGTGAGATGGTTCAGCACCACGACAACTTCAATCTTAGAAGTAGTGGGCTGGTGATTAGTCCAGCCATGCCTTTCCTTGGTGCTTCACCAGATGGCATCACACATTGTGATTGTTGCGGTGATGGATGTCAATAAGATAAAGACTTGATCAGAGCATTCCAATTGAATTGATAGTAAGTATGCACTTCCCATGTTGTCAGTTGTCACTGATACTTGGCCTACTTGATCTCACCTACATGTACATATGAACAGTTTGTAAATATATTTGTTGCCTATAATAATGCAGAATTGGACAATGCAAATTTTTGCAACACTACCATGACTACACATAGTTATTTTGAATTTATTCTACAAGGGCCTTGTTGCAACTAGGACAATTCTTACAAGCAACTTGGAAGCAATTAACAGCTACTGAATCTGATGTGCATGCAAGGAATACTTTTGTAGCACAACAGACATTTTGAAAGAGTACTTGATATTCACACAAAACACACAATTTGTGAGAAAATTGAAATGTTTTTTCTTCTTGGAGATTTTCAGGACTAGTTTTATTAAGTTGCATGCAAATTGCATTTAATTTTACATTTTTGGAGATTATATGTTTTTCAATGGACCCTTCCCATGAAATATTTAAATTGCACATCACGCGTGCGCACTTACACTGCTGGTTGGCAAAATGATGGAACATTGCTCCTTTTTGTGTGGGGCTGATGGTGGCGTGACGCAGACGCGCTTGTGCGTCTACTTAGTGCACAACTCTATGGCGTTTGCCAACCAGCAAGGTCTGTACGCATGCGTGAATGTAATTAGCATATTTCATGGGAAGGGTCTATTAAAATATGTCTACTTAATTTATTCAAATAAATAAATATATTAAAGGTATGATACAGCTTTGGTGATGATCAAAATAATTAAATTTAACAATTTTTGAGATTATATGTTTTTCAATTAAAATGTCTACTTAATATATTCAAATAAGTAAATATAAGGTATGATGAAGCTTTGGTGGTGGTGATGATAAAAATAATTTGACTGTACATTTTTGGAGATAGTGTGTTGTTTTATTAAAATATATCTACTTAATTTATTCAAATAAATAAATATATTAAAGGCACTGTACACATTTGGTAATTACTAAAAATATATATTAGCATAAAAACTTACTTGGTAACGAGCAACGGAGAGCTGTTGATAGTATAAAACATTGTGAGAAACGACTCCCTCTGAAGTAACGCAGTTTTTGAGAAAGAGGTAATTTCTCACTAAAATAATAAAAGACTTCTGGCCAGCACACTAATTAGTACAACAAAGGTGTTTTTTCTTTCATCATTTTCTTGCAACTTCAATGACCAATTGAGCCCAAATTTTCACAGGCTTGTTATTTTATGCACATGTTAGGATACACCAAGTGAGAATACTGGTCTTTGACAATTACCAAACATGTTCAGTGCCTTTAAAAGTATGATACAGCTTAGGTGGTGACCAAAAAAAATTTACTTTACATTTTTGGAGATACTATGTTGTTTTATTAAAATATGTTGACTTAATTTATTCATATAAGTAAATATATGATGAAGCTTTGGTGATGATCAAAATAATTTTGATAAAATTCAATCTGAAAGTTTACTAAACTTCAAAAGTT
Source organism: Leptasterias polaris (assembly GCA_037783415.1). Taxonomy (NCBI): domain Eukaryota; kingdom Metazoa; phylum Echinodermata; class Asteroidea; order Forcipulatida; family Asteriidae; genus Leptasterias; species Leptasterias polaris. The sequence continues at coordinate 203,511 of JAZGTN010000157.1, read as the reverse complement.
GATACTTGTACCAATCCCGGTAAAATGTGCACAAAATAATAAATATCTGATAAATTATGGTCTTGGTAAAGTTAGATCATGGGTTGATACAATGAAGGGGTATTAGCCTAAGGGCCATGTCACATGAGGCAATTTACAGGCAACCTCAAGATTTCCAGGTAATCTCAAAGAAAACATGTTTACATTTCAATTTCCAATTTTTTTTTTGAGTAATCCTTTGCACACAGTGCAGTTGGTTATCTGTATAAATAGCCTTTTGTGATATGACCCTGTCAAAGAGAAATTTACAAGAGAATGAAGAGATAAACTTTTCGTTGCCAAAACCTAATATTTGAAAATATTTAGATGTATGGTGTTTATTTGATGATTAAACCCAGGATCCAAAGAGAAGAGGAAGTATGCTGTTAGTGTCTTAATTTTGTTGACTCCATACCAATATTAACTGCAGTGGAATGATGATGATGTTAGGCATTGACAACAAATTAAATAGGCCTATATACATCAAATCATAAATTTATTTTATTATATGGTTAAAGGAGATAATACATTCACTCTCGACCAATAAACTACCTTTTCAGGGCTTGAATTCGGGCGAAAAATCCACAAGACAGCAGGCTTGACATGTACATGTAGTTCAAAATGTTTACTGGACGAGAAATGTTTGAACAAGACCAGAATCAGAATGAGAAAAAAACTTCCGAGGTCCTGGCAACATGCACTTTAATTTGAACAATGGAGCACTAAGACATGTAAAAGAAGATTTATCTCATCTGTCTTTTTGCATATTAAGTATACTTCATTACTCAATATAATTGAAAGGTATTTATCAGACTCAAAGTCAACATTTGAACACAATTTGTTTCTGTTCAAGATATTACACCATGAGGTACATGTACATGTATTTGTTATTGAAAAACACAAGACCCCAGGACTTGTCAGGTCTGGAGTTTACTGGCCCAATACTAAAACCACAGGCACAGGGGCTGAGGTCCAGTGTCAAATTCGAGCCCTGCTATTGTTTACTGGAATATAGCTTAGTCAAACGGTATAACAGACTCGCATAAATTAGTCAAGGCACAACAAACTGTTGCAATTTTGTCCACCATTGCAATACCGTCACTGCTACAAAATAGATAAACAACTGGCAATGTACCTTGCAATATAGTGTATTTGTTTCTGAGAAGTCCAATAACTCGTTCCACGTGTATTCGCAAGTGTGCTATTTTCCGGGTTCTTTCAACTTCAATAGAATTTAGTTGTGCCTTCCCTCTTGTAAAGTCAGGTATTTTTACACTTGCACACATCAAACCAACACTGTCCTGAATATCAAATCCCCGATCAGCTAAAACCAAGTCTCCAGGAAGCAATTTGTCCAAAATGTTGCACCTTTCAGTGATATATTTATCACTTGCTCTTCCCCCCCATGCCTTTGACAAAAATGATATAACACCTTGTGGTGTGATGCCTATAAGAAACTTGATGGTGTTATGATGCTTGTAAGAAGACCATGTGGAAGCACGAGCTTTAAGATTAGATGGCCTTTCAATAAACACTTCAAAACAATCAATAATAATTGCAACCTTGAACCCAAAGTATTTCCGAAATTCTATTGGCATTGTCTTTCTAAGATCCTCTCTTTCAGGCCAAAAAATTAAATTTTTCATCCTGATATGCATCATCTCTATTGTATTTAAAAATATTCTAGAAACAGTTGATTTAGAAACAGAGAACCTGTAGGCAAGATCTTGCACAGACAAATTAAGCCTTAATGTCAATAATACTAAAATAACCTTCTGGAACTTTGTTAAAACAGACCTTCCGTTTTCATTTATGTGAGGCTCCAAAAAATGGAAAACTGCCATTAAAACAGTAAATGAGGCCAGTCCAGTGTAATGTTTGACCTTGTGGTCATCATTGAAAGATTCGGGTGTAATTTGACTGTCCAGGTTTTGCTGTCTCAAGAGTTGATTATCAGTGGTTAGTCTATTTATTTCATCTGTCATTAGCTTTCTCATCTTGGCTTCATCAGGCATCTCAGGTGATAATTCACTATGCTCTGTAGTAGATATGGAGGATTGTAGACTGCCTGAGAGAAGAAAACTGCAGACACGATGGCTAGCTGCAGGTTCAGTTTTATCTTCTTTGGATGATTTCTGTTCTGCATCGATCTTCTTCTTACGGCGACTTACGGCACGTTGGTGTCTTGTTGGACTCGCAAGTGAAGTTTCATAGCCGAGTTTAATACAAGGTGCCCAATCAGGACTTGTTGAATCATGGAGATAAGATGGCTTGCCTGTTGGAGGAAAAAAAGTATGTATTTTTAATCCGATGATTTGGGGTTGAACAAAGAAAAAGTGACTGGAGTGGGATTTGAAACAATGACCTCCGGATTAACATGCCAGTGCTTTACCAACTGACCTATCTTCATGTAGCCCTACATGTATATGCTGGCGGATTTATTTTAATCCGGCGAGTGAAAAGGGTGGGGGAAGTAGTCGCCCATTTTCAACAAAATACTACGGGTCAGGTTGCGTACTGGACAGGCCACTTCCCACCACAAACTCACCAAATTTCACCTACACAGAAATCCTTCCCCCCAAAAAACGTTTACATTTGTTTTCAATAATAATAATAATTTGGTTTAGATTAATAATAATAATAATTTTAAAAAGATAACCACCCAAAATGGGGCCAGCCCCCACCCCCAAGTAAGTTCAAGTTTTAAAACATTATTTTTCAATTAGAGTTATTTAAACCTAGAATGAGATGAACTTCCAATGGAAATTTAGCTTCCTAATATGGGGTAATATACATTAAAGTATCAACAACTTTGGATTTGTAATTCATTTAAAATTAATATAATATTATAAATGTTTTAAATTGATGCTCCTGCTCTTTTCAGCAATTTTTTTAAAGCAAGGTCATGGTGGTGGCCATTTAATTTATTAAACAAAGCCAACATTTACCCCTGTCAAAGTTACCTTGCTCTATTCTACCTACACAACACCTACTAGCACTCCACTCACTAACTAGTATGACTTTATAGTGTCAGTGAGGTGTTTATTTTTAAAACGTTATACACATGATAGCCACAAGTTCACAAACAACCGGCCGAGTCCAACATTAATGTTTACTTATCGCACAACAATGCGCACGATAATCGAAAATAATTCTGATAGGCCTACAGTGTATTCCTAAAGTTCAGTATGTAGAGCCTCAATATTCAGTTATTTTGTACATCGAAAACGTACTTTAACTTACCTGAGTGAAAATGATCTGAGCAAACACTTGAACTGCGGGACGGAACTAGATCGCCTCTTCGGTGAATTCTGGTCAGCCAGAGCTCACGTCTTTTCCGTGAAAGTTCCCTCGTTCCATCCCCTTGATTCGTAATTATGGCCGGTATTGAATAAAATGATTTTTTTACACGATTCGATCGGTTCTGACAACCTTTAATGCAGCAAGTGTTTACCATGTTTACGTTTGTGAGGGTTGATGTGTCAGAGGTTAAACTTGTTGACGTTTGGGGTCAATCTTGATAATACAGCTGCATGCGACGGCCTCTCCTGTGTGTGTGTGTCCCACGCGTCGATCACACAATCACACGTGTACACGTACACACGGACGATTTGCCCGTAAAGATGGCGGCGGGCCGTTTCTGTGGTTGCTGTGACGTCATGTGGGAACTATGTATACGATCTTTGGTATTACTGTATAACAGTGTACAAACTGAATAGCGTGTCACGTGATGTGAAGAGAAAACAATTAGATGCATTGCGCAAAATGAAACAAAATTAACGGGGTAGGCCTTACATGGACAAGCCAAAAAAAACTACCAAGGACGGGTTGCTCCACCATTTCCAATATACCAAATTGTTCCTTAAGGAATCCTCTTTCTTACTAGCTATCCAAAATAGTGGAGCAACCCGTCAAAGGGTTCGAAAAAACCCGCGGAACGGTTGATGAGCGTCTTTATTCAACATTTAATAAACATAATGCATTGCGCGAAATAAGACAAAATAAAGGGGGTACACGGACAGGCCAAAAAAACTACAAAGGACGGGTTGCTCCACCATTTCCAATATACCAAATTGTTCCTTAAGGACTACTCTTTCCTACTAGCTATCCAGAATAGTGGAGCAACCCGTCAATGGGATCGAAAAAACCCGCGGAACGGTTGATGAGCGTCTTTATTCAACATTTAATAAACATAATGCATTGCGCGAAATAAGACAAAATAAAGGGGGTACACGGACAGGGCAAAAAAACTACCAAGGACGGGTTGCTCCAACATTTCCAATATACCAAATTGTTCCTTAAGGACTCCTCTTTCGTACTAGCTATCCAAAATAGTGGAGCAACCCGTCAATGGGATCGAAAAAACCCGCGGAACGGTTGATGAGCGTCTTTATTCAACATTTAATAAACATAATGCATTGCGCGAAATAAGACAAAATAAAGGGGGTACACGGACAGGCCAAAAAAACTACCAAGGACGGGTTGCTCCACCAATTCCAATATACCAAATTGTTCCTTAAGGACTACTCTTTCTTACTAGCTATCCAAAATAGTGGAGCAACCCGTCAAAGGGTTCGAAAAAATCCGCTGAACGGTTGATGAGCGTCTTTATTCAACATTTAATAAACATAATGCATTGCGCGAAATAAAACAAAATAAAGGGGGTACACGGACAGGCCAAAAAAACTACCAAGGACGAGTTGCTCCACCAATTCCAATATACCAAATCGTTCCTTAAGGACTACTCTTTCATACTAGCTATTCAAAATAGTGGAGCAACCCGTCAAAGGGTTCGAAAAAACCCGCTGAACGGTTGATGAGCGTCTTTATTCAACATTTAATAAACATAATGCATTGCGCGAAATAAAACAAAATAAAGGGGGTACACGGACAGGCCAAAAAAACTATCAAGTACGGGTTGCTCCACCATTTCCAATATACCAAATTGTTCCTTAAGGACTACTCTTTCATACTAGCTATCCAAAATAGTGGAGCAACCCGTCAATGGGATCGAAAAAAACCGCGGAACGGTTGATGAGCGTCTTTCTCCTACACTAAGCATTGCGCGAAATTAATCAAACTTAAGGGGGTACATGGACAAGCGAAAAAACTACCAAGGACGGGTTGCTCCACCATTTCCAATATACCAAATTGTTCCTTAAGGACGGTATCCTCTTTCTTACTGGCTTGTGAGAGACTGGGGGGGGGGGGGGGGGGGGGGTGGGTACAACAAGACAAGCTTACACTTATATCCCCGATGATTTTTATTTTTTTAATCCGACGAACTCAGGTTTTTGATCTCTTTTCTACGGAAGTTTATAATTGTAAAAAAACAAAAACTATTCCGCCCTGGGCGAATTTGCGGACTACCCGGTTTAGTTTTACCACGGAGGAAGAACTGTAAATACAGTTTCCTTCCTCCATGGTTTTACCATGTCCTTTATACACTTACGTACTTTTCTTTGCTTTCAAAAACATTATTATTTAATTTCACAAGGTAATAAAGAATACCTATAGAAAGGGAATGTTTTTTGTTTGTTTTTTGAAATAACGAGATGATATTATTTTATTATACAGGTTACCGAGTGAGCTGTGACAAATTGTCTGTTCAACAAGGCGATACGGTACGGAAGGAAAACGAACAAGGAAGTTATGCCAGAGTGTTCCAGTGAACTTAGGCCTATACCCGGCAGCAAGGGCGTCGATCGCTACTGAAAAGTAGGGGGGGACGGGCGAGCAAGTCTTGACAAAATACATATTACATTATTTGCACCCCTCATTACTTTTACATTTAATTCTGTGTTACACTTGTTCCCTATTTTTGTTTGACCTGGAGGCGAGTTACAGGGGGTGATATTTAACAATAACATCATCCGAAATGGTGTTTGGGCCTGGGTTTCCCTTATGTAAAACCGAGATTCTACCAAATACAAAAATGCTTCGGGAGTCCGGCGTTTATCGTGTGTCAGCTTGAAGTTCTTCGAAAAAACAAAATACTGCTTCTTCGACAAATCTTGTCATGACCCTATTTATTTTAATGGATTTTACTACATTTTTTGCGTTGTGCGATTGTAACAATTTGAAAATGTAACACATTTGCACGTGCGCGCACAAACACAGACTTCCTTTGTGGAGGGATCGTGTACCGTACATTATAGCATACACAAATGACGCATAACTTGAATGCTAACAAGGTATGTAAGCGGGATTTTGGGGTTCATGTCTTGGACGAAACTTGTCGTCTATTGTCTGTATTATAGAAACGGAAATAGGCCCAAAATACCATTCTGCGCGTGGTCCATCAGAACAAAAGATGAAAATGAAGAAAACATTTCACCGTTTGTTCGCTATTCTTTTATTTGAACAAAAATTGTAATGAAATATTAAATCTAGAAAATGGTGTATATTTTTTCATATTTTGTTGCATATTTCTAGTGAACAGTCAATCAAAAAGTGGGGGGACATCTGATATGCTGTCCCCCCCAGTCTAAAAAGTGGGGGGGACATGTCCCCCCCCCCCGTCCCCCACCCATCGACGCCCTTGCCCGGCAGGAGATTCGATATGTGTTCCCGGAGATTTTTCAACCCCCTCCTAATACCCCCCCCCCCCCCCCCCCCACCCTCACCCTGACCACAATTCGCATTATAGGTAATTGCGTATGTGGCTACAAATCCTAAATCAAATAACATACAATTTGTAATCAACTCCCAGCTTTAAATCTCCAAAACCTTCCTGCATATTTACCAGCTACCAAGGATCTATTATGGACAGATATTAAAAGCTCTGAAGAGTCTCCAATCATCTAAAGCTGGACATCCTTCGGACTTAATACCAGTTAGACCTATTAGAATAATTTGCAGTTGAATTAGCTACCCCATTGACACATGATCTTTAATACTTGTCTCAGTGAGGGCAACTTTCCTGATGTTTGGAAGTCTGCAACTAGTATTATACCAATTCCCAAAGACAAAAATGTGTCCTCATTTAACCAACTTAGACCTATTTCGTTGACTCCATTATATTTGCTCGTATTTTTGAAACGTTTATGGATAATTATAGCCAAATGGATTATTAATGACATTTCTGATAAACTAGATGGGAACACCAGGGGTAGCTCTACGGTTCATTACCTTGTTGATATGTATATCTCTTTTCATGAGGGACTTGGAGCCTACCAGTATGCATACCTTTCAACCATTGATTTTACCATGGCCTTTGACCGGGTTTATCAGAACGTGGTAAATATAGGTTTTCTCGGTCAAATTCAGCAAATGAGCAGCCGATTTCATTTTCGTGCGTTCGAATTAAAGCTATTTTGCCTCTGCAGGTGTTACTGCGTTTCAAATTCAGAATTCGGCCATTCAATTTAGTTTTGAGGCATTCAAATTCCTTTAGCACTGTGTTCAATTTAGCATATCGTCATTCTTTTTCGTGACACTAAATCATCATTCAATTTAGCAAAGCTGGTTCGACTGGAGTTTTTTACTGATTAATTTTTTTCAATTTCGTAAAGAGCCAATCAATTTCGCTAAATGAGAATTCAAATAAGTACGACTTAAGAAATACAAATAAACAGATAAACTTTAATTCACTTTAATTCAGGCAAACCTTATTTTCTTTAGTTAGGCCTATGTTTCCAGTACACTTTACATGGGGCCCTTGAGGTTTTTTTCTTCTTCTTTGTTTTCTTCTTTATTTTATTTTATATATATTTTTTTTTGGGGGGGGGGATCTTTGGTTAACTGACCGAGACCTAATTTGTTTTTGTGTCTGAATGGGTTGTTTCTTTATGTTTAAATTTTTTTATTTTTTGTTTCATTGTTGATGTTGTTTCTTCCTCAACCATCAATCTGTTGGCGTGCCAGACATCTTGGCATATACGTTTGGGTATGGTTGTACCACTGCATGCACTTCACTTGGGTGATGGCATCAACGCTCTGAATGGCTGCTTGTTGAAGGAGATTGCACCTCCACTGCTGCATGTTCATTCCTGCTTGTTGGGCAGCCTGTCTGTCTCCGACACGTTGTTGCCACTCAGGTAACCCAAGGATGCGTTTAACTGCGTTTAACTGCGTTTAACTGCAGCCATCTCCGTGCTGTTCAGGAATGGGGAGTAGGGACCACGAGCTGCCATTTCTAGAAATATGCGTGTTAAACTAGTGCCAATAAGTTAACCCTATTTATGCCCATAACATTCGAAAGGAAACAAAAGTTTAACAGAGCGTTTTTTAGATTGTACAAATTCCCGAAATGACTGCCCATAAATGAATTTGAATGACTAAACACACGCCTCAAAAAGTTCCTGCGAATTTGAATGCTGCTTTGTTGAATTGTTAAATTGAAAGATTATTTTGTTAAATCGAATGACACAACAGAACATTTGACTAGTCATAAAACGAAATCGAATGACCCTTTTCAGTAGCATTCGATTTCGCGCGAAATAGAATAGCGTCGTGGTTAAATTGGCTGCTCATTTGCCGAAATTGACCGAGAAAACCTATACTAAACTAAACTGAACTTTGAGTTAGACGTTTGATTGATTGTCTGTGACTTTCTATGTGAGTTTTGAGTTTGGTGTTTTGGGTAGACTGTGGGCGTACTCAAAACACCAAACTCAAAACTCACATTTCCAAAGCCACAACCAATTCTAGTGGCGTTCCTCAAGGAACCAAATTAGGGCCAATACTTTTTCTTATTGACTGTTTACAAAATGATGTGGCTAGGGAAAGTCGCAGACAATGGACGTACGTTGACGACCTGACTTTCGGTGATATAATTAAATATGACGAACAACCGTCTCAAGGGCATCACGTAGATTAACACTCTTTGTCTTTTGAAAACTTGTGCCCCCTTGTCTGACTTTATAGTTACCGTCTACACATCGAATATTGGACCTATTCTTGAAATTGAATATGCTTGTCAGGTTTGGCACCGCTCCTTAAGCAAGCAATAGTGCTATTATCACCCAACGAAAAGCATGCACTTAAAATACGAAATAATATCAATATCTGAGAGTGTCCTCTGAGATTGTAGCAGTGTCAATAGACCTCTATGCTTTATCTGAGAGTGTCCTCTGAGATTGTAGCAGTGTCAATAGACCTCTATGCTTTCAGTTATAGTAGTCTCATTGTTCTAAGTCAGGACAATAGTGCCAAGTGTGTATGGGTCTTCACATTCCACTGTGATGACAGATGTGGTGTTTAGGGCTAACCACGAAGGAACACATTGGAGAGATTTGTTAACTTTCGATTCTATGATTTATTCTTGATTAGCCATCTTGGATGAATAATGAACTGACAATAAATGATCAATAGAGGGCGCTATAACAACTCTACATTTACCCCCTTTTTTTTTGATAAAAAATTACACATAAACCTTTGAAATAAAATAATGAAAAAATCTCAAAAGTCTTTGGCTGGAAAAACAAAAATGAAAGTAATACATTTTTTTTAGACGCATCCTTTAAAATGTCTCTTGTTGAAAACACTGCAAATGTCTAATTGTTTTGATAATCCAACAGGTTTATGAATTTCACATTAATTCGAATTAAATCGATGAAAAAACAAAAGTGAGAAATGAGCCTTAAAAGTTTGCTTATTTCAAAATTCTTTAAGAGGTTGGTTTCTTCTTCTCCTCTTTTTTTTTTGTGTGTGTGTGTGTGAGTAACACAGTCCATATAGTTTTATCAGAAATGTTTTTGGTTTGTTTTGTTTTGTTTGTTTGTTTGGTTTTTGGGGGGTTTTTTTAGTGGAGTTTTTTTCTCCAGATTATTTGACATAGTCTTTGAATCTAACTGGAGTCTTATGGACTCTGGTAGATCGACGGAGACAAGACTTCATGCTAGGACTCTGGGATGCAGTTGGCATAACATCAACATCAGGTGTAGACATGGTAACAGCCTTCTGTTCAGTTGGGGGTTCTGTGGTGGTTGGTAGATTATCCATCGGCTCTTCATAGTCTTCTGAAGAAATGTGGTGATCCGGAGGAGGGGTGTGAATCTTCTTGAAGTGAGAAACATTTCGCCTTGTAATCTTTTCACCTCGTCTGGCTACGATCATGTTTCCTCTTCTCGTCATGACTTCAAACGGATTGGGGTTGAATGGGGAAGTGTGTTTCGTTCTCTTTGGCTGACGCACAAGAACTGTATCTCCTTCCTTGAGGTTGCTCGGCTGAGCATGAAGAAGAGTGTCAGTGTATGCTTTCATCTTTGACTTTTGTTGTGCGTCTCTTTCTCTGAGATAGGTGTCATGTTTGCAATGATGCATTGGGGTGTTTAATTCAGGTAGCTCACATTTCAGCTTTCTGGAATTCAGTGCTTCACTTGGAGATACACTTGTTGTGGAGTGCGGAGTTGCTCTGTATTGACGAAGAAACTTGTGCAACTGTTGTTTCCAGCTGACTCCTTCTAATTCGGCAGTGCGTATGACTTTTCCAAGTGTTCGGTTCAGGCGTTCTACCTCGCCATTTGCTCTCGGCCATAGCGGTGTGACTCTGCGATGAGAGAATCCAAGGTATGTAGAAAATTTTTCGAATTCATGACCGTGGAAAGGCGGGCCATTGTCTGTCTTAACTACGTCAGGAATTCCTTGTCTAGAGAAGATTGCATCTAGCTTCGGGATAGTTGCTTTTGAAGAAGTAGAAGTAACAATTTCGACCTCTGGATAGCGACTGTATTCATCAACTACTACGAGAAGATATTCTCCTGATGCATATGGACCAGTAAAATCTACTGCGACTTCTTTCCATGGGGCAGAAGGTAGGGGTGTCATCTTTAATGGCTCTTGTCTTTCTGCATTACCAGGGGTTGCTGCTTGGCATGGAATGCATTGTTTTACTTTGTCTTCTACCATTCTATCAATTCCTGGAAACCAAACTTTCTCTCTGAGGAAACTTTTGGTTTTCACGATCCCTTGGTGGCTGGCATGAGCAAGGTTTACGGCTTTAGATCTCAGGGATGTAGGCATGACTAAGCGATTGGCTCTCAGGATCACTCCATTACAGATTGTTAGTTCAGAACGAACTGGTTTAAATGGACGCATGTCTATGTCCTCCCACTCATGTGACTTTCCGGACTGGATAGTTTTCATCAGCCTTTGCATGACATCGTCTTTTGCGGTTTCTTCTCGAACTTCATCGAGGGTCATGGCTTTGGGAACTGCATTGTTGCAAATGTAGTGCACATACTCTTCTGCAACAGATTTACTTTGGCACTTGTGTACTGGGTGTCGGCTTATGTAGTCTGCAGGATTTTCATCATCTTTTCCGGGTTTATACACAAGTTCATAGTTGTATGGCATGAGACGCAAACGCCATCGATCAATTCTTGGAGACGTCTGCCTGTAGCTCCTGAAGATACCTAGCAATGGCTTGTGGTCAGTTATAATACGGAACTTAGCACCATATACATAGAGATGAAAATGCTCGACTCCCCATACGACTGCAAGCATTTCACGTTCCGTCTGGGAGTATCTAGTTTCAACATCTGACAGTGTACGACTTCCATATGAGATTATTTTCCCATCTTGGCACAGCATTGCGCCTAGTCCCACTGGACTTGCATCTACAATGATGTCAGTTGGTTTACGTGGATTGAAGTAGACCATTACACTTGAATTTGTCAGGACAGTTTTTAGCTTGGTGAATGAATCAATTTCATCTGGTCCCTGGGGGATAATGGGTCAGCGTTCCCGCCGCACCCCCCGTGAGTACCCAGGTCCGCCTGGGGAAACTGATGATCCAACCCGCTCGCCAAATCCTGCACCGGATCCTGGCCCTGATCTCGAACACCAAGAAGCAGACAATGTCTTTCTAGATATTGGCCCTGCTGTCCGAATCCTCCAGCTCAACATTGAAGGCATCTCTGCTGCAAAGCGTGAAATCCTAGCAACCACCTGCTCCACAGAAAAAGTTGACGTTATCTGCCTCCAAGAAGTACACGTCGGTGCTAATGACCCCAGAAGCAGACTCAAGATCGCAAACTACGACCTTGTGGCCTTCGCAGGTCATAAACAGTACGGAAGAGCTACGTATGTCCGATCTGATATAGCCGACACTGAACTCCTTGAATCAGCAGAACTTTTTGATACTATCCGTGTGGGCAGCTACAAAATCATCAACGTCTACAAGCCACCTTCCATCGACTGGACCGACACTGCTCTGCCAGCTCATCAACACCCAGCTATCTATGTGGGAGACTTCAACAGCCACCACGCAGTCTGGGGTTATGAAAACGCGAATAGCAATGGAGACTGGTTGATGGAGTGGTCATCTCAACTGAACTTGAGCCTGGTCATTGACCTGAAACAAAAACGCTCCTTCCATTCTGCACGCTGGAATCGTGACTATTCACCTGACCTGTGCTGGGTCACCTCACACAATGACCAACCACTACAAACAACTGTACAGGTACTGGATGACTTTCCAAGGAGTCAACATAGGCCTATTGTGACCCACGTTGGGTTACGCATCCCAATAACCAGATCGCTACAAAAACCACGCTGGAACTTCCGTAAGGCAAACTGGACAAAATTCTCTGAACAGCTTGAAAAGAGTGTTGTTTGCATCCCCACCAAAGAGCCCTCAGTGACTGAAGCATACACTAGATTCACCAAAGCAATCTTCAAAGCAGCCAAGGCCAACATCCCGCGAGGCTTCCGGCCTACCTACATTCCGTGCCTAGACTCTGAATGCCAACAACTTCTTGAAGAGTTCACTAGCTCAGGCGATCCAGACATTGCCGACCACCTCATTGAGTGCCTTGATAATGCCCGCCAATTAAGATGGGAGGAAACCACTAGCAACTTGAACTTCACACACTCAAGTCGGAAAAGCTGGAACCTCATCCGCCACCTTGGCTCCAACCAACAACCGTCCAACTCGACCAGACCATCAGTCAAACCAAATGCAGTAGCTAGCCACCTCATCAAAGTGGGGAAAGCTCCGATTGACAAACAGATCAAACACGAGACCACACAAGAATGGCGATCCTTCAAGAAGTCAAGACCAGAAGCTGAAACTGCAACATCAACTCCAATCACCATCGAAGAAGTGAATACAGCCTTGAAAGACCTGAAGTGTGGTAAAGCCCCAGGATATGACAACATCCACCCCGAATTCCTGAAACATCTGGGACCTGCAGCAAGAAACTGGCTAGCAGCCTTCCTTTCACGAGTTATTTCGGTGAAAAGTCTTCCCAAAACCTGGAGAACCGCTAAAACCATCGCCATCCCAAAACCTGGGAAAGACCCAAAACTGGCTTCCAGCTATCGTCCGATCTCCCTCCTCTCAATGTGCTACAAACTGTTAGAGCGGATCATCCTTCATCGCATCAAGCCAATCATAGAGGAAGTACTTCAAATCGAGCAAGCAGGTTTCCGTTCTGGCAGAAGTACTCAAGATCAAGTTCTTGCACTCACCACCTACATTGAAAACGGATACCAGCAACGCTTAAAGACTGGCGCCGTTTTTCTCGATCTGACTGCTGCATACGACACTGTATGGCACAAAGGTCTGCTAGTCAAAATCTCTAAAGTCTTACCACGCTGGGCTGTTGACACAGTTGAACTGCTGTTGCAACAACGACGGTTTCGTGTCCATATGGGAGACACAAGCAGCTCCTGGAGAATGCAGAAGAACGGCTTGCCACAAGGATCAGTTCTGGCACCCATCCTGTTCAATCTGTACACAAATGACCTCCCAGCCACCATGTGCCGAAAGTTCATCTATGCTGACGACATCTGCCTTGCCCATCAAGCAGGAAAGTTTGAAGACCTCGGCTCCACTATCAACGATGACATAGCAAAGATCAGTGAATACTGTAAACGCTGGCGACTTCAGCCCAGTGTCGCCAAAACAGTATCCAGTGTTTTTCACCTGCACAATGCCAGAAGTGACCAAGAGCTAGACATCTTTCTCAACGGAAAACGTTTGAGCCACGCCCCCAGACCGACTTATCTTGGCGTCACCCTGGACCGTACACTCACCTTCAAACCTCACCTCCAGAAAGTGGCTGCCAAAATTCGGACCAGAAACAACTTGATCCACATGCTCGCCGGTACAACCTGGGGAGCAAAGGCAAAGACACTCCGTTCATCTGCTCTAGCCCTTTGCTACTCAGTGGCTGAGTACTGTGCTCCAGTTTGGAGGAACTCTGTCCACACCAGTCTCGTCGACGTCCAACTAAACGACACTATGAGAACCATCACTGGTGCCGTTCGCTGTACAAGGACAGATTGGCTTCCAGTCCTGAGCAACATTGCCCCTCCAGACATCCGAAGAGAGATTGCCACATCAAGGCTGGTCTGTAAGATCCAATCCAATCCTGACCTCCCTCTCCTCAGTGACCTTGACTTCCACCCTAGGCCTAGACTTAAGTCTAGAAACCCAATCTGGTCCAATGTACCGGACAGTGCAGTGACCGCTAAAGATCTATGGCGCACACGGTGGCGAGACCATACCGACGTCCCGCACAAGTTCCTGGTCGCCGACCCCACCATCCAGCTGCCGGGAATGGACCTCCCCCGCGGCCACTGGTGCCTCTTGAACCGGTTCCGTACCGACGCAGGGCCATGCCGCAGTAGCCTACACAAGTGGGGCTACCTTGCGTCTCCGCTTTGTGACTGTGGTGAACCCCAGACGATGCGCCATGTGATAGTCGACTGCCCACTCTCTCACCTTGATGGCGGCATCGAAGCCCTTCACCTGGCTGAGGACCCAGCTGTAAACTGGCTTACGGACTTTAGAACGAGATCAGTATAGCATACGACATCATCATCATCTGGTCCCCACTTCCATTCTGCATCTTGATGTGTGAGACTACGCAGGGGGGCAGTAATTGTGGCGTAGTTAGGGATGAATCTTGACACATATGAAGCGAGACCAAGTAAAGATTTGACTCCCTTCGAATTTGTAGGTGGTGGTGCATTGATAAGTGCATCAATCTTTCTCGGGTCAGGAGCGAGACCATCTTTGCTGAAGGTATGCCCATAGAAGCGGACTTGGGGCTGCGAGAATTTGCACTTGTCTTTGTTGAGTTTGGCATGATGACTCTGAAGTCTATCGAGTACAGCTTTTAGGTTTCTGTCATGCTCCTGCTTGCCTTTGCCGTAGACTATTATGTCATCAGACATGTTCTTACAACCTTCTAGACCTGTGAGAAGTTGTGCTACGGCTGTTTGGAATATTTCTGAAGCTGCATTTACACCAAACATCAAACGTTTGTATCGACGGAGACCAGCATGAGTACTAAAAGTAGTGATGTGTCGTACTTCTGGTGTAAGTTCAAACTGGTGATAGCCAGCAGTCATATCAAGTGTGCTGAAGATGGTAGCACCATTCAAATCTGCTATGATGTCATCTAGTGTTGGCATGGGATGTCGCTCTCTTTTGATTGCCATATTTGCCTGACGCATGTCAACACAAATTCTTACTGCTCCCGATGATTTTGGTACAACTACAATTGGGCTGACCCATGGGGTAGGACCATCAACTCTTTCTATGATGTCGGCATCTTCTAGTCTCTGGAGCTCTTTCTCCACGTCTTTTCGAGTGTGGAATGGTATGCGACGATGCTTCTGTTGTTTTGGGTGCACGTCTGGATCAATGTGGAGTTGAATTTGGACATCCTTGATTTTTCCAATGCCTTCGAATAAGGAACTGTACTGGTGATATATGTCATCACAGCTCATTTGCATGTTTTCTGTTGTCTGCTTAATCTGCTCTGGTACTGACTGTATGTTGCATGTAACATGATCGGTGTTGAGGGAGATTAACTTCAGTTCTCTAGCTGTTGTGTAGGACAGCAAGTTGCATGTGTCAGTATCAACTACATGAAAGTCTGCGGAACATGAAGTTGAACCAACAGTAACATCAGCGGAGAAAACACCGAGTAATGGCAGCGGTGTCTTTGTGCCATATGCGAATACTTTGGATTTCGGCTTGTGTATCTTGAATGACTGACGATTGCGTTGAAGGAGATCAAATGACTTTGAGTCTAGCACATTGACAGACGCACCAGAGTCTATCATGGCTGTCATGGTTGTGTTGCCAATGCTCATCTTACAGGTAGGCAAGTTAGCTGAGTGAATAACGTATGCACTGGCGTGGTTAGCGAAAACATAGTCTGCTTCGTCAGAACAATCATCTTCCTGGTCAACAGTGTGGACAGCATGTTTAGCTTTTGCTGAACGACAAACTGATGCAAAATGTCCCATTTTCCCACAATGACGACATGCTTTGCCCTTGGCCGGACAGGTAGCAGTGTGAGGATAAGATCCTCCACAAAAATAACAGGTGCGGGTGCCGTGTTGTGGTGCTTGTCGTCTTTGAGATTGTGACCGTTTTCGACTTTGGGATCCATATTGCCTCCTTGGTTGGCGGTGGTCATATTTTGACTGTTTATCCCGTCTACCTCTGTTAGTGTTAGTGTTACTGACTGCATTGGTAGCTTCCTGACGACCAGCTTCAACTAGATCTGCTTCACGTTCGCTTGTTTCAAAAGACCGGCCAATGGTAAGCAGCTGTTCAAGGGTCATAGTTTCCCTCAGGGCTCTCCTGCGAAGTCGTTGTGATTGACAGCTCAAGATTATCTGTGCAACAATTTCATTGTCGATGTTGTCGAATTCGCAGGTCTGAGATAGCTGTCTCAATCTGGTATGGAACGTATCTAGTGTCTCATTCTTTTCTTGTTTGGCCTGTCTGAATTTGTAGACCTCGTATGCTTTGTTTCTACGAGGATTGAAGTACTTGGTCAGGGCTTCCACTGCTGCTTTATAATCATTTTCTTCGCCTGTCTGATCAAGTGTCTCGAAAATCTCATCCACATCTGTGCCTCCATAGTGTAGAAGTAATGCTCTCTTACGTGCTTCATTACTAATATCCATAGCAACCATCAGTCTCTCAAACCTTTGCAGCCATTTCTTCCAACGAGGGCCTGCATTACTGTCTGCATGAACGTCAAATCTTTGGAACACGGGTAGGATTGACATGTTGATTGTTGTTGTGGGACTGTGAGCATGTGACAGAGACTGGATTTTAACGTTATGAATTCGGTGCTACTTTTTCTGAATTTTATCAAAGTAGAGAGTACCAACAACTTTGGAAACTCACCCGAGCATGCTCTGCTTGAATCCTCAAATCCTCGTCGCCAGAATGTGGTGTTTAGGGCTAACCACGAAGGAACACATTGGAGAGATTTGTTAACTTTCGATTCTATGATTTATTCTTGATTAGCCATCTTGGATGAATAATGAACTGACAATAAATGATCAATAGAGGGCGCTATAACAACTCTACAACAGAGAGTGCCAGGCACTGGTCAAACGTACCCAAATATGGGGCAACCTCTTCCAACTCATTTGTTTAGTACAACCCCTTTCTTTAAACCATCCAAACATATTCTTTTATTGTATAATTATTCAAATGTATTCTCAATGAGGTGTAAAACAAGTCCTAATACGGTTATACTTGCTGCAACAAGTAGTCTTGGGTTTTACAATAAATACCGGGTGAAAGTCAGAGAGTAGGCAGTGAGAGCCTCCACCAGCATCGAGTAAATAAACGTTTCAACTATCAACAACCGTGTGTTACTTTGTGTTCTTCTGTAGCGTATAATCAAGCTGGTTATATTTGGTGGAGAATCCGGGTACTCAAGTAGAGTACAGTAAATTAATTATCGTTCACCGACTTAGTTCCTGAATGATATAACGGTCCCCGGCGTAGTCTTGCTCAATCTCAAGTAACAATGTCAGCAACTAATCAATTCGAGTCAATCGTGCCGAAGTTTTCGGGATACGATTCCGGAGACCCAGAGTTGTGGCTGGACAGGTACGAGAGGTACTCCAAGCAGAAAAAATGGAACCAGGAGCAACAGGCCAGCAACCTACCCCTGTACCTTACCGAATCAGCCAGCTACTGGCACAGGGACCTGCCGGGCGAAAGCTCCGAAACATTCCCTAAATTGAAACAAGCGTTCTTGGCCAAGTATCAACCACATGAAGGAATGAAATGGGTACGATTAGCGGAACTCGCCGATCGTAAGCAGAAATCAGACGAGTCAGTCGAGGCATACATTGCTGACATCGAGAGGAGATGTTGCCAACTCGGCAAAACACCCGCAGAACGCATGGAAGCATTCATTAGAGGACTGCGGCCAGACATCAGGAGCCATGTCATTAAGGCTCACCCTGACACTGTCGACGATGCGGTGACCCAGGCACGCCTAGCCCAGTCAACGACAATACAGTCAAAGCCACACACAGCAGAGGTGAACTCTGCAATACAAGAACTATCCAGTCAAATTCAGGCACTGCAGGGACAACTGGCATCAATTGCCATGGCCCGACCGACTCCCCCGACCCCCAGTCCGACTCAGCGGTTCCACGACGAGCAAACACCCAGGAGACAGTTTGAAACACGGCAGCGAGCCCAGCAGCCCTTACCGAGCAGCAGCCCAGCAGCCCCACCAGCCAACCCAATATCACTACCAGCCAGCACAACTACCGTCAGCGCAACAGTATCCACGGTGCCACTGGTGTGGATGGGGTGAGTGTGTAGATAGGCGATCATGTCCGGCCAAAAATGTTGAATGTCGTAAATGTAATAAAATAGGTCATTTTGCTAGAGTATGTCTTGGTTCCAGTAGAGCAGGTAGTTATGATTACAACTCGCAATGACTAGGCCGCAACGATCAAATACCCCACATTGGGAATGTTTCAGGAATATCTGTTGCCAGCAATCTTGTCAATACTAAACTTTGTTCGAACTATCGTCAATCTCTGATCGATACCGGTGCACTTATTTCTTGCATGTCTAAACAAACATATGCAGAGTGTTTTTCCGAAAGGGATTTCCCCTTGGGACCCTCAGACGTGCCACTTATTTCTGGCGTTGCGGGACACATAACTAGGGTTATCGGTAAAGTTAGCCTACCCATCTCACTTGAGACACTTGATTTTCATCACCCCTTCTATATTTTAGAGAACATGAATCACAATGTTATTCTCGGTGTTGATTTCCTACAAGAACATAGGGCAACGGTATCGTTCGAAGCTAATTGCTTGGCATTCCAAGATGGTCGTTCTGTACCCTTACACAGTAAAGTAACTAAACCTATGTATGTACGATGTTGTGAGTTGGTTAAGTTTGCCAAAAGAGGGCGCTAGACTCAACCCGGAAGTCGGGATCACGGAAATTAAGAATCAGTTCCGTTCAGAATATAGTCGTCATTATTATTCAGATTTTGAGGACCCTGGATCCCAAACCAGCGGTAAGAGGACTTCTTACATTTTGCTAGTGTATCTGTATTGGATTTCTGATAATGTTGTTGCATTTTGAGGTTTATTTTCAAGGTTAAATGGGTTATGTTGATACGGGATTGGATCCTTTTTGGGGTTTTAAATCTAGTGTATGTTATCGTTGCAGCGTATTCACTTGCTTGGACGGTAGTTAGTTGGACTCGGGCATTAATTCTTTATCTACCCAGCTTTCTATATCCATTATGTTAATATATTGTAATGTGTTGTTACTTGGAACATATTTACTTGCCAGGTGTGCTTGTAAGATATAATTTAGGGTCAGTCTGTATTTGTATTTGAGTTTTAGGCAACAGCGCCCTCTCGGGGTTTGATTATGTTTTCCATAATTTCGGGATGTGCTATGTTAGAGTTTGTTTGGAAGGTTGTTTCACTAAATATTGTTGTTTGTTTTCTGTGTTTGATCATAGTTGACCTGGCATCAGGCAGCTGTAGTGGCAATAAAGGCAGTTGTATGTTGGTACGGAGAAAAAGAGAAATAAACGTTGTTTTATTTAAACCGACGTTACATACGAGCTTTGTTTCTTTAAACAGTCCTTGGTTTCGACTGTACCGGTTTTGTTTGTGCTAAGTCGGGAGACTTTACTTTTAAGGGGAGGGCACATATCACCCAACGAAAAGCATGCACTTAAAATACGAAATAATATCAATATCTGAGAGTGTCCTCTGAGATTGTAGCAGTGTCAATAGACCTCTATGCTTTATCTGAGAGTGTCCTCTGAGATTGTAGCAGTGTCAATAGACCTCTATGCTTTCAGTTATAGTAGTCTCATTGTTCTAAGTCAGGACAATAGTGCCAAGTGTGTATGGGTCTTCACATTCCACTGTGATGACAGAGAGTGCCAGGCACTGGTCAAACGTACCCAAATATGGGGCAACCTCTTCCAACTCATTTGTTTAGTACAACCCCTTTCTTTAAACCATCCAAACATATTCTTTTATTGTATAATTATTCAAATGTATTCTCAATGAGGTGTAAAACAAGTCCTAATACGGTTATACTTGCTGCAACAAGTAGTCTTGGGTTTTACAATAAATACCGGGTGAAAGTCAGAGAGTAGGCAGTGAGAGCCTCCACCAGCATCGAGTAAATAAACGTTTCAACTATCAACAACCGTGTGTTACTTTGTGTTCTTCTGTAGCGTATAATCAAGCTGGTTATACTATAATTGAATGTGTTCAAAAATTAGCCTGCAAAATTATTAATGGCGATCAGAACTATCACAGCTACTCTAAGACTCTTGAAGAAACCCAGGAGTAGGAGGTAACGTGCCCCAGGTTTCAATTGATTTGGGTCAATAGCCCAAATCAGTTATGTGTAGCCCTCACCTTGAAGTGGCCGTCGTGAGTTAGGCGATATCTCATTTAAAAAAACGTTACATCAATCAAAAAATCTCCAAACTACCCGTGAATATAAATCATTCAAAAGTTTTCTCAGACGTAACAATTAGAAACCAAACAAGGCAACAATGATTAAAAGAACACAGAATAAATGTGATTTACTGATAAAACTATTAAGCTAAATGTATGTATATAGAACAGATCTTATACAAAATAAGAAATTTTACGGGCAAATTCGTCAACAGGGAAAACGAGCAAAGACCAGCAACAGAAGATTTAGCGAGGATCAAATACAACCAACTCGAGGGCGAAAACAGTTGTCTGCCGATGTGATTATGAACTACCACGGGGTGAACCCAATGTTTAGAAAAAGACGAAACAACGGGTCTACACAATCTGACACCCGCCACAAAGTATGGTGAAGATAACCCCAAAATTACCGAAATATAAATTAAGTTCGAAAATGTCCAAGACCGGAATTAAATTCAGCTCTTCACGTCAAAACGAACTGTAAACTAACACGCTCCTCCAACGAGTTGAAAACAATGAAGTCGTAGCTTCCACCATTCTTGAGTATTTTATTTGTGTCCGAAAGTATTGTGTATTAATTTTGTGTCCTGCCGAAAATCTCTCCCAGCCCGTATATAAAGGATTTGTTGTATTTTCTTGAAATGGCATGCTCGTGGTCGCTACGCTAGAGTATCCAAGGTAGATCGAGAAGGGTTGATTGAGGCATTTGAGGGAAACGAGCAACACTACCTTGAGTTTGCCAACAGATTGATGGTTGAGGAAGAAACAACATAAACAATGAGAAAGCAGGAAAAACATAAAAAACACCCCATTCAAAACACAATACAAAATTAGGTCTTGGTCAGTTTACGAATAAAGATCCCCCCCCCCCCCCTAAAAAAATGTCAAGAAAAGAATAAAGAAGAAAACAAAAAAGAAGAAAAAACCTAACGGGCCCCATGTAAAATCTACTGGAAACATAAATAACGAAAATAATGTTTGCCTGAATTAAAATGAAGATATGAAACAGTTGCCTAATACAGTTTATCTGTTTATTCGTATTTCTTTTAATTTGAATTCTCATAAAGATCCCCCCAAAAAAAAAAAAAAATTATAAAAATAAAACAGAAATAAAGAAAAGAATAAAGAAGAAAAGAAAGAAGAAGAAAAAACCTAATGGACCCCATGTTAAATCTACTGGAAACATCAAATGAAAAATTAGGTTTGCCTGAACTAAAGTGAAGATACGAAACAGTTGCCTACTGTTTATCTGTTTATTCGCATTTCTTTATCGTACTTATTTGAATTCTCATTTAGCGAAATTGATTGCCTCTTTACGAAATTGAAAACAATTAAACCAGTAAAAATCTCCAGTCGAACAAGCTTTGCTAAATTGAATGATGATTTTGCATCACGAAATAGAATGACGATATGCTAAATTGAACACAGTGCTAAAGGAATTTGAATGCCTCAAAACGAAATTGAATGTCCAAATTCTGAATTTGAAACGCAGTAAAAACTGGAGAGGCAAAATAGCTTTAATTCGAACGCACGAAAATTAAATCGGCTGCTCATTTGCCGAATTTGACCGAGAAAACCTATAAAACTAACTTTGAATTTCCATAGCCTTCTCATACACAATTCTAGAACAATCAGTCACTCATAAGCGGATTAGCGCCTCCCACTAAGAACACTATATCAATCACACACAAAGTACATGTATAGTGTACACTTTTTTAGATAACACAAATTGAATTTTACCTTAAACTGTCACGTGGGCTTACTAATACTAAATGTTAAATACATTTTCACCTTTTAATGAAATTGAAAGGTTTTTTGGCATTGTTTATGTACCTAAACTTTTCTTTATAACTATTTAATTTAGTGTCCCGTTTCCCCCCATTATTTTGAGCATGACGGGACGCATGCACTGTATCAATTATGGATGAAAGAAAAATTAGAGATGAATATTGAATGTTAATTGTTGAAAAATGTGGTCAAATTGGGGCAAGATGGGGCAAAAGTTGCTTGACCTTTCCGAAAACTGTCAGTATTAAGTGTGATAAGGTTATTTGAAAAATTTGTTTTAAACAACATTATATTAATCAAATTGTTGACACCTTTTATTAGTATTTAAAATAAAATGTTTGTTTACGGTTATGTTGTAAACAATTAAAATGTCCACTTTTACCCCTAGCGCATTTAAAATCATGATAAGTTGTTGACAAACTGGCTCATTCTACCCCAATAAACTGCTGTGGTAATACGAGACAGGTCATAAAAAACACCTTGATATGAAATATTTGTGATTTCAGCCAACAAGAATATCATTTCTGGATAGTGCGCTCAAAAAATGGGCCAAGTGCTGATGTAAAAAAAATCTTAACTGTCTTTCAAAAATTCCCATGGACAATGATGACCTAAACGTATATTCTAACCTGATACATTTTGTCACGCTAATAGAAATTGAAAACGGTAAAAGGGTGACCCCCAGAGAAAGACTACAGAATATTAACGGAACAGTTTGTTTTGTTTCATAGCACATCGAAAGCATTCTCTCATTTTACCCCTCGCCCACCCTACATGAATTAGGTTCTCATTAACAGTGTTTACACAGTTTTTATATAAAAAAGTTTAAGTATAACTGAAATGACAGTTGCTTGTATTCGTTTCCAATTGTTTTGGCAGACAAAAGGATGGGAGTGATTCTGAAGACAAAGAAACCGATGAAAAAGATAAGGGAAAACATTTTGAGTCTTCAGAAATGAGTACGGAGGAAATGTCGAATCGGACCACTCCTCTACAGAACGTCAGCCGTCCACTGACTATAAGTCACGCTCTTCACTTGCTGAAATACAGCCAAGATAACAAGTTGTCTTCTGCTCCCCCATTCAACCCCAAACCGGGTGAGATGTATCTGTTTGAGGCCAATGAAAATCTGAAAAACAAAGACGACTGGAAATGCGACCAGATCAAATGGCTCTGCAGAGGAGTTCACTCACTACCAAGAAGCAGACCACGAGTGAGAAAAACCTACAATGTCACAACAAATGGAAAGTTCACAAAGTGTGTTTATCGCCTGGTAAAACAAACGCAGCCTCACCGCATACTCGTGCACTACCTAGGGGATAAAACTGGTTTGATAAATAGTCCGCGTGGTAATAGAACAAAAAAACGAAGTAGACCACATTTGAGAACATGTCCATCCACTCTTTGAACAATTGAAGAGCAATCGAAATGCAACAAGCCACATACAATCTACAGAAAGTTAATTGCAGAACCATGCCAGGATACACAAATTCCTGTCACTCACCCGAGGAACACAGAGCAATGCAGGAACACAATAAAGAACTTCAAGGCTAAAAATAAAGTTCATAATGATGAGTTGTACGCAGTTTATGAAATAACATCTGCCCTTGAGTCGTTTACTTGGGGTTTTTCGCTAGCCCCCAAGGTTCGTATCGTCTTCGGACTCAGGCAACTTGGGGATGAGTTGTGCGGTCTGATAGAAGAAGTGAAAGACGGTTCCTTGTATCTGAGTTATGATACAACTTTCAACATTGGTGACTTCTACGTGTCCGTACTGCTCTTCAATCACACAGCTTTTAAGGACCCTTGTCCAATTATACCACTCGGATTCCTAGTCCACCAATCAAAAGCTGAGTCAGAACATGAGGAATTCTTCCGTCTCTTTCGTCAACAATATCCATCTTTAGCGACAAAGTGTCTAGCCATTGTCACCGATAGGGAGAAGGCAATTGAGAAGGCAATTCACACCCAACTACCGAAGTGGACTCACCTCCATTGCTGGAACCACATTATGTCAGATGTGAAATTCTGGGTTGCAAAGCATAATGGAACACATGAAGACAGAAGAGTATACATCAACAACATTCTGCATATTCTCGATAGCACATCACGAAATGAAGCTCTGCGCAGGTTGCACACATTCAAACTCAAATGGAGCGAACCATTCCTGCACTACTTCCAGGACAGTTTGAATGACTCTGTCTTCTACAAAGCGGGTAGGTGGAATCTAGAGAGCCATGGTGTTTATTGTCCAACATCAGGAATCACCACGAACACATCCGAAAGTTTCAATGCTGTTCTGAAGAGGCTACTCTCGCATGGTGAGGTTCGTCTGGATGAACTAATACTAGCGTTGTACTTCCTACAAAACTTCTACTACCGAGAAGTACTTCGAGGGCGGTGCCTCCTGGGCAACTACCACTTAATTGAAGACATTGAACCCCTCGACATTGATGACGTTAACTTTCCTAGCGATGTGATTCAACCGGACCAGCTTGTAAAAGTAATCAAAGACGGAGTCTACCCTCAGGCAATCAAACAGAAACAAGATAATGATGACAGACAGTCCAGATCTCAGGAGGGCATTGCAAGATGGCTTATTGCGGAGGGTAGAGTTAGCCTAAATACCACAATGAAATGTTTCAATGTCAAGGGGTTGAACGGTCATCTGCAAGCTGTGCAGCTATTTCCACATGAAGAGTGTTCTTGCCCAGCACGGCGTACCTGCATTCACGTACGTGCTTGCAAACTCAAAATAATCCAATACAGCAACAAAGTTTGGCAAGCAGTTTCAATAATTACATATTGTTGTCATGCACATGTGGTGCTACAGGTCCAGACTGTAAGTCTTGCTATAGCCACGTTAGCATGAAAAACTTGATGATTTTTTGAAAATGACATCCTTATAATATTGCAGACTTGACAGGATACTTTAATCACACGTATTAGCGATATTTGTTGTCGAAAGTTCTGCACTTAAATCTCACTCAGTCGAAAATATTTAACCCTAGCTGTGTCCCGGAGTTGTACACCAATCCATTTTAATATTCGTACAGCTTGAGTTTGTTGGATTACACCTATAGGCCTTCCTGTACACAGTAAAAGGAACAATTTTGTCACAAAATAAAAAGGTTTAATAGCAAAGTTTTCTTTCATCTGTTTTAAAAATTAAATTCCAAAAAGGTATTTAGTATTCATTACGGATCGGTTTAGGCCTTATACCTGGAAAGAAGGAAACACAGGAGAGGCTGCGGAGGATATAGCCAATATTAACTGACAAAAGTCTGCAATTACATTTACAGTTGATGTTTCGTCCTACAGCAAAAGACGGTTTTCTTTATTAAAAGTTCAAACTGTTGTTATTTCTCCCGCAAGGTTTATTTATCGGTCGTTGTTGCCCAAGATCAAAACTATGGAAAGGATAAGAAGCTGCTTATGGTCTAAATGTAACATCAGAGTCATAAATACACAATGGGGCAATAATAGTGGTTAATCCGTGAAATTTCGACATCATTAAAGAATTCCTCATTTTTAAATGCTGGCGAGATAGAAATATCCTTGAGAAACCCACCCTATGTATTTGTTTTGTTTTGTTTTCGTGTACCCCCTTTATTTTGTTTTATTTCGCGCAATGCATTATGCTTAGTGTTGGATAAAGACGCTCATCAATCGTTCCGCGTTTTTTCGACCCCATTGACGGGTTGCTCCACTATTTTGAATAGCTAGTAGGAAAGAGTAGTCCTTAAGGAACAATTTGGTATATTGGAAATGTTGGAGCAACCCGTCCTTGGTAGTTTTTTTGGCCTGTCCGTGTACCCCCTTTATTTTGTTTTATTTCGCACAATGCATTGTTGAATAAATGCGCTCATCAACCGTTCCGCGGGTTTTTCGATCCCATTGACGGGTTGCTCCACTATTTTGGATAGCTACATGTAGTAGTAGTACGAAAGAGGAGTCCTTAAGGAACAATTTGGTATATTGGAAATGTTGGAGCAACCCGTCCTTGGTAGTTTTTTGGCCTGTCCGTGTACCCCCTTTATTTTGTCTTATTTCGCGCAATGCATTATGTTTATTAAATGTTGAATAAAGACGCTCATCAACCGTTCCGCGTTTTTTTTCGAACCCTTTGACGGGTTGCTCCACTATTTTGGATAGCTAGTAAGAAAGAGGATTCCTTAAGGAACAATTTGGTATATTGGAAATGGTGGAGCAACCCGTCCTTGGTAGTTTTTTTTGGCTTGTCCATGTAAGGTCTACCCCGTTAATTTTGTTTCATTTTGCGCAATGCATCTAATTGTTTTCTCTTCACATCACGTGACACGCTATTCAGTTTGTACACTGTTATACAGTAATACTAATACTACATAGTGGTTTACGTACACAGTCTACACCTAGCCTACACATACAGCACTCGTTCATCAGCAGAGAGAGGTCAGTAAGTCAAGTGTCATGCTGGAACCTTCCGTTCCACGGGAGCTATAAATGGACGTTGCCATTGTAAACAATTAATTAACCAAACACACAAATTGAAGGTTATTATGTTCTTCAAGCAATCAAACGCACTGGTGGTAAGTACAAAGGATCATTTTCAAATACTGTTATAATTATACTCTGGAATCGGTGGAGTCTGTGTGCAGCAAATTCGTCAGTCGTTTGTGTGGTATGCATGGTAATGAAAAACTACGTATGTGCAATATGATTTGTTACATCGTATATTTATTCGTTCCGTCGTTCCGTCGTTCCGCAATCGTTCCGCAATCGTTCCGCGTTTTACCAACGTCCCTCTGCTGCTCTGGACAACCGATTATCGTACACAACATTAACAATCCTCACCACTGATCCTTTTGAAGGTGGCATAATCTGATATGTTGACTTGCAGACTTGATGCTTTTAATGTTGTCGATATTATTAATCACAAAAAAGACCACGGATGTCAACAGTTTCTCTCTTCGTCTCATGTAACTAGTGCAAGTTGTAATGGCATCAAAAAAACACCACGCGCGCACAGCAATTGCTGCCCGATATGGGGCCAGAGTTTCAACCGCACGTATCGTGTAGGGTCTACACGGCCCTACTCGCACTACTCGTCGTATTAATACAGTTGCGAATAAAAGTCCAGCCGCAAATTCGTTTCTACGCCGCTGGTTCCCTTATTGGGGGCAACCGGAGAAGTAGGAGTCTGTGTAGGTTTTTCTTAACACTATGTCTTATGGAGTAGGGTTGTAGGGTCTACAAAATGAGAGGGGTAGGAAAATGCCTTTTTTTCATTCACGTACAAAAGACGCGTGTAGGGTTTTCTGTGCGTGTAGGAGTCTGTGTAGGTTTTTCTTAACACTATGTCTTATGGAGTAGGGTTGTAGGGTCTACAAAATGAGAGGGGTAGGAAAATGCCTTTTTTTCATTCACGTACAAAAGACGCGTGTAGGGTTTTCTGTGCGTGTAGGAGTCTGTGTAGGTTTTTCTTAACACTATGTCTTATGGAGTAGGGTTGTAGGGTCTACAAAATGAGAGGGGTAGGAAAATGCCTTTTTTTCATTCACGTACAAAAGACGCGTGTAGGGTTTTCTGTGCGTGTAGGAGTCTGTGTAGGTTTTTCTTAACACTATGTCTTATGGAGTAGGGTTGTAGGGTCTACAAAATGAGAGGGGTAGGAAAATGCCTTTTTTTCATTCACGTATAAGACGCGTGTAGGGTTTTCTGTGCGTGTAGGAGTCTGTGTAGGTTTTTCTTAACACTATGTCTTATGGAGTAGGGTTGTAGGGTCTACAAAATGAGAGGGGTAGGAAAATGCCCTTTTTTCATTCACGTACAAAAGACGCGTGTAGGGTTTTCTGTGCGTGTAGGAGTCTGTGTAGGTTTTTCTTAACACTATGTCTTATGGAGTAGGGTTGTAGGGTCTACAAAATGAGAGGGGTAGGAAAATGCCTTTTTTCATTCACGTATAAGACGCGTGTAGGGTTTTCTGTGCGTGTAGGAGTCTGTGTAGGTTAGGGTT
Source organism: Leptasterias polaris (assembly GCA_037783415.1). Taxonomy (NCBI): domain Eukaryota; kingdom Metazoa; phylum Echinodermata; class Asteroidea; order Forcipulatida; family Asteriidae; genus Leptasterias; species Leptasterias polaris. The sequence goes on along the minus strand of JAZGTN010000157.1, from coordinate 175,028 downwards.
AGGGTTAGGGTTAGGGTTAGGGTTAGGGTTAGGGTTAGGGTTAGGGTTAGGGTTAGGGTTAGGGTTAGGGTTAGGGTTAGGGTTAGGGGTTAGGAGTAGTATGGAGTAGTGAGTAGTGAGTAGGATTCCTACACAGACTGTGCCCCTGAGTTTGCTACCCCATATCGGGCATGGTATAGCGCACAGAGCCGACTGTATCCGACTATCCACCCGTGTGTACATGTTAATGGAATGAAGGCTGGAACCCAAACAACCTTTTAGGCTCTTGAAAAAATATCCGGCACAAATATGCAAACTATGCGACGAAGTATGTGATAAAGTATGCGATAATATTTGCGACATCGCAAATATTTGCAAAGATATTTGCAAAGATATTTGCGACATCGCAAATATTTGCAAAGATATTTGCAAAGATATTTGCGACATCGCAAATATCTGCAAAGATATTTGCAAAGATATTTGCGACATCGCAAATATTTGCAAAGATATTTGCAAAGATATTTGCGACATCGCAAATATCTGCAAAGATATTTGCAAAGATATTTGCGACATCGCAAATATTTGCAAAGATATTTGCAAAGATATTTGCGACATCACAAATATTTGCAAAGATATTTGCGATGTGCGATGTCCCTTCAGGGCCACCATACTTTTCTGCCACCTGAAAAGTAGTTTTTACTCTGTGCCCGGAAATTGGCCACTTGCTTTTCTCTTTTGAGAAAAGCAGAAAAAAGGATCGAATACGGAAGCCGGATAGTGCCAGGAAATAAGAAGTGGAATATTTTTTGTACCATTTATCTGGCGGCCGCCACTTAATTATCCGGCGGCCGCCACTTAATTATCCGGCGGCCGCCACTTATTAATCCGGCGGCCGCCACTTAATTAATAAAGTGGCAGCCGCCGGATATATAAGTGGCGGCCGCCAGATAAATGCGGGGAAGGTGTGGAATAGTTTTCCCTACCACATCAGGACTGCAAATACAACATCTTCTTTCAAAACTGTTCTCAAAACCCACCTCTTTGCAGTTAAAAAATGACCAGCGACTCTCTACAAACTTTTTCTGTTCCTTTCTTTTGAACTGTTTATTTTGTATCATGAGCGAGCGCCATGAGCGCCTTTTTTTGTGGCGGATACCGGCGCTATATAAGACTCCATTATTATTATTATTATTAAATGGTACAAAAAATATTCTCGCGCTCATGAAAAAAAATCTTCACTGCTCATTTCCTGGCACTATCCGGCTTCCGTTATCGAACGTTTTATACTCAGGCGGCCTAAAAGTGGCCAAAGATATACTATAGGTTTTCTCGGTCAATTTCGGCAAATGAGCAGCCAATTTAACCACCACGCTATTCTATTTCGCGCGAAATCGAATGCTACTAAAAAGGGTCATTCGATTTCGTTTTATGACTAGTCAAATGTACTGTTGCGTCATTCGATTTAACAAAATAATCATTCAATTTAACGATTCATCAAAGCAGCATTCAAATTCGCCGGAGCTTTTTGAGGCGTGTGTTTAGTCATTCAAATTCATTTTTGGGCAGTCATTTCTGTAATTTGTGCAATCTAAAAAACGCTTTGTTAATAAGGCATATATACGGTTCACTTATTTGCACTTGAGTCACTTTGTACTTCGAAGACGAGCTTTTTGCTACAGTTTTACACGCATATTTCAATAAGTTTGCAGCTTGTGGTACAACCATACCTAAACATATACGCCAAGATGTCTGGCACGCCAACAGATTGATGGTTGAGGAAGAAACAACATAAATAGCAAAAACCAGGAAAAACATAAAGAAACACCCCATTCAAACACAATAAAATATTAGGCCAGTTAACCAATAAAGATTCCCCCAAAAAAGAATATAGGAGAAAACAAAGAAGAAAAAACATCATGGGCCCCATGTAAAGTCTCCTGGAACCATAAATAAAGAAAATAAGGTTTGCCTGAATTAAAGTGAAGATACGAAACAGTTGCCTAATACAGATTATCTGTTTATTCGTATTTCTTTAGTCGTACTTATTTGAATTCTCATTTAGCGAAATTGATTGCCTCTTTACGAAATTGAAAAAAATTAAACCAGTAAAATCTCCAGTCGAACCAGCTTTGCTAAATTGAATGCTGATTGTGCGTCACGAAAAAGAATGACGATATGCTAAATTGAACACAGTGCAAAAGGAATTTGAATGCCTCAATACGAAATTGAATGCCCGAATTCTGAATTTGAAACGCAGTAACAAAACTGGAGAGGCAAAATAGCTTTAATTCGAACGCACGAAAATGAAATCGGCTGCTCATTTGCCGAAATTGACCGAGAAAACCTATAAACTCAATTTCATCCCTCAATTTCATCCCTCATAATGAGCTGGCACCATCAAAAAAGCCCAATACCAAAAGGTCAATTTCCATCACCGGCAATGTTAATAAAATGTGGATTTATTTATCTGTACAAGCTTGGAAACTTGCTATAAATAGAAATGCATTGTCTACCCAAAACCGCATGCAGCCATTGTACACGCAGTTCGTACAACACGTCAAATTCACACAGTGCAAAATCTTATTTCTGTAGTGGTTGTAGGCTTATAAATACAGTACACACGACATAAACTTGATGTTCACGTGGATTGAGGGGTGCTGTATTATGCTTACTGCTAGTTGTTGCGCTTAAACACGTTGGTAAAACAGTTAGTTAAAATGGATATTAGAAAGTTTTGCAAGAAATCCAAACAACCTCCATCCCATGATGATAGGCACAGATCTGATTCTGAATCTAGCGATGAGAATCCTGAACCCAAACACAAACACCCCAGGATTGAAGTTAATATTGACGTAAATGTCCCAGATACCCCCAGTCAAGAATAACGCTGGTGTAAGTCCGTCAATGCTTTTCTGCAGTACAAAATTTCATTATAGATTTTTGTTTGCCCCCCCCCCTAAATTTAAGTTTGCCCCCCCCCCCCTCTTGCCCCCCCCCCCCCACCCCCAGATTAACAGGTCTGGTAGAGATCAGTGGTCTGGTGCCGCCGCCGACAGTATCTCCTAGGATAAACTGTCTCTCCTCAGGTTGTTCTGTCCGTCGTGCTCAGCGGTGATTATGTCATCCATCGGAGAATATGTCCCCCAGGCATAATGAGCGTCCACCGACGGAACTTGCTTTATTACCCCGTGCGTTGCTGGTTTATAATAGAAGTATTATCTATCTGTTACTTATTTTAGTCAAATTGATTCACCAATGTAATAATTTTTCTTTTTTTTAATATATATATTTCTATATATATTTTTGTTGAGCCCTACACTCGATCCATTTTCCCGTATTTTGTATCTATAATTATGCCTCGTTCACTTTTTCTTATTTACTTGTTGAAATGATTCACGGGCCCATCAATATTCCTTTTTTTTAAAAGGTCATTGAACTACATTTGCAGTAAAAAAAATAATAAATAATATTCAAACACGTGACAAGTCAAATACAAACAATTGACAACAAAGCTTTTTAATATGTCCAACTGTTTTTATTTTCTAAATGGACAGTTACAAACTTCCTAATTCAAATTCAATTAAAAAGTCACATTTATTTTACATCTTCATATAACAAAACAAAACGATTGAAGAAGTATTCATGAATCCAGTTTTACAAGACAGAATATCTCAATATTCACACGTCCCTGTCTATTTATAGACATATCGTAGGACGCCCTGTATTCAGGGGGTCCCTGAAATCGAGGCAAACCTTTGACCACTCTGCGCGCGATGTAAACAGTCCCTAGATACAATTTTTGTGGTTTGACTTGCCAAGCAAAGAGTCTCCTCTCATTTGACCAAAACTTAGAAACATGTAAGGCTCCACTGGTGGTTAGTTGCACTTGTAAATGCAAAAAGTTGTGGTATTTTAGGCATTTCTGCAAGGTACAAAAATATGTCATACTGTCGGGGCCATAAAAAAAAAAATTCCCACCGAAAAAGTTTCATCAAACACTTTTTCAATTCACAATTCACGATGATCAAATCATGTGACTGAACATTCTGCTGAGCATTCTGGGGAAAAAAATACAGAGGCTTAAAGAAGCCACGTGCCTTATATCATTTTCTAATAGTCTGGATAATTTTTTGTTGTTAACACTCTATCATTTTTGTTATTAATATTAAAATTTAAACATCAGCTTTGTGATTCGATTATCACTGTTTATTTATATGCTTTATTATAAATGTTAAGAAACATAAAAAGACACAAAACTAAATAAAAATAAGATTTGAAAGCCAAGAATTATTTACATTTTTTTTATTTTTTTTTATTTTTTTAGTTTTTTAAAAATACCATGGTTATTTTTAAAACTAAATAAAAAATATGTTGAATAAAATGAAGAAAACTGCTGGCTATAGAGTCATACACTAAGTCTCACAGAACACTAATAGTCACTGCAGATGTTTCTTCCACGTATGGCTTCACCCGGACACCATACTTTCTTGTTTGCATCGAAAACAGGTCAAACTCAAAACAAATGAGACGCTATTGAAGTCATCGAAGATCGGTGCGTGGTGTGAAAGTTTCAATGTCCATCACGTTTTAATATATGTTTGCATATTTCTTATAAACAAAGGAAGGTAATTAGGGCATCAGTTGATTATGGAATATTTTTATTTTTTTTCAATTCAAAGAAAAAGGCATACTACATCGAAAACCGGACAGGGGAGGATACACCAAGATTCAACTCAATCAGAATTGTACTTCCAAGTTCCAGAGAGTAAAAGATTCTGAAAATGCACCTTTAATCTGACGTCACAGGACACGTAATAAGTAAATTTATATTCAGACTGAAATGAGAGGGGAACAAATTCCCCTGCGCGGACAGAAAACCCTAGCCGGGTGACATTTGCCCCTAGGGGATTCTGTCCCCACGGACCATTGTGCGGGGGTACAGAATTCCCTGTGATACCGGCAGGCGTGTTTTTGTTATATATTATTTACAGCGCAAACAACATTGTAACAAATTGGGTGCAATGGTTTGGATTAAACTCAATTTCCGCCATCGGGGAAAAAACTGGGGGGGGGGGGGCAAACTGAGGGGGCAAAAAAAATAACTGGGGGGGCATTTGCCCCCCCGTAGCGCCGCCACTGGGCTTTGCAGCTGAGCGGCATCTCAAAGGAAACCCTCCAACAAACCTTCAGGGAAATATCCGATCGGTATCTTAAATTACAATTGAAAGGTTAGAAATTATTGTGTTCGGTCTTATTTTACAATAATTATGGTCACTTAGGTTCACGGTCTGCTGAAAGCAGAAAAGCAAATGGCCACTTTTTGGCCGCCTGAGTACAATCTGCTTTTCCGGTATCAAAAAAGCAGAAAAGTAGAACGCACAGTTGTCAAAACGTTCGATCCATTTTTCTGCTTTTCTCAAAATGTATCTCAAAATGTATCTTTGTTATCCACGTCGATGAAACTACATCATGTACCACTGGTAGTACCAGTATCCGTTATGCAGAGATGGCGTCGTCCATCAACTGAATTGAAAATGTCGCATGCAGAGCGGCCTGCTAGTGCTAGACGTCGCACACGGACGTAGGCCTCATGCATTCGTCGTCGAGCGCAAGAACAAGAACAACCACAAGCAGCACCAAATTCATGCCTGAGACCAGCGTTATGGTCAATTCAATCCCAATGAAGTGAGTGTTTTGTTTATGTTAGAATCCAACAAACTTGTCATGTCATCATCCACATTCCACATATCACCATTTTTGTTTTGTTTGTTTTGTTTTGTTTGTTTTGTTTTTTCAAAAAAAAATAAAATAAGAAAATCTTCACTGTCAAAAGGGATGTCAGACACTTCGTAATCGTACCTTTACCTTTTCGTACCCCGGACACTTCGTACCTTCGAGACACAAAGCTGGTCACTTCGTACAGTCAGTCGAGTCACTTCACTTCGTAGCGTTTGCCCTTTACTGTTCTTGTTGGGGCCCTAGACCATTGGATGTCAGTAAAAATGTCATCTTTAAATTAAGTGTTCTTTCGACAAAACTAGTTACAACTTATTTATCAATATTTATTGAATACGTTATAAGAAAAACCTAAATATTTTCTTCTTATTCGTTTTAATATTTTATATATTTATATATATATCGTAGGACGCCCTGTATTCAGGGCGTCCCTGAAATCGAGGCAAATCTTTTACCTCTCTGTGCACGATGTAAACAGTCCCTAGATACAATTTTTGTGGTTTGACTTGCCAAGCAAAGAGTCTCCTCTCATTTGACCAAAACTTAGAAACATGTAAGGCTCCACTGGTTGATTGCACTTGTAAATGCAAAAAGTTGTGGTATTTAGGCATTTCTGCAAGGTACAAAAATATGTCATACTGTCGGGGCCATAAAAAAAAAATTCCCCACCGAAAAAGTTTCATCAAACACTTTTTCAATTCACAATTCACGATGATCAAATCATGTGACTGAACATTCTGCTGAGCATTCTGGGAAAAAAAATACAGAGGCTTAAAGAAGCCACGTGCCTTATATCATTTTCTAATAGTCTGGATAATTTTTTTTGTGTAACACTCTATCATTTTTGTTATTAATATTAAAATTTAAACATCAGCTTTGTGATTCGATTATCACTGTTTATTTATATGCTTTATTTTAAATGTTAAGAAACATAAAAAGACACAAAACTAAATAAAAATAAGATTTCAAAGCCAAAAATTATTTACATTTTTTTTTTTTTATTTTTTTTTTATAAAGTTTTTGAAAAATACCATGGTTATTTTTAGAACTAGATAAAAAATATGTTGAATAAAATGAAGAAAACTGCTGGCTATAGAGTCATACACTAAGTCTCACAGAACACTTGTAGTCACTGCAGATGTTTCTTCCACGTATGGCTTCACCCGGACACCATACTTTCTTGTTTGCATCGAAAACAGGTCAAACTCAAAACAAATGGGACGCTATTGAAGTCATCGAAGATCGGTGCGTGGTGTGAAAGTTTCAATGTCCATCACGTTTTAATATATGTTTGCATATTTCTTATAAACAAAGGAAGGTAATTAGGGCATCAGTTGATTATGGAATATTTTTATTTTTTTTCAATTCAAAGAAAAAGGCATACTACATCGAAAACCGGACAGGGGAGGATATATATATTTTTAACAATTGTTCATTTCGACAACAGTGATTTTGTAAAGACTAAAAGGTACGAAGTGTCTTGTATGAAGGTACGAAGTGACTCGGCTGACGGAACGAAGTGTCCAGGGTACGGAGTGTCCAAAGTCACTTCGTACCTTGTAAAAAGGTGCGAAGTGTCCCGGGTACGAAAAGGTAAAGGTACGGGAGTGTCCTGACACCGTCAAAAGCATTCTGTAATACTAGTCTGACATCTCTGTGAATTCAGGATTTTGACAATTTTAAGAAATTATTTCTCTCAAACCTTTTGAGAATTTAACTTAAAGGGAACCTTGAAAAAAAAATCCAGACAATAGACTGGCCTCTGTGAATTTGTTCAGTCAGTCACTGAAAATAAGCTATATCTTATTTATTTCCACATTTTTGTCCTAGTGGCAGTGCATCCAGTCCTGTATAGGCCCCGCCTACTACCATTTGCTGTTTCAACACCTGTGGATAAAGGAGTTCCATGAACAACAAATCCTTCTCTCTGTTAAAATGTAAGTTATCAAATTTGTGTTCGACTTTCTTATTGAGTAAGGTTTGTATAAAAAAATGATTGACAAAACTGACAAGTTGTGATAAACATTTTCTCTAATAAATGTGTCACAGGTCTTTCTAACTTTTGGCTAAGTAATTTTTGAAGGACCTGGTCGGTTCGTCTATTAGTAACAAATAAAGATCAAACAGAGATATGCATTGTTTCTTCTTATATTATTATTCAAATCAATCATTAATCAAAACATATACAATGATTTACAATAATGTTGGGATTTAAGTACAATCGGCTTGTGTAATTAATTATGAGAAATAGGCTTCGATGAGCAGAGCTTCAAGGATATTCTCAGAGGTTGGTGTATCATCAGCACAAAAGGATGGAAAGCGTCAGAGGTTGTTACCATGATCAATACAATGGGATAAGGTTTATCGCGATTCAGAATCGCAATGGATCATGGGAGGGCAGAGGGGGCAAATGCTACAGTTGGTCGTCGTGCGCGAGTTCCCGGGTTGCCCCCTTTCACTACACTATCATGGGCGCACCACACCAAATAAGCCAGAATTCATGCGCCAAGCTACTTATCATAATTTGTAAACCCACAACTTATTTTTAATTACAACGTTTTGGGGGTCATGCAATTAATAGATTGTGTAAATATAATAATCTATCACAACCTGGGGGTTCTGTGCTTCAACTTTTGAGGAGACTTGATAAATTTAGGCGTTAAAGTTGGCCCTATTTGACCGGGAAAGTGGAGAAGTGCTTCACGAAAACTGGCAGCAAGTCGGTTTTTGAAAGAAAAAGAAAAAAAATCGCGTTTTTTTCTTCTGGGGTAGTTAGCAAAAATTTCAAACGGCTGACCTGGCAAAAATTGAAAAGAATTCTGAAGTTCAGTCGTCCGAAAATATGTTTGATTGGTTTTCAAGAGGCTGAGAGACTTTCACGATTTTTAAAGTATTTTTGAATATTTATCATTTAGCATTGGTTCCTATGGGCGCACCACACTAAATAAACTCCCATAGGAACCAATGCTAAATGATAAATATTCAAAAATACTCAAAAAATCGTGAAAGTCTCTCAGCCTCTTGAAAACCAATCAAACATATTTTCGGACGACTGAACTTCAGAATTCTTTTCAATTTTTGCCAGGTCAGCCGTTTGGAATTTTTGCTAACTACCCCAGAAGAAAAAAACGCGAAAATTTGTATTTTTCCAAAACCGACTTGCTGCCAGTTTTCGTGAAGCACTTCTCTACTTACCCGGTCAAATAGGGCCAACTTTAACGCCTAAATTTATCAAGTCTCCTCAAAAGTTGAAGCACAGAACCCCCAGGTTGTGATAGATTATTATATTTACACAATCTATTAATTGCATGACCCCCAAAACGTTGTAATTAAAAATAAGTTGTGGGTTTACAAATTATGATAAGTAGCTTGGCGCATTAATTCTGGCTTATTTGGTGTGGTGCGCCCTATAAGGGCACTTAATTATTATTTATGGTTAAAAAATTATGCTTAAATTGTTGAAATAAAGTCACTGACTTGATATCTGAAAAAATGAATTGGAAATGTTATTGCGTTCGTCTACAACAAGGTCAAACATGTTTGAGCATTTACATGTACTCTAAGCAATGCGATAAGAAAAACCTGCATTACACGCTGTGTACACTCTAATGACAAGTCAGTTGTTATATCCAAATCCTGGTCACTCAACAAGTTATAAACTTATCTCTTTTTTTTAGTTATACGATTCTAAACGCCTTACAATTATTTTTAATAATTGACAAGAGGGGGTTAACTAATGTGGAAGCTGTAAAAGGGAAAGGGGATTGAAGAGGGAGGGCCTGAGAAGGGGGGGGGGGTAGATTTTGCTTACCCGCCAACATTTTTAACCATGTAATCATATTGAGTTTAAAATGGTGAACTTTATAACAAAAAAGAATATACATAGGTCATTTTACCACGTTTAATTGTCATTCCAAGTTTCATTTTACCTAGCTTTAAGGGATAAGGGGGTGAATGGGTGGGCGGGGCGTGGGCGGGGCTTGTTGCAAAATGCCCTTCCAGACACTTTACGGTTAATAAATTGTGGGTGAACGGGAACAATTGGACTATAGTTAAGAGTTAAGAGTTAAGACTGTAAGCTAATAAGGTGTTTGGGCTGGGGGATAGGGTCCGGGCTGACGGCTAGGGTTTTGGGCTTTGGGGGTAGGCTCGGCTGGGGGTTAGGGTTTGGGCTGGGGCTATGATTTCGGCTAGGGGCTAGGGTTAGGGCTGGGGGCTATGATTCGGCTTGGGTGTAGGGTTTGGGCTGGGGGCTGGGTTTTGGGCTGACGGCTACGGTTTTTGCCGAGGGTTGTACAGTATAGTGTAGGGTTTAGGCTGCTGGTTGGGGGATAGGCCTAGGGTTTCACACGCATCAGAGTGTATTCACCTTCCGGAAACTTGACATATATGATGACATATCCACCACCTCCCCTACTCCTCTTCAAATAGTCTGTTGGTGGTTTTTCTCTCCTTTTTCATATTCAACCAGCCACGTTGGCTCATGATTCTTTGAATGTGACTAAAACCGTCAGTCTCATACTTATTACTTTTCATAGTTTAACCATGCAGGTTTAGAAAGCAAACCCCTCTTTGAGTGTGAAACGTTGAATTATTCTCGGTTAATAAATGTATTGTAATTTGAGGAAATAGAAACATTATTGCTATACTAACAGTTTACAGTCAAAGAAATGATGTTTCCAATGTAAAAACAGCAACAAAGTGACAAACAATGCCCCCACACAACTCATTACTGTCGTTGTTTCAAGCCTACATAAATGTAAACAGAACACAAACATGGCTGCACGGGCGCCGCCATGTTGTATTATATAAGGGCACTTAATTATTCTTTATGGTTAAAAAATTATGCTTAAATTGTTGAAATAAAGTCACTGACTTGATATCTGAAAAAATGAATTGGAAATGTTATTGCGTTCGTCTACAACAAGGTCAAACATGTTTGAGCATTTACATGTACTCTAAGCAATGCGATAAGAAAAACCTGCATTACACGCTGTGTACACTCTAATGACAAGTCAGTTGTTATATCCAAATCCTAGTCACTCAACAAGTTATAAACTTATCTCTTTTTTTTAGTTATACGATTCTAAACGCCTTACAATTATTTTTAATAATTGACAAGAGGGGGTTAACTAATGTGGAAGCTGTAAAAGGGAAAGGGGATTGAAGAGGGAGGGCCTGAGAAGGGGGGGGGTAGATTTTGCTTACCCGCCAACATTTTTAACCATGTAATCATATTGAGTTTAAAATGGTGAACTTTATAACAAAAAAGAATATACATAGGTCATTTTACCACGTTTAATTGTCATTCCAAGTTTCATTTTACCTAGCTTTAAGGGATAAGGGGGTGAATGGGTGGGCGGGGCGTGGGCGGGGCTTGTTGCAAAATGCCCTTCCAGACACTTTACGGTTAATTGTGGGTGAACGGGAACAATTGGACTATAGTTAAGAGTTAAGAGTTAAGACTGTAAGCTAATAAGGTGTTTGGGCTGGGGGATAGGGTCCGGGCTGACGGCTAGGGTTTTGGGCTTTGGGGGTAGGCTCGGCTGGGGGTTAGGGTTTGGGCTGGGGCTATGATTTCGGCTAGGGGCTAGGGTTAGGGCTGGGGGCTATGATTCGGCTTGGGTGTAGGGTTTGGGCTGGGGGCTGGGTTTTGGGCTGACGGCTACGGTTTTTGCCGAGGGTTGTACAGTATAGTGTAGGGTTTAGGCTGCTGGTTGGGGGATAGGCCTAGGGTTTCACACGCATCAGAGTGTATTCACCTTCCGGAAACTTGACATATATGATGACATATCCACCACCTCCCCTACTCCTCTTCAAATAGTCTGTTGGTGGTTTTTCTCTCCTTTTTCATATTCAACCAGCCACGTTGGCTCATGATTCTTTGAATGTGACTAAAACCGTCAGTCTCATACTTATTACTTTTCATAGTTTAACCATGCAGGTTTAGAAAGCAAACCCCTCTTTGAGTGTGAAACGTTGAATTATTCTCGGTTAATAAATGTATTGTAATTTGAGGAAATAGAAACATTATTGCTATACTAACAGTCAGGGTTGTAGCTAGAACTTTTTGAGTGCCGGCTAATTTACAATCAAAATAGAGCGAAGCTTTTAATTTTACTGCTTTAAAAATGGATTTGTATGGGTTTTCTGAGACATGATTTTTGTAATGCATTTTAAGGTATGTAAATCTGTTATTTAAAACTTCATTACAGTTTCAATAGGCTTCAACATTTTTAGGGCAAGGCCACTTTGGTCTTGGAGCAAACAAAATTTTGGAGGGCTCCAAAGCCAGTAGATAGAGCACAAAGGCCAAACATGTTATTTTAACAAAGGCCTGAAGGCTATAAATAAACTATTAGTTGTACTCTGAAAAAAGCAATTTACCAAAAAATACTATTTTGAAAATTGGCCAGGGGTTTCCCCATGGGTGGTAAACCCGATGGAACAATTTGCATGAATAAAATGTTAATAAATCATATCTTATTCAAAAAAAACCATTAAATCTAAAAGCCAGCAGATGTCAACACACTTTCCAGGTTTAAAAGAACACGAAACCCACTCCGAAGAGTCACAAAACCAGGTCACAACACCACACAGACACCATGCACACAGCTCGCTTTGGAGTAAAGCAAAAGTATTACAAAGTAAAACAATTGTATAACAACTGTAGAGGATTAGCTACAAAGACACCACACATGTGGCTTGTCTTTTGAGTGAAGCAAGAGTATTGCAAACTAAAACAATTGTGTAACAAACTGCAGAGGATTATAGATAAGAGTAATTGGGTCTCAATTGGAGGGTCAATCATTCTCCCTGACATGTCTGGATAGTGTCCAGCTGTCTGGGGCTAACATTAAAGAAAAGGACATCCAACTGTCGGCTTCCTTTGGGTTGAAAATGTGTTTTATTTAATCATTGACAACTGGGGAAAAACAAGTTTATTGTTCAAACTGAACAAGCGATCGACTGTGTGAAAGAGGTAGTTCATTTTATTGTAACTTTGTTGCATTTTGTGCCAGTCGGTAGGATGTTCATCTAGTCTGTGTGGCGGTCGGCAATAGCAAATGCCGGTTACACCCGACCGGCGCCGACCGGCGTGGCTACAACGCTGCTAACAGTTTACAGTCAAAGAAATGATGTTTCCAATGTAAAAACAGCAACAAAGTGACAAACAATGCCCCCACACAACTCATTACTGTCGTTGTTTCAAGCCTACATAAATGTAAACAGAACACAAACATGGCTGCACGGGCGCCGCCATGTTGTATATATAAGGGCACTTAATTATTCTTTATGGTTAAAAAATTATGCTTAAATTGTTGAAATAAAGTCACTGACTTGATATCTGAAAAAATGAATTGGAAATGTTATTGCGTTCGTCTACAACAAGGTCAAACATGTTTGAGCATTTACATGTACTCTAAGCAATGCGATAAGAAAAACCTGCATTACACGCTGTGTACACTCTAATGACAAGTCAGTTGTTATATCCAAATCCTAGTCACTCAACAAGTTATAAACTTATCTCTTTTTTTTAGTTATACGATTCTAAACGCCTTACAATTATTTTTAATAATTGACAAGAGGGGGTTAACTAATGTGGAAGCTGTAAAAGGGAAAGGGGATTGAAGAGGGAGGGCCTGAGAAGGGGGGGGGGGGTAGATTTTGCTTACCCGCCAACATTTTTAACCATGTAATCATATTGAGTTTAAAATGGTGAACTTTATAACAAAAAAGAATATACATAGGTCATTTTACCACGTTTAATTGTCATTCCAAGTTTCATTTTACCTAGCTTTAAGGGATAAGGGGGTGAATGGGTGGGCGGGGCGTGGGCGGGGCTTGTTGCAAAATGCCCTTCCAGACACTTTACGGTTAATTGTGGGTGAACGGGAACAATTGGACTATAGTTAAGAGTTAAGAGTTAAGACTGTAAGCTAATAAGGTGTTTGGGCTGGGGGATAGGGTCCGGGCTGACGGCTAGGGTTTTGGGCTTTGGGGGTAGGCTCGGCTGGGGGTTAGGGTTTGGGCTGGGGCTATGATTTCGGCTAGGGGCTAGGGTTAGGGCTGGGGGCTATGATTCGGCTTGGGTGTAGGGTTTGGGCTGGGGGCTGGGTTTTGGGCTGACGGCTACGGTTTTTGCCGAGGGTTGTACAGTATAGTGTAGGGTTTAGGCTGCTGGTTGGGGGATAGGCCTAGGGTTTCACACGCATCAGAGTGTATTCACCTTCCGGAAACTTGACATATATGATGACATATCCACCACCTCCCCTACTCCTCTTCAAATAGTCTGTTGGTGGTTTTTCTCTCCTTTTTCATATTCAACCAGCCACGTTGGCTCATGATTCTTTGAATGTGACTAAAACCGTCAGTCTCATACTTATTACTTTTCATAGTTTAACCATGCAGGTTTAGAAAGCAAACCCCTCTTTGAGTGTGAAACGTTGAATTATTCTCGGTTAATAAATGTATTGTAATTTGAGGAAATAGAAACATTATTGCTATACTAACAGTTTACAGTCAAAGAAATGATGTTTCCAATGTAAAAACAGCAACAAAGTGACAAACAATGCCCCCACACAACTCATTACTGTCGTTGTTTCAAGCCTACATAAATGTAAACAGAACACAAACATGGCTGCACGGGCGCCGCCATGTTGTATATATATAAGGGCACTTAATTATTCTTTATGGTTAAAAAATTATGCTTAAATTGTTGAAATAAAGTCACTGACTTGATATCTGAAAAAATGAATTGGAAATGTTATTGCGTTCGTCTACAACAAGGTCAAACATGTTTGAGCATTTACATGTACTCTAAGCAATGCGATAAGAAAAACCTGCATTACATGCTGTGTACACTCTAATGACAAGTCAGTTGTTATATCCAAATCCTAGTCACTCAACAAGTTATAAACTTATCTCTTTTTTTTAGTTATACGATTCTAAACGCCTTACAATTATTTTTAATAATTGACAAGAGGGGGTTAACTAATGTGGAAGCTGTAAAAGGGAAAGGGGATTGAAGAGGGAGGGCCTGAGAAGGGGGGGGGGGGGGTAGATTTTGCTTACCCGCCAACATTTTTAACCATGTAATCATATTGAGTTTAAAATGGTGAACTTTATAACAAAAAAGAATATACATAGGTCATTTTACCACGTTTAATTGTCATTCCAAGTTTCATTTTACCTAGCTTTAAGGGATAAGGGGGTGAATGGGTGGGCGGGGCGTGGGCGGGGCTTGTTGCAAAATGCCCTTCCAGACACTTTACGGTTAATTGTGGGTGAACGGGAACAATTGGACTATAGTTAAGAGTTAAGAGTTAAGACTGTAAGCTAATAAGGTGTTTGGGCTGGGGGATAGGGTCCGGGCTGACGGGATAGGGTCCGGGCTGACGGCTAGGGTTTTGGGCTTTGGGGGTAGGCTCGGCTGGGGGTTAGGGTTTGGGCTGGGGCTATGATTTCGGCTAGGGGCTAGGGTTAGGGCTGGGGGCTATGATTCGGCTTGGGTGTAGGGTTTGGGCTGGGGGCTGGGTTTTGGGCTGACGGCTACGGTTTTTGCCGAGGGTTGTACAGTATAGTGTAGGGTTTAGGCTGCTGGTTGGGGGTTAGGCCTGGGGTTTCACACGCATCAGAGTGTATTCACCTTCCGGAAACTTGACATATATGATGACATATCCACCACCTCCCCTACTCCTCTTCAAATAGTCTGTTGGTGGTTTTTCTCTCCTTTTTCATATTCAACCAGCCACGTTGGCTCATGATTCTTTGAATGTGACTAAAACCGTCAGTCTCATACTTATTACTTTTCATAGTTTAACCATGCAGGTTTAGAAAGCAAACCCCTCTTTGAGTGTGAAACGTTGAATTATTCTCGGTTAATAAATGTATTGTAATTTGAGGAAATAGAAACATTATTGCTATACTAACAGTTTACAGTCAAAGAAATGATGTTTCCAATGTAAAAACAGCAACAAAGTGACAAACAATGCCCCCACACAACTCATTACTGTCGTTGTTTCAAGCCTACATAAATGTAAACAGAACACAAACATGGCTGCACAGGCGCCGCCATGTTGTATATATAGGGCGCACCACACTAAATAAACTCCCATAGGAACCAATGCTAAATGATAAATATTCAAAAATACTCAAAAAATCGTGAAAGTCTCTCAGCCTCTTTTCAATTTTTGCCAGGTCAGCCGTTTGGAATTTTTGCTAACTACCCCAGAAGAAAAAAACGCGAAAATTTGTATTTTTCCAAAACCGACTTGCTGCCAGTTTTCGTGAAGCACTTCTCTACTTACCCGGTCAAATAGGGCCAACTTTAACGCCTAAATTTATCAAGTCTCCTCAAAAGTTGAAGCACAGAACCCCCAGGTTGTGATAGATTATTATATTTACACAATCTATTAATTGCATGACCCCCAAAACGTTGTAATTAAAAATAAGTTGTGGGTTTACAAATTATGATAAGTAGCTTGGCGCATTAATTCTGGCTTATTTGGTGTGGTGCGCCCTATAAGGGCACTTAATTATTCTTTATGGTTAAAAAATTATGCTTAAATTGTTGAAATAAAGTCACTGACTTGATATCTGAAAAAATGAATTGGAAATGTTATTGCGTTCGTCTACAACAAGGTCAAACATGTTTGAGCATTTACATGTACTCTAAGCAATGCGATAAGAAAAACCTGCATTACACGCTGTGTACACTCTAATGACAAGTCAGTTGTTATATCCAAATCCTAGTCACTCAATAAGTTATAAACTTATCTCTTTTTTTTAGTTATACGATTCTAAACGCCTTACAATTATTTTTAATAATTGACAAGAGGGGGTTAACTAATGTGGAAGCTGTAAAAGGGAAAGGGGTTGAAGAGGGAGGGCCTGAGAAGGGGGGGGGGTAGATTTTGCTTACCCGCCAACATTTTTAACCATGTAATCATATTGAGTTTAAAATGGTGAACTTTATAACAAAAAAGAATATACATAGGTCATTTTACCACGTTTAATTGTCATTCCAAGTTTCATTTTACCTAGCTTTAAGGGATAAGGGGGTGAATGGGTGGGCGGGGCGTGGGCGGGGCTTGTTGCAAAATGCCCTTCCAGACACTTTACGGTTAATTGTGGGTGAACGGGAACAATTGGACTATAGTTAAGAGTTAAGAGTTAAGACTGTAAGCTAATAAGGTGTTTGGGCTGGGGGATAGGGTCCGGGCTGACGGCTAGGGTTTTGGGCTTTGGGGGTAGGCTCGGCTGGGGGTTAGGGTTTGGGCTGGGGCTATGATTTCGGCTAGGGGCTAGGGTTAGGGCTGGGGGCTATGATTCGGCTTGGGTGTAGGGTTTGGGCTGGGGGCTGGGTTTTGGGCTGACGGCTACGGTTTTTGCCGAGGGTTGTACAGTATAGTGTAGGGTTTAGGCTGCTGGTTGGGGGATAGGCCTAGGGTTTCACACGCATCAGAGTGTATTCACCTTCCGGAAACTTGACATATATGATGACATATCCACCACCTCCCCTACTCCTCTTCAAATAGTCTGTTGGTGGTTTTTCTCTCCTTTTTCATATTCAACCAGCCACGTTGGCTCATGATTCTTTGAATGTGACTAAAACCGTCAGTCTCATACTTATTACTTTTCATAGTTTAACCATGCAGGTTTAGAAAGCAAACCCCTCTTTGAGTGTGAAACGTTGAATTATTCTCGGTTAATAAATGTATTGTAATTTGAGGAAATAGAAACATTATTGCTATACTAACAGTTTACAGTCAAAGAAATGATGTTTCCAATGTAAAAACAGCAACAAAGTGACAAACAATGCCCCCACACAACTCATTACTGTCGTTGTTTCAAGCCTACATAAATGTAAACAGAACACAAACATGGCTGCACGGGCGCCGCCATGTTGTATATATAGGGCGCACCACACTAAATAAACTCCCATAGGAACCAATGCTAAATGATAAATATTCAAAAATACTCAAAAAATCGTGAAAGTCTCTCAGCCTCTTGAAAACCAATCAAACATATTTTCGGACGACTGAACTTCAGAATTCTTTTCAATTTTTGCCAGGTCAGCCGTTTGGAATTTTTGCTAACTACCCCAGAAGAAAAAAACGCGAAAATTTGTATTTTTCCAAAACCGACTTGCTGCCAGTTTTCGTGAAGCACTTCTCTACTTACCCGGTCAAATAGGGCCAACTTTAACGCCTAAATTTATCAAGTCTCCTCAAAAGTTGAAGCACAGAACCCCCCCAGGTTGTGATAGATTATTATATTTACACAATCTATTAATTGCATGACCCCCAAAACGTTGTAATTAAAAATAAGTTGTGGGTTTACAAATTATGATAAGTAGCTTGGCGCATTAATTCTGGCTTATTTGGTGTGGTGCGCCCTATAAGGGCACTTAATTATTCTTTATGGTTAAAAAATTATGCTTAAATTGTTGAAATAAAGTCACTGACTTGATATCTGAAAAAATGAATTGGAAATGTTATTGCGTTCGTCTACAACAAGGTCAAACATGTTTGAGCATTTACATGTACTCTAAGCAATGCGATAAGAAAAACCTGCATTACACGCTGTGTACACTCTAATGACAAGTCAGTTGTTATATCCAAATCCTAGTCACTCAACAAGTTATAAACTTATCTCTTTTTTTTAGTTATACGATTCTAAACGCCTTACAATTATTTTTAATAATTGACAAGAGGGGGTTAACTAATGTGGAAGCTGTAAAAGGGAAAGGGGATTGAAGAGGGAGGGCCTGAGAAGGGGGGGGGGGGGTAGATTTTGCTTACCCGCCAAAATTTTTAACCATGTAATCATATTGAGTTTAAAATGGTGAACTTTATAACAAAAAAGAATATACATAGGTCATTTTACCACGTTTAATTGTCATTCCAAGTTTCATTTTACCTAGCTTTAAGGGATAAGGGGGTGAATGGGTGGGCGGGGCGTGGGCGGGGCTTGTTGCAAAATGCCCTTCCAGACACTTTACGGTTAATTGTGGGTGAACGGGAACAATTGGACTATAGTTAAGAGTTAAGAGTTAAGACTGTAAGCTAATAAGGTGTTTGGGCTGGGGGATAGGGTCCGGGCTGACGGCTAGGGTTTTGGGCTTTGGGGGTAGGCTCGGCTGGGGGTTAGGGTTTGGGCTGGGGCTATGATTTCGGCTAGGGGCTAGGGTTAGGGCTGGGGGCTATGATTCGGCTTGGGTGTAGGGTTTGGGCTGGGGGCTGGGTTTTGGGCTGACGGCTACGGTTTTTGCCGAGGGTTGTACAGTATAGTGTAGGGTTTAGGCTGCTGGTTGGGGGATAGGCCTAGGGTTTCACACGCATCAGAGTGTATTCACCTTCCGGAAACTTGACATATATGATGACATATCCACCACCTCCCCTACTCCTCTTCAAATAGTCTGTTGGTGGTTTTTCTCTCCTTTTTCATATTCAACCAGCCACGTTGGCTCATGATTCTTTGAATGTGACTAAAACCGTCAGTCTCATACTTATTACTTTTCATAGTTTAACCATGCAGGTTTAGAAAGCAAACCCCTCTTTGAGTGTGAAACGTTGAATTATTCTCGGTTAATAAATGTATTGTAATTTGAGGAAATAGAAACATTATTGCTATACTAACAGTTTACAGTCAAAGAAATGATGTTTCCAATGTAAAAACAGCAACAAAGTGACAAACAATGCCCCCACACAACTCATTACTGTCGTTGTTTCAAGCCTACATAAATGTAAACAGAACACAAACATGGCTGCACGGGCGCCGCCATGTTGTATATATAGGGCGCACCACACTAAATAAACTCCCATAGGAACCAATGCTAAATGATAAATATTCAAAAATACTCAAAAAATCGTGAAAGTCTCTCAGCCTCTTGAAAACCAATCAAACATATTTTCGGACGACTGAACTTCAGAATTCTTTTCAATTTTTGCCAGGTCAGCCGTTTGGAATTTTTGCTAACTACCCCAGAAGAAAAAAACGCGAAAATTTGTATTTTTCCAAAACCGACTTGCTGCCAGTTTTCGTGAAGCACTTCTCTACTTACCCGGTCAAATAGGGCCAACTTTAACGCCTAAATTTATCAAGTCTCCTCAAAAGTTGAAGCACAGAACCCCCAGGTTGTGATAGATTATTATATTTACACAATCTATTAATTGCATGACCCCCAAAACGTTGTAATTAAAAATAAGTTGTGGGTTTACAAATTATGATAAGTAGCTTGGCGCATTAATTCTGGCTTATTTGGTGTGGTGCGCCCTATAAGGGCACTTAATTATTCTTTATGGTTAAAAAATTATGCTTAAATTGTTGAAATAAAGTCACTGACTTGATATCTGAAAAAATGAATTGGAAATGTTATTGCGTTCGTCTACAACAAGGTCAAACATGTTTGAGCATTTACATGTACTCTAAGCAATGCGATAAGAAAAACCTGCATTACACGCTGTGTACACTCTAATGACAAGTCAGTTGTTATATCCAAATCCTAGTCACTCAACAAGTTATAAACTTATCTCTTTTTTTTAGTTATACGATTCTAAACGCCTTACAATTATTTTTAATAATTGACAAGAGGGGGTTAACTAATGTGGAAGCTGTAAAAGGGAAAGGGGATTGAAGAGGGAGGGCCTGAGAAGGGGGGGGGGGTAGATTTTGCTTACCCGCCAACATTTTTAACCATGTAATCATATTGAGTTTAAAATGGTGAACTTTATAACAAAAAAGAATATACATAGGTCATTTTACCACGTTTAATTGTCATTCCAAGTTTCATTTTACCTAGCTTTAAGGGATAAGGGGGTGAATGGGTGGGCGGGGCGTGGGCGGGGCTTGTTGCAAAATGCCCTTCCAGACACTTTACGGTTAATTGTGGGTGAACGGGAACAATTGGACTATAGTTAAGAGTTAAGAGTTAAGACTGTAAGCTAATAAGGTGTTTGGGCTGGGGGATAGGGTCCGGGCTGACGGCTAGGGTTTTGGGCTTTGGGGGTAGGCTCGGCTGGGGGTTAGGGTTTGGGCTGGGGCTATGATTTCGGCTAGGGGCTAGGGTTAGGGCTGGGGGCTATGATTCGGCTTGGGTGTAGGGTTTGGGCTGGGGGCTGGGTTTTGGGCTGACGGCTACGGTTTTTGCCGAGGGTTGTACAGTATAGTGTAGGGTTTAGGCTGCTGGTTGGGGGATAGGCCTAGGGTTTCACACGCATCAGAGTGTATTCACCTTCCGGAAACTTGACATATATGATGACATATCCACCACCTCCCCTACTCCTCTTCAAATAGTCTGTTGGTGGTTTTTCTCTCCTTTTTCATATTCAACCAGCCACGTTGGCTCATGATTCTTTGAATGTGACTAAAACCGTCAGTCTCATACTTATTACTTTTCATAGTTTAACCATGCAGGTTTAGAAAGCAAACCCCTCTTTGAGTGTGAAACGTTGAATTATTCTCGGTTAATAAATGTATTGTAATTTGAGGAAATAGAAACATTATTGCTATACTAACAGTTTACAGTCAAAGAAATGATGTTTCCAATGTAAAAACAGCAACAAAGTGACAAACAATGCCCCCACACAACTCATTACTGTTGTTGTTTCAAGCCTACATAAATGTAAACAGAACACAAACATGGCTGCACGGGCGCCGCCATGTTGTATATATAGGGCGCACCACACTAAATAAACTCCCATAGGAACCAATGCTAAATGATAAATATTCAAAAATACTCAAAAAATCGTGAAAGTCTCTCAGCCTCTTGAAAACCAATCAAACATATTTTCGGACGACTGAACTTCAGAATTCTTTTCAATTTTTGCCAGGTCAGCCGTTTGGAATTTTTGCTAACTACCCCAGAAGAAAAAAACGCGAAAATTTGTATTTTTCCAAAACCGACTTGCTGCCAGTTTTCGTGAAGCACTTCTCTACTTACCCGGTCAAATAGGGCCAACTTTAACGCCTAAATTTATCAAGTCTCCTCAAAAGTTGAAGCACAGAACCCCCAGGTTGTGATAGATTATTATATTTACACAATCTATTAATTGCATGACCCCCAAAACGTTGTAATTAAAAATAAGTTGTGGGTTTACAAATTATGATAAGTAGCTTGGCGCATTAATTCTGGCTTATTTGGTGTGGTGCGCCCTATAAGGGCACTTAATTATTCTTTATGGTTAAAAAATTATGCTTAAATTGTTGAAATAAAGTCACTGACTTGATATCTGAAAAAATGAATTGGAAATGTTATTGCGTTCGTCTACAACAAGGTCAAACATGTTTGAGCATTTACATGTACTCTAAGCAATGCGATAAGAAAAACCTGCATTACACGCTGTGTACACTCTAATGACAAGTCAGTTGTTATATCCAAATCCTAGTCACTCAACAAGTTATAAACTTATCTCTTTTTTTTAGTTATACGATTCTAAACGCCTTACAATTATTTTTAATAATTGACAAGAGGGGGTTAACTAATGTGGAAGCTGTAAAAGGGAAAGGGGATTGAAGAGGGAGGGCCTGAGAAGGGGGGGGGGGGGTAGATTTTGCTTACCCGCCAACATTTTTAACCATGTAATCATATTGAGTTTAAAATGGTGAACTTTATAACAAAAAAGAATATACATAGGTCATTTTACCACGTTTAATTGTCATTCCAAGTTTCATTTTACCTAGCTTTAAGGGATAAGGGGGTGAATGGGTGGGCGGGGCGTGGGCGGGGCTTGTTGCAAAATGCCCTTCCAGACACTTTACGGTTAATTGTGGGTGAACGGGAACAATTGGACTATAGTTAAGAGTTAAGAGTTAAGACTGTAAGCTAATAAGGTGTTTGGGCTGGGGGATAGGGTCCGGGCTGACGGCTAGGGTTTTGGGCTTTGGGGGTAGGCTCGGCTGGGGGTTAGGGTTTGGGCTGGGGCTATGATTTCGGCTAGGGGCTAGGGTTAGGGCTGGGGGCTATGATTCGGCTTGGGTGTAGGGTTTGGGCTGGGGGCTGGGTTTTGGGCTGACGGCTACGGTTTTTGCCGAGGGTTGTACAGTATAGTGTAGGGTTTAGGCTGCTGGTTGGGGGATAGGCCTAGGGTTTCACACGCATCAGAGTGTATTCACCTTCCGGAAACTTGACATATATGATGACATATCCACCACCTCCCCTACTCCTCTTCAAATAGTCTGTTGGTGGTTTTTCTCTCCTTTTTCATATTCAACCAGCCACGTTGGCTCATGATTCTTTGAATGTGACTAAAACCGTCAGTCTCATACTTATTACTTTTCATAGTTTAACCATGCAGGTTTAGAAAGCAAACCCCTCTTTGAGTGTGAAACGTTGAATTATTCTCGGTTAATAAATGTATTGTAATTTGAGGAAATAGAAACATTATTGCTATACTAACAGTTTACAGTCAAAGAAATGATGTTTCCAATGTAAAAACAGCAACAAAGTGACAAACAATGCCCCCACACAACTCATTACTGTCGTTGTTTCAAGCCTACATAAATGTAAACAGAACACAAACATGGCTGCACGGGCGCCGCCATGTTGTATATATAGGGCGCACCACACTAAATAAACTCCCATAGGAACCAATGCTAAATGATAAATATTCAAAAATACTCAAAAAATCGTGAAAGTCTCTCAGCCTCTTGAAAACCAATCAAACATATTTTCGGACGACTGAACTTCAGAATTCTTTTCAATTTTTGCCAGGTCAGCCGTTTGGAATTTTTGCTAACTACCCCAGAAGAAAAAAACGCGAAAATTTGTATTTTTCCAAAACCGACTTGCTGCCAGTTTTCGTGAAGCACTTCTCTACTTACCCGGTCAAATAGGGCCAACTTTAACGCCTAAATTTATCAAGTCTCCTCAAAAGTTGAAGCACAGAACCCCCAGGTTGTGATAGATTATTATATTTACACAATCTATTAATTGCATGACCCCCAAAACGTTGTAATTAAAAATAAGTTGTGGGTTTACAAATTATGATAAGTAGCTTGGCGCATTAATTCTGGCTTATTTGGTGTGGTGCGCCCCTATGGGAGTTTATTTAGTGTGGTGCGCCCTCATGCGCGGCAAAACAGCGCCCTCTCTTGGTATTTTGCTATTCGCGATAAACCTTATGGAAAATTGCGAAGAGGCGGACCGGGCCGGCTCCCCAAAGCGTGATCTGTAAGGGACAGGGTAGATCAACGAGAGGTGATATACAATTATAAGAAAGAACACCGGAGAGTAATTGTTTCGATGTGATCACCTCTAGATCAATAACGCTTCTAATTATATCATTGCAACAATAAAAATGATCGACGTTACTTAAGTAAACAGCAATGAAGTAATGTTTATATAAACAACAATTTACTTTACGAAAATGTATAATGGAAAGAATTGCAATCTCACACATTCTTCTAAAAGTCAACAAATCTTTCTAACGTCAAATAAACTTAGGATTTATTTAACATAAAACGGAGTGGGATATTTCCTCTAAAATTATCGTCAATATATTAAATAAACCAATCATCGTTTATACAATTCATTAAGATAACAAAGTAAGAAGCCTACCTGTAAGGGACAGGGTAGATCAACGAGAGGTGATATACAATTATAAGAAAGAACACCGGAGAGTAATTGTTTCGATGTGATCACCTCTAGATCATTAACGCTTCTAATTATATCATTGCAACAATAAAAATGATCGACGTTACTTAAGTAAACAGCAATGAAGTAATGTTTATATAAACAACAATTTACTTTACGAAAATGTATAATGGAAAGAATTGCAATCTCACACATTCTTCTAAAAGTCAACAAATCTTTCTAACGTCAAATAAACTTAGGATTTATTTAACATAAAACGGAGTGGGATATTTCCTCTAAAATTATCGTCAATATATTAAATAAACCAATCATCGTTTATACAATTCATTAAGATAACAAAGTAAGAAGCCTACCTGTAAGGGACAGGGTAGATCAACGAGAGGTGATATACAATTATAAGAAAGAACACCGGAGAGTAATTGTTTCGATGTGATCACCTCTAGATCATTAACGCTTCTTATTATAAAGAACAAGAAAGTAAAATAAAAACAACAATTTGCGCGCTGCGATAATCGCGTGCTGAAGAGCGCACGGACGGGCGCAACGCACACAGAGGACGACTGCAATGCGACAGGGTCCGACAAATGTATGAAACCAGGAATGTGTTTTTAATTGGTTATCGAGGGTGGTTCATCACTGACAAGTCAAAGGTGTTGATTTATTTTAAAAGGTTATTATGTGATGGCTGAGGTTAAAGCTCATACACAAAAGGAAAACAAAAGACAGTTTTGTGTATACGAGGTTGTGCAGTTTATTCGCAAGGCATCTAAACAAGACAAGGGGAGACTATAACAAGTTTTTTTTAAAGACATTTTTGGGTGTGGCTTCTCTTTTTCAGCAACCCTGTGTGAGCTACCACTAGTGCACCCTATAAGTTCACTAATCATTTGTCCTTGCTTTTGTACATGATGTAAATTTATTTAAAGGCACTGAATACGTTTGGTAATTACTCAAAATATATATTAGCATAAAAACTTACCGTAATTTTCGGATTATAAACCGCGGTTTATACGTTAATTTTGACTTTTTTTTGAACTCCTGCGGTTTATTCTCCGGGCGGCTTATACGCCGACGTATAAATATGGAAGAGAAAAAACAGCATTTTTATAAAGAAAGATCGTTTGTAAAATGTTCTAAATAAAAACAATGTTCTTAAACGATAAAAAATCCTGCAAAACATGCCTGTGTGGTGACAAAATCCTGTTGAAAATGCCTGTTGAAAATCCCGCCTCATTTGTATTCCGTGTTGCCTTTATAAAACGTTTATCAACCGCCCTATTGTTAGAGTTCAGTCACCCCTCAGAGATGAACAATCAGCGAAACTCGAGTTAGACTAGACTGGTCCCCTGTCTATTTATCCCAGCGATCTCCATATGCTGATATATCTCCGAACAGACGGTCTCATACGACCAACATCAAACAAACGAAAACTGTGCGGTATTGCTCACGCACGTACGTACATGTATAAAAACGTTCCTCCGACCACGAGGTGCATGATTTCTCACAAAGGGAATTTCCCTTGCCTTTTCGTTCCCACAGCTACACGCCGCCATTCCTTCACCCCCTAACTATAAAGTTTACCACGTTAGGAGCATGCAAGCACATCTGCAGGATCGAGGTGATGAATACTATGGCAGTGCTGCGAGAAGCACTACGTCATAATTATTCACGCGATCGGCCAATCGGAAAGCTGTGAGAAGCACTACGTCATAATTATTCACGCGATCGGCCAATCGGAAAGCTGTGAGAAGCAATACGTCATAATTATTCACGCGATCGGCCAATCGGAAAGTGGCCGGTCAGGAATCAGCCAATCAGCCTGTGCCAATTGCGCTCGTGGTGCTTCGGGTAACATGAAGAATAAAACCATGGCTAGAATGGAGAGCCTTACAGCCTTTATCAAATTTCCTTACATCAATAACCAATTCGCGGCACTTCAGTTTTAACACTATTTTTTAATCTGAAGTGGGTTCCCTCATCAACTCACGTCACAAATTAACCGCGATATCATCGAATATCGCGATATATTTTTGACGATGTATCGTGAATGAAAAAAAGCAATATCGCCAAAGCTTACCATACGCAGTTTTGCGAACTTCACTTCCGTGTTTTGAGGTTAGTTTTTTTAACATTTTGGCCGCGGTTTATACGCCCGCGCGGTTTATACGCTGACACCTAAATATTTTTTCCATATTTTGGAGCATTGCGGTTTATACGCCGGGCGGTTTATAATCCGAAAATTACGGTACTTGGTAACCAGCAATGGAGAGCTGTTGATAGTATAAAACATTGTGAGAAACCACTCCCTCTGAAGTAACGTAGTTTTTGAGAAAGAGGTAACTTCTCACTAAAATAATAAAAGACTTCAAGCATGAAGCCTTGAGTTGTCCCAACTGGGTTGACGTACTCTGTTTTAAAATATATATTTTGGTATCTGCGCAGATGTCAAAATTTAGTCTTTAGCTTGACCATTTACGTTCAGGTAATAAGACATTTCAATGTACAGTAAGCCTGGTTATTTTGATAAACTTATAATTTTGAGTCCCTTTTCAGTAACCGATGGGACCTGAAAAGAATTTGGTACAATTAAAATATTATGTTACCTGATACTTTTTTATTTTTCAAATTTCAGGTGTAGCACTCTCTGTGACCTACTGTTTCAAGTTAAAGTTTTGGAGGATTCCACCAGGCAGTACTTGACGGGAAACTCGAACAGTAACTAATATCTTCCTGATGTCCCAGGCCAGATTTATGTGTGTTGGTGTATGGTGTCCTGTCCAAGAATGCTGCAGGCAGAGTTGCAGTCTATCTGTCACTTCGCTAAACATGGATGAATTATGCGTTCTTGTGAAAATACCGTGACAGTTCTTTGCTGTTTTATCAGCATATGGACACCGTATTCAGCTGGAACTTTCACATGTGACTTTATCGTATATTTCTTTATAATTTTGCCTAGAAATAAGCCTTACATAGACAAAAACCAATCTATGAGCCTACCTTTTATTTAGGTCATTTAATATTATTTATGTTGTAAGCAAGTACTGTTGGGTACTGCCTAATTTTTTGTTTATAACAGGTATTATAGAGGATATGTACAGCCAACAAAAATAGTCACAGACATTAATTGATCTTTTGTGTGATCAACCTTATACTAGTGAAATAACAAGTCTGTGAAAATGTTTGTTCAACCCGTTGTGTGAGTCAGAAGAAAATAGTGAGAAACCATGCTCATTATTTTGGGTTCTAACAACCGAAGTCAGCTATAGTGCGTTTGTTTTAAGGTTTCCCGATACAGTTTTCTTGATTATGAATTCATATTTCACAGAAAAAAGGGTTCTAGTGTTAACTGCACAACATTTTTAATTCTGTATAATGACTTTAAGATAAAGAAAAGGCAACGTTCATTGTTGATTTAGGATGAAGAAAAAGCCATGTTCATTGCTTTACGGTGTTTACATAAATAGTATTAAAGTGAAATTAAAAGTATTTCAACTTTGATGGTTTTAAGGTCTCCTAATTGCCAGGGCGTCCTTGAAGTTGCTTTTAATTATACTTAGCATTAATATTTCAATGGTCAATTAAATCATTTTATACATGAACATGTGGGTATGTGTGTGAGCAATTCATGCAGCTGAAAGAAGAAACTTAAAATAAATAATGTTTCAATAAAACAAGAAAAAAATGTTAACGTGTTGTCATTATAATGGTGGTAAACAATTATCAAAATTAATTAACTGACCATAGGTTCCCTCGAAAGAAGGGTAAAACAAAACTATCTACTGATATCATTGGAGGAATGGAATAATGCTTTAAAAAGATGTTTATTATTTTTTGTAATTATTTTTTATAATGGGCTAGGGCGGTGGGTGGGCCACTTTAGACGAATGCACCAAACATTTTGTGAGCTACAATGAGAAAGCCAAAGTGAAAAGTTTGTAAGACCAAAAATGGTAACATTGATGGTTTTTCCTTCTCAGTAATCTAGATGACTGGTGTAAAAGTTTTTCAAACAAAACAAACGAAACCTTTTATTCTAAAACAACGACGAAATAATTTATTTTATTAGCAACGACTCGTGTGTTTCACAAGATAGTCGGGCACCTCAATGTTTACCCAACACCGCATTCAGTTCTATGTAGCAAGTAAGGAGCACGACCATTTTGCCTAGCGTTTTCTTACGCAGCAGCTGATTGGTTACATAGCAGTTTGGTTCACGATATGACCAATCAAGTTAGGGCTCACATTTTACAAACGAGATAAGACGGACATTTCGATTCTGAACGGTAAACCTGACGAAGACGGATTCTTTAAGTGTTCTTGACTGTTTCGAGAATCCTCAGAAATAAAGAATACAGCGAAAGACTAGATCAATAGTGTAGCTAGCATTCCATTAGTAAAATTCTTCTGCCCAAATCCGTTAACTATTAAGCAAATGAATTTTCCGGAAACCCTTATAATTTCATGCACACGGAGGCCTATGTTTTTGGTCTCATATTTCTTTATTTTGAACACAGAAAAATATGGCATAGTTTTTGTAGGTACAAT
The DNA here is from genome assembly GCA_037783415.1 of Leptasterias polaris. Lineage (NCBI taxonomy): Eukaryota > Metazoa > Echinodermata > Asteroidea > Forcipulatida > Asteriidae > Leptasterias > Leptasterias polaris. Next base: position 146,170 of record JAZGTN010000157.1, on the reverse strand, counting down.
GAAACATTTTTGCTTCGTTATATGATGCTTTTGTTTTGTTAAAGTTATTTATGTTCCCGAAATGAATTTTTGAAAATGTCTCCTCCAAGCTCAAAACCGTGGACACGCAGCAAATGACAATATTTTTCTAAAACCCTGCGCGCACTGACTGACTGTGTGGTAGAAAATAATACCTCCATGCTGCATGCATGCAACACACACATGCACACACGCATCCTTGTGGAGCACTCTTTTGTTCTTTCCTTTGTCCCTCACTTAACAGTTTCCCATAGACTTTGTACACAAATTTCCTTGTGGAGCACCCCGGTCTTTAGAAATTCCATGTGGAGTCCTTTTGTTTTCCCTTTTTTGTTTTGTCCTTGGTCTCCAGAAGGTACCGAAAGTGAGAGCATCCACACAGACGGAAAAATGCACACACGGTAGATGTTACATGCAACACACACATGCCCACACGGTAGATGCATGGAGGAAGCCACACAGTACACACACACATCGTATCAGAAATGAGCAACCGCAAACGGCCGGCCACACCCAGAGCCTGGTTAGGAACGTACTCGTTCAACGGCTGTCCGAGCTGAAACGCATGAGGGCGATATTTAGATCCCTTGCCGACATGGTTGATAAAAGAATGTGCTCATGATATCGTTCCATTCATAACAAGTATCATTAATAAGTCTCTTGTTTCAGGTATCTTTCCAAGTGATCTTAAGCTGGCGTACATTAGGCCCCTCTTAAAAAAGCCTAGTCTTGACAAAGAGGATCTTAAGAACTTTAGACCAGTCGCAAACTTGAAGTTTCTTGGGAAGATGATCGAGCGCATTGTTTCACCTCGGTTGTGGTCTGTCATCACCAAATATGATTTGCAAGATCATTTTCAATCAGCATACAGGGCTAATCATAGCTGTGAGACAGCCCTGTTGCGTGTTCACAATGACATATTACGTGCAATGGATAGTGGCAAAATAACTGCGCTAATTTTACTCGATCTCAGTGCTGCATTTGATACTGTGGACCATAACATCTTGTTACACAGGCTTGAGAATAACATCGGTATTACAGGTGCGGCCCTGAGATGGTGTAAATCCTACTTACAAAACCGACCACAATGTGTGCGTGTTGGTCAATCTTCTTCAGAGGCTGTTGCACTTGACTACTCTGTACCTCAAGGGTCAGTGCTAGGACCGCAATGGTTTGTCATTTACACATCACCAGTTCGTTTCATCATTCAGAAGCATAAACTTCAATACCACCTTTACGCAGATGACACACAGATCTATTTGTCATTTGATGCAACACAACAAGACGCCAATTATTGTATTAAACGTATTGAAGCATGTGTTGAAGAAATCCGTCAGTGGATGAAAAATAATTACCTCAAACTTAATGATAACAAGACTGAGTTCATCCTCATTGGCTCTAAGCAGAAACTCAATAAGATCACTACCTCACATATTACAATTGGGAACTCAACCATTGCTTCTGTTCAATCTGTGCGCAATCTTGGTGTCGTCATGGATAACACCATGACTCTGGACTCACATATCTCTTCAATTGTAAAAACATCTTCTTTCCAGATCAGAAACTTGGGTAGAATTCGTAAATATCTCACTCCACAATCTGCTGAACAATTAGTACACGCCTATGTCACTTCTCGTCTAGACATAGGAAATTCCCTTCTTTTCGGACTTTCAAAATCACAGGTTCATCGTCTTCAGTTGAGACAAAACATGGCTGCTCGTCTTGTCACGTGCACCAAGCTGTCCATGCACATAACTCCTGTCCTTTGTGAGTTACACTGGCTACCCGTTCATCTTAGGATCCAGTTTAAGCTGTTGCTTCTCACTTACCGTGCTGTCAATGATCAAGCACCACCATACATCTCTGATCTACTTGAATTATATAATCCACCCCGGTCTGGTTTGCGATCAGCTGCTAAATTACTCTTGGTTGTGCCTAAATCATCTAGGTCCTGGGGCGACAGAGCTTTCTCTGTCGCAGCTCCCCGGTTATGGAACGAAATTCCCTACAATATTCGTACTTCTCCATCACTTGAGACATTCAAAAACAGGTTAAAAACACATCTCATGCAAAGCACTTATGGTCGGGATCATGTGTAAATGCTTATTTCAGTTTTTCCATTTGTAAATCATGATTGCATCCTGTTTACTATTATGTACTTGTGTACGTTGCTTTTGTTTTTATGACCATGTTGCTCTGTTTGCGCCATGAGCGTTTTTTGCGGATTTGTGCGCGTTATAAATGTTCTATATTATTATTATTATTATTATTATATTCAAAAATCTATCCATGGAAATTTGCAAGCCTGAACCATGCCTGGATATTCAACTGATTTCATATGCAAATATGTAATCGGTTTTTCACTATTTTCTCGTGACCCAGAAGGCCGATCGATCTCAGAAACTTCTTCTGGTTTGTCAGTATGTATATGATGGATTACATAAAGATATTACACTGCCAGCGACTGTTTTGTTAGCAAAAACCAATTCTGTAATGTTCCTGTAAGGGTACAGTTCTTAAATTTCACATAAGAAAAAAAGAAATTTATAAAATAATTCCTTTTAGCCTGTACATGTGAAATTGTTTGTATGAATCGGGGCTTTGTAACTACTAATGAGAACAACATCTGTGCTTTTTATCATTGTACATGAGACGGTTCGTACGGTTTAGGGCTTTGTTATTATTAACAAAAGTGAACCGTCACTGTGCTTTTTATCATTGTACGTGAGAGACGGTTCATACGGATTTATAGGGCTTTGTCAATATTAATGACGTGACCGTCAGTGCCTGTTGATCAACTTCTTAAACTTGATATAAAAGCGATCGAGGGTTGGCTTTCGAAAACCCAGCACTAACACTGCTTGGTTATAACTGCCAATTTCGTGAAATAATAAAAATGGCACAAGAAAGAGCTGGAGTTGGAGTGAACGGAGACGAGAGACGACTGATACTTGCAGGCTACCGAGCCCACGGAAACTGGGGTGGTGGCCCACCTATTGCAACACGCGGAACCCGAAGGCCCTATCTATCAGCAGCAGTAGGCCTACATGCGACGGAACGCATGTCAGCCGGAATTTTTAAAACATGTTCCTAAACTTAAAAGGGGGTCATTTCTAACGATGTTTTATAACATCAACACTTCTCCAGTGCTCTTTACCAAGAAAGTGTTTATGTTAATTAATTTTTGGAGTAATTACCAAAGGTACACCCTCCCTTTAAGAACCATGCGCATAGGCCCTATGCCTAATTTACTGATGCACAACCCTCCCAGTTCTTCGCATATACAGACAATTTCTATCTTAGAAAATTTTAGTGACTGCTCCTGTGTCATTGATTATTTAAGTCCGACTGTACAAAGTCATGTACACACGGGGTCCAGCACCCACGCCCAACGAAGTTTGGATTGAATGCCTTATTTGAATTACCCGCGATTTAATACACCGGATACCTTTCATTGTCTTTGTTGGGGGGGGGGGGGGGGGGGGGGCGGGGGCGGGGGGTTACAGTTAAAGAAATCCAATGGCGGATCCGTACAAAGAGTGAATGCACACACACATGTACTTATCCAGAAAGCTGATATGTATTGGAATGAATAATGCATTCTTACTCACTCATAAGGAATAGTTGACGTAGGTGACGGTTCTGTACTCCTTCGTGATTGGATGACAGCGAGGTGGGCGGGCTGTATTGTACTTCATGGATTATGATTGGATAGGATGCTGTGTACTGATTATGGAACGCCAAAGACGCAAATAATCCGATCAACACATCGATCGGACTTTTCCATCGATCGATCGGACTTTTCCATCGATCGATCGGACTTTCCATCGATCGATCGGACTTTTGCATCGATCGGTCGGTCTTTTCCATCGATCGATCGATGCTGTCAACCGATCGATCGGTGCTTTCAACCGATCGATCGATGAAAAAAGAGCGGCCGAAAAAGAGCGATTTAAAAAGAGCGATCGGTTGAAAAAGAGCGATCGGTTGAAAGCACCGGTCGATCGGTTGAAAACACCGATCGGTTGAAAAGTGCGATCGGTCGGTTGAAAAGAGCGATTGAAAGACCGATGTGCCTACATCGATGCATATACGCCTCACACACAGCGGACCGCCGTGCACGTAGACCGCGTATACCGTGTATGTAGACCGACATTCCTTTTCTTCTCCGAAGGACACAGTTCAGCCAATCATTGGTAAGATGCATATTCATGAACAAGATATTTATTTGCCAACGTTGTACCATGGAGCAATAAAGCAGCACGGATGGAGTCCTGCCAAATTTTACAACCAAAGATTTTGAGAAGGTATAAGCATGTATTTTTTTCAGAGGGGAGTAGTAACTTGATATAGGTTACAGTTTTGCTACAATTATGATTTTTAAAATGCTCGCTGACATTTCCGCTGAGAGCCTGATTACCTTTTTTCTTCTTTCAGAAATGAGATTATTTGTCTACAAAAGGTTTGATAATTTGGGGGTACCTCATCAATACTGTTTCATCAAGTTGTCAATCATAACATGAACAACAATGGACTAATTAAATTTGGCAGTAAATACCATTGGTGGTCCTATCACTATCAGCTTTTAAGTATACGCTGCTGATGACAGTTCATATCAAGTACAACCATAATTATGACACAACTAAATGTGACTATTCACACAATTATCAAAAAGGGAATTAGGTTGAGAAAGTGTTTAGAGGGGGTGGGATGTCACTTTTGGTTGCTTATTAATTCGTCCATGCCCCGATTTAGTCTTCATTTATTTTCTGTCAATATTGCTGTCAATATTAGCAGTGTTGTTGACTCGAGTCGGTGACTTGGACTCGAGTCAGACTCGAGTCGCCAATTTCATTGACTTGCGACTTGACTTGACTTGAGCAAAAATGACTCGTGAGGACTTGACTTGACTTGAGCAAATATGACTTGCGACTTGACTTGACTTGAGAAAAAATGACTTGGTTACAACACAGGAATATTAAATGTGAAGTTATACGTTTACATTTTTAGGGTTCAGATAAATTAATGTCGAAACAATTCACTCGGAAGTTCCGCAAAACACGGACCACATTGCGATCACAGTTTACACAACGCACGCGGTCACGTCTTTTCCAATTTAGAGGCTGCTAGTCTTTGTTATGTCGTTCCTTTATGCGCAACAATAAAGATAGGAAACATTGAACGCTAGAGGGCGTTTCAAAACAATGCGATACCATTGGAGTAAAAGCCCTCTATTGGTGAAATATCCCACAACACCTGTTTGAAACGCCTTGACAAAAGACTTTACGTGTCTGCGCATGCTCGGGGAAAAGGGTTTTTCCCTCGAATTGCAATAATCACCATCGCTGGTGCGCGAAAAAAACGTGTACAGAGCAATGAGCCACTGGTATTCACGCAAAAGCCGTCGACAGTATGGTCTTCAAAGCACATTTCCTCGGAAATGTTAGCTTGTTTACGGAAAACTGCACAACTTATAGGCTTTATTTTACAAAAATGACACCATTTTGGACATTTTGGATCAATAGAAAGATTATTTAAATGTAAAACGTAAGATTTGTTTCTTTTTAAATATGTTTTGTTTTGTTGTTTTGGGGAATTTTTTGCGGGGTGTTTGTGCATAGGATAGTCAAAATGCTGTGGTGGTGAAGACGCATTGCTTTAGATCACATCCGTGGTTGTGTTCAACCTTAGTTTTTTCACCTGACACCTGTCGTGTTAAATTTTGTAAAATTAAGTTTTTGCCATGATACCCCCCACATTCGACAAAAATGCCGTGGTGCCCTTTTTACACTTACGAAATTGCTGCGATGCCCTTCAAATTCTAAAAAAACACGGCAATTATTGCCGTGCATGTGGTTCAATGCTTGTATTTTTTAGTCTGTCACAACATCATCATGGGAGTGGGCTTATCGGGACATTATGTGACTTGTGACTTGACTTGACTTGCGAAAATTTGACTTGTGACTTGACTTGACTTGTGAAAATTTGACTTGCGACTTGACTTGACTTGAACAAAAATGACTTGTGACTTGACTTGACTTGACCAAAGATGACTTGCGACTTGACATGACTTGACAACAAATGACTTGGTTACAACACTGAATATTAGTATCAACTTGTTGTGGCAAGGAGTGTCGTGATAAGTATCGGAAATATTGGCGTCATTATTCATGACTTGGTGCACTAGTGGTTAATTTTGTGAGCCACGAATATTTTACTCAATATTTCTGATCGGTGTCCCCTTTTGAATAAACAATGAACGATCCGAGTTATAATCAGATTAATTTCAATAGACACTAATACGTACGCGAAACGTTCATGCCTTTAAGTGCATGTGGATCGAGCAGTAGGTAAAAATATATAATTTATGAATTTGTGAAACTAAGTCCCACATGGTGGAAAAGACATAGTCGTTTCAAAAAATGAATGAACAGTTATGTGATTGAAACGGGTGTAGAAAGACCATTGCTCTATGGAAAGACCCAGTGTTGATTTGAGGGTTGATAAGGGGCCATTCATAATAGTCGATGTTAAAACATTTCGAAATTGTTTTTGAACCCACCCACCCACCCACCCCAAATTTCGATTTTTAAATATTGATTTACTTAACAATATAATCTATACACTGAAGAACAAAGTAATACCTCAAATGATGCAGATATTTGAGGTCAAAGGTCTCCAACATCTGGGCTGTTCCTGGCTTAAACAAACAACTTCAGAAATGAAATTGGCAAGCACATAAAACTTTGTACAACACCGCTTTTAGTTTGATATGACCCTATCATTTACAAAAGACAATAAAGCAAAGTAAAACAAAATCATGTTCCTTCTTATTATCATTTGTTAATTTTTTTCCAATTATTTATAAATACAAACTGAATTTCGATTTTCAGTTATTTCTTTTGACCCACCCACCCACAATTTAGTCTTGGCCCAAGACGTCAGTGATCGATAATGGATAGTGTACTGTGCTCCGTTACAACTCGTTACAGCGCGCCCTCTTGTGGCTTGAATTACCCAACTTGACAGTGCTAGTCAAGTTGGGTAATTTAAGCCACAAGAGGGCGCGCTGTAACGAGTTGTAACGGAGCACAGTACACTATCCATTATCGATCACTGACGTCTTGGGCCAAGACTACCCACAATTTCGAAAAAAATCGAAATATTTTAACATTGACTATTCTGAATGGCCCCTAAACTACTACACTGTTTATATTTTCACTGGTAAAGTTTACTACGCCCATTTATGTTAATTGCCCACGTTCGTCCTGGAAAAAAATACGCGACTGGGAATGGGTGGTCCCCCCCGGCCCCGGGCCGGGGATCCTCGCCCGCATTGCCCATTTCCAAGCTTTATTCCCTCGGTGGGACCCCCCTGTCCTTTCTCTATGGTGTGATCACTCAGTTTCGGTCGGTACTTTAGTAGCAGACCTACAAGGCCGTTGTGTTAGTTTTAGTCCACTGTTTTGTTTCGACCTTCATCTGTTTGTTTAAAAGTGTTTACTAATGAGCTCTTTGGGGAACCTTGAGAATAAATCCTCCTAATTCTGAAAAAGTTTTCCAGGCCTCAAATAAAGCACCGTAGCGTAGTTACACAAATTGTTGAACTGTATCCCGATCAGAGTATCACTTAAGAAAACTCAATTTATCGAATAGGGTAAAGGGGAAATGTAGGAAGTGGGACAGTGGCTCAAGTCTTTTCCTTCCTCCATGGTTGTAGGTATCTTGATTTTTTTTTAAATCTGTTAATTACTTTATTGATTATAAATCAATGACTAAAAGCAAAAGCAGTGATTGAATTACAGGTATAAACCGAACTAAAACCAACACCAATGTATTATGAGCCATAGAGAAAGGACCAGTTTCTCAAGGTTCCTCAAACTTAAGAACTCGTTAGGGTCGGCAGGGAGAAACATTTGAACGTTACGGTTTTAAATGCTGGCTCTTTCTTATCTAAACGTTTTTAATAACGTTTCTGATAACTGTAATCACCGTACAGAACCAATTCAGCCGGAAATGTTGGTCTTCCATTTCCCAGGACAGAGGCAGGCAGAAAAACGTTCACATTTAAGAGGATCAGAGCTTGGCATGGAATGCCCTTCCTTCCCAACTCTTAAAGATGTGTACAACGTCCCTTATTAAAATTGAAAATATAAATGTGTACAGATTTGCACATACCTTACATGGTATAAAGACGGTCGTGGTGGAAAACTTCCCTTGAAATAGTTTTGCTTGAAATGCCATTTTTAGTTTTTAGGAAATTAGTAAAACAATAGTCTCTACTAACCTAAAATCCGATGTTTGAAATAAAGTATAAACATTAATATGTTTTTCATTGTTTTCTCATAAAAAAAAATTATGCATAACTCTGAAGACCGATCGAGTTTAAACTTTCATAGGTTTGTTAAAGTTCATGTATATGTTTGGTCACATCAAGTGCCATGGGTCTAAGATATTCAATGTTGTATTCACCCTTTAAAAGTCTGCCTGTAAAGCATCAGTCGTTTAAACTTTTAAATAACCAGATTAGTATTTCCTAGGTTTGGTGTCTTTAAAAAAAATACCATGCATTTTTAAAACAACTTTGTAAAAAGTATATCTCTGTACAAGCTGGGCCCCATGGGAGACCAGTGATTACCACTGAATGGGCCACCCAGTTGAACTAATAAGTAAATAAATAAATAAATAAATAAATAAATCCAAAGAACCCCCCCCCCCCCCCCCCCCTAAAGCGGCGGGAGTCAAGTCGTGAAGAATAACCAATGGGCCACAGCTATTCCAGTCGAGTGCGGGGTAAATTATAGGTCTAGTGCCCAAAACTGATCATCTGTTAATCTATAAGCATTATACTCAGACAAAAGTTACTAACAGACACCATTTCTGAGATTCGGTCACAGCTTTAAGCTGGGTTTATTGCCTGTCGAAAAATTGTAACATAACAGAATTTGGCAAGGAGCCGGATGCCGAACACAGGGCAAACCGACTAAACAGACACACCACCACTTGCACGTGGACAAACAAAACTTCCATAAAACACAATTTTTTCACATTTAAAATGGACGCCTTCGCCCATCCAACCAACACAAATTGTGGCCACCCAAAGGACAAACCTTGTCCTTCCAATATGGATTTCATTTTCCATATCCACATAAAACATATACTTGTTTACATAACACGATAGGTCACCTGACCGTATTATACAGAACATTACATGACCTCCACAGAAAACCACACACATAACACACCTTGCCTAAAATTACCAATTAACAATTCTAATATAATACCCTAAATTCCCCAAAGTGGAACGCCTGAGGGGATAAACAAGCCCCAACGGAACCGAAGGGCGCTTGACTTATTAATCTACATGTAAGTTGGTACAGATTGCACCCCTATTATCCTATACAAAGTTAACAATTAAAAATTTCCCCAAGTTGGAACGCACGAGGGGATAAACTAGCCCCAACGAAACCGAAAGGCGCTATTTACTAATCAAATGACATTTGATGAATTACATACTGTATTGTACCCATGGCATAATTCTAATTCCCCAAGTTGGAACGCACGAGGGGACATGTAAAATAGCCCTTGCAAAATGAAAGGCACTATTAATAATGACTAGTATAATATTTGTTTATGATTATAATGACAAGTAAATTTCCTCGACAGCCTAGTTACCCCCTATCACTGATATTCCTGTCATTTTTTAGCCAAAAACTTTTATACCAAAAATTTGGCGGAGTAAAGGGGAGGTGGTGGGTCGAAATTTGCTGTTCTCCCAACAAAAACTGTGACAAAAGTGACGCTTAACCTTTTTCCCTCCAAAAAGACCCCCATAGTAAAAGGCAATTCCATTGGTTAGAAGTTGAAATCTAAGCCTTTGATTGGTCAATGCCTTTACCCAATCAAAAATCCAATTCTGACCTCAGCTGCTTGCTGATTGGTTATCAACCCTCACTGGTGGATCCCTTGGATTCATATACCTATAAATAGCTTCAAAGGCTTCCCAACCAATCACATGACCTGGTAATGCTCACACAGTAAGCATTTATATGCTATACTAACCAATGCATTGGCTTAACTCACATAGACTGGCCACCAGTCTCCCCATCATTTGTGCACGACAACATGCACCAAAGCCTTTAGCTGAGTATAAAGCATTTGATCATTTAGTTGATAAAATGAATTATACTCAGACAAAAGTTACTAACAGACACCATTTCTGAGATTCGGTCACAGCTTTAAGCTGGGTTTATTGCCTGTCGAAAAATTGTAACATAACAGAATTTGGCAAGGAGCCGGATGCCGAACACAGGGCAAACCGACTAAACAGACACACCACCACTTGCACGTGGACAAACAAAACTTCCATAAAACACAATTTTTTCACATTTAAAATGGACGCCTTCGCCCATCCAACCAACACAAATTGTGGCCACCCAAAGGACAAACCTTGTCCTTCCAATATGGATTTCATTTTCCATATCCACATAAAACATATACTTGTTTACATAACACGATAGGTCACCTGACCGTATTATACAGAACATTACATGACCTCCACAGAAAACCACACACATAACACACCTTGCCTAAAATTACCAATTAACAATTCTAATATAATACCCTAAATTCCCCAAAGTGGAACGCCTGAGGGGATAAACAAGCCCCAACGGAACCGAAGGGCGCTTGACTTATTAATCTACATGTAAGTTGGTACAGATTGCACCCCTATTATCCTATACAAAGTTAACAATTAAAAATTTCCCCAAGTTGGAACGCACGAGGGGATAAACTAGCCCCAACGAAACCGAAAGGCGCTATTTACTAATCAAATGACATTTGATGAATTACATACTGTATTGTACCCATGGCATAATTCTAATTCCCCAAGTTGGAACGCACGAGGGGACATGTAAAATAGCCCTTGCAAAATGAAAGGCACTATTAATAATGACTAGTATAATATTTGTTTATGATTATAATGACAAGTAAATTTCCTCGACAGCCTAGTTACCCCCTATCACTGATATTCCTGTCATTTTTTAGCCAAAAACTTCCAAACGCGCAAAGCGCGCCCCAATAAAAAAGACAGGTCAACAACAATGAAAAATCCTAAAATCCCTTAATGCACTCAGTCAAATTCTGACAGAATGCCCTATTGCCTGCCATAGACAAATGCACCCCATCAAACCTATAAAGAGACAAGTCAGTCCATGAAAACTGGGGATGATGGAGTACCTCACACCCTATCTTACTAGCATGTGCCCGAGCAGCCCTATTTATGGCCTTACGCTGCCGTTCCATACACTTCTGAGACCGGGCCCCAAAATAAAAAACCCGAGGAAGAATATCAGACCAAATCACCTTGGCATAAGGAAATTGTGTTTGCACTTCCTCCATAAAATAAAAAATGCTCTGCCGAATGGAAAAAACATCATGAGTAACCAAATCATTGGTCCCCAAGTGAATAATAATAACAGATGGTGAGGGGGAATTAGCCGGCACTGATGTCAAGAGCGACCAAATATCAGCCAATTGGGCCCCACTCCTACCTAACCAGATCACTGTTGCTGTAACAGGCAAATGCTGTTTTGCCCAACGAATAATGGAATCCCCCACTACCCAGACCGGACCTGCATGGGGAATACAAGGAAACACTAATCAGAATAATTAGTCATTTAAGCTTATACCCGGCAAAGCACACAATGCCTCTGGTCTAATGTAAGCCCGGGCCGCATCGGAACGCCAACGTCCCATCTGCTGTATTTCAGGAAAGGGGACCCCCAACCCAAAAGCCACTGTGGCTGCACCTATCCGAAAGGAGTGAGCCCGTATGCATTGTCCCCCGAGCCCGCAAAAGGCGAGCGCCCTCTTTAGAACGGCATTAAACTGATACCGAGTGAGGGGGGCACCACTGTAATGACAAAACAAAACCCCTGGTCCCTGTGGACGAACCTCTATATATTGTCGTAATGCTGTTACTGGACATATGCCCGCATCCCGTGCAGCCGCCAAGCGAATGGCTTGCGGACTGCCCGACTGATTATTTTTACTACTGCGGAATGAAATGAGCACCGTACCACAGCCTGCACCCAGTGAGCTAAATGCTATATCAGAAAATAGCAGTATCGATTCTTGCACCCTGTTAGCTGAATCCACCGCAAATTCCCCCACCCGCATAAAACCAAAAAATGCACACAACATCACAGCATGGAACAACAACCGTTCATACTGCGATGAACAGACATGTGGGAGTGCAAGCAAAATGCGCGTGAGTATTGGAATTGTAATGGGTAAACGACTATCTTGATGTCTTCGATCCCGCCTACAACCCTCCAAAAGCTTTGACACTACAAATTCCTGCGTAGGATCAGCGTGGCCGTTTAACTTATGATAAAACCCTATTCCTGCCACATATGTGGCTATTGTTGATGGGGCTAAACCTCTAAGGGAAAGCCAAGCAATGAAATCCCTAACACTGGACGGAGCAACTGGCATGGCAACCCCGCCTGACCTCTGACCCATAAACTGACAGAAAGCATTCCAACCAGTGGAATAAGTCCGGTGCGAATTCTGAGAAAATGCCACAGACAATAACCGTGAAACCTCACCTGCTACCAAATCGTGGGAAGCTCCGGAAGAGGGGTCATGTTCGAGGCCGCTTCGGGAGCCGCTGCTCGAAAACGCTCCATCTGGAAACGTGACAGAGAATCCGCCAAAACATTAGAGAAGCCCGAAATGTGCTTGGCCCTAAAGACAATGTTATAGCGAAGGCAATGTAACACAAACAGGCGCACTAAATGCATAATGCGGTTACACTGCGAAGTCTGCCCATTGATGATATGCACAACCGCCAAGTTATCTGTCCGAAAAAGCACCTGACAATTTGCCAACAGAGGCCCCCAGCACAACACTGCTACTACCACTGGAAAAAACTCAAGAAATGCAATTGATGGTGGGTCAGCAATAATACACTGTTGCCAGCGACCTTGAAACCACTTGCCCTGAAAAAACCCCCCATAACCCACAGATGCAGCTGCGTCCGTGAACAATTCAAGGGCATTGTCCCAATTACGATCTAGAAATGGTGAAATCCCATTGAAGTGGGCCAAGAACTCCAGCCACATAAGTAAATCGAGCCTTGCCCCATGAGAAAGTGTCACCCTGTGATGTGGTTTCATCAAACCTTGAGTTAAAGCAATGAGCCGCCTGCAAAATGCCCGACCTGGGGAAATTGCTTTACATACAAAATTCAAAGATCCTATCAAAGATTGCACTTCCACCAAAGTTAATTTCCGCTTACTCAAAGCCGCATGGATTTTATTACACAGTGCTAATACTTTAGGTGCTGGCACTCGAATCTGCCCAACTACTGTATCAATTTCCAAGCCCAAATAAGTAATCACCTGCACTGGCCCCAGAGTCTTTTCTTGCGCAATGGGTACACCTAGCTCATGACAGATGGCAGTAAATGCCGCCAATGAATGGGCACATGCCTCCACTGATGTGCCAACAAACAAAAAATCATCTAAATAATGAGTTACTAATGAGGAATGCGTAACTTGTTGAACACGAAAGTCCAAAAACGTGCTAAACATCTCAAACAGAGAACATGAAATTGAACAGCCCATGGGCAAACACTTATCATAATACTACAATCCATCAAACATGAAACCCAACAATTCATAGTCCATAGGGTGCACCGGAAGTAATCTAAAAGCGGACTTAATATCCGATTTCGCCAACCAAGCGCCATCGCCGGCCTGCAGAACCAAATTTACTGCTTGATCAAATGAGGCATAATGCACAACACACTTTTCCTGCTCAATGAAATCATTAATAGACTCGCCGGTAGGAAAGGATAAATGGTGAATAAGACGAAATGTATCTGGTTCACTCTTTGGTACAAGCCCAATCGGCGAACACTGCAGCCGCGGTAGCGGTCGGGACAAAAAAGGACCAGCAATGCGGCCTAAGCTAAGCTCTTTTGCCAATTTATCACGCACAACCTGTGGACGCTGATGAGCAGATGGCAGGCAATTAGAATCCCGTTGCACCCTAGGACCTGCATAATGCAAACTAAAGCCATATCTAAAACCATTAACCAAAGTCATGGCTGCATGCCTATTTGGATACTGTTCCAACCGCTCCCCCAAAACAAACAACTTAATTGGAGTAGGAGGCACGAAAATTATTATTAATCAGCAGCTCCCGTCCCCATGACAGCTGGTGAACGCACTGCTGGCAGCATTGACCCCCGACCCGCCTGTGCAACTGGTGCTCGCATGCTATCTATGCGTCTCCCGTTGCGCGACACATTACCAGCGCTGGCTGCTGGCTGGGAGCCAAATCGGGCTCTACAGCTGAGCGCATTGTGATTTGCGCGCGAACAGACACTACATTTGTGTACAAATTTGCACGGCGCAAACCGGCAACCCTGTGCCCTGTTGAAGGCGTAGCAAACACCACCAGAGCCAAGGGAGCGGGGCCCCGGCACATTGCCACGGCCGCCCGCTGCGGGACCAAAAGTGTAGTAGCGGTTATTGGGCCGAGGGGTTGCGCTAGCAATGGACGCAGCTGCTGCTACGGTTACCCACAACTCAATGTCCATGTCCCCCCAACTACTGGCCGGATCAACAGCGTGTCTCAGACGAAATTGTTCGTCATATGTCCTCCACCCAAAACCCGAGAACTGTACCGAGGCCAAACGTATGGTTTCGGCATATTTTAATAACTCTGCTGCACGAGCTGAATGCCGCTCAAGATAGATCGACATGAAGACATGAAATGCCGATAGCCATTTATCCAAACTATCTATTTTCTTTTTCAAGGAAGGTTGCTTGAAAACAATCCGTTCCCCTTCCACTGCTAGCGTCAACTCTGATTGTTGTTGCTGGGAATTTGCCAACAACTGGATTGAATTATCCGTGAGCAATTGGGAGAAGTCGACGAATTCTCCATCCCAAATTTTCTGCTTGACTGACATGGGTACCGATATCCCCAACCCATTTGAATTTCGTCTAAAGCTAGGAATCATAGCTGGGCTAGTAGACGGCTGCCCACAAAAATTGGCCACATTCATACCATTACTGACAAGATTACCCCCACTACCATGACTACTGGTACTTAGGCTACTGCCAACGTTAGCAGGCATAACACTAGGCCTATTTAGGCCTGTGGCAATAGTCGCAACGTGACCCATATTACTGGTACTACTACTAGGCCTATCACTACTGCCACTACTATTATTGCTAGGCAAACTCATGACATTACTATATGCACTATTATTACTAATAGCAGGCCCATCATTAGTGGGAAAATTGCTATCCGCCTGCCCCACCACATGCCCTTGTAACAGACCCTGTTGCCCGGACTCACCCGACTGAGCACCACCGTGCAGGCTGCCGCCGCCTGGTTGCTGGTGCCCCACTCTGGCTCTCTTAGCCGGTGGCCCTGCACTCCCGGCAGTGGCAGTAGGCCGAACAGTAGGCCGAGCACTAGTGTTGTTAAGAAGCGCAGCAGGCGGGCGAACGACTGCGTCGCCGACCTCAGCAAAACGAGCCGGTAAACGGCTGGCCCTTCTTGGCCGTGGCATATCTACGCTAACGTAGGACTATATGTACAATTAAAAGGATTCGTCTAGGCCCTACCGATCAAATTGCTAGTACAGTCCCGATCTAGGCTAAAGTTCACCGACACGAAAACAGCGAGAAAATATTGTCCGGTTGTTACAAAGTTAATGTTCACTTCCAGATGATCACGCCAGGTCCTAGTTGACTTCGTATTTCCCGCGGAGGCTGCTCCAGTAAGCGCGTTCCTTTGATGATATCGCCCGAAGTTGTGAAAATGCTGGCGCACACAGTGGTCGAAAAGTCGCAAAATGTTACAGCGTGGATGTCCGCTGAAGAAAGATACGGCAGTTGCAGGATCTCTATTGCTCCACACCTCTGTCAAACTCAATACAATTTGGTGAATCAGCCGAACAGCCCTAATTCCTCAGAGCCTGTAATCCTGCTAAAACTGCTAAAATGCAGAATCCCGCGGAGACAAACGGTAGAACAATTCCAGAAATAGACAAATTTTCAAAATTTGCTGTTCTCCCCAGATTCCCGCGGAGACAAAACGGTAGAACAATTTCAGAAATTCAGAAATTTTCGAAATTTGCTGTTCTCCCAACAAAAACTGTGACAAAAGTGACGCTTAACCTTTTTCCCTCCAAAAAGACCCCCATAGTAAAAGGCAATTCCATTGGTTAGAAGTTGAAATCTAAGCCTTTGATTGGTCAATGCCTTTACCCAATCAAAAATCCAATTCTGACCTCAGCTGCTTGCTGATTGGTTATCAACCCTCACTGGTGGATCCCTTGGATTCATATACCTATAAATAGCTTCAAAGGCTTCCCAACCAATCACATGACCTGGTAATGCTCACACAGTAAGCATTTATATGCTATACTAACCAATGCATTGGCTTAACTCACATAGACTGGCCACCAGTCTCCCCATCATTTGTGCACGACAACATGCACCAAAGCCTTTAGCTGAGTATAAAGCATTTGATCATTTAGTTGATAAAATGAATTATTTACATATAACACACTGTAATTTGTACCATAACCCACTGTAATTTGTACCATAACCAATATACATCTGGAGATAGTTGAACTGAAATGACAGATCATAGACACCGAAATATGTGTCTAATTTCTTTAATATTTATACGGTTATTAATAATGTGTTGAGACAGATTAGGTGCAATCGATAGAACTGTTCTCCCTGATACAAACAGCGTTCTTTTAATTAAAATTTACCAGTATAGGACTACCTTCAGTGTGCTGTTTACCCAAGTCCATTGTGGTTCCTATTAGCAGTTTGCTTTAAGGTTGACCATACAAATTTGACAGGACTCCATCTCGTGCTGCTTCGTGTACAACGTTGGCAAATAAAATATCTTGTTCATGAATATGCATCTTACCAATGATTGGCTGAACTGTGTCCTTCGGAGAGGAAAAGGAATGTCGGTCTACATACACATACGCGGTCTACGTGCACGGCGGTCCGCTGTGTGTGAGGCGTATACGCATCGATGTAGGCACATCGGTCTTTTAATCGCTCTTTTCAACCGACCGATCGCACTTTTCAACCGATCGGTGTTTTCAACCGATCGACCGGTGCTTTCAACCGATCGCTCTTTTTCAACCGATCGCTCTTTTTAAATCGCTCTTTTTCGGCCGCTCTTTTTTCATCGATCGATCGGTTGAAAGCATCGATCGATCGGTTGAAAGCATCGATCGATCGGTTGACAGCATCGATCGATCGATGGAAAAGACCGATCGATCGATGCAAAAGTCTGATCGATCGATGGAAAAGTCCGATCGATCGATGGAAAAGTCCGATCGATGTGTTGATTGGATTATTTGCGTCTTTGGCGTTCCATATACTACGTGTGATAAACCGTCTGAAACGAAAGAACGCTTTTCCAACATTGCCCCAACGTTGGGCCAACTTACGAATAATCTAAAACAATGATTTAGAGATTAATTTTCTTTTATTGCAGTTAACGCGCCGTGTAATTAATTGAAGTAATTAGTGTATGTTAATGTATACTTATCAGTTATGTTATTTACAAGTAATTGAAAATACTATAAATACATTCTAACTACAACCTATACAAGCCCATGCATACCCCCTTGCGTGCACTGCATGTCTTGTATAATATATAGTCCAGGATCCACAGACTTTCCAGTCATGGTTTACACCTTTTTAAATTAAAACTGTTTACTTCTTAATTCACATATTGGAATGACAAATGTTTTTTTGTATTTTTGATGTACATATTTTCTTACAGACGAATTATCCACAAAAGTACACAAACTTGCCTTGGAAATTCCTAAACAAATTTGTTTTAGTATTGTCAAGAAAAAATTACACACTTCTAAGTCACGCCCACAAATTTGCATGTATTTCAACGTTGGCCCAACGTATAATGTTACCTGGGTTGGAAAGTGACCTCTTAGACTGTACAACATGTTGTGATATGATAGGGACTACTTTCCCCCCGCGTAGTATTGTACACGTAAGAGGTCATGGGACCATTCTGAGGTTGCAATAAACATGGAGACACAGAATCACTTCATGGTGGCAGCGGTGAAGAAAAGAACCTAAAACATAGGGGTGTCGGAAAGTTAAGCAGTCTCAGTTTTTAGACGCCGTTTTTTTAAATAGAAATTAATGTTCTGGACGTACAATTAAGTGTTCAAACGGTTCGCCTGGTCGGGAAAATAGTTTGATCAAGAGTAATTAGTCCCTAAATTGAAAACAAAATGTGCGTGACAACCGGGGATAAACAAATGAGAACCGACCAACTGCAGAAACTATAGACGATGTGACCTCTGTTTACATTCAAACCGCCCTCTGTTGACAAGTCTGTTGTCCAAGTCATGTTCCGCCGGGCAAAAAGACGCGTAGTCATGGTATTATTGCGTGTACTTTCTAGCTGGCTGTCAAGTACACAAAGGTTTTGCCCGGCGACATGCGCGCGCATCATGTTATGATTTTCAAATGACGTCAGAGGATTCACATCGTCTATAGTAGTGCCGCCGTTTTCCCCCGAAAATACAGTTTTAGCCCACTTCCCAGCTAACATGCATACGTTGGGCCAACGTCAGTGAACGTCGGCAAAATCGGCATCAAAAAACGAACGTTGAACAGACGTTGGGAAGGTCGGAGTCAGTTTTTAAACGTTGTAAATACGAACGTTGCGGTAAACAGTATGACAACAGTTTGAATTACAATGCTGTCACAACGAGTCGTTATGATAGGGGCAACCTCTAACGTCGGATACTTAGGTTGTGCCAAAGTCGGGAAATGTTGTGCAGTGAAACAGGTCGCGTTTTAAGTTCAAGGTTGGCTCAACGTAGTTATCATAATACGGGCAACCTAACGTCCGCTTCCTTATGTTGTGCAAACGTCTGGAATTGTTGTGCATGCATGCAGTTATAACCGGTCGATTTCCAACGTTGACATAACGTAGTTCGAGTTATAACCTCACTACGGCTATCATAGGTTGTGCCAACGTCGGGAAATGTTGTGAAGTGATTCTGTGTCTCCATGTTTATTGCCACCATCAGAATGGTCCCATGACCTCTTACGTGTACAATACTACGCGGGGGGAAAGTAGTCCCTATTACATATCACAACATCCCCCTTTCTTTGAAAAGTACAATTTCAGGTGGTTAAGAATGCGTCTAGGAGTCTGAAATTTAGTGTAAACATTAACTTTAAAATTGTAACATCAACAGTAACTGGAATAAACTTTGCTAATTGATGCAAATGGTACGCCTAAGAGGTGCATGTGAATACTAGGCAATATTTTAAATGAAACATTAATGTAATTGGAATATCGAAACTTTCGAATTTGGAAATAAACCACTACAGAATAAACTCTTTCTGATAAAACTAAACAAAGTGTCCAAGCAAGTGATAGCTATTTTGGTGTTAGCTTTTATGTGGTGTATCGAGTTGGTTTATGAATGGGTCTACCAGATCGCGTTGTGTAGGTGGGGTGATGGGTCTGGTTATGTTTGGTGGTTGCTTGGTCACAGGGTGGTTGTTGGTTTTGGGTGGTATGGTCATTCTGGGTGTCAGGACATTGGTCAGTCAGGCCTGTTGTGAACCGAACTTGTTTTGGCACGCATGGTTTGTATGCCTGGCCTGGTACTTCTCTCAGATGTGATCGGTTGCGCCTGAGTGTGTTGCCATTTGGGGTTTGGACTTCATATGATCTAGGCTGGCTACACAGGTTTGTGACTGTCCCGGGTATCCATGTGTCAGTCTTGTGGTCCAACATTCTGACTTTCTGACCGATGTAGAGGGGTGTTTTTTGTTCCCCTGCATGCTTTTTGTCGTGGTCAGTTTTCATCCTCTGTCTTCTGGCTTCCAGTTCGTCCCAGATGTCCTCACAATACTGGTTGTCAGCAGTTGGGTATCGTCCCGGCAGGGTTGTGCGTACTGGTCTGCTGAATAGGATTTCTGCTGGAGATGGTAGTTTTGCATCGACAGGAGTTGCACGTAGATTCAATAGCGCCATATCAATGTTCTGCTTTGATTGCAGAGCTTTCTTGAGTAGGGATTTGACTGTTCTGACAGCGCGTTCCACCAGACCATTGGAGCGAGGGTATCTTGGTGAGGATGTAGTGTGCTTGATTCCCCAGGATGTGCACATGTTCTGGTACTGCTTGCCCACAAATTGGGGTCCATTATCAGAGATAATCTCACGTGGTGCTCCGAGCATACTGAATGTCTGCGAGGTAATGTTCGCTACAGCTCCACTGGTTGTAGTAGAGAGCTTTTGGACAACAGGGAACTTTGAGTGGTAATCCACAATGAGGATGTATGTAGTTCCGTCAATCTCAAACAAGTCCGTGCCAAGTTTTGTCCATGGTGTAGGTGGAATGGCATGGGGCACCAGGGGTTCCTTCTGCTGCTTGGGTTGGTTTTCCTGACAGAGGTGACATGATTTGACGAGATCATCAATGTGACAATTGATGTTTGGCCAGTAGACTGATTCTCTGGCCAGGCGTCTGGTTTTTTCTATCCCCATTGGCCTGTGTGGAGTTGACGTAGAATGTCACTTTGAAGTGTGGTCGGGATAATAACCTGTTTTCCCTTGAAGATTACTCCACTTGATAGTCCCAGATCGTCTCTGTACGACCAGTAGGGTCTGAGGTCCCGAGGTAGTTCAGTGATGGTGTCCGGCCATCCTGTGTATATCACTTGACTGAGTGCAGAGAGGATAGGGTCACGGATAGTTTCGTCCTGGAGGGCTGTCTGCTTCGTCTTGCCAAAATGAAGGAGATCGATTTGTTGGACTTCTGGTCCTTCAGCGACATACAGGCTATCCACAAGCTTGTCAAGTGCTATGTCATCAGTTTTGCTGGGGTTCGGCAATCTGCTGAGGGCGTCTGATATGATCATGGTAGGTCCAGGCTTGTAGTGGACATCAAAGTTTATAGCCCTGAACCTTGATCAGCAGTCGTTGCAAACATGGAGGTGCACTGGAAAGCGACTTTTTCCATATTATCTCCAGAGGTTTGTGGTCAGTGTGGACTATAAACTCCTTACCAAATACGTAGTTGTGGAATCTTGTTATTCCAAAAACAAGGGCAAGGGTCTCTCGCTCTATGTTGGAGTAAGATTTCTGTGCTGAAGAGAGACTTTTGGATGCAAATGCAACCGGTTTGTCGTTTTGGAAAAGGCATGCTCCAAGGCCTTTCTGTGAGGCGTCCACTTCATCAAGGATTGTGGGTATTTCCGAATCAAAATACTGCAGGCTTGCCTCTGCTGTTATTGAGTACTTGAGGGCTTCGAAAGCTGCCTGGTGGTCCTCTTGCCAAACGAACGGCACATTCTTCTGTAAGAGCTCTCTGAGGGTTACTGCCCGGTCAGCTAGGTTTGGTATGTATGCTGAGACGTATGTTATAATGCCCAGGAACTAGTGTAGGTCCTCTTTATCCTGTGGGGTTGGCAGGCTGTGTATATCTTCGACTCTACTCGGGTCAGGTCTGATACCGGTTGCAGAGTACAGTGATCCGAAGAAGTTGATTTCTTTGGTCTTAATAATATGGCATTTTGAACTGTTGAAGACAAGACCTTCCTTTTGGGCTGTTTCGAACAAGCGCATGAGGTTGGCGTCATGTCTTTCTCTGTCCGGCCGACAACTGCAATGTCATCGGCTATACCGACACATACTGGCACTTGTGCTATGATGTCGTCCATGCACTGTTGGAATATGTCCTGGCTGATGGAGAGTCCGAAAGGCAGGCGTTGGAAGCAGTAGCGTCCAAAGGGTGTTCGGAATGTTGTGAGTTCCTGCGAGTCTTCTTTCAAGTGCACGGCCCAGTACCCAGCTTTGGCATCGAGCTTGGAAAAATACTTGGCATTGGCGAACGCAGGGTTGAGTTCTTCAAGGGTCGGTATCTTGTGCGGGCATCTCTTGAGACTCTGGTTTAGTCGCTTCGGATCTAGACAGACCCGGATGGAACCATCTTGCTTCAGGCTGGTAGTAATGGAGCTACACCAGTCGGTGTGGTGTGTGACCTTCCGAATGACACCGATTTTTTCCATCTTCTCGATTTCTGCCTGGAGCTTGGGCTTAATTAGGTGCACACTGCACTTCCGTGGTGCATCTATGGTGGGTTCGACACCTTCTTTTAGATGGAGGCTCGCTTTAACTTTGAAATTGCCAATCGTGTCAAACTGGTCGGGGAACATCTGTTTGAGATCGCTAACTGAGTTGATAGGTCGACTGTTTAGTTGGCGTGGCTGCGTGGGCACCACTGTCGGTTGGAGTGGCCCATAGCTGTAGACTGTGAATTGTCTGTGTTGTGCTGTTGAGCTGACATCTCGGTAGAGTGTAATATGGTGACTACCTCAAGCTCACGACAAATGGGAAGACCAGCAATTGCGGGTCCAGGTACATCCACAATGTAGAAGTTGCTACGTAGCCACTCTGGCTCTCTATAACGACACAGGATCTCGATGCTACCAAGGCATGGTATGACAGTGCCGTTGTAGGCTGTTAACTTTATGTCCACTGGTTTGATGTGGGACTTCCAATTGTCTCCGTACATTTGTCTGATTGTCCGGAGGGGCAAGGTGTTAATTGCCTCCTGCTCCTGTGTCCACTTTTAGCTTCAAGCGGCGCACTCCCTCAAGGGATGGACAGATCACATCAAGTGTGGTGTATGCCTCACTGCTTTGTCGTTGGATGGAGTCCATGCAGAGGTTGGAGACAGTGATCGTGTGGTATACGACTTCGTATGTGTCGTCCTCTAGTGTGTACTCATCCACATTGCTAGCGTCATTGTAGGGCTTTTGGGGTCGTCGGCTCGTTGATCGCTCACGTTGTGGCTTTCGGCCTCGACCTGTACGGGAGCTTGATTTGTCTCTCCGACGTTCAGGCATTTTGCTCTTTCGGCAGTATTTGGCCCAATGGCCTTTGGAGCCACATGCCTTGCATGTGTCCTGGTAGGCTGGACATCGCCTCGGTCGATGGTTGAGGCCGCAGTTGCCACAGGTTTTCTTTCTGGGCTTTATGGCATCGACGGATGTTGTCGTTGTCGGTATTTCCTCGTCCAGTGACTGGAGACATTTTTTTCCTGCAGTCAGTGCCTCGTATTTTCTGCCATCATGTAGAAGCTCTTCTACGGTGTATCCAATGGGTTTGTCCAGGAGGTCCCGCTGGAAACTGTCGGATTTGGTAGATGCAATTACAAGTTCGATGATGCGCTCTGTTGCCTCATCTGGGGTGAAAGCGCACTCGTGTGACTTGAGGCGGCATCTGTTGACAAATTCGTCTAGGGGTTCCTTATCTTTTTGTCGATACCTCAGCATTTCCAAGCGATGAATGCGGAAATTTACTTTAATATTGAGTTGTTTCTCAAAGAGATCCCACAGTTTGGATGGGTCTAGTTGGTCCTCAGGAGAGAGGTTGGACGAGTTTATCTTCTTGAGGCCTTCTTTCCCAACAGCTATTTGGATTTTAACAGCACGTTTTGCTTCATCAGTGATATTTTGGTCAAGGAAGGTGAGTTCCATGCGTTGTTTGAATATCTTAAATTCTTCTGCTATGTCTTTGGCGTCCCACTTATGATCTCTGGAAATTTTGCCATGGTTGAGAGTAAGCTTAGTTATATGGGTGGGGGAGTAAAATTATGTTATTTTGCAATCAAAACTTCAATCAAAATTACCAATAAAGGCTTTAAATTGAGCAGTTGAATTATGTGGAAAGTCATAAAGGTGAGTTGAACTTAAATGAGGAATAACATGTAATAACTTTTTCTAGGTGCAGTCAGGAATGCAGATCAAGTAATGCAATTATTATGTACTACCTGCAAAATACTTTTCTCAGTTATATTAACAGAAAATCAGTAATCAGATATAACAATGTTCTTATAGTTCAATATTGTTCGGCATTGTCCACAGGAGGTTACTTGTTTTCAGTTCGTAGTAAGTCCAGTTCCAATGTTCATTCATAAAAATCGGAGATGTGTAGTTCCGGCTAGTCCGCGGAGTGATCTCAAAGTCAATCCTGTGAAGTGCGATCTCAGGGCGGAGTGATAGGGTCAAAGGTCATTCTAGTTGAGCAGCAACGTAGGGTCGTTTGGACGTGAGTGTTCGGTACGGAGCTATATCCTTACGCAGTATTGTATTGAAATAAAGTAGTGCAAAAATGGCGGGAAGTTATAACTATTATAATGTTATGAAGTTCCACAAACAATGTATTAAGATGGGTCAATAGTTGAATATCCGTACTAAAATAATAATGGCAGTTCTACCGTTTTATCCTGTGTCCAGTGATCCGAAAGTTGTTTGCGTTGAGTCGTTGCATGGTTGGGTGGGGGGTGGGGGTGGCAGCCTTTTTCTTTGAATTAATATCAACTGATGCCCTATTACCTTCCTTTGTTTATAAGAAGTATGTAAAAATATATTAAAACTTGATAGACATTGAAACTTTCACACCACGCACCGATCTTCGATGACTTCAATAGCGTCCCCGTGTTTTGAGTTTTACCTGTTTTCGAGGCAAACAAGAAACTTGGTGTCCCGTGAAGCCTAACGCGGAAGAAACATCTGCAGTGACTTCAAGTGTTCTGTGAGACTTTGTGTATGACTCTATAGCCAGCAGCTGTCTTCATTTTATTCAAAATATATTTTATTTAATTTTAAAAATTACGATAATAATTTGCAAAAACTAAAAAAAAAAAAAAAAAAAGTAAATAATTCTTGGCTTTCAAATCTTTTTTTTATTTTAGTTTTGTGTCTTTTTATGTTTCTTAACATTTATAATAAAGCATATAAATAAACAGTGATAATTGAATCACCAAGCCGATGTTTAAATTTTAATATTAATAATAATAATGATATGAGGGTTACACAAATTTTTCTCAAGACTATAAGAAAAATGATACTATAGTATAAGGCACATGGCTTCTTTAAGCCTCTGTATTTTTTCCCCAGAATGCTCAGCAGAATGTTCAGTCACATGATTTGATCATCGTGAATTGTGAATTTAAAAAGTGTTTGATGAAACTTTTTTGATTGGCATAATTTTTTTTATGGCCCCGACAGTATGACATATTTTTGTACCTTGTAGAAATGCCTAAATACTACAACTTTTTGCATTTACAAGTGCAACTTGGAGCCATACATGTTTCTACTAGTTTTGGTCAAAGGAGAGGAGACTTTGCTTGGCAAGTCAAACCACAAAAATTGTATCTAGGGACATGTTTACATCGCACGCACTGCAGAGAGGTAAAAGATTTGCATCGCACGCACTGCAGAGAGGTAAAAGATTTGCATCGATTTCTGGGACGCCTTGAATACAGGACGTCCTACGATACAAAACAAAAATATCGACAATGCGCTGCGCAATCTCGAGATTGAGCAAATATATGGATGGCGCTGCGCAATCTCGAGATTGAGCAAATATATGGATGGCGCTGCGCAATCTCGAGATTGAGCAAATATATGGATGGCGTTGCGCTACATTTGGTCAAAAACGACAGGCAATGAATGCAATGTGTTCTTGCCATGGTTGACGATGGAATGTCAAGGAAGTGTACGACGTTGTATTTCTTTCCTCCTCTATATTCATGACAGTTCAGTCTGAATTGTAGAGTTAGCATCAGTAAATATCATACCAACTTGTCTGGTAAGTTGGGGGGTTTTTGTTGGGGTTTTTTTTGAGGGGGAGGGCGGGAAGGGGGTGGAGTACGTTGTATCATGGAGGAATAAGTTCTTATTCCTCCTACTCAGCGAGCGAACAGACTGCTTCATGCAGTAAAATTACCACGACTACTGATGGAGTATACTGTCCTAAATTAAGGCAAGAAACCGCTACTTGCTAGAACAGGGACCTGCGCAAACGTTTGCCAACAATTTTTAGTGGAACGAGTGCTTGAACGTATTTCTGAGGTGTTTGTGGGTAGTTTTTTAAATGGCGGACAACAAAACGTAAGCAGACGATATTATTTTCTTGTCATGAAAAATAGTAATGTGTTTTCACGCAATCAGGTGGAGTTGAAATAACAACTTAATTAGTTGAAGTAATGATTTAAATACAAACAAGGACAAAAACTTACCTACCATACAGCAAAAATCAAGTTACAAAAAATAAAATTCATACGGTGCCGCCATCTTCATTACAGAGCGCCGCTGTATTGACCTCAAGAAGTGCACAACCAATCGTCCCAACGACCACTAATGTTTGCGCGAACAGTTGCAAACAGTAGACATTATGTGTTTGTGAACAAACACAAAGCTGTTCCATGTATTTTTCCTTTGATAAG
This sequence comes from Leptasterias polaris, assembly GCA_037783415.1. NCBI lineage: Eukaryota > Metazoa > Echinodermata > Asteroidea > Forcipulatida > Asteriidae > Leptasterias > Leptasterias polaris. The sequence goes on along the minus strand of JAZGTN010000157.1, from coordinate 119,802 downwards.
CACTCTAGACCTTTAAAGTGGGTCTGACTTCGAGATAGAAGACCCTTCACATTTGGCATGATCTTACTTTGACTTTAAATGTGCCTATTAAAACCTAAAACTAACCTTCATTCTGATACTGACTCTAAAACTAAACAGGTCTCACAAATTAGTACGTAAAGCAAAATACCAAGGAAAAGGTCTCACAAGTCAATTCGTAAAGCAATCTAAACACCACAACAACCATTCGATTGGGCATGCTCACTTATTATTCAGGGTGATACATTGTACTGATTGGGCCAAGTCAAAATGCTGCAATGAAGAAGCAATGTTTTTGATTACATGTGCGGTTGTGTTAGCGTTGTTTTTTATTACTCAAAATTTTGTTCATGAAACGGACGCTTAGGCCTACACATGTAACCGATACACATTTACTAAAATACTGTAAAAATTATGCATTTGGCTTAATGTTAAGCACAATCAATGCTGTTTGTAACAATTTTTGTGCCCTTTAATACCGATCGAGTATGTTATTCTTGTTAGGATAACATAGTAAATATGGGATTGAGTTTATTGCTAATTTTGGATCGATCTCCCCCACTGACCCTATAGGCATGGAAAAGGTAATTTCTCTTTTCTACACCTTTCTCCAATTAGCTCTTTTTATTGCCCTATTGCTACCTCCACTAATTTGTTTGATTGCTGCACGGCCATTTTGCATTTAAGAACCCTAAAACATGTGGTTTTCAGGCGAATGGGTCCCCAGCGCAAACAAGTCTGCCACACCCGCAACATCGTCCCAAAATGTTTTCTACATTTACACAGAAACCTGTACAAGGAACTGAGCGGTGATACACACAATGCTGAGAGCAAGCACCATTCTTCTTGATTCTTGTGAATAATGACAGGAATGATTCTACGTGTATGCTACAAAAAGCGCAATAACACTGGTCATAAATGGGTCTAAGACTTGATTAAGTTTAGAATTTTACAATTTTCGACAATACAAATCTAATTTAACGCCGTACCCATTGCGAGAAATTTGCCTGGGAATACAGGTTTTTTCTACTGACAATGTACTCAATGTACTCAATTCTAAGAGGTCTGATGGCTCTCTTGCACACTCCATGTACAGAAAACCGACCCACACAGACCGCTACCTTAATGCTCGGTCCTTCCATCCTCCCTCGATGAAAGCCTCAGTGAACCGCACCCTACTTCGAAGAGCACACATTATTTGTGACAAAGAACATTTGGCCCCCTGCGTGACTGGCCATGGAGTAGGCACAGCCTTACCTCAACAATGAAGTTCAAGGTTTACAGAGCCAATGTACTATTCTGCCTGCTGTACAGCTCTACCGTAGATATATTCACCATCTGCCCAGGGTCTTCCTACGGCACCTGCGAACCATCCTTGGTGTCAAGTGGTCTGACCATGTGACAAACAACAAGGTCTTTTTTTCTTACAAACGAACTTGTGGCCGGAACCTACTCCGGTCACCTGTATCAGTTAACTTGACTATGATTTCGTCATTAGCGAGCTGACCGCCTCAATAAAAATTAAGTTAAAAGAACCAAAAGTTAAACAAAATTTGTGAATACCGGTATACAGTTGGTGTATGTCAAAACTAAAAATGTGAATCTGATTTTCAAAATTTGAGGTTGGATCTAACAGTAGTCAGAAATTTTCTGTCCCTGCATTTACGTTTGTTTTAATCATCTTTTGTGTTTTTTTACAGATTTGTTGAGCCCATCAACGTTAAAAATGCCCATTCAAGCTCCACAGTGGACAGAATTTCTCTCATGCCCAGTTTGCTTCAATGAGTTTGATGAAAATGTTCGGCGACCTATTAGCCTTGGTTGCGGTCATACAGTGTGTAAGATGTGCCTGAGGCAGCTACATCAGAAACAGTGTCCATTTGACCAAACAGAAATTGTACGTGATATTGATGAACTGCCTGCAAACTATGCACTGTTACAGCTGGTTGGTGCAGAGATTGGTGGACATCAACAAGAACAATTACCCAATTCTATTATCAGTAGGTATTTAAGGAACTATGCTGCTGCGAAAAGCTGTGTTGAGGAACTTGCATGGTACCTGCAACCCTTAGGAAAAGGTAAATCTATAATTTTTATTTTTATGCCCCGCCGGCGAAGCAAGCCGAAGGGGCATGTACATGTAGTGTTTGCCTTGTCCTCCTGTGTGTGTGTGTAAGGGTGTGTACAAGCAACGTTGTCCGAGCGATAACTCAAGAAGGACTTGGCACATCAACTCCAAACTTGATGTGTGGATTGGTCTTAGGATCCCCCAGCAGCCTCTTGTTTTTAGACCCCTTATGTTAAATATTTAGGTCATTATGGCTAAAACGGTAAATGTTGTCCGAGCAATAACTCAAGAAGGACATGTAATATTAACTCCAAACTTGACGTGTGGATTGGTCTTGGATCCCCCAGAAGCCTTTTGTTTTTAGAATAGACCTACGACAAATATCAAGGTCATTATGGCTAAATCAAAAGAAATGTTGTCCAAGCAAAGAATTAGATTAATCTCAGCGGAGCATTTGTGTTTGTTAACACACCATTCTTGTTTTGTTTATTTTTGTTGGTTTTTAAACAGTAATCTGATATAAAAGATTGTTTTGTGACACCACTTTCACAACACAAAGGATCTGATCTTGGTAATTTGCCACCCACTCAATTCATGGAATTTGCTGCCCAGTGATGGAAAGTAGGTAGCACCACTCTGGAATGTTCTCTTCAACAGCATCAGTGGTATTATTATTTAAAACAAAAACTCTTGCCGACGAAGCTGTGGGGCGTGGTTTCACACCAATGTCAGGGTGTCTCTCTCTCAGAATGGCGCAGACTTTATTCTTGCCCCGAAGAGCCATGGACTTGCCTTCATTGTTCCCTCCCAGTGTTCTCAGATTCCTATTTTGATGTCAGTCTTGAATCTTCAATAGGCTCTGTGTCATCTGGAATGGGGCCGGTGGCCGGTAATCACTGTATTTTATTTAACGCCCGAAGCATTAAGAACAAACTGGCTGAACTAAAATCTCTTCAGGAGTCCACCGATATCAGTCTGTTTGGAATTACAGAAACGTGGTTGGACTCATCGATACCTGACGGAGCTATTAGCGCCAATCACATCATCTTTAGGAAGGACCGTAACGCAAGAGGAGGTGGTGTCCTGTTGGGAGTTTCACCCGAACTGCAATTTGTCATCCAACTCTGAATGATCTTGAGTGCATCTTTGTGTCCTGTACCATAAAGAATGACCCTTGGCTGTGTGGTGTGTACTATCGTCCACCTAATGATGCAAACTCTCTAGACTTGCTTGAGAATGCCCTACTTTCATTGGACACTAGTCGGTTTGTAAACATTATTTTGATGGGTGATTTTAATGTGAACTGGTGTGAAAATAATGGTTCTCATCACTTATTACCTTATTTAAAAAATATAACGGGGGGTGTTGGGCTTCATCAGATTGTTTTTAAACCTCACTCGTGTTGTGCTAAATGGCCCCAGTACTGTTCTTGACCATGTATTTACTACTCAACCTCACCAACTGACTCATGTTAATGTTTTGGATCCTTTCTCCACATCAGACCATTGATTAGTTTTAACATTCAGGGTTTGTCTGGAACCATGCCTACATGTAGGTTGTCTCATTCTCGTTATTGTTATGCTAAGTGCGATGTTGTTCTTTTGAGTGAACTCGTTAGGCGTTCCTCTTGGGAAAGTATTTATTACAGTAACGATGTTGACACGGCGTGGGCATGCTTTCTTGATCTCTTCATGTCATGTATTGATGAGAGCATTCCTCGTTATACTAATCGTAAACGTAGAAAGCCCTGGATCACTAATGAGACTAGAAAGCTTGTTACCAAGAAGTGTCAATGCTATGCTAAATTTCTTGCCTGTAGGAATGATCAGCAGAATAGTTCCACCCTATGGAAACAATATCGTTCCTTGAGTAACAAAGTTAGGAACAAGACAAAGGCTACCAGAGCTCAATACATTCATCACTTGCTGACACTGAAAGATAATGGTAAACGCTTTTGGTCTTACATGTATATCAAAACCAAGCGTACTGTCGCCCAAGTGAGGTCATTTAAGATTGATGATAATGTCATGTCATGTAATTTTCAGAATATAGCTAAGTTTGCTGCTCATTTTACAGACTCTCTCCCATCTGACTGCATCACTTCACCACAGCTGGACACTCCTCACCTTTCATCAGTGCATGTGTCACCTGGTGAGGTGATGCAGAGGATTATGAAAATGCAAATGGGTAAGGCAGCTGGCCCTGATGGTGTGACCGTTAAAATGCTCAAACTATGTGCCTCTGAAATCTCCCCTGTTCTGGCTAATTTTTTAAAATTTTACTATCAGTCAGGGTAGGCTACCCAGTGCCTGGAAAATTGCCAATGTTGTACCTATTTTTAAACAAGGTGATCGGAGTGACGTAAGTAATTTTCGTCCTATCGCTCTGAAATCTATTTTTTGCAAGATTTTAGAAGGTTTTGTGGCCGAGAGTCTTAGACTGCATCTCTTGAATAACGGTCTCTTGTATAATCTTCAGCATGGTTTTATGCCTGGTCGCTCCTGTACCACAATTCTTGCAGACACTTTAACCAAGTGGTCTCACATCCTAGACCAACCCAAATCCTGTGTTCACATTGTCTCTGTAGACTTTAGTAAAGCTTTCGACTCGATTTCGCACAACACGCTTATTCTGAAATTACAGAAAATCTATGGGATTGAAGGACCTCTCCTTTCATGGATTAGTTCTTTTCTCTGTGATCGTAAACAAAGGGTTGTGTTTCACAGTTGTCACTCTACCTGGACGGATGTTGGGTCTGGAATGCCGCAGGGCTCTGTTCTGGGGCCTTTGCTTTTTAAAATTTATATTAATGACCTCAATTTACATCTTAATAACTTGCCTTATCATTATGCAGATGACACTTTTCTTTTTAAACAGACAAGGTCTGACAGTGACGTTGTTCAACATCATCAGTGACTGGGCTATCCAAAATTCACTCACACTTAATCCTCTGAAATGCAAAGTCATGGCACTAACCAGGACTAAGCAGCAATCTTACCCCCCTTTGTACTCTCTGGGTCATACTAATATTCAAGAGGTGAAAACATTGAAATTACTTGGGGTTCATATTCAGCACAATCTTAGTTGGGATGAGCATGTTAACAACGTCACGACCAAGGCCTACAAGACTATTGGTTTTATGCGCCATGTTATGGGTGATTGTAGTACTAAAGCCTTGCTTGCTTTGTATACATGTAAATCAATTGTTATGCCTATCCTTGATTATTGTTCTCCAGTCTGGAGTGTGTACAGAGTTAGGCACATTGATCAACTCGAGAAAGTACAAAGGTTTGCTACACGCTTTATCTTACATCAGCGTAGACAAGAGCAGCCTTATTCTGAACGACTATGTGAGCTTCATCTTAGTACACTGAGTGCCAGACGGGAGTACTTGCTCATGAAATTTGTCTGTATGCAGCTCTTGTTTGGTAACTGGGGTTATTTTCCACCGTCATTTCTGAGTCTTATCAATGTTAATAACAGACATTCCGATTCTAGGTTAACTTTTCACCACCTCCTGTTTGCTCGCACAGATACATTTAATTACTCTATGCCATGTCTTTTTATCAGGAACTGGAGTTCTTATCCTGTTGGCACTGTAGATAGGTTTACGTGTGCCCCATTGTTTAATTTTTTTAGTGAACTTAAAAATCACCTTTTTAACTTAAACTGATCGGCTTTGTCCTGGTTTCCATCGTGTCTGTCTGCTTCTGGTGTTCGTCTGTTCGCTGTTCTTCGTTTGTGAGTCTACGTGTGTTTTTTGTTTAGGTTGTCATTGTCGCTGTTTTGGGGTTCGGAGTGACACACCTCTTTGGTGATAGTGTTTTATTTCACTTTTGTCTTTCTCCTAGGCAGCCCTTTTTTTTGTATTGCCTGTTTTCCCTGGTTTGTTGTCCAACTTCTATTTCCTTTGTTTTGTTGTGGTCCCTTTTTGTGTGTTCTCTCTGTCAGAATTCCCTTTTATTGCAGTGTTTGTGAACCTATTCATGCATATTCATTTACTTGTAGTTTTTTTTTCTTTTCAATATTCATCAACTAGGGCCATGGATTTCTTTGTCGACATGTAAATAACTAATTATTTTGTTTAACAATACAGAGTAGCTGAGCCATAGGTTCCGCCCCTTCTTTATGTGACACATACCTAGGGGATTTATCCTTTTGTATTCCAATTACAGTGCTCACCCAACAGATTCTAGTCTTTGTATGAATGTTCCCTCAGGTTTTTATGAATGAAGTAAGGTGTGGCATAACAATGGTTTATTCGCATGAAAAGGGAATGTTGCAAGGTATAAGAGTGATTTTAGGGTGTGCTAGTGTAGAGCATTTTTGAGCATGGTCGTGATGACATGAGTGAGAAGAGAGAGAGAGATTGTTTGATCTCCAGAGCCGCCAGCGTAGATATTGCTAGGCTGCCACTTTTGCTGCACCAGAAGCAGATAAAAACAGACTGCTTGTAGGCAATTGAGTTGAGCAGGTGAAGAGCGGTTTGATCAGCGATCCAGGATTTGAAACGGCAAGAGAAACCGTAAGTTTATCTGTGATTTATTATCCAGTTTTATATAAGAATCACTAGAGAAGTGTTGCAGTTTTTGAATCAATTGTATTTGCAGTCGGAGATTTATAAAGTGTAATTTTGATAAATTAATGTCAGAAGTTAATAGCTAACAGTGTTAGTCTTGAGAATTGTGATTTGACGTAATGCATTTGAGATATTTCGTCTTGTGAGCCATTGACATTTTTCCGACATTATTCCTTTGTATTTTTGGCCAATCTTCCTTTTAATTATTAGATGGTCCTAGCCGTATCTTATACATGGGGTGTTTGACACTTGAGGGTGATCCCGTTTCCGAAGACTGTTTTTGAGCGTGGTGTGAGAGTTCCTCCTTCTGAAATGTCGAAGCCTGCGTCAAAGAGACGACTTTGGGCACTACAGAGGAGTGGGCAAGGCCGAACCTCGAGCCATTAACTATCAAGGCTACAACTTTAATCACCGCTGAATTGACCAATGTCAGGGTGAACTGTATATATATATATTTAATGATTTCTACACGCTTGTATTAACCAGTACAACAAGTTGAAGTACCAGATTGAGTTTTGAGTACTTGTGCAACCATATCGACGAGTGTGACCCAACTTCGTATGATACACTCTATATGAGTTTGGCTATATACTTATAGTTGTGTGATCTAGAGATTTGATAATAATATAAATATTATTCAGAATTGATTGCTTTTGGTGTTTTCGGATGTGTCACTGAAGTATCCACACACCATCATTCTTTTGTGATCTAGGGTGATCACAAGAAGATTTTACTTTGAGAGAACTAAATCAAGATCCTCGAATAGTTTATTTTACTTAAGTAATTCCCATATATAAGTTCCACTCCAAACTGGTATGTACATGTATATGTGGGACTAATTCAATCATATTCATTCTGGCCAGAAGTTGTAAATACTCAGAAGTGAAAGAAGCCGACTGGTGAATTAAATTGTATATAATTCTTGTAAATATTACATGAGTTGTCCCTGTTGTAATTATTTTGTGTTTGAGATTTAATCTTTATTATCTTTCCAGTCGCAGTACCAACTGTCGTAGGGCAAACTGTGACACTCTCTTTGCCTTGTTTATTTTGTATGTTAAAATTTGTATTATTTTTATATATTTTATTTTTTGTGTATATTTTGCTTGTATTGTTTTTATGCCTGAATAAAGTATTATTATTAAAGTATTATTATTATTGTTCATACGAGTAGCTAAATTCACTGCTATCTTTGCTGCTAATTATTCTCAGCAGGGGCTCTCATGACACAACGTCCCCATTGTGTGCGATGTCACTGTACCACAGCAAATTTCATTATCTGTCTATTATGGGAAGGAGGTTGATCACTTAACGTGGTCGGCCGTGGAAAAGTTTTTTGGATCGTTCTGGATAGTGAGAATGTTTTCAAACATGGATCTTAAAAGTGGCCATTGATTCTTTCGTCTTTATTCTCTTTCTACAGTGTGAGTCAAAAAAAACTATACACTTTTAAAATTGCCCATTGCTTTATTGTGTAGCAATATAGATAAGATATTTTCATATGTACTTGTAAAGTGACTCTTCCTGCTTCTTTTGGTGCCACTTTCGCTGGATTGGATTTCATGCTTGACTGCACTTGAGACAATTAAATGAGACAGGTGAAATTTGGTATGCACCAACTGGTCAGGGTGGATAAGAAAGAGACAAGAAAGATTTTTATTGGGTTTCAAATTGCACATTTATTTAAAACATTTATGCAATTAAATTTCACAGTGTCTTAGTCCTCTACATGGCGACCATTTCGCTCAATGCACAGCTGGGCTCGGCGCATGATTCCTGAAGAAACAGCACGGCGAATCATACCCCTGTCTTGTCTGAGAATGTCCACTTCATGAATTATCCTTTCCTGGAGGTCATCCAGATTTGCTGGAGGAGTCGAGTACACCCGAGGTTTCAAATAGCCCCATAAGAAGAAGTCCAAAGGGGTCAGATCAGGAGATCTTGGGGGCCACTCCACCGGTTGATTCAAGGCAATGACTCGGTTTCCGAATAACTGTCTCAGGCGATCTGTGACAATCCTTCTTCTGTGTGGAGGAGCACCGTCCTGTGCCCACCACATGCCTAAACTGTCCATTCTGTTGGCGCATACCAAATTTCACCTGTCTCCCTTAATTGTCTCAAGTGCAGTCAAGCATGAAAGCTAATCCAGTGAAACTGGCACCAAAAGAAGCAGGAAGAGTCACTTTACAAGTACATAGGAAAATATCTTATCTATATTGGTACACAATAAAAATATGGGCAATTTTTAAAGTGTATAGTTTTTTTTGACTCGCACTAGCTGTATATTATGAATATAATTTAGCTGCCATTAAGAAATATAGATGACGTCAACTTATTTGTAAAACTCGAAGAATTTCGGCGGCAAGTGAGGAGAAAAGTGTATAGACCTAGGCCTTTGTGCAACTCCACCGGGAGAAAAAAATAAACTGCGTTGGAACATCGAGCTGAAATCACGTTTACAGCTAGGTCAGTTACAATTACACAAGAATAAATTCTTTTCTCTGTGGCTAAAATATCAAATTTCGCTGCTAAGTTGAGTTAGCAGCGGAAATTTGCACTGCTAACTTTTGGACTGAGCAGTGGAAATAGCCAACTTTTGCATTCACATGGTCAAAAATGTTTGCTGTTAGCTAATACTTTTTTTAACAGAGAAGTTAGCCACTCGTGGGAACGTACCCATTTCTTTGAGCTCGTTGATGTAACAGAAATATGCTGACCCGAAGACCAACCCATGATCCCAAGACCAATCCATTCACCAAGTTTGGAGTTGATATGCAAAGTCCTTCTTGAGTCAAATTTTCTGTATTTAGGCACACGAAGGCTTTTTCACTCCCATAACGCGAAAAGCTCAGAGCTTCCAGGGGCTTCGCCCCCTGAACCCCACCAGGGACCGTACGGCCGGCACCTGGACACCACCAACAAATTTCTTTGAGACCCCTAATAGGTAATCCTGGATATGCCATTGTGCCCCCTGGTTTAACAACCAGGATCTGCGCCTGAGTAGAAAGCTTTAGGGCTAGCTAAAACTAGGATTATGTATGTAAGATTCTTGGCCAAAGTTTGCCAACAACTATTGTGTCAGAATGCCCTTTTTTTTGTAAGCATTCCGATCCAGCCAAGAGGACAGAGAGCACAAAAGCTGAGATCATGCATGTAGTATGCCTACCACATGATTTAGCTCAATGGATCACTCAATTGTCTCTGTTGCCGTTTCATATTCTTCTCCCTCAACTACATTTTTGCCTTTTCAACTGTTTCTCAGTTTGGAAAGGCAGACTGTGATGGTTTATTTACATCCCCTCATGACCTACCAAATCAAAACCCGTTCTCAACCTTGGTACACTCCAGCCTCTGCTGCAGCAATTTTTTTTAAAGAAGTAACATCTTTCATGAGGCTTGACTAAAGAGAGTTTTAGAGTAAGCAAACTCTATTGCTGGTTCTATTTCACAGGCCTGGAATAACAAAATATTTAGGGCAAGGCCACTTTGGCAAAGTTTTGAAGGGCACCAAGGCCAGTAGATAGGGCACCTAGGTCAAAAATGTAAAACAAAGAAAAGGCACAAAGGCCATTAATTAATGAGTTGCTAACTCTCTTATCACCCCATAGAAGATTGTCAGCCCTGATGGAATCCTTGCTCTGTTTTGAAAATGTGTTCTTAGAACTTTCACTCATTCTTGCCAAGCTATTCAATATGTGCTTGGCAGTCTCTGTGTTTCCTTCACCTTGGAAAGTGGCCTCTGTGTCCCTGTCTTAAGGCTGGTGAGCATTCAGAATCTACTAATTATCATCCTATTTGTCTGCTTCCCATAATACAAGTGAGTGCTTTGAATGCTTTGTTTTTAAAATCAATGTTCTTCTTTGATACCTGGAGAACAATGATTGTCTAACTTGCCAGTACGAGTGTCTCCATTCCCACTTCCCTATCATTTTAATAAGGGGTGACGCTCTGTAGCATTTGACATCTCAAAGGCCTTCGACAAAATATGGCATATTGGCCTGCTCAAAAAGTTTCAATCATATGATGTGTAGGTAGAATGTTATCCATTATCTCTAATTTTCTTTACAACCACAAGTTTAAGGTTGGCCTAGGGCTTCAGCTTGGTACCTGGTCCTACCCTGTTTCTTGTTTACATGAACAATTTGCCCAATAAAGTTTTACAACCTCTGCTGTGTTTCCTCTAACTCTTCCAACACTTCTTACTGTGAAGAGGATGTCTCACGGAGCAGTAATTTGACACCTGATGATGTCATCATAACGGCATCAAATTTGTAATGTCTTCCTATTGAAGTTCAGTAATACCGGATAAGTTTCAAAGTTTAGTTCAGTTTCTTCTTGAGTTTGAAAACCCATAAAACCAATAGTTTTAAAACTTTGTCACCAAATGGTGCTGTTGAAAAATATTACGTCATCATTGTTTCAAAAGATATACACAATAGGCCTATGTAAGACAAGTAAGAGTCAGTTGTCACTTCATTTACTAAAACTATGTGCAAGGTCTATTTCATATCGACCACAGAAGTGAACTTACAGCTTTTTAATATTTTTTGTTTCAACTTCCGGTTTAGACCGGAAGACAATGTCACACTACTGGGGTCACATATATGTGACGTACATGTATTTAGTCAGTGTTTGAAGACGATGTATAGATTGTAAAAATCCACTATGTGGTTCAGGAGTTGTGTCGTTTTCAAATATTATCATTTGAATTAATTTAATTCAACATCTGGATGGCGTCATCAAGACGTGATGAAAATTGTGCTGTCTTCACATAGTGATTTGCCTGATGAGTTTCAAGGCTCGATTCAGATTCAATCTTGAGATGTTGTGGAAAAGAGTTCGCTTGGACAGATGTTAGTAATGCCAAATCAGGTTACTTGGTCAATATAAGATGATTGAATACACACAATAAATGTAATACTGTACATACATCAGACTTTCATGTTTACAAAAAAAGCCAGAATAATAGCAAGAAGTGTTCGCATATAGTTGCGTGAAACAAAAACTCCCCAAAACCAGAACAAAAACAAGAGATGATCAATGCAGTTGCATAAAACTAGAATTGTGTTTGGTGCATTACAAATAGGGGGTTTTGGGTGGGGTTTTGGGTAGGAATTTTTTTTTTCTTTTCCGTCTGGCGTCGTTACCCCATCTTTTGCAGTGGTCCAGTGAAGAGGTTCTACCTTGTTTCTGGACTAGGCGAAGTTCTGCCAGTTTTCCCCTTTCCTTCTCATTCCTATCTTTCCTTCTATCTCTTCTCAGTTAGTCTAGACCCTAATCTATACTTGAAACTTGCCCTGGACCCTCCCTGGATCATCTGAGCTCCACCTCTCCGAAGGGTACCGGAAGTAAACATGTTGCAGGGCATGGCCGCCTGGTAGTACAGGATCCCGAACTCGGTGGTAATGCTCTGAGAGGCTGATCTATCAACAGGTGAAAAATGTCGAGGTGGTTGTACTGCCATGGACATGCATGGATTGGTGGTCCGTGCAGCCACTTTTGGTTGCATTCCTGAGGCCATCGGGGTGACATTGTTACGACAATGTGTTCGCACGAGTTCAATTGGTTCCTCTGAGTGTTTTGGGCGGACTTCAAACCGAAGACTAGCTGAGACTCTTTTTCTCCAATAAATGCAAAAATCATGACTACACAAACAAAGAATAAAGAAACCTTACCTGCTCGCGCAAATCCACCTGCCCGTGCGCGGCGTTCAAAGCCTCTTGGTATTGCCTTTTCCAATATCAGGGGCTTTCGTTCCAACTTCACTTCCGTTCAGTCTTTTGTTCTTAACAACTCTCCTGATTTTCTAGCTCTATCTGAGAGCAGACTGAATTGTGACATTTCTTCAGACTCTTTCAAGTTACCAGGATATATCTTTCATCGCCTTGACCACCCTCCATCACATGGTCTGGGTGTCTATGTCAAAGAAACTCTCCCCTTAGCCCGTGAAAGCACTTTGTAATGTAACAACCATGAATACATGTGCTTTCGTCTTTCACTTCTCCATTCAACAACCTACCTGTTTTTCCTGTATCGTTCACCTTCATCATCATCCTGCGCTGTGCTTGATGCTATCTCTGATAGCATTGACTCTGCTATTTCTCAGCACCCTTCTGCTCAAGTCATGGTATTTGGTGACTTTAATGTCCATCACAAGGAGTGGCTGATCGACCCATTCTCGTAATATTGACATTCCTGGTATCTATAGCAACACATAATTTTTCAATCTCCCAAAATCTTACTCAGATCGTTTCATCACCTACTCACATTCCGGATCGTGCTTCCGATGGAAGGTACTTGCTTGACCTCTTCTTGTGTTCTAACCCAGATGAATGTGTTGCCAAAGTCTTGCCTCCAATTGGTAACTCAGATCACTCGATTGTCTCTGTTTCCGTCTCATATTCTTCTCCAACAACTACATTTCAGCTTTTTCATCGTACTGTTTTTCAGTTTGGAAAGGCAGACTGGGATGGTTTTCGATGTTTTCTCGCAGATGTGCCGTGGTCGTGGATTCTAAGTCTTGGTCCTGATTTGGCGGCAGATGAGTTATCCCAATGGATTAACCTTGGTATGGAGATTTACATCCCCTCACGTACCTACCAGATCAAGGCCCATTCTCAACCTTGGTACACTCCAGCCTGTGCTGCAGCAATTGCCCATCGTAACCATTTTTTTAAGAAGTATCATCTTTTAGGAACTTTGGACAGTAAGCGTCTTTTCCATGAAGCTCGAAATCGATGTAAGAGAGTTTTAGAGGATGCTAAGAAGCAATATGCCAACTCTGTTGCTAGTTCTATTTCATCACAGCGGCTTGGTTCAAGGGACTTTTGGCGAATTGCCAATAGTGTACTGAACCGCAACAAGTCCTCCATTCCTCCTCTTTTTCATGGACCCGAAGTTCTTACTTCTCCTCAAGATAAGGCAAACCTTTATGCTGACAACTTTGCATCTAACTCCACACTCAATGATGAGGGGCATCCACTTCCTGCCTTTCCATCTCGTACAGCCACTGTTGTATCTGAACCTCTTATCACTCCAAAGAAGATTGCCCGGATTATTAATTCCTTGGATGCCTCCAAGGCTACTGGCCCTGATGGAATCCCTGTAATTATTTTGAAAATGTGTTCCCCTGAAAAAATTCACCCATTCTTGCCAAGCTGTTCAATATGTGCTTGGCAGTCTCTGTGTTTCCTTCATCCTGGAAAGTGGCATCCGTTGTCCCTGTCTTTAAGGGTGCTGGTGAGCGTTCTGAAGCTACTAATTATCGTCCTATTAGTCTGCTTCCCATAATAAGTAAGATCTTTGAATGCTTCGTCAATCAACAGCTCCTTGGATACCTGGAGGACAATGATTTTCTAACTGACTGCCAGTTTGGGTTTCGCCATTTCCGCTCAAGCGGTGACCTGCTTTCCCTAATTACCGATCATTTTAGTAGGGCTTTATAGATCGCAGGGGTGAGGCTCGTGTTGTAGCATTGGACATATCCAAGGCCTTCGACAAAGTATGGCATACTGGCCTGCTCCACAAGCTTCAGTCATATGGTGTGTCAGGAAGAATGCTATCTATAATCTCTGCTTTCCTTTCCAATCGCAAGTTGAAGGTTGCCCTTGAGGGTCAATCTTCTCCTACCTGTTCTATCAATTCCAGTGTTCCGCAAGGCTCATTACTTGGTCCCACTCTCTTTCTTGTTTACATTAATGATCTGCCCGATGACGTTTTGTCTCGGCTCGCCATGTATGCTGATGATTCAACTCTCTTCTGTGTTTCCCCTAACTCTTCCAACACTTCTCGCTGTGAGGTTGGTGTCTCACTAAACACTGACTTAGAGAATGTGCTAAAGTGGGGGAATGATTGGCTAGTAACCAATGCAAAGAAAACTAAACTTCTGTCTCTGTCTCGCTCAAGAGATGATACATTTCCATCTATTCATATGGGTCCATTGACTTTGCCTGAGGTAGCAGATTTTCGCCTTTTTGGACTTGACATCTCCACCAACGCCAGTTGGGAAAGGTATATCTCAGGCATTGCAAAGAGTGCTTCCATGCGAGTTGGCTGTCTTTACCGAGCTCGGAAGTTCTTACCTCCTGATGCTACTCTCTACCTGTATAAGACAACTATACGTCCCCTATTGGAGTACTGTTGTCACATCTGGGCCGGAGCTTCTGCCTGTTATTTATCTTTACTAGATAGGGTGCAGAAGCATATTGTTAATCTTGTTGGTGAAGTGTTGGGATCAACGTTACAACCTCTTTCCCACCGTAGGTCTGTAGCCAGCCTGTGTCTTTTCTACAGATATTTTCATGGTAAATGTGCCACCAGTGTGTCCGACCTAGTTCCTCCTGTCAGAGTGTTTGAGCGTGAAACCAGACTTTCTGCTTCCTCTCACCGATACACTCTTAATTTGCTGAGATGTAGAACAAAGAGCCGTTCCAACAGCTTTATTCCACGTACTGCATCTCTTTGGAACTCCTTGCCTGGTGCATGTTTCCCTCCATCCTACAATCTAGACTGTTTCAAGAGGAATATCAATTCCTACCTCCAGCTCTCCTGAGTTCTTTTCATGTTTCATAATTTTCCTCTTATAGCCCCTTACCAAGAGTGGCTTTTAGCCTTATTTGGGGCGAACTTGCATAAAAAAAACAACAACAAAAACCCAAAATAAACGATTGAGAAATGTATAATGTCATGGTGACATAATGTAGTTTGGGGTCATGTGCAGGGTTGTGACCAGAACTTTTTAAGAGCCGGTTAATTTTCACAGAGGAGCGAGCTAAGCGAGGTACCGAGAGCGCTTGCGCGAGGCGTTCATCATGGGTCCAAAGGGGGTAGCCCCGAAAATGTTTACATTTTACACCCTTAAAAATACACATTTTATGGGTTCTAGACACTAACAACATACAATGTATTTTGCTGAATAAGAAGTACACATGTTGAGCTATAATATATCAAGTTCTTATGCCCAGCCTTCTTATACCTCACAAATTCTAAATATCCTTCATATATCTGGAGCTGACAAGTGAAATGAGACGAGTGTCAAATTTAATGAAATAAAGTATTTGTTATTTATTAAATATAAGTTGTGTAAAATTCTTGCAACTTAATAAGGTAAGTTAGTATTAAGAAAACATAGAATGATCCAGGGATGTGATTCCTCCGGTTTTTGCCGGAAATTCTTCTTTTTTTTTTACCAAAAAGTCGCCCCGTGTGAATCGTGTCAATTCCAGTGAGAAAAATGGGGACAGAAGATCGCGATACATTTGGTGTGCGAGCGCTGAACGCAGAAACCTTTGAAAATTGATGGACTTTTAACAAGTCTAATGTGCAGTGAGTCAAGTACCCAGTAGAAGTCAATGTGGTTTGCGCAGTAACGCACGTACGGTCCAGACTAAAAAAAAAAATTATTGGATTGTGCGCTTTCTTTCGTCATACTTCTGTAAGAAAATAATTTTCTTGTCTATATCTCCCTCGTGAACACATAAATGTGACCAAAATAATGAAGAAACAGTGGAGAACGATTTGTGAACAACTGGTATGGCGGAGCGGCGTGAAGCGAGGGTATCTGTCGTACAATAACGACAAGAAAAATAACACCGCCGCGTGAACGAACGACATGTGCTCACAACTTGGTGAGTTAGATAAAAAATAAAACACATGCATCAAAAGGAGGAAGTCTGGCTACGTGTACTGATGCGTAACGTCATAGAGCAATGGTAACGTAGAGCTATACGTTCTACTTTCGTCTGGTTTCTAGGTTTTTCTAATGCTTTACTCAAAGGATGCGGCAGCAATCAGACGCTGTGAGATATCTTTTTTCTGCTAACATGGAAAGGGGAAACATCGCTGCATCAAACAGTCAACTTGAAATAAAAATGACACAACAAGAAATGATCAATCGCGATCGTCGAGGACAAGATTTAACAACACTTTTGATTTTGATAGTTTTCAGTTACGTAAGAAGAATTCCTTAGTTTTTAAGCTTATTTAGAAGCAAAAAGTACCGGTCGGCAATGTCGTAATATTGCTTGAGAGCCGGTCGGGATTTTTTAGAACTGGTTAGTGCCGACCAGCCCCGACCAGTGTAGTCACAACCCTGGTCATGTGTTAGTGCGAAATGTGGCATGTATTTTACATGAAATGTCATAGTAATGGCGACCGTGCTCATTTAACAAAAAAAATTGCATGTTTACTTACATCCGTAATATCGTCAACAAAAAGTACAAAACACTTGATCAAACTGCTGTTTGTGTTTAGTAAGACTGTAGTTCCTGTGACTGAATGCTCACAAGTTTCATTTGTGTTTGTAGTTTACCTAACTAATTTTGTTCTTTCTGGGTAGGACTCTGAAAGCACTGTTCTTAATTATTACTTACTTATTAATTCTTCTTTCTTCTTAGACGTAATTCATTATTTACATCACACAATAATCTATTTCACATACAGTGAATTCAGGAGGATCACCTTAATTTGGATGTTTTGAGAATGTTTGTATTTGTGATGCGATCAAGCAAAATGAGTCGTTTGTCGACCCTTGTCATTTTTTATTTTTTTATACATCTGAAAAGAGCAAAAGGTATGCTTTACTACTTTTAAAACTACATGTTTATAAAACCTTTTGTTCAAAAGTTGTGAAAGCAGAAACACCAAGTGATATGAGAAAATGAAACAAAGAGAAAGGGGTTTAAAACCCTTTTAGCGCGCACGCATACAGTCCGCAGGCGCCCTGCGTATACAGTCGAATACTGGCATCGAAACGCCTTCGAAGTTTGACAAGTTGTATTAGTTCTAAACATGCGATTAACATGCAGCAAACGGCCGTAGATAGAACGCTATCTGGACATGACAACAGTCTAAAAATAGCACATGATGCCCATAAGCAAAAATCCCCTCCAAAGGTTCAAAGGTCGGAAGTCCTATTATCACCAACGCATGTGAAGCACGAGTTGCTGTCAATCTCTATGGATGTACGGACCGTATTGTTTGTACCATGTATCACACGCGCAATGTACACAGTAATGGCAACCTTCCGCTTCTTTCGCGATAAACTTATTGGTGTTTTTACACACGGAATACCGTGATTTGATAGGATTTTTCAAAGGGTTTGAGGTGCAGAAGTTATCTGTAGGTAAGAGAGGCACTCGTATTTATTTTCAAAGGTATGTTGTGATTGTTTTAAATAATGTTTGTAGTATTTTCCCCATTGAGATGACAGTACAGTTGAGTTGAGAGAACTTGTGTGCACAACTTGCCACGTAACAAACGTACGCAAACAATGTTTTCAAATTTTTCGTTGATTTCTCTTTCTCTCACATGTACATCGGCAAGTTTCCATGCTAATTTTAACCCCTTAGTAATGTTAGTTATCAGAAAAGAAGTCGCCAATGTAAAATAGATATATTTTGGCACTTGAATTTACCAAAAAAAAAAATTTTGAAAATGTTACCCCTGTTGGCCTGTTTTGGCTTGTTTCTCCGTAATAAAATTTCCGACAAACGACTCATTTAGCTTGATCGCATCACATTTGTCTGACGAATTTGTTCAAATTCGCCACTCACTCGAACAAAATTACTTTAATGCATATCACGGGAGTATGGTAAAACCAAAAAGGTTATCTTCTTTATCCCCTGCTATTGTTACCTAAAGCTGTTATGTTAAAGCATTAAAGCTGTTATTCTTGTCATCTATCCATACAGCTGGATTGAGCAACAGCAGCACCGCTTCTTCTTCTACTACTGGTTGTGTCTTAAGTAAACCTATGCAGCGAAAGTTAGTTGCATTAGTGAACTGCCAGTTAGTTGAGGAGGAGGGGCGATCACGTGCCATGCGAGCAGCAAGATCACTTGGAGAACGCACTGTTACAGAACTGATTTTACAGCATCAGAATCAACAACAACTATCTGCTAATCTTTGGGCAGCAGTCCGTGCAAGAGGGTGTCAGTTTCTTGGACCAGGTACAAGTTTATAGCTAACAGATTAGTAATAAGATCTAGACATTAAGTTTTTGTGTCACCACAAAATCTAGGTGTTCAGGTTTTATGAATAGCAGGTTAGTATTAAAATTTAGATCAAATAAATATATAAATATGAACATAAAAACTATTAGGCCAAATAAAAAAACTAATGAGTTTCTCGTCCCCGCCCGCCTCCTTTTTGGCCACTGTCTCCTTTTTAAAAACTATTTACTATTCAGAAAAAAAGTCCCCCAAAATATTTTGAATCTCCTGAAACCAAGTAGATAGGCCAAAAATAGCAGCTTTGCCTCAAGAATTCCCTACTTTCTCATTTCAATATTCTCAGGTGTGCAGTCCCTAGCTAGTTGAGGGCTAAAAGTGTGATTCTCCTGACTTAATATATCATCAGTGTCTCGGCACTAAACCCAGCTTGACGTTCTTTTCAGAGCGGGCAGCAACTGTTGTCAAAGGTGATGGTGCTGCGATTCTGCTGTGAAGGGGCTTACAAATCATTTTTTTGTCATAAATTGCGTCAGTTTACTCAAATAGCACAATATCTGTGAAGAAATATACCTTGGCTAGCCATATTATGGGTGGCATGGTTGGCTTGTGCGTAAAGCGCTCGCCTCTCACCAAGGTGACCCAGGTTCGATACCCGGCCAGGGCCATATGTGAGTTGAGTTGTGCGTTGGTTCTCTGCTGTGCCACGAGGGTTTTCCAGACCATCCGGTTTTCCTCCCTCGGGAAAAATCAAACACTTTCGATCTCTGGCTGTGCTCCGTGGTCATAATGGGTTGATGTGGCTTGCTGCCAGAGGCGCCCTTGCATGCCTGCTTCTCGAACACGTTGTAGCCGCGTCCTTCGCAATTCAGCTCTTAGCTGCGAGTAAGGATGATTAGCCTCTCCAAATTTAATTTAATTTAATTTAATATTTAGCATGGCGGCCATCTTGGAAAAAATAGCTAAAAGTTGAAAATAGTAAATGGTAAAGCCCTGCCTCCTCCTTTTTTTGAAAAAGTCCGGACGAGAAACTTGTTATTTTTTTTACTTAGCCTTATACAGAGCTTTATAATATCATTTTTTTGAACTTCCAGTTTGGACAGGAAATGGGGTCAAACTAGGTCATTAACAAGTATGAAGAACTTTCACAGACAATGCAAAGATTCAAATCATAACAGCTGTGGTACTCATTATAATTAGTGGCTTCTTATATAGCATTTAAATCCATCACACAGTGAACCTCATGGAGCTCCAACATAAATTATAATTTCTCCTACCAGGAATGTGGAGCGACACTTTGAAGTAGAGACCTATTCCTTTACATAGCACCATGTATTGGTTTACAAGGTGCTGTGGCGCAATATGCAGCCGATCAAACCAGGAACACCAGGGTAAACTCCTTCTCTATACATTAAGTGCACTGGGTTCTTTTATGTGCATTACACAACACACGGGACCTATAGCTTTACGTCCCATCCGCACGAAGCAATAATGGTTGAGTATCTTGCTTAAGTGTCCTGACTGGGACTGGAACCCACACTCTGATCGGAAACACCAGAGCTTGAGTCTGGTGCTCTTATCCGCTCAGCCATGCCACGCCACGATAACTCGTCATAAGAGTTATGAAATATTATTTTACCTTGATTTTAAGCGTAATATCATGATGGCATGGCTAGTTTATTATCTTGACACTGAGATTTAAATATATGCTAAGTTTTAAACTATTTGAACTTGAAACAAGTTTTTAGCAAAATAGTACTTTTAAATTTGTCACAAGAGGGCACTGTTAAGGATGATGATATAATAACTATACATGGAGGAGCCTCTATGCGCAACACAAAACATAAAACAATATAATGCAGTGTTCTCCACACACATATTTTGGGAGGGCGGGCCGCCCTCCCAAAGTTTACGGCCGCCCTGCCAAAGAATTGGCCACCCTGCTAAAATAATTGGCCGCCTTGCCAACAAAATGACAAACAGACTATTTTTAGCCTGCACTTAATACAATCAAACGAGTAGCCGGCGAGCCAAGCCCGACTTCAAAACCGCAGCATTGGAATTGCGATCGTTCATTTCAGTATACAAACGTTAAAACACGATGCACCAACAATCACATGGTTCTAACAGCTGAGTATCCATCGCTGCACGTGCATCGGACCGGGCCCACAACAACCTTCGGTCGCCCACCACCGGTAGTCCTTGCATAGCGCATACACAAAACCACGGTCCAAAGTCCAAGCTAAACAACGTTCCGCACGCTGTGATTGGCCGTTGATTGTTGTTGATAATTACCATATTTATAAGAGAGCTTGCTAGACTCCAACGCAGTACACGTTCACTAGCTGGGAAGGAATTGCAACACAGTGTGCCGCACGCCTGCAGATTGGTACAATGTACAGCCTTGAAGGATATTCAAACATTGACAACTCTTACCGATAGAGGGCGTTGCGGGGCAAAGTTCATTGAATTTGTTCTCAGTGTGCGAACCGTGCGTTGCTACATAGGTTTACTTAAGACACAACCAGTAGTAGAAGAAGAAGTTCTAAACAACGGAATCTCTAATCACAAAACCATGAAAATGGTTGTTGATGGAAAAAGTATTATTAAGGGCAGAAGTTCTTCCAAAAACGATTTTTATTTTTTATTTTTTATATATTTTTTTCATTTTGAGAATTGCATGTGTAGGCTATCCGATCAACACCAACGCATATCCAGTTTTCTAAAACCCAACACTGTGCGACACATCCCTGTGATGTTTTTGGCGTGGCGCACAAAGCAAAATGTAAAACAAATTGTAGGTTTTGACTTGGTTTTACAAACAAGGTTGTTCCGACTGAAATGGACGTTAATTATTCTCCTTTGATAGTGTCGGGGCCCGGGGATTAATAACATTATTTTTAAGAAAAGGATTATCTTAAGCGTTTTTTGCTTTCACGTCCGGTGACGTCATATACCAATGGGTGCCATTTTGATGACGTCATACCGACGGGCGCTATTTTGATTATGTCATGCCGCCCTCCCAAGAAAAAAGTCTGTGGAGAATATAACAATTTAGTACAAAAATATAGTTTCATATCATTTTGTTTTTACCCTTACACCAATGTGTGTTAAGCACTGTTTACTCAGTACTTACCTGAGTTCTGTGAACAAAATCCACAGGCAAATCACTCGGGTGGGATTCGAACCCACAAACTTTGCTTTGCTAGAGCAGATGTCTTACCACTAGACCATTGAGCTTGCTCGATTGCTAGAGGCAGTTCGAATCATTAGCAGCGGGTTTGGCTGTGGAATTTTTTTCACAGAACTCGGGTAAGTACCGAGTATAAAGTGCTTAACACACATCGGTGTAAGGGTTAATTAAAAACCAAGTTATATTATTTATCCCCGATGCAAAAATATAGTTTCAATCAAATGAGTCTAAAAGTCCCTTGAAAATCGGCTTGGCGAATATGAATAGGCAAGTTGTTCAATAAGTTGTTTCTTAAAAGATAGTTTTGACTTCATAATGGATAGTCACAAACAAACAAACCAACCAAATAACCAGAAAACAGCACTAGCTAGAGTTCATAATGGTTAGTCACAAACAAACAGACCCACCAAAAAACAGAAAACAGCACTAGCTAGAGTTCATTATAATGATTAGTCACAAACAAACAAACCAGCCAAATAACCAGAAAACAGCACTAGCTAGAGTTCATAATGGTTAGTCACAAACAAACAAACCCACCAACTAACCAGAAAACAGCACTAGCTAGAGTTCATTATAATGGTTAGTCACAAACAAACAAACCAGCCAAATAACCAGAAAACAGCACTAGCTAGAGTTCATAATGGTTAGTCACAAACAAACAAACAACCAGAAAACAGCACTAGCTAGAGTTCATTATAATGATTAGTCACAAACAAACAAACCAGCCAAATAACCAGAAAACAGCACTAGCTAGAGTTCATAATGGTTAGTCACAAACAAACAAACCCACCAACTAACCAGAAAACAGCACTAGCTAGAGTTCATTATAATGGTTAGTCACAAACAAACAGACCCACCAAAAAACAGAAAACAGCACTAGCTAGAGTTCATTATAATGATTAGTCACAAACAAACAAACCAGCCAAATAACCAGAAAACAGCACTAGCTAGAGTTCATAATGGTTAGTCACAAACAAACAAACCCACCAACTAACCAGAAAACAGCACTAGCTAGAGTTCATTATAATGGTTAGTCACAAACAAACAAACCAGCCAAATAACCAGAAAACAGCACTAGCTAGAGTTCATAATGGTTAGTCACAAACAAACAGACCCACCAAAAAACAGAAAACAGCACTAGCTAGAGTTCATTATAATGATTAGTCACAAACAAACAAACCAGCCAAATAACCAGAAAACAGCACTAGCTAGAGTTCATAATGGTTAGTCACAAACAAACAAACCCACCAACTAACCAGAAAACAGCACTAGCTAGAGTTCATTATAATGGTTAGTCACAAACAAACAAACCAGCCAAATAACCAGAAAACAGCACTAGCTAGAGTTCATAATGGTTAGTCACAAACAAACAAACCAGCCAAATAACCAGAAAACAGCACTAGCTAGAGTTCATTATAATGGTTAGTCACAAACAAACAAACCAGCCAAATAACCAGAAAACAGCACTAGCTAGAGTTCATAATGGTTAGTCACAAACAAACAAACCCACCAAATAACCAGAAAACAGCACTAGCTAGAGTTCATTATAATGGTTAGTCACAAACAAACAAACCAGCCAAATAACCAGAAAACAGCACTAGCTAGAGTTCATAATGGTTAGTCACAAACAAACAAACCAGCCAAATAACCAGAAAACAGCACTAGCTAGAGTTCATTATAATGATTAGTCACAAACAAACAAACCAGCCAAATAACCAGAAAACAGCACTAGCTAGAGTTCATAATGGTTAGTCACAAACAAACAAACCCACCAACTAACCAGAAAACAGCACTAGCTAGAGTTCATAATGGTTAGTCACAAACAAACAAACCCACCAACTAACCAGAAAACAGCACTAGCTAGAGTTCATTATAATGGTTAGTCACAAACAAACAGACCCACCAAAAAACAGAAAACAGCACTAGCTAGAGTTCATTATAATGATTAGTCACAAACAAACAAACCAGCCAAATAACCAGAAAACAGCACTAGCTAGAGTTTATAATGGTTAGTCACAAACAAACAAACCCACCAACTAACCAGAAAACAGCACTAGCTAGAGTTCATTATAATGGTTAGTCACAAACAAACAAACCAGCCAAATAACCAGAAAACAGCACTAGCTAGAGTTCATAATGGTTAGTCACAAACAAACAAACCAGCCAAATAACCAGAAAACAGCACTAGCTAGAGTTCATAATGGTTAGTCACAAACAAACAAACCCACCAAATAACCAGAAAACAGCACTAGCTAGAGTTCATTATAATGGTTAGTCACAAACAAACAAACCAGCCAAATAACCAGAAAAAACACTAGCTAGAGTTCATAATGGTTAGTCACAAACAAACAAACCAGCCAAATAACCAGAAAAAACACTAGCTAGAGTTCATTATAATGGTTAGTCACAAACAAACAAACCCACCAAATAACCAGAAAACAGCACTAGCTAGAGTTCATAATGGTTAGTCACAAACAAACAAACCAGCCAAATAACCAGAAAACAGCACTAGCTAGAGTTCATTATAATGGTTAGTCACAAACAAACCAGCCAAATAACCAGAAAACAGCACTAGCTAGAGTTCATAATGGTTAGTCACAAACAAACAAACCAGCCAAATAACCAGAAAACAGCACTAGCTAGAGTTCATAATGGTTAGTCACAAACAAACAAACCCACCAAATAACCAGAAAACAGCACTAGCTAGAGTTCATTATAATGGTTAGTCACAAACAAACAAACCAGCCAAATAACCAGAAAAAACACTAGCTAGAGTTCATAATGGTTAGTCACAAACAAACAAACCAGCCAAATAACCAGAAAAAACACTAGCTAGAGTTCATTATAATGGTTAGTCACAAACAAACAAACCCACCAAATAACCAGAAAACAGCACTAGCTAGAGTTCATAATGGTTAGTCACAAACAAACAAACCAGCCAAATAACCAGAAAACAGCACTAGCTAGAGTTCATTATAATGGTTAGTCACAAACAAACCAGCCAAATAACCAGAAAACAGCACTAGCTAGAGTTCATAATGGTTAGTCACAAACAAACAAACCAGCCAAATAACCAGAAAACAGCACTAGCTAGAGTTCATAATGGTTAGTCACAAACAAACAAACCCACCAAATAACCAGAAAACAGCACTAGCTAGAGTTCATTATAATGGTTAGTCACAAACAAACAAACCAGCCAAATAACCAGAAAAAACACTAGCTAGAGTTCATAATGGTTAGTCACAAACAAACAAACCAGCCAAATAACCAGAAAAAACACTAGCTAGAGTTCATTATAATGGTTAGTCACAAACAAACAAACCCACCAAATAACCAGAAAACAGCACTAGCTAGAGTTCATAATGGTTAGTCACAAACAAACAAACCAGCCAAATAACCAGAAAACAGCACTAGCTAGAGTTCATTATAATGGTTAGTCACAAACAAACCAGCCAAATAACCAGAAAACAGCACTAGCTAGAGTTCATAATGGTTAGTCACAAACAAACAAACCAGCCAAATAACCAGAAAACAGCACTAGCTAGAGTTCATAATGGTTAGTCACAAACAAACAAACCAGCCAAATAACCAGAAAAAACACTAGCTAGAGTTCATAATTGTTAGTCACAAACAAACAAACCCACCAAATAACCAGAAAACAGCACTAGCTATAGAGTTCATTATAATGGTTAGTCACAAACAAACAAACCAGCCAAATAACCAGAAAAAACACTAGCTAGAGTTCATAATGGTTAGTCACAAACAAACAAACCAGCCAAATAACCAGAAAAAACACTAGCTAGAGTTCATTATAATGGTTAGTCACAAACAAACAAACCCACCAAATAACCAGAAAACAGCACTAGCTAGAGTTCATAATGGTTAGTCACAAACAAACAAACCAGCCAAATAACCAGAAAACAGCACTAGCTAGAGTTCATAATGGTTAGTCACAAACAAACAAACCAGCCAAATAACCAGAAAAAACACTAGCTAGAGTTCATAATGGTTAGTCACAAACAAACAAACCAGCCAAATAACCAGAAAACAGCACTAGCTAGAGTTCATAATGGTTAGTCACAAACAAACAAACCAGCCAAATAACCAGAAAACAGCACTAGCTAGAGTTCATAATGGTTAGTCACAAACAAACAAACCAGCCAAATAACCAGAAAAAACACTAGCTAGAGTTCATAATGGTTAGTCACAAACAAACAAACCCACCAAATAACCAGAAAACAGCACTAGCTAGAGTTCATAATGGTTAGTCACAAACAAATAAACCAGCCAAATAACCAGAAAAAAAAACTAGCTAGAGTTCATAATGGTTAGTCACAAACAAACAGACCCACCAAAAAACAGAAAACAGCACTAGCTAGAGTTCATTATAATGGTTAGTCACAAACAAACAAACCAGCCAAATAACCAGAAAACAGCACTAGCTAGAGTTCATTATAATGGTTAGTCACAAACAAACAAACCAGCCAAATAACCAGAAAACAACACTAGCTAGAGTTCATAATGGTAATTAGTCACAAACAAAATCAGGTGTCCTACCTTGGCTAAGTCATCAGTTAAAGTTTCCAAAGTTACAAAGTGTACTACTTATATCAACAAAAGTGGACCTACAATTAGCAAAATAGGAGGTGATTTTATTTGCAAGAATTTAGTGTATTGTAAGAACACTACTGAATCACTATGTACCTATACCATATCAAACCTGTTTCATAGTAAAATGATAAAAGCAAATATTTTCTTTATTGTCTACTTCCAATAAATCTTCATTAGTATCCAAACTAATCATTATCTCCCCAAGCACATCGGCTACAGAGAGCTTACCTTTGAATTCAGAATTTGCCATTGAAAAAACAGCAGTGGGGAAATAACAAATTTTGAGTGCAACCAGATTTATCAACGGAATTATGATGGCCCAAAAATCGCTGCATGTTTATATTAATGTAGTTGTGATCTTGTAAATGATGAGCAGGCCTACTTCCTCAAGTGATGTATTTTAAGAGGGAGTGCATTCATATTGTACAAAATTGTACTATTGCCGGTTGATTGGTTAGGGACGAATTCAAAATTAAACAAGGGGTAACTCAGGGTAATTTGAGAATCACCCCGGGGTGATACAGGGTGATCACAGCCTTGCGTACGAACAATAGATTCATGAATACGAGTCTGCACAGGCTGGGTCAACTTGGTCATGGATGGGCGACCACGGATATGAAGAGAGATTGTCACACCTCTGAACAAAAGGCCAGATTTACGTTTTGAATTACGTTTTGAATTATCGGATTAGTTACAGCTGTGTGGCTGCTCTAATAATCGTTCTGCTGATAGATTAACAATTATAATTATGAATGATATGCCAAATATTGTTATTTTAAATGTATCGAATCGTTCTTGTCTACCAAATGTTTCTTCAGTTCATTTTTTGACCGGTCAAAATCGGCCGCTGAACAGCCAGTTTACCTATATTATTCAAACGAAACCCAACAATATTTTGTGCAGGTCGTCGTAAAATCGGCAAAAATCGGTAAAATCGGTAAAATCGTTGAAGAGACCAGAGACACCAGTCGCTTCCTCCAAACTGAAGATACCACTATAAATTTTATAATTATATTACTTTGGATAATTTGGGACTTCACTTTTCTTTTCTTTTTTTCGCATTTGTTTTCTTCAAAAATGTCAATGTTTATATTTTAAACCAATAAATGAAGAAATCCAACAACCATACTGTCCCATGATACATATGCTTGGAATTGCAAGTACCGATCGCACAACCTCGAGGACCAGCCGTAGTGACCGGCGGCAACATTGTCATTACAATCCGCCATGAAGAGTTAAACCTGGACGAAATGTGTTAATCGACGCTCATCAATTTGATTCTCTCCGCCGGAAGTGTACCAAAGCATCGTTTGTGCGGAGTTTGATGCCCTTTTTTTCTCCGCAAACGTTATGAAAAAGTCCAACTTTGACGGCACCACCGTTTTGAGTAAGGACAGACAAATAAAAAAAAAATGACTAGATAGAAAATTATTGCTGTCAATGTTAGATGTTGCAGAGCGGGAATTTCCGGGAGAGGTACATGTAAAGGGGAAATCCTTTGTCAAAATTCGCTCCGTAATCAATGACAAGTGTCGGCATAGTCGTTAACATTACAGTCACACTATTGCTATTTTATTTGATATATTGGTTAAAGTTTATGAGCTACGGAACATGTTTTAGTTCCTACCTATTTAAGTTTTGGTTATTTTTTTCATTTTGATCAGAAAATAAAACAGCCAAACAAACATAACATAAGCATGAATTTCAGCTCATACTGGGTCGTTTTTTTTCATTGAAGACAATAAAAACCTTAACATCTCGTAAGTTTTCACTATTTGCCGGGAAGAAATTCAAAAACTTCATACTTTTTTGAATTATCCATTTCTCTATAATTTCTCAGTGGGCAAGTTTGGGCCTCCTTGTGGTGTTCAATGTTCTTAAAGAAACCAATAGAACACAAACTCTACTATTCTATTGTTTAACAATATCAATTACGGATTAACTGAGCCTCTGCCAAAAGAAGTAAACCTGGTGCTCTGTGGCTACAAGAGTGTTGTTCATTGACCTGTAGATAATGAGTTCATTATGGCCTGACTTCCTTGCCAGTGGTGATATATCAAAGAAGTAAACCTGGCTCTCTGTGGCTACAAGAGTGTTGTTCATTGACCTGTAGATAATGAGCTCATTATGGCCTGACTTCCTTGCCAGTGGTGATATATCAAAGAAGTAAACCTGGCTCTCTGTGGCTGCAAGAGTGTTGTTCATTGACCTGTAGATAATGAGCTCATTATGGCCTGACTTCCTTGCCAGTGGTGATATATCAAAGAAGTAAACCTGGCGCTCTGTGGCTGCAAGAGTGTTGTTCATTGACCTGTAGATAATGAGCTCATTATGGCCTGACTTCCTTGCCAGTGGTGATATATCAAAGAAGTAAACCTGGCTCTCTGTGGCTGCAAGAGTGTTGTTCATTGACCTGTAGATAATGAGCTCATTATGGCCTGACTTCCTTTTGCCCTGTAAAACCTCGAGTTACCGATTGTTTAATTTTGAATTCACCCCTTAACAGCTGATCAGTTGGAGACATTGCTGGCATGATGTGGATTGTAACTGTTTGTTATTTTCAATAATTTGTTTTGCATATTTTTAAATGACATAATTGTTTTGCTCCACAGCAATGCAGGAGGAAACTTTGAAGCTAGTTCTACTAGCCTTAGAAGATGGAGCAGCTTTATCTCGTAAGGTGCTTGTTATGTTTGTTGTACAGAAACTTGAGCAACAGTTTCCTCAAGCATCAAAGACAAGTGTAGGACATGTAGTGCAGCTACTATATCGAGCATCTTGCTTCAAGGTTACAAAACGAGATGAGGAGTCATCACTTATGCAGCTCAAGGATGAGGTATAGTACATTATTTATTCTGCTCTCAATTAAAGCTAAATTTCATAGCTTGTTCAGGGTTCTGCCCAGGATTTGTTTAGTGCCGGAATTTTTTTTTCTCCCTAGTACAGTCAAGTCAATTTCCTTTCGATCGTGCACGGAGTGGTTACACACGTGCGCCCTGCAGCTGTGCCTTGAATGTAGGCCCTCAGTGCGCGCACGCCTTTACCGCCATGGGAAAACAATTTACAGCATCTATAGCATGGTGCTTACTCTGCAGTTCATTTCCGTTGTATTAAACGCTGTAGAATAGGGTTTGCAACATGATGAAACTGGTATCATGTTATTCCAAGCGTAAAGCTATAATCAGCGTGACTGGAAACCATTGCAAAATCAATGCGGGTTTCGTGCGTTGGATATATTATACATCGTAGCGGGAGGAATGCTCGATCCTGGATCATTAAAATAGACTCAAACCAAAGAAGTAGGCTACTCGAAACTTTGGATAAAACTGTTTACTGGTAAATAATTTGTTTTACACGTTGTTCAAAAAATTTTGAAGGAAATGGGCAAAAAAAAGGGAAAATGTGTGGTGGTCGGAAAAAGAAAAAATTCTGCGAGTGCCAGTCGGGGAATCATGAGTGCCGGTCGGGTTTTCCGGCACCGACCACCGTGGGCAGAACCCTGCTTGTTGCTAAATGGGCAGCTTATTTGTGTGCTCACTTTAGCAGAAGAATTACAAATAGCAAATTTTACACATTAACCTTGGCGTGTTGTGGCCGAGTGGTCTAGTTCACCATACCCAAGTTCTGGAGTTGTCAACAGCAGAGTGTGGTTTGAATCCTGGTTATGACACTTGTGCCCTTGAACAAGGCACTTGACCATAATTGCTTTGTACAAATTTTGAAAGGTAGTGCATTCTGCTCTACCAGCCAGGCTCCTAGTAAATGATACCCATGCCTACATGTATAGCCTTAAGGACTGTGAGGGGGTAACCCTGTTTCAACCTCAGGAGTAGCTGGCAACGTTCCCCTAGTGACAGTTGATTTGGGTCAACAGCCCAAATCAGTTAAGTGTAAAAATACCCCCAAAACATGCATATTTCTCAGGTGGGATTTGAACCCATTCACCATTCTAAAGCAGATGTTTAAACCACCGAGATTGCTTGGCAGCTAGAGGCAGTATGAATCCCATATTTTAGCAGCGGGTAAAGCAACAACTTAATCTACATGTATGTTAAATTTGCATCGGGATAAAGAATATTATTTGATTTTACCCATACACTGATGTTTACTGTTTACTCAGTACTTTCCCAAGTACTGTGAGAATAACAAAATTGATGTTGTGTTGTAAGAACATTTAGTAGACACTCAACCATGATCCACAGAATATCAGCTGTGAGCCAAGACTGAAAATCTGCCATGGTATGCTGGAATCTCAGAACACTCAGACTTGAGCCAAATATGCTGTTGGCAAAAAAACGCAGTAAAATCTGCATCATTTGACGTGAAGTGTTTAAACTTGTCACTTTGAAACAAGTTCTTCTGACTTGACTTATTCTCTAAAATAAATTACATCTTCTCATGTCATCCGGTAGGCCTACAAAATTACATTAAATAACAGATTTGTGTTTAAAATGTCATACATTTGTATTTCCTGAACCACATGACATAAATTTCTTATAAAAGGAAATAACCAACTGTGACAATACTTGTTATCCTATTTTTCCTTTCCTACCAGTTGATTATAAAGAGTTTTTATAATGTTTACAGAGTTTTGATATCATTTCTGTGTTATACATGTACATTTAGTTGGTCATTTGTTATATATTTTTCCTCTCCACCAAAACCCCCTCTGTATTACAGGCATGAGAATTCCCCGCCGTTCGGCGGTTTTCTGCTTTTTGGAGGCCAAAATATGACCTCTCCGAGTTCAATGTGAATCCGGTTTAAAATTGGGGGTGTAGGGGTTACACGATTACATGTTTAACCGACCAATCATCCGGCCCACGTTTACATTTTTATTGTTTGGATAAATGTAAAAAATTCACTCGAAAATGCCGTGAAAGGCTGAGCAATAGCGATCACGATGTACACGTTGTGCCCAAAATCGTCCGCTTACGCCTTCTGTTGAGTCCCCTTTCGTTTATCTGTGGAGCGCAATCAACAGATTTGCACAACGAATTGGACAAACTCTTGCGCAGAATCGGCAGCTCTATTTACCTATTGAGCATAAGTTTGTGCAATCTTCAGATAGCGCGCCTTCGTGTAGACACGTGCGCGCAGTGCTTTGCATTGTGGGTATTTTCCGTTGGGTACTTCAGGAAACACGACGCGACGTCCGTGGATCACAACATCATGAGACCCAAATCCCGCAGATATCAGTAAACTTGGCTGGATGTGTTCTAGTTTTTAGTTAAATTTAGTTAAAAAACATGTTAGTTTGGTCAAAGTCTGACATTTGGTCCATAATACCCTTCCTCCATGATAATACCTTCATTTAAAAAATGATTTTTTAAATATATTTAGCTGTTTCGCAGCGAAGCGCAGCGAAACAGCTATTGTTTTTGTGTTAGTTTTTGTTTTTATTGTTGTTAGCTGTTTCGCAGCGAAGCGCAGCGGAACAGCTCTTGTTTTTGTGTTAGTTTTTGTTTTTATTGTTGTTAGCTGTTTCGCAGCGAAGCGCAGCGGAACAGCTCTTGTTTTTGTGTTAGTTTTTGTTTTTATTGTTAGCTGTTTCGCAGCGGAACAGCTCTTGTTTTTGTGTTAGTTTTTGTTTTTATTGTTGTTAGCTGTTTCGCAGCAAGCGCAGCGAAACAGCTATTGTTTTTGTGTTAGTTTTTGTTTTTATTGTTGTTAGCTGTTTCGCAGCGAAGCGCAGCGGAACAGCTCTTGTTTTTGTGTTAGTTTTTGTTTTTATTGTTGTTACATGTAGCTGTTTCGCAGCGAAGCGCAGCGGAACAGCTCTTGTTTTTGTGTTAGTTTTTGTTTTTATTGTTAGCTGTTTCGCAGCAAGCGCAGCGAAACAGCTATTGTTTTTGTGTTAGTTTTTGTTTTTATTGTTGTTAGCTGTTTCGCAGCAAGCGCAGCGAAACAGCTATTGTTTTTGTTAAAGTTTTTGTTTTTAGCTGTTTCGCAGCGAAACAGCTCTTGTTTTTGTGTTAGTTTTTGTTTTTGTTGTTTTTAGCTGTTTCGCAGCGAAGCGCAGCGAAACAGCTCTTGTTTTTGTGTTAGTTTTTGTTTTTAGCTGTTTCGCAGCAAGCGCAGCGAAACAGCTATTGTTTTTGTTAGAGTTTTTTATTTATTTTTTTTTTTTATTTGTCTGTTTCAGACTTCCGGAAGTCATTGAAATAACGCACAATTCGTTCTAAGCGGCCTTTTGCATAGTTCCTAAAGAGCAATTGCAATGAAACTTTCAGTGATGAAAGGCATTGGTGCAAGGAAGGTCCTAAAAGAAATTCGTCATGATGACGTCATCACCTGTCACGTGACGTCATCTTAAAGGTTTATATTTTAAATATTTGAAAATCTATATCAAATCAGCCACAAGAGACCGTAGGTTTCTGTTTGTGGGATTGGGTAGGGATAAATTAGGTCTTCATTTTATTCAGTGTGCGTGACCTCACGCGACCTCTACTTCCGGTCGAAACCAGTCAAAACCGGAAGTGCCTTCGTAATTCAAAAGTGCTAAATGTTATGAAAATGCTTTCAACGATGTTAGTGTCCGGCAATAGTGACGTCACGATACACAAGAGCGCCCTCTAGCGGCAGTTGGAAAACTGTTCAAAATGCACTTTGAGAAGATGTGTGTTGCGAAGTTTGATGTAATCGCTTCAAAATTGATACACATGATGACCGTCAGGCAGCCAACATATGTATGAAGTTTTAGATTGATTACGTCATCAGGGGTCACGTGACGTGACATTAAAGGTGCACTATTTGAAGTCGTATATCTCCAAAAGTATAGGTCTGACGTTGAAACTTGGCAAGTCGTTAGATAATGGCAAGTTCCTGTTAAATTTGTAATGACGTCATGATGACGTCATCACACGATTTGTTATGCTTTTTTTCATTTTTTTGCCCCTTTAAGTCATAAATTGCTAACGGAGCATACAATAATAAAAATTCTTTTTTAAACAGGCTTGATACATCATAACTGCTTTGAATACAAAAAGACTTTCATATTAACTTGAGTAATTTGAAACTATTATTAGCGAAACAGCTCTGCATTTGTGCACAAATGCAATTAAGCTCTAGTTATTTATTTATTTTTTTTCAAGCTGAATATAAAAAGTTTAGGGTCGCGGCATAAAATTAGGGTCGGTCGGATAACCAGAAACAAAACACTTTTTGGGGGGCCTTATTATATACCGTATTTTCCTGCGGATAAGACGCGTCTTATCTGACTTTTTAGACCCCCAAAACATCGGTGCGTCTTATCTTTCGATGCGCCTTGTCTGCTGGCGATTGATTTTTTTTTGATGATCACTGCGTAAAATAATACCTTTATTTTGTCCAGTTCAAATCAACGGTCTTTGTGTGAAGAATCCTTACTCAATAATGCGGTCAAACAAGGCTCAACTATCCAGACACTGAGACCGTATTTTCGTTTCAACAATGCCGCAATCCCCCAGACTGTCCTTTCATTCCAACAATGCCGCAACGTGTTGATCCCCCATGACCGTGTTTTCATTCCAACAATGCCGCAATGCGTTGGTGCTTTCGGTCCAACAGACGTCGGCGTCGTACAAACGTATTTCTGTGTGGCCGCGTAATCGTTCCGAAAATGCTGCAATCAGATTTACTGTCAATGCTGTTGTACAAACGGCATTCACCCAACCTCTATTGTGTGGTGAACTTTGAGGGTTTTTATTGTACAGAATATCTCCGAAGTGTGCTTTAGGCTTGACGTACTATTTAAGGATGGGATAATTAAGTACCAATGTTTGTTGGCCTACCTATACGAATTGCACTTTCGTTTGTTTGATTAAACGTTCAAATATTCATTTGAGAGATGGTTCATGTGTCTGTTTCGTTTATTTCATTTATCAAATAAAAAAATTATCCTTGAAAACAAGGTAATGATCCTTGAAAACAAAACTAACATTATTAAAGAAGAGGAGAGATGTTTTAAACAAATATCTTATGAACGAGATTATAAGTTTGAAATAAATAAAAAGAACTTTAAAACAAAATCTTATGAACGAGATTAACAAATTAAAGGTTTGAAATAATGGAAAAGAATTTTATGTACAAAAAAATTAATTACAAAAACTTAAACAAATATATATAATGAAACATTTTGTTATGTCTTCCCGGGTGTGACGGGATTATTTGCGTAAGGTAGGTCGCGCCTATATATAAAGGCGACGCTAGTTTTGGTATTAGTCACCAGTAGAGGGCGCAACATCTACTGGCTCGGAGAGACTTAGACTGGTAACCTGTCTTTATCAGCAAGGATCCTCGTTGTGGGACGTCGGATGTTCAGGCTAGGAGGGCCTGGGTTCGTGTTGCAATATCTTCAGACAGTGCGTGGACCATCGTTTCTGGCCGCTGATTGGGCCGGACTTCATATTATTAACAATGCACAGCGTTGGCTGAATGGATGGACGAAGGTCGGTATCAATTTACGTTGGTCTTTTCTGCATGGCTCTACACGCCCATGTGGTTACAGTTTCATTCATGCTTCGAATAGTGTGAACACTCCAAAAGGTAACAAAATGACGTCTTTGTGTCAATGTACCGACACCGGGTGGCGCCTGGTGTTCTTCTGTGTGCTGTGTTAAACATGCGTCTTATGCGGCGGTGCGCCTTTTCTGTTGACCTTTGAATTTTTTTTGGGTCATTTTAGGGTCCTGCGTCTTGTCCGCCGAGCGTCTTATCCGCAGGAAAATACGGTAGGTACTGAAAAGTATCATTTTCAAGCAATTTTCTAAGTAGTTTTTTAGATCTGAATGTCATATTTAACAGCTGCGCAGAAATGAACACAATTGACACAGTTTAAGAATCTAAATGTATATCACTCTACCAGTCTAAGTCCCTCCGAGCCAGTAGATGTTGCGCCCTCTACCGGTGACTAATACCAAAACTAGCGCCGCCTTTATATATAGGCCTACCTTACGCAAATAATCCCGTCACACCCGGGAAGACGTAACAAAATGTTTCATTAGTTGTAATTTGTTTAATTTTTTGTAATGTTTTTTTTTTAGTATTATATAAAATTCTTTTCCATTATTTCAAACCTTTAATTTGTTAATCTCGTTCATCTCGTTTTTATTTGTGCCGTACATTGCTGTTTTAATCCTTAAAAATCTTCCTTTTTGGATCGCCATCCACACTTCTATTTTTTATGTGTGTTTTATTTGTGTTGTCTGGTTTGATTCAGCATATT
The DNA here is from genome assembly GCA_037783415.1 of Leptasterias polaris. NCBI lineage: Eukaryota > Metazoa > Echinodermata > Asteroidea > Forcipulatida > Asteriidae > Leptasterias > Leptasterias polaris. The sequence goes on along the minus strand of JAZGTN010000157.1, from coordinate 84,180 downwards.
TTGGACCGTGAACTTTTGATGTAAGTGTGATTTGAAGACATTTTAATTTTGGTTTGTTGGCTGAACTAAACTACCCATGCTATTTACACTGGACAATAATGGCCACCATGAATCTTGCCACGTTTGTAACAGCCATTACACTTCTACAACATCAGCTTCAGCCTTCACTTGCCAATGGATATGTCATGACGGTTTCCTCTCCGTTCCCACCAGTGATTAAACACTCAAAAATTATATGCATCGGTAATAATCTCCCGATAGCTACAACTTTAAGACTGTGTAACTCTGGTTTCTGCTCCACTAAGACACCAGCGGCCAAGTGGGATAAGCATGGCTGTACTTGCATGGTTATCCCTGGTCACGATCCACCCACTGATATCACCATTTTCATGGATGTGCTTAGAAATCCGGGTCCACATACTTGCCATTCCACGGACTACCAGAGAATTACTTACACTCAGAATCAATTGAAACTATTAAAAGGTGGAGGAAAACAACGCTTATCTACATCTACATATGAAAGCCTGAAGTCATTAGAGCTGTTGAAAAAGATGAGGGGATGTAAAGCAGGTCGACAGACTTTTAGGTATATCCCTGTTACTATTAATACAAGAGAACGACATTGTGTGGAGACATCTGCTACGACATTCCACAAGAATTTTATTAAACATTCTAAAAGGATCCCTCGTCACCTTGTTCCTGTTCCAAACACTTGTCCCGATATTCACACCAACATAGCTCCGATACCTCGAATTCTGCTGACCAATGCAAGATCTTTGAATAACAAGCTGGAAGATCTGCAGCATGTTCTCAGTGAGAATTCAGTTGATATAGCTGCCGTTACAGAAACCTGGTTGAATGACATTACCATACAATCTGCTGACATCCCTGGATTTCATTTTTCGCCGAAGTGCCGAGATGGAAGACGAGGAGGAGGTGTAGCCATCTATACCAAGGAGAGCTTCAACGTGCAAACATTATCCAACCATTCATGTGAGTATGAATGTTTGTGGCTCAAAGTTAACCACAATCAGTCAACATCCAATTTCTACACTGGAGTGATTTACTATCCGCCAGGGTCTAACTATGCAAATGAAATGCTTGAGCACATTTTTCAAACTGTGGACGATATCCAATCAGTTGATACAACTGCCACAATCATTCTATTAGGAGACTTTAATGATCTCCAAACTAACACCATTGAGAACAATTTACATATGGAACAGTTGATCAATTTCCCCACTCGGCACAATGCTATACTGGATAAGATGTTTACCAACCATCCCACCTTTTTTACTGAACCCAAACGACTATCACCTATTGGACGTAGTGACCACTGCTGTATTCTCATTAATCCAGTGACTGAATATCCACCTGTGAAGCCTACTTCCACCTACAGGCGCCCCTACCGAGACTCTTCAGTGCGGTCATTCGGGCAATGGGTGACTGGCTGTAATTGGGACAGCATTACTTCAAACCAGTCATCTGATGCCATGCTCAGGGATTTTTCATCTACCATCAATGACGCCTATGAGGAACATTTTCCCGAAGTCTGTTCAATATTGCGACTCAAGGACAAACCATGGATGACTATACAAATTAAACGACTTATCAGAAACCGCCAGAAAGCTTTTACTCGGGGTGATCAAACGGAATGGCGTATGTTGCGCAACAAAGTGAATCAACTCATAATCAAAGCCAAAAGTAAGTTCTATGCGGACTCTGTGTACAACCTCAGGAACTGTCAGCCAGCAAAATGGAACAAACATATACAGAGGATGTGTCATCTTAAATCCAAACCAGTTACTATCCCTGGAGCTACATTGAATCCTAGAGGAACAGTTGAAGCTATTAACAATCAATTTGCCGAAATATGCAATCAACTACCAGCTTTAGCACTTGAAAGTCTTCCTGCATACCTGCCGGCAGAAACACCACCTCCAATAATTTATCAAGGGCAGGTTCTGAAAGCACTTCAAAAACTTAAATCCTCCAAGGCTGGTCATCCTTCCGACTTACCCATCAGACTGATTAAAGAATTTGCTCCCGAATTAGCCCTTCCACTTACATGTGTATTCAATTTTTGCTTGAGGGAGGGTAATTTCCCTGAATTGTGGAAGACTGCCACTATCATACCAGTTCCTAAAACTAAACATGTTTTGTCTTTTGATCAACTGAGGCCCATCTCCTTGACACCGGTGTTAGCTCGAATTTTTGAATATTTTATTGCCAAATACATTATTAATGATATTTCTAGAAAACTTGATCCTAAACAATACGGTAACATTAAGGGCAGCTCTACCACTCATTACCTAGTGGATATGTTAAATTCTATATATGAGGGACTTGATAAGCCCAACCAGTATGCTTACATTGCTGCGATTGACTTCACCAAAGCCTTTGATCTTGTTAATCATAATATTATTATCAAGAAACTTATCAACCTTGGGGTTAGACGTTCAATTATTCCAACTGTCTGCAGCTTTCTTTCCAATCGCACCCAAAATACCAAACTCGTTAATCACACATCCTCTATCAAAACCATTGATTGTGGCGTCCCGCAAGGAACTAAGTTAGGCCCCATATTATTTTTGGTCCTAGTTAACGATGCTGCCATTGGAAGCCATAGACGTTGGAAATACGTGGACGACCTGACCCTCGGGGATATAGTTAAATATGGTGAAAATACTCAACTTCAATCCCATCTTGATGATCTTTCAGAATGGTCCAAAGCTAACGATGTTCTCCCCAAACCTGCTAAATGTCAAGTAATGAAGATCAGTTTCCTACGACGAGTTACACCTAACCCCATGTTCACTCTTAATGATATATCCCTGAACAGGATTAATCACATGAAACTTTTGGGAGTCACGATTCAGAGTGATCTCAAATGGGACATTCATGTTGCTGATATTGTCTCTAGAGCATCTAGAAAATTATTTACCTTGTGTATTTTAAAAAAATATAACGCTCCCTTGGCTGACTTAGTTTCGGTCTTCACATGCTACATTAGACCAGTTTTAGAGTATGCCAGCCAAGTCTGGCATACCTCGATAAGTAAACAACTGGCTAATAGAATTGAAAATGTACAAAAACGTGCTTGTCGCATTATGTTAGGATATCATCGGTATCACAGTTACTCCAATGCTTTGGAAATTCTAGGTATTTCTAGCCTTGAAACTAGGAGAGACACATTACTGTATAACTTTGGCACAAAACTATTACATTCCCAAAGATTTAGAAATATGCTCCCCCCTCTTAAACTTAATAACACTAATGAGGTGACTGATGAGGTGCAGCTTATATAACGCACTGAAAATATGTTTTGAGCCATACCATTAAAGGTATACAAAAAAGTGGCTCAACATATTATCACCGGAAAAAAGTTCTTTTTAGTGAATTCTAACAACCCCTTCCCTTGAAAACCCCCCCCCCCCCTTCTTCCAAAAACCCACTCCCCCCTTCTTCCAAAAACCCACTCCCCTCAATCCTTCATGGAGTTTCATAAAAACATCAACATTAGCTCTGTTGTAACCATTGCCTGTGTATTTAAATACAGAGACACTTGTCTCCCACCCAAAAACACAGTAATTAGACCATGCAGATGGGAGTCTTGTGTGGATGCCCATGGTGCAGTGTAGTACTGGCCATTGTTTAAACATTTAATCCCCTAAGTTGCTGCATATATAATGAGGCGTGCGGTTTCTTGGGGGGCACCATGCCTTGGTGCAGGGAGGCGGGAGGTCTGCCAAGAGTGTTTATTACCTCCATGGTTAGACAGTCAGGAATGTTTTACTACCAGAGACCATCCTCTCCAAACCCCACCCCCACCAACACATGTTCCCCATCTAATTTTGCCTTTTCACTTAACCCCATTTCCCCCCCCCCTTTTTTTTCCCTATTAAGAACTATCCACATATCGCCTCATACGTTTTTTTAAAGCTTTAATTTCCAAGAACTTTATAAATACTATAACTAAAGCTTTTTTGAACATTGTGAGTGCGTTCCGGTAATACTATTTTTGGTGCTTGTCCTCCCAAAAAAAACACTCTATATGATGCTTATATATACAAAACCATCAAAATGTTGTTTGTGGTCACATTAGTCTCGTCTTTTAGTCTGCTGGCACAAGGTTACACGTTTGATTCGCTTTTCCCCTACACACACAGAATACTCAGAAATAACTCCACGTCTACGCTAGTTATACCTAAATGCAAAACTGATAGATACATGAAATCTACAATTCCTGTTTTAGCCAAACTTTTGTAAATCTTAATTGTTAATAATAATTAGGTGCAGTGAGAACTTTGTTGTAATTTTATACCTACTCTTTTTAACTGGTATGTAACAATTTTTAATTTTTTGTAAAGTGTAAACGTGGTCATTTCAGCTGCTCTTTTGTAGCTGCCTACCTCGTGTTTTTTATATGAATAAACCAGAATAATAATAATAATAATAATAAGATTTTGTTTTAAAGTTCTTTTTATTTATTTCAAACTTATAATCTCGTTCATAAGATATTTGTTTAAAACATCTCTCCTCTTCTTTAATAATGTTAGTTTTGTTTTCAAGGATCATTACCTTGTTTTCAAGGATCATTTTTTTATTTGATAAATGAAATAAACGAAACAGACACATGAACCATCTCTCAAATGAATATTTGAACGTTTAATCAAAGAAACGAAAGTGCAATTCGTATAGGTAGGCCAACAAACATTGGTACTTACATGTAATTATCCCATCCTTAAATAGTACGTCAAGCCTAAAGCACACTTCGGAGATATTCTGTACAATAAAAACCCTCAAAGTTCACCACACAATAGAGGTTGGGTGAATGCCGTTTGTACAACAGCATTGACAGTAAATCTGATTGCAGCATTTTCGGAACGATTACGCGGCCACACAGAAAAACGTTTGTACGACGCCGACGTCTGTTGGACCGAAAGCACCAACGCATTGCGGCATTGTTGGAATGAAAGCACGGTCATGGGGGATCAACACGTTGCGGCATTGTTGGAATGAAAGGACAGTCTGGGGGATTGCGGCATTGTTGAAATGAAAATACGGTCTCAGTGTCTGGATAGTTGAGCCTTGTTTGACCGCATTATTGAGTAAGGATTCTTCACACAAAGACCGTTGATTTGAACTGGACAAAATAAAGGTATTATTTTACGCAGTGATCATCAAAAAAAAATCAATCGTCAGCAGACAAGGCGCATCGAAAGATAAGACGCACCGATGTTTTGGGGGTCTAAAAAGTCAGATAAGACGCGTCTTATCCGCAGGAAAATACTGTAAATTGTCAAAATGTTCCAAAAAGGGGCGGCTGCCCACTTAGCCCGCGCCGGGGGCCTCGGCCCCCTGGACCCCCAGCATGCCTCATTTTTGGCTCGGGACAAGCCTGCGGCTTGATTGGGATCATTGAAAGTGGATCGATATTTTCCAGTTTTTTTTCAACATGACCCATTCTCATGCCTGGTATTAGTTTCTACAAACACTGAGAGGTAGGTTCATACTTTGGTAATGACCCCCCTAAAAGCACCCTGCAAAATTATTTTTTCTGAAGTGCCCATGTTGGTTAGAAATCAATAAAAGTCTGAAAAATGTGTATCTCCAAAGATCTCTTAAAGGCAAATTTTCTGTGGTGTCCATGTAAAAGCTGTGGCCAGAGATGAGGTTGTACTCGCTGTCATCATCTCTCTAAATGTTTATGGATTCATTGTTCTTGATGAAAATACTGTACATTGTAACAATGTTTTTCTGTTTTCCTGTTTTCCTAATGAGTAGGCACAAAAATAAACTGAAACTTTCACATGAGACATGATAATTTTGCCATTAAATCAGCATGACCCACCTTTAATTTATAGTTGCATTATCTTTTGAGTAAAGATTATTTAGATTTTTTCCCCTACTTCTTGCTCTTTTGGTTTTTGAGTAAAAGAATCAGTATGGGGAGAGTCAAGTGTACCAGCTCAATTGTTCAGGAAATTTGTTTACTCGTCAATTTTAAAGATCAACTTTAACAAAATCACTAAAATAAGTTTGACCCTTTATGTATAATATGTGTTTATTATATGTTAATATTTTGGTCGAAAGTTTGAAGTTTTCTGCAGTGCAATTTTGCTGAAAATTAATCGGAAAAACTAGCCCCATTTTGTCAATTTTTTTAATAGTGTTTTTATTGCTGTTGGCGGCGCTCTCGAATGTTCCAAACCAATATGTCATACTGCGGACTGGTGAAGGTTGTTTATCTTTGTCTCTATGCATTAACCAGGCATATATTCCGCGGATCGGCAGATTTCCGCTTTTCATAAAATGGAATACTGCCGTTACGAACAAAATCCGTGTTAAAAAAAATCACGCTGCATGAAAAACAAAAAATCCCGCTGAAGGAAACATTGCTTAATGAAAAGAAATAAAGGTTCAGGATTCTTAAAGTCTGGCTCCGCGGAAGTTTACACATACAAAAGCATTACACAGTCCAGACACAGACACAAGTTCTCCTCGTACAGCATACCTTCTACACTATTTTTTGCACAGTCTGGCTCCGTAGTGTTTTTATTGCTATTTGTGTAAGGGGATGCGGCGGAAACCAGACGCTGTAAGAGTGCAAGTGAACCACGCAATTGATAGGTGTTTGCTCAAAAAATAACGATGGCGTCCACTAGGTAATACATCGTTGATCGGTAATTTTCCGCTTTTTTTTCGGCTGAAGAGTTGCATGCCTGATTAACTGATTGGTTTCTTTGGATTGTATACTATTTCTTCAAGGTGTTACGATCCAAAAATTTCCAATTTATCTGTGAATATAAATCACTCAAAAAGCCTGAATTTTCTCAGATACAACAAAGAAATCAAACAAGGTGACACTGATTTAAAGAACAGAATCAAAGTGATTTAATGATAAAACTATCAACCACTTTAAATACTGATTGAGTTTAACTTACAATGATTACGATAAATGAATGTACATTCAGAACAGATCTTATACAAAATAAGAATATCTTATGGGCGAATACTTCAACAGAGTTGAGATATGTCGAGGACTTCAGCAACAGAAGATACAGCAGCGAGGATCAAATACACTCTAGCAAACGGTCAACTCCAGGGGCGAAAACACAGTTCTCTGCCGACGTGACTATGAGCTATAACGGGGTGAACTCACTCTGACAAATGTCCAGAACACGACTAAACAACAACGTGTACACAATCTGACACCCGTCACAATACATGGGGAAGAAGACCCCAAAATACTGAACTGTAGATTTAGCTTGAAAATGTCCTTTCCGGATTAAAATTTAGCTTTTCACAACACTATCAGCCAGTGTTGTAACCGAGTCATTTTTTCTCAAGTCAAAAGTCACATTAGGTCCTGAAATAAGCTCACTCCCATGATGTTGTGACAGACTAAATACAATCACAGGCCTTGAACTTCGTGTTCAAAAGGGCACGGCAATAATTGCTGTGCTTTTTCTAGAATTTGAAGGGCATCGCAGCAATTTGTAAGTGAAAAAAGGGCACCAAAGCATTTTTTCCGAATTTTGGGGGCTCATGGCAAAAACTCAATTTAACAAGGCAGGTGACCATTTCTGAAACAGTCGGTTACATGTGTAACTGACAATTTTAAAAACAAAATATAATGTTAAGAAAAAACATTTACACACTCGCGATGTGATCAAAAACAATGCATCTTCATCACAGCATTTTGCCTTTGCGCAAACAAACACCCCGCAAAAGAAATCCCAAAACAACAAAGCAAATTAAAGAAGATACAAATCTTACATTGTACAGTAAAATAATCTTTCAGTTGATCCAAAGTGTCGTAAATGGTGTAATTTTTGTAAAATAAAGCCTACACGTTGTGTAGTTTTTCGTAAACAAGCTGACATTTCCGAGGAACTGTGCTACGCAGACCAAGCTGTCGACGGCTTTTGCATGCATACCAGTGACACATTGCTTCGTGCACGATTTTAGATCGAGCACCAGCGATGGTGATTATTGCAGAGCCTTTTTCCAAGAGCATCCGCAGACACATACAGTCTTTGATCAAGGCGTTTTCAACAGGTGTTGTGATCTATCGCGTAATGCATTTGGGTTATTTCACCAATAGAGGGCATTTTTTCTCACGCTATTGCATTGTTCCGAAACGCCCTCTAGTGTTTAAGTTTATTCTTGCCTTAATTGTAGCACGCAAAGCAATGAGATAACGAAGACTAAGAGCCTCTAAATTGGAAACGATGTGACCGCGTGCGTTGTGTAAACTGTGATCGCAATATGGTCCGTGTTTTGCGTAAATGTATAATCTGACATTTAGTATTTAACAGTGTTGTAACCAAGTCTTTTTTCTCAAGTCAAGTCAAGTTGCAAATCATCTTCGCTCAAGTCAAGTCAAGTCACAAGTCAATTTTGCTCAAGTCAAGTCAATTCGCAAGTCAATGAAATTGGTGACTCGAGTCTGACTAGAGTCCAAGTCACCAACTCGAGTCAACAACCCTGCTATCGGCTAACACGAACTTTCAACATGCTCTTTCAACGAGTCGTATAAAACACAGAAGTCGTAGCTTCCACCAGTCTTGAGAATTTGTGTCCTGTCCAAAATCTCTCCCAGCCCGTATATAAAGGATTTGTAATATTTTCTAGCTAACTTTGAAGTTCCAGAGCCTTTTAGAGCCTTCTAAAACACAATTCTAGAACATTCATTCATCCATCCAAAATGGTTAGCGCTGCCCACTAGGGTCAACGGACTTACTCACAGAGAATGATTGACAATGTGCGCTGCACGTAGAAGTATTATGCACATGCATAAGGATCTCGTAACAAAGGGTTTACTTCAAGGGTCATTTTTAAAATTGGAGCAAGCTAAAAATTTGCACACGTGCATCTTTTGATCTAAAGTCTGCCCACAAAAATAAAAGTTGCTCAACTGAGGCAAGAAATTGACACGAACTGCATGGTTTGCATTCGCTTGTGCTGCCAGTTGTTCGAACCGACATATTAATTTGTCGTGTACAAACTTGTAAACTTATTTTCCCATGTAAATAACTCATACCATACAGAATACACACACACAGCGAGTGTGGTCCGCACGCCAGAACAGTTTCGTGGTAGATACATGTACCACTGTGCGGGCAGGGATGTTTTAATTCTGTGTAACTAAGGCTCACGTTATTAATGCAAATAATTTGAGGCAGAGAGGGAAGTGTGACATGTTACTGTTTTATTTATTATACATAATTCACTCACAAAATGTTAACCAACTTTCCAGCACGTTATAAACACAACAAAGAGCAAAGCTGTTGCTTAATAACGTTACTCGTACCATTCAACCCTGCACCATTGGTGGTACAGTCTATGTCATCGCCACACACAAAAACGTACACACAGCCAGTGCAAAATTTTCAACAGTGAAGCAAAACGTATCTTGCCATTTTAAAAATGTGTGGCACTTTCTTAGAACAAAATGTTCAAGAGAAGAAAGTGTACACATTACTGATTCTGTTCATATAAGTTTTGCCAGTTAAACCCTCCAATTAGTACATGAACTTATACCATTTTAGAAAAATGTGTTTTAGTTTCAGAGTTGACACCGCGGAAGTTTGTGAAACACGTTTTAGCAACGGCTGTTTTGAAGCTGTAAAATAACTTTTTATTGGTTTGAAGTTCAACTCAAAAATGACGTGGGTAAAATGTGTCCAATCACAAAGTTTGTTAGAGCAGTGTGTTGGTCAGGATGTACACTTCTTTTTTCATCAACTCTATAATATTCCTATAAAACGCTGCTTTCCGACATTAAGCCGTGTGACGTCACAGTGTTGTTTTGATTCGTAGGCGCTTAAGAGCTTTTCGTGAAACTCAAGAGCTTTTGTCCAGCAAAATGCTGATCAAAATGGTTTGTTTTTTACATTATGACACAATTTTTATTGAGTTCCACTCATTTACATGTACCTATATGAAATCATTACGCACTCGTTTACCTTTCTACAAAAAAACGAAACAAAGCATTTTAATTTTGTTCAAGTTGATCTTTATAAAATATTTTCCCAGATGGTAAATTCTTGGGATGGTACTGCATGTATAGGCAATTTCTGCAGTCCAAAAACTGTGCTTTGGGAAAAAGATGCCAGACAAGTAAGATCTGCTCATTGGAGGCTGCATGTTTTGTTGAGATAAATGTTCTTTCAACCTTTGATATCATGAAGTTATTATTTCACATATTTTATTGATGGTAGGGTAAACAATTCCCACAATCATCATGGTGAGGGTGTCTAATTGAATCAACATTGCATCAAAGTTATTACATCAATCTCGATCAAGTCCAAACAATAACCAGAGTTATTAAAAATAAAAGTTATTTTAATGAGGTGGCTTTATCGACATTTAGTGCATGCCACCAAGAGGTCCCTGTTCACTTTGTTATTTATTATAGAATGAAGTGTTTTGATATAATACTATTAGAGCAAGAAGAGTATTTTTTTAAGAACAATTTCAAATATTATAAAAACCATCATTGTTCAACCTTCAATCAAAATCCACCCTCTTCGGAGGTGGATCCCGGAATTTTGAAGGGAGGGGGGAGTACAGGCCTGTCAGTTTTTTGTTTCACCTATTCATAACATTCACCATATACATGTACCATGTACATGTATACAGAAATAACCCCTGCCAATATCAAATGTATTATCACTTTAGTTGTTAGAATGCTTTATTTGCTTTATTTGATCCCCCCCCCCCCCAAATCTGTGTCTGCTCTTCTGGTTGGAAGTCAAGTTTTATCACCCAGCAATGTGAAAAAACATTTGTGAATTGTGTATACATCTCAATAGCTAGATAAAACTATTATTTAAGTAAATTAATACACATCAAGGTTTTATTTGTGGGCCACCAAAGAGTTTTCAATATTTCTGGCTATCTTACACCGTGGAGACTTTCACAGTGTCCTCAAGTATGAGGGATTGTTAAGTGTTGTCTGTTGAAAAATATCATTCAGTTTACAATGTTCTATGATGTTCATCAATACTTACAGTGGTGAGCAGTCCAGATATGATTTGCTTTGTCGCATTTGCAGTTGGAGCAGTCTCTCATGAACATCTGACAAGTTCACGGCACGATCTGAAGATCTCTGGAATTGTTATCCATGAACTGGTATAGCTCTGGTACTTTGGTCCAGGCAAAGTCCTTTGTAGAGTTAACAGGTTAAGGAACCACTGGCTGTGTCTGTGTGAAGGTTGCCATATTCTTGCTTCTACACTGCACATCAGACATGCTAGAATAGTGCATCCTTGGTGGGTGGCTAGAGTTCCCTTCTTGTCTCATTGACAGAGCTATAAAGGATAACAGTCAGTCTCTTGAGCTTTATGAAGAGTTGTTGTCGAGATCCAGCATCTGGAAAGGATGATCATAGGCCAGATACATAAATATCTATGTGACGTCATTAGGCCTGACAGGCTTGCCAAACTTCTTGCCCTTGCCACTTATGGCAGAGGTTGTTTCACAACCTGAAAATGCGCGGAACATTGGTAGTGCTTGTGATTGTTGCTGCGATGGGCTTGAGTAGATGGCGTTGATGTGGTAAAACCTGTAATTCTTGCCCATGCCAAAGGCCTGGTGTCCACCTCCTCACAGTTGCAGTTTTGCATGGGGATGTTGGTACCAATGGATGCCACAGATTGCCCGGATGTGACATATAGGCATACAGCTTTGGCTGGCGGCAAGTTGAATTACATGTATACAATGTTGGAAGTCAAAAAGGCAAAAATCTCCGGTTGAGTGGGGACACGGAGGAAGTCATCAAATTGCCTGCTAGTTTGGTCTCACCCAACACTTTTCTGCACACATTGTTGCCTCTCTTTTCCCGTGTAGACTCCTTCTGGGATGTATGTGTCTCACACATCATCCATCATCCAACCTTGTGGCATCCTGCAGCTGCTTCTCCAGGTACATACATGTACTCATGGAAGGTGCAGACACTGGTAGTGGGCGGGCAGTGCACGATGACGGCACCATCCAGGACTTTGCAGTCATAGGTTGAAGGTGGTTCTGATTGCTAAAGTTGCTCAAGACACTTCAGCAGGTCAGACTTCAAGCTTGGGAATAATGAAGCTTGTCAAGGGAAGGAGGGAAGGACTGTATTTCATGTGCAAAAAACTCTGCCAAGTCACCATCCTGGATCTGCAGAGATGTGTACAGCTGGCGAACGAGTGCCACATTATTCTGAACTACTTTGATCTTCTTCCGTTGCTTAGATTTTAGCTTATATGTAGGTTTCCTAAATAGTGCTAGAGAATTCCTTTTGATTGGGTCATGGATGTAGAGTGGCTGTGCACATATTCTTGACAAAGTTCTTGAAAAACTGTTTCCTGCCTGTATCCTCCAAGGTGCGCAATAAGGCTACCACTGATTCATCCGCTCTGTTGCGACTGTCGAGAGACGCTAGATCTGAGAAAGCATCAAAGAAGGGTTTGCCCAAGCTGACAACCTTGAAGGACTTCCGTGTTGAGAGACCAACTCATGAGCTGGAAAATACCCAGTGGGAAAAATGATCAAACTCATCCTTGATAGTAGTTTTGGGCAAGGACTTTATATCTGTCTGATGTGGACAGGCATCCACCTTGAGTTACAGCTCACATGATCAGAGGCAAAGGACAGCAGTGTGAGTTCCTCCAAGACTTCAACATACCAAGGGAAATTTCTCTCTGAGCAGTGGTGACGATGCGGATGAGGGTTGTATAGCTTATGATCAGGACCCAGTACATGAAAGTAGGACTTCTCTTCTGCCTCTTCATCCAAGCTGTGGCAGACTCTTCATCATTGGGGCCCTCGCTGAGCCTGAAAGACTCCCTCTGGAGATTGTGCAGAGTCAATAGATTGATTTGGTGTGCTTGCCTAGTTCGAGTTAGCTGTGCTGCCTTTAGGTACGAGTCAGCTGGGCTGCCTTTAGGTACGAGTCAGCTGGGCCAGGTGCTACCTCTGCCTCTTTGAGGGCTATAGTCCAGCCAGAACCTTCCAAGACATCAAGTGTACTCCAGAGTGCCATTTATGTTCGCAGATCAGACCACCTAGCATAATCACATGCACTATCTCACCATAAGTGTCTGGCCATTTCCACTGTACAAACTTTGCCAGGGCAAACACAGGCAGGTCAAATGTAGTGACTTGGATTTGTCCTGGATTTAAAAATTTGACAGCTTGTCTCTCAACATCCATTCCATGCTTGATCATTGCAGAAGTAGGAAACAAAAACCGAAAGGCCTGAACTCCCCTCCCCTTCAAAATTCCAGGAGCCGCCCCGAAGAGGGTGGATTTTGATTGGAAGTTGAATAAAGATTGTATTTATTATTTGGAAAATGTTTTTGTACTTTTTATTCTCCAACTACCTAAAAGTCACAAATTTTGCAACCAACCTGAGCTTTTTAGAACTCCTGGGACTCGGACATGGTATTTTGTCATTAATGTCGGCCATTTTGTAAATGTCTGTTTTACATTAAAACAATACAAAATTCCTGAAAGTTCCTAGGCAAATCTTAATCAGTAAGCCCTAAGGGATCCTAATGCCAAATTTGGTGCTTTTATCCGCCGAGTAACGGTAATTTCACTAAGCCACCTGACTAATAGTAAATTAAAACAAAACATGATACAAAAATAATAGATGTTAAATTTGCATCAGAGATGAAGAATATTATGTTCTACACATACACCAATGTGTGTAAAGCACTGTACTATCTTGAGTCCTGTGAACATGGTGAAAGCAAATCCACAGGCAAATCACTCGGAATGCTCTAGAATGGCAAAGGGCATGGGTTTGAATCCTACCTTCACAGGACTCTGGGAAAGTACTGTACATTAATAATAATAATAATACGAGAAATTTATATAGCGCATAATGCCTCTATGCGCAACACAAAAACAAAACAAACAAAAAAACATTGAAAAGAATATTATTTTAAAAGCAAGTTACACAAATAAAGATTCAAACAAATGAGTTTTTAAAAGTCTCTTGAAAATCTGAAGAGAGCCAGCTTGGCGAATATTAAGAGGTAAGTCATTCCATAATGAAGGTGCAATGAAGTTGAAGGCTCTTTGACCATAAAATTTTGTGGAAAAAGTAGTTTGCGTGAGTAGGGATTGGCCAGCAGATCGGAGAGGACGAACAGGAATATATTTATGGAGAAGATCAGATATATAATCAGGAGATAAGCCATGAAGAGCTTTGAAAGTGAGAAGATTTAACTTATAAACGATACGCAGTTTGATCGGGAGCCAGTGGAGTTCTTGTAAGATGGGAGTAATATGTTGGGAACGAGGGGTGCGAGAGACGAGGCGAGCAGCGGTGTTCTGAACTCGTTGAATTTTAGAAAGTTCTCTATCTGACAGACCAATTAGAAGAGAATTGCAAGAGTCGACTCTAGAAGTGACAAAGGCATGAACCAGTAAAAGAGTAGAATCATCATCAAGATGGCGTCGGATTCGACCTATTTTTCGAATTTGTAGAAGTGCAGATTTGCATATTGGTTACCTGGTCGGTCATACTCATTGTAGAATCCATTAGAACACCGAGGTTTCTAACTACACGAGATGGTTGAATAACAGATTGTCCAATGTTAATTTCTGTAGGAGAAACGTGAGTTGAAAATGATGATTTCGGTTTTAGTATCGTTAAGAGCAAGCTTGTTAGATAAAGACCAAGATTTAATGTCGTCAATACAGTACAGCCCGAAATTTAGTAGACTCCACGCGATAACACCCACGCGCCAAATGGCGTGGAGGTTAACGCGCCAAGCATGTTTTAAAAAAGACTAAACAACCGTCGGTATGTTTTCGCGCTATCTCACGCGTGAACCTCCACGCGCTAAACTTGTAATACCCGCGCGACATTTCGCGGGATTGCCCGAGAATGTACGGTGCTTTGATAGCGCGCTGCTCTTTACGGATGGAATCAACATTCCTTTGTTGTAACCGGTCAACTCACGCGTGAACCTCCACGCGCTAAACTTGTTATACCCGCGCGACATTTTGCGGGATTGCCCGAGAATGTAGAGTGCTTTGATGGCGCGCGGTTTAACCGATGCAATCAACATTCCTTTTCTCACCGGTCCATGCCTTACCCCAGGTGTTTTTTTTTTTTTTTTTTCCTGTAATATTTGTTGTGAAATGAAAAGTGAGTCGGCCGCGGCAATTTGTGTCTGCGACAGAAAATAATAAAAGGTTCTTACTTTCCCGCATTATCATTTCGGCATCTGCCTGAGTCGTCATTGTTAAGGCATGGTCGATGTTATGTTCTCGGGAAAAGATCGTAGGCAGTTTTGTTGAATCTTTGTGCCTTTTGGTTTGAGAGGTTCGCGGCCCCTCTGTTAAAGTAAATATTATTTCCTTTGATGCATACCATCCACTTGACTGTACTCACACCCAAACACAGACATCAATGCCGCCCTAAAAGATTGAGAACAGAATAACTTGTAACATTTTCCCACCAAAGCTGCTTCTGGCGGCAGCCTACAAAGGCCTTTGCTGCATTTGCCTTCATAGGTCGGCCAGTTTTAACCGCAAACAATAAGTCGCGGTTAGAAGTAAAATGAAAGGCCAAGCCTTCGGATTGCATTCTTTTTCTCCAGGGGTACTTTTATTAGTGGCATTAGTAACGCTGTCGCCTAACAAATAAATTGTCCCTCTCGAAAAAACGAAACACCAAAATTAGGCCCTTCAAACAAAAATTATATCTCTCGGAAAATCTGGACCTTATGGCTTGCCGACAGAAAATGTATCAACAATTTGTTACGTCATTTTTATATTAAAGTTGTAAATTTGTCATAAACATTGGTGTCGATATTTACAAAAAGTTTGAGCCGCACATTGTGAATCTATTGGAAATAGTTAGCGTCAATACTCAAGACTTCTGTAGGGCACAAATCGACGTATACCTTTGGCCATTCATAACAAAACTCAAGTATTGCATTTTGACGACAACACAGTTACGATAAAACTCGGGACTTTTGGCCCAGTCATAAAATATTGACGCATTTGCGTTCATTCCTGAATGTTATATTAATCAGTCATTGAATATGCCCCTTTTATTGACACAGAAATTCCTCTCAGGAAAGTACAGACGCAGTTGTTCATACCCAAGACGTCATGTACAAAATTTCGGAGTAAATAAAATGAAATTTTACACCATTTTAACATTTATTTCACCTGTACAAATACAATGACTCTCTCTTTTTGAAAATGGGTGCATACTGCATAACAAAATTTGTTTGGCAACCGTCTTTAAATAAAAAGTAGGAAGATGTGAGGACTTAGTAGGCCCTAACCTTCATTATGTTTTTGAACTTACTATGTGGTGGATTTCATCCGTTTGCTTCCGTGGTACCAAGTGATGTCTATGATTTTCTATTGAACATGAGGAATATTCGATATGACGATAACACTTGATAGTCGATTTAGGATATATCAATCGTCGACATGCTGACGGACCATATGAAAAAGATAAATGTGCGAACCAAGTGCCAACAAATGTAGAAGCATGGTAGAAGTAACCATAGGGCACACAATATTTGAATAAGAATGTTAAAGAGGTGAAATTAGGTAATATTCAGCGGGTGACATCATCTCGGGACAGCAAGTCGATAGTTTGATCAAAACGGAAGACTACCCAGAGCTACTGATGGGTGAGCTTAAAAGCAATATGTTCGTAAGTTTGGTTTGATGAGGGAACGCCAAAGCTACCGGCCGTCTGGAGAGGGTAGTATCATAGTATGTCGCCCCTTGGGTATTGTTTAATTCTGTTTCTGTAAGTAAGTTTTGTCATGGCAACTTCTGAATATAAAGGCAACTATAGTCATGTTTTATGAGGGCCATGGGTGGATCTATGAGGGCCATGGGTGGATCTACGAATGAAAACGAAACAAAAATAAATTCTACCACACAGAGATCCATGTAGTTTGATTGGTGGACACACGTTATTTTCCAGACCTGTAACCAAGGAAGGGGGCGACCCCCCCCCCAAAAAAAAAATAAATCCGTAAAATAAAAATTAAGAGGAAAAAAAGTCCGCCCAAAATTAAAAACACTTGTGCGCAAAAAGGAGGAAAAGAGAGAGAGAGACAAGTTTGCACACAATTTTTCCAAATGGCTTGAATATGATTGAGACTTCATTTAAACAAAATAGTAGGAAGTTTGGATTTAACTTCAGCTTCATTATCAGCAGTCCAAATTGTTGGTAATGGGCAAAATATCCGCCTGTGAAGTAAAAAATAATAACATTGAGTTAAGTTATTGAAATGCTAAGAAATAACACGATCGAAAAAGCAAAACCCAAATACACAAGAGAAAAGTAAAATAACAAAATACATAAAAAGAATCCAAGTATAAACTATAATTGGGACCCATGTAAGGAAAATATATATAATAGCTTTGAATAAATAAATAATCTCATTTTTAATAATTTACAAACACAAATTCGGGTCCTCCCGAATCCAACGGCTAATGGGATCTGTTAACCTATTATAGGGCCTACGTTATTTTTTGATTAATAAAACTTTCCTGTTGTGCCCTCTCCCGAGCCTTGGGTCTCCATATGCCTACTACACGATATTTTGTTTGTCTTGTACCGGAAGACAAGTAATCCATGAGCCAACCACACTTGCCGCAAGTAACTTGAGGGACTAACTCTAATATCACTTTTGTGTTGCAAATAATTTACAACTTAACATAAACGCAATGGTTGGACGTAGTCTTTGAAAAAATAATTGTTCATTTATATATATGTGTTTACGGCCCACACATGTTTCATTGCATGGTTTAAAATAAAAAATGCGCAGGATAGCTCGGGAGCAAACTTTGAACGCCGCACGATATTTGTAGTTCACCTTGCTCGATCGTAACCCCTGGCTGGATGGTGACTTTCAGCACTTCATTTCCACCATGGGTTAATGACAAGAGGTGTATCGATTGATGTTGATCATTTAAATGTTTTTTGTTATAAATATAGTCACAACCACATGCAACAGATATCAAAGGTTAGCTGCAATGCTCCATGGCAACACTGTTGCTAGGAAGCTCTATAATCATTCAAATGCAATATGCACATTGTTTGTCCCCTCCCCCCCCACCCCCAGCCTGATTAAATTCCAACTGATCATAGTCCGACACTTAACAAACGAAAAATCTTTAAAATTAAAAAAATGAACTGTTGTCCATCGGCTGTATGCAATTTTGGATGTCTGACGTATTCTGAGTCCTATGCGAAATTAGGTTAAATTAGGCCGTGTAAACTTTAATAACTGCATGGCATAGGGCCTATTGCAAAAACTATAGGTATACAGTGTTTTCAGCAAGGATTTCAACCACTGGGTGTGTTCACCACCAGCCATGGACATTTGATACAATGTTTTACTTCTCTCTGTATCTGCACATAGTCATGCAGACCCAAGTATGAACTATCATTATCGATTATTTTGCTCTACATACAAATTATTGTGTGTGCAGAAAGAGATAGGGACATTTTTTATACATACAACATCCACCCAGTGTTACAAAACTCAGTGCATCATTAATTTGTATTTGTACTTTGCACAATAGTGCACGTAAAGACTACCTAGCCAATGGCTTGTACATGTAGTTTAAAACTATAAACAAACAAAATAGAAGTATGAAGTATGGAAATAATTGTGAGTTTGAAGTTGAAGAAGTTGATGTATAAATCATCATCCAATAACAAAAATAATTGTTGGTTTAGTTTTTTAAATAATTTATTCTTCTCTTTTTCATTATTTTTATTATATTTGTAAGAGTTGACTTTTTGTTCTCACTAAATAAAATATTCCGACATAGACCTGTTTCTGATTATATAAAGAAAAATTATGTGTTTTGTCTGAAAGCTGTTTTGTGATGTTTTTGCTGCTCCTCCGTAAACTATGACATGAATAATTGACAGCTTCACAGTGTTGTTAGTTTCGGTCCGGGGTTTCTATTAAGCGAAGTTAAACCAGCTACTATCTGCACATAAGCTAGATTTGTATTATTTTACCGCCAGAGGAGAGCGTGGACATTGAAAAACAACAGTGCACCAGTAAACCTGAATTGGGGGTGGGGGGGGGGGGGGGGTGGTATACACTGGTGTACGCAGCAAACGGACAGTGTGCTTGCTTCAGCACAGGGACGTAGATTGAAAGGGTAGGGGGAAAAATAAAAAATTACTCCTTATTGAGATTGAAATATGACAATTATCTACTCGTTCGAAAAAACATTAATTTAATGTTGTAATTCAAAATTTCATTGTTACAATAAGCCGAAACGATGGTTGGGTAAAATTTGTCTTTTATGTGGAAACGAAGTTGAGAAAATAATAACTTGACGCTTCGAACACTGTGTTGAAGACATATCATAATGTCTTCAATTGATGCATATAACTTTATTCGAATTGTCCTTTGTTTTTCACTTGCTTGAGCTTGGAAAGGAGATGAATTAATTGTTTACATACATTGACGTTCATTACCTGTTTGAGCCTCAATTAGTCAGCCATAATTATTTATGTTTATTTCCTTGGAATTTATTCCCTGTTAACTTTTCTGTTTTCCTCGAAGTTGATCTCCCAAGTTTTTGCGTCTTAAAAAAACCCCTTGTCTGGTCATTCTATTAAATTCATCCCCGCTAGAGTTTCCAAAAGTGATTGACACTTCAGTTGTACCACGTTCAAACGGACCGTCCAACACGGTACAGCTTCGAAGAAACGTTATTCCTTTGTGGTGCCGCTGGAGTTAGTAACGAGCCTTTCAAACAAACCAGCCGCTGTCGTCCAAGTAAAGACGCCATTGGTCGATTTCAGAGGATCGCCTTCAGTCATTGGTGACACCGCAATACTGAAATAAATGCCAAAGGCACGAACAGCACAATGTTGACAAGTTTCTTGCGCTGCCTAGCAACAGTGTTGCCAAGATATGCGCGGGCGGCCACGGGGGAGTCGTTTGTGACTGGCTTTCGTTTCAAAGCCTATGCTATTTTAATCAACTAAATATTGTTCAGGACAAAATCCTACAGCAAAGTTTCTACTTTACCTATGCGTGTACGTTTTAAACTTTAATAGTTTTTGATTTACCTTGCTGTTGAGAACGAACTTTAAAATGACAATAAATGCGTGATTGCGTAGGGTGGAAAAAAACCTGTCTGCTTCCGTAAACAAAAATCATATCGGCCTCTTTTAGGATTTTTGTTCTCTACTTTTTAAAATATTTTTATTGACATGCCATTAGCATTACAAAAAACTATTTTAACCCTCTAAAAAGTTTTTGAAAGAGTGTTTTGTTTCAACAAAAATTGGACTATAGGCCTATTTACTTGTGATGTCAAAAGAAATAATTTAAAGCAAATGGTTTAGATTTTACACAATAAAAAAAAAATGTTGCTGTTCAAATCCTCTCGAGTTGCTTTTTTTTAGAAAGCAAATGCCAACAAACATATATTTTATTTATTTTTTATTTATTTTTTTGACAAATGCTAGACTGAAACATTAACAAATATCTTGAACTGCCATATGGAGCTTTAGAAGTCACATCCATTTTTTTAGAGCCTGATATAAATTTTACCACAAAATTTGTTAATGATATTGTTCTCATGTTTTCTTAAAGTATTTTTGACAAGGGGGCTCAGACATGTGAGTCTTTGTGACTGTTCGTTGGTTGAAAGGTTGGTCAAATTTTTGGCCGATGAGCAGAAATTTTGAATTCAAGTATTGTTGGTTTGTTGTGTTTGTTTTTGTTTGTTTGTTTGTTTTGTTATTTGTTTCGTTAATATATTCGAGAAAGCTATAAGCTTTCATTTAAAATTATTGCACAAAAAATATGTCATTGATATTAGTGGTAGATAATTAAAAACTGAAAATTAAATGTTGTCCATCAGACCTACACAAATAACGTTGGATGTGTAACGTATTCCGTGCCATAATTATGCGAAATTAGGTTAAATCGGGTCATGCAACTTAACTGTGGTATCGGCCTATTGCAACAACTACAATTTTTATACGCAGCGATACATGACCCGCAAACTCTGCACTGAGGAAATTTCCCAGGTGTTCACACGCTGGCTGGCGTTTTGATACAATGTTTTACTTCACCTGACAGATTCATGTACTGGTTTTAATACTTTGTACCTACATCATACTGTACTTACAAGCGCGTATCATTATACACACAGCTAAACTGTCATTATCGATTAGTTGTTTCTATCTTAAAGCATAGAGCAAGTTATGCTTAAAGAGAGTAAATTAATCCTACATTGTGTGTGTGCACGTATAAATAGGGAAGTATTTATTATGTACAATAACACGTATACATTCCACCACCCGTAGTTTGTTACGTTAAATTAAATGCATCAATTTATTTGTACTTTAGCAAAACAGTGCACGTATAGACTACCTAGCCAATGGCTTGTAGTTTAAAACTATTTTAAAAAGTAAAAACAACATCCAATAACAGAAGCAAATGTTGTCAATTTCTTTGACGAAAATAGTTGTTTGTTTGTTTGTTGGGGTGTTTGTTTTATTATTTATTTCTTCTCGGTAGTTATTATTATTAAAGGCCCTGTACACTATTGGTAAGATCGAAAAACACAAATGTTCACAGATTCACATAACTTATATGATTTAAAGTAAGTAATAGTAGAAAGGGTTTCTTAAAATATTTCTGCCTAAAAAAAATGCTTTCGTTTCTGAGAAATGAGTAAAACAATAGTTTTTATCACGAGTGATAATAAACTCGATGTTGAAAAACAGAAAACACATAAGGTCTCTTTTCACTATTTTCTCGTGACCTCGATGTTTGTTCTTTCTGAATAAAATATTCCGACATATACCCGTTTCTGACTATTTAAACAAAAATATATGTCTGAAAGCTGTTTTGTGATGTTTTTGCTGCTCCTCCGTAGACTATGACATGGAGAATTGACAGCTTCACAGTGCTGTTAGTTGGGTCAGGGGTTTCTATAGTATTATTAAGCGAATTCAAACCAGCTATTGTTCATAAGCAATACTTTTGCCGCCAGAGACAGTGGATGTTCCACACGTAAAACACAAAATAACAGTGCACCAGATTAATCGGGGGTATACGTACACTGGTGATATTTTTCATGTGAGCGCAGTAAACGGACAACATTCTTGCTTCGGTAAGCAGAGGGAAGGCTTCCAGAATAAAAGAGGGATAGGGGGGAAATATTGTACTCCTTACTTATTCTGATTGAAATATGCAAACGTTTGAAAATGATAAATATCTACTCATTCGAAAAAACCCCATTAATTTAGTGTAGTAGGCCTAATTCAAAATGTCATCTGTTGGTCAGGCCAATGAAATAAGCCGAAACGATTGTTTCCAGTCCACAAATTAATAATAATGATAAGAAAGCAATAACTGTGTACTGGGTAATATCTGTTTTTTATGTAGAGGAAACGGTGTTGAGAAAATAATATTTTGGACGTTTCGAACACTGTTCAAGTAATGTCAAAATGTCTTCAATACACCGATCCATTAAGCCCCGCCCATTTATCATTGACCAATCACAGCCGCGAAATCTGATCACTATTTGAGCCGTTTGGTGGTCTTTGCTCTAATGGTGATCAGGTTTCGTGGCTGTGATTGGTCAACTCGTAAGGAGGCGGGGCTTAATGGATTGGTCTATTGATGCATAACTTAATTCGAACTTTCTTTTGTTTTTTACTTGCTTAAGCTTTGGAGTGAAGATTATTTTATTTTGTTATTGTAGGCATAGGGCATACATTACATTGATGTTCATTACATGTTTGAGCCTCAATCAGTCAGCAATAATTATTTTGTTTATTCCCTTTTTACGTCTTAAAAACCCCATGTCTGGCCATGTCTATTAAATTTACCCCCACTAGATTTACCAAAAGTGATTGACACTTCAGTTGTACCACGTTCAAACGGACCGTCCAAAGTGGTACAGCTTCGAAGAAACGTTATTCCTTTGTGGTGCTGCTAGAGTTTGTAACAAGTCTTTCATACAAATCAGCCGCTGTCGTCCAAGTAAAGACGCCATTGGTCGATTTCAGAGGATCGCACTTCCGTCATTGGTTCCGCTTAATACTGAAATAAATGCCGAAGGGCAAATGCGCGTCAGTGCAATGTTGACCCATTTCTTGCGCTGCCTAGCAACAGTGTTGCCAAGATATGCGCGGCCACTGGAGCCGTTTGTGACTTGCTGTCGTTTCAAAGCGTATGCTATTTTAATCAACTAAGTTAATATTGTTCAGTTTACTGCGGCTTGAGAACAAACTTAAAAATGCCAGATAAATGCGTGGATGCGTGGGGGTAACAAATAAAACTGTCTGCTCCTTAAACAAATCGTATGGGCCTCTTTTAGGATTCTGTTACTTAAATGTTTGTTACTTATAACATGCCATTAACCAGTTCGACGCGAATGACGAGTTAACTCGCGGGAATTTTTTTTACTGACACTAGGAGGACGAGTATACTCGCCAAATTTACATATGAATCGCCGTTACCCTCAGCGTGCGAATTGTGTATGGGATTCAGTTGTAGTTGCATTGCGGGGTACCAGGGATATATCTAGTGTAATTTACTAGCGATTGGTGGCGCTATTGAACTTTTATGGACACAGGGCCAGCCGATGAACACAACGATTGAGATGACATTTTGTTGACAAAATCAAGATGGCGGCCTCCATGAGAAAACGCGTGTACAATAATGACACGGAAATTCTTTGATATTTTGTATCGTCAGGGTCCTCTAATTCCGATTCATCTAGTTCAGAGGAAAGTAAGGGTAATAGTTCAATAGTTCTGATTCAGAGTTTGAAAATAATAGTGAAAAAAAGCGAGAATTCTGAAGTTAGCATGGTTATATCGAAGTCAGTTCTGATGATCACGATGATGAGCTGAGGTGAGTGATGATAATGCAGATTTTTCTGAGGGATCCGTATCTTGAGATGGTGAAATGTGAGTTTAAACAAAAAGAGAGAAATGTGAAGGTGTTTTCCCCTATTGTGACATATTTTTTTAAATCACAGAGCTTTTTATTTCAGAAAATTGTCATAAAGAATAAAATTATGCCAGCACTTGCACTTTTTTTTAAAATTTCAACAAAATTCACAAAAGTATCCCGCATGGGGGGTAAATTCGGTGAAAATTTATCCCGCGTCGAACTGGTTAAAAACAAATTGTTTCAAACCCTCTAAAAGGGTTTTTGAATGAGTGTTTGTTCAACAACACAAATGGGAATATATCTACTTGTGATAACAAGAGAAATATTTTAAAGCAAATGATTTTGATTTTATAAAAAAAATAAAGGTTTTTCTGGTTCATATTCCCTCGATTTGCTTTATAAAAAGCAAATAACAACAAATATACAATTTATTTGTTTAATGTAATTTTTTTGACAAATGCAAGACTCAACAATGCTCTGGAACTGCCATTTATGAAGCTTTAAAAGTGCATCCAATTGTTGAGTGAGGTCCTGTTACAATTTCTTGCAGGATGAATACATCGTAAACGTAAGATTACGACACCAGGAATTGATTTATCTCGGGATGAAGACTCCTTGAAAAGTAGAATGTATTCTTCCAGATATGTTTTGTCGATCGGTATTTTGTTGACGACGTTCTGAAAGTAGGTTGTTGTCTTCCCAAGATAATTCATACTTGGTTCTCGACATTTTCAGGATGTTATCATCCCAAGATGGATCTCGGGAAGTTGACATCCTATGTTCAGGATTTTGACATACATGTACAAAGAATATTTGACAACTTTCGTGATGTTGACATCTGTAGGTAAAATACATCTGGAAGATGATATCTTACTTAAGCAAGGATGTCGTCATTCCGAGATTTAATCATGCAAGATGTCGTCAGCATACTGTCTTTGATGTCATCATACTGCAGTCAATTATCTCATATGATCTCAACAAGTTGGATGGAAGTTGCTGAACTCCGTAGAAACGTATCTAAAACGACATTCCACTTTCAAGATGTCGTCATACTGAGATAAATTATCTCGGGATGTCATCATCTAAACATTTATGATGTCATCATCCTGCAAATTTTGCTTGTTATTTTGGAGCACTTTACATTTTTTTAAAATATAAAAAATTGGGGGAAAGGCACGAAAGGCCAAGACTACCTGTATAGGGACTGTTTTTAAAATAAGGACTGGCCCTTGGCCTCAGGGTGATTGACAGCTCTATTGTTACAACGTTTCCTTTGTTGTGCCGCTGGAATACTATGGAATAAGCTTTGCTTAAGAAAAGAGTCGTCTTTTATGTGTCGCACTTTCCATCAATTGAAATTAATCTGGGTGGGGACAGACCATGTGCCAATTGGAATGATTCAAACTACCATTATTTTTCAAGAATAGTGCAGGCTTGAAAATAATCTTATGCCACTGTGTTTTTTTGTTTTTTTGTTTTTTTTCTTTTCGTTAGGTATTTACAATTACCTTTTGTATGAATTAATTTGTTCCTATAAATACTCAGACATGTCTGTTTTTAGACCTTTCGAATAATGTCCATGCCTGAAAGCTCTTTTGTGATTTTTCTTCGGTCCCGAGTTTCTGCTCGGCAAGTTAAACCAGCGTAACTAAAAGCAAGACTATTTTCATTTCTCTGCTGCCAGACAGCGGACGTTCCTCATAAAAAACTAAATATAAATATTATTATTACCATAGATTTCATTGCCATGTATAAAACAAATGTTTAGGCTGGCGATATTCTTAAAAATTATGTTTTAACTCCGCAAGCAAATTATTCAGTTAATTTGCCGTCCGGTTGCCCCGAATTTTTCCTCCAGTACATTATGGTTTGGTTTTTTAATGTCTGTTGTGTCTAATAAAGTTGTCCCGGCTTACGGTTTATTAACTTGTATTATTTTCTTAAAGAACTCTTCTGAAAGTGATTGACAGCTGAGTTGTTTAAACCCCTTTGAACAGGCTGATTGGGTTTGCCGGTATGCAACATTGCCTTTGTGATGCCGCCAAGTTTCAGACTTCTTTTCAGTAACAAGCTCTTCCAATCAAACCAGCTGATTCCTTCCAAATAAAGACGTAATTGGTCGCCTTTGATATCATCGCTGGACGGCCAGGCGGTAGGCCTATTTTATCAATGAATTTAAATCAAGTCTTAAGCACTTGTGCAACCTTGCAAGAAGAATCGTTACGCGTGGAGACTACCGCGTGGAGATTATCGCGAAAGTGTACAGCCTACGCGCGACAACTTACCGACGGCTGTTTAGTGTTTACGCGTTTTTAAGCTCTTGCGCGATAAACTCCACGCGCTAGGCGGCGCAATTGTTAGCGCGTAAAGCCTATTTTTATTGCGTGGAGGTTATCGCGCGGAGTCTACTAAATTTCGGGCTGTACTGTACAAGCCTCAATTTTTGCAAGGGCTAAGTCACGATTCGCCGGATTATAGGTGATATAAAGCTGTGTATCATCTGCATAAACAATACTCTTTATTCCATGAGCAGCTATGATATCTTGCAGCGGTGCACTAAACAATATAAATAATAGGGGTCCGGCTGCAGAACCTTGTGGCACACCGCACCACAGGCAATGACAATCAGATTTCACACTATCAATGAGTACTGATTGATTACGGTTCTCCAAATATGAAGCGATCCATTTCAAAACTGGTGGCGTAACCCATAACGAGAAGAAAGACGCTTGCAAAGATGAGTATGGACGAGAGTGTCAAAGGCGGAGGAGAAATCCAGGAGTACCAAGACTGCTTCTTGGTGATTATCTAGCGCGAGCAGGATGTCATTTTGCACGCTGAGGAGAGCAGTCTCGGTACTGTGAAACGGTCTATAAGCAGACTGCATTTTTGCATAAAGATTGTTATCACATAAATGAGCTTGAAGTTGATCCACAGCAATTCTTTCAATTAATTTAGAAATATATCTCAGGTTAGAAATTGGGCGGTAGCTGGCAAGGCTTTCGGAATCTAAGTTCGGAATCTAAGTTCGGCTTCTTTAAAAGAGGAAGTACACATGCTTCCTTCAAATGATCAGGAAAAAGTCCGGAGGAAAGGGAAAGATTAATCACTTTCGTTAAAACAGGAAGCAATACAGGAACACAATCCTTAAAAACAGACGATGGTAATGGGTCCAACTTGCAGGAAGTGACAGGAGACGATTTAATCATTTTCAGCACCTCCTCTGGGGAAACAGGGCGAAATTCAGTGAACAGTGAAGTACAGTGATCATGTAGGCTGGACACTATCAATTTTACCATGCAGTTTGCGAATTTTGTCATCAAAGAAAATTGCAAACCTGTCCGCAAGTTCTTTAGGGTCATGAAACGTGGGCAGAGTTTTTGTGGATTTGGCAGAAGAAAGTTTATCAATTATCCGAAACAGATCTTTAGGTTGGGAGTCAGATATTTCCTGGCGATGATAATTAGATTTTACAGAATTTAGGAGGTTTCTGTAAAAAAGACACTGATCATTGTAATATTCTTTATGAACCACAAGACCAGTTTTGGACCATTTTCTCTCACGGCGGCGTCTTTCCTGTTTGGCTTCACGTAGTGAGTCTGTGTACCAGGGAGCATGTGGGCGTAAAATAATAGTCCTCACAATCTCTGGAGCATGACGGTCAAGAGTACATGTAGCTTGAAGAACGGTATCATACTGACGAACAAGACCTTCCAAATCATCAGCAGGATTCATAACTAAGTTCGAATTAGAAATGTCACGCGTAAATGAATCCATATCAATGGAGCGGAGTTTGCGGCTGCAAATGGTCTTAGTGGGAGCAGCCGGTCGAGCAATATTTATGAGGCACTGAACAGCAGCATGGTCCGATGGAAGATCATGGTGAACAGTTACAGAAGAAATCAGGTCATCATTTGCATTGGATATTAGCAGATCTAAAGTATGCCCAGGAACAGAGACATACTGTTCAAAATTGCTCAAGTTCAGAAAATCATGAAAAAACTCTGCTTCACGGTTACCTGGCACATCCACATGTATGTTAAAATCTCCTGCCAGGAGAAATTTACCAGGATTGGCAATAAGGAATTCTACAAGGCAACCAAAATCATCATGAAACATGACATTGGTAATCTTGTTTTTGTTGTTTGGCGGAGGCCTGTAAACTACTACAAGCCGAAAAGTAGAAGCATGGACTGTTAATGAGAGGTCTATGGTTTCAAATGCTCTGTATTCTTGACTTTTGTGGATTTTGAAGCTATTGCCATCTCGAAGAAGAACACCAACACCGCCAGCTCTTGAGTGTAATCTTGGAGAGTGATGGAAAGTATAGTTTGGTAGCATGGTTTTTATATCAGCTTGGGCCTGATCATCTCGATCACTTCCCGTGAGCCACGTTTCAGTTATAGCCATTATGTCCAGTTATAGCCATTATGTCCAACTGGTGACTGATAACAAAATCACATAGGGCAGTTGATTTTGTCTTTGGACTTGACTGAATGATGGGCATTCCACAAGGCAAAGCGAAGGCGTGGGGGATTACTCTCTTTTTGTCGGGAGTTGGAAGTGCAATGTTGGTTTCAGCAGGGTAACATGTCACAAGGTTTGCATTACTTGACCGCTTGCGTGTTCCACCACGGAAACCTCTACTTGTTCTCGGTTTGGAGCAAATATTCAAGTTATTAAGCATTTTCCATAATGGTGGAGGAATAGGGAAAGTAGTACAGGTATTTCCTAGTTTCAGAAGTTGACCATTGTCATAGGAATACATGTACAGTTTATTTGTTGTTGTTTTTGAGATGAGCTCATCACAGCAATAATTTAAAGGCCGGCTGCAGGGTTGGGACAGACATCACCACAGATCAAAAGTTGAATGTTGAAAGTTGATGTTGAGTTGGTAGAATGGGGAATTGGGGTCCTCAGATATCCCTTGGTTGAAACTTTCCTTCCATTTAAGCACAATGCAGACTCATACTTAACATTAGAGTGTAGGCCAACATAAGCCCTTTTCACACGAGCGCTGACAACCAACGTCCTCGGTTACGAGCGCCAACTGTCTAGCACCTTGGTGGTTTGCTATTTCACAACGGTGTTTCACACGACAACCGAACCAACGTCCCTTGTTGTCGGCTTGGCTACTGCGAGGTCAAAGGTCATGTGTTACTTCGCTGGTATGCCGCGCGAAACTCTTCAACTGGCTGGCTCTCAGTAGGCAACCAGTGATTTTCCCGCGTTGTATGTTCCGCATGGATGTGTAATCTAGCTTGTTTGCGTGCCACTCTTTTAGTTTTATATCACCACTACCCTCCTAGTTTTATATCAGGAATCTGTACCAATGATTTTCCGTTTCAGAAAAGTGCAAATTTTGTTTTTGAAAAACACGACTTCCGTTTCAGACGTCACAAACTCTCTATTAATCAATGGCCGATTCAGTTCCGGAGTTGGCAATTTCCAAAATTGTACTGCACTGCACTGCACTAATCCAATGTTATAGAGATCAGTGCACTGATCCCCTGCAACAAAAGCAAGTTAGAAACATGCAACAGTCGTTGCGTTATCAGATATTGCACATGCAAGACAGAAACAGAACGTCAGTCATTTTGTTTTCGCTTTGGCGACGACAAAATGTTGAAAGTTTATGGTTGATTTAAGACCTTTATGAGTGAACAATCAATGTGTGTGTTCATATAGAGCATGCAGGGGTAAGCTGGTTTGTGGTTGGTTGTTGATTAAAGGGAGGGATAAAATGCAATTTGAGTGAAAAAACCCAGTAAAGAACGTGCCGTGAATGTGATGATTTTGACCTCCGTAGTAAACAACGTGTATTCATTAAATTTTGTACATCATAGGCTCAACGGGTTACGACCTCACTTATTACGGTCTGATTTTTGATGTTTTCTAGTATTAAAAAAAGATGTTTAATAAAGAACACAATGTTAAATTCGCTTGCCTATTCAATTTCAACACTTTTGAATTTAATAACTTGAAAAAGCCAAACTTGTTGTCACTTGTTTTACTTCAAATTAAAATTCCGTTTTCCGTTTCAAGTGGCAGATTCCGCGAATTCCGTCTGTTTTCCGCGATCGCGGAAAATCATTGGCCCTCGAATTTTCATCCTTTGGCGCAGGCGAGCTATAACCCACACGTTTGCTGGCTGTTACTTGAATTCCTTCTGAATCCGAGGAAAGCATTTGCGTGTCTTCGACTGGAATTCACACACTGAAATTGCCGCAAAAATCTCAAGAGAAGTAGCACAAACATAATTTCTTCTGATGTCGCCATCTTGGAAGGACATGTCGTCATGTCAACGGGGTGTCAACACGGTCGAGGCACATGACGCGTTCTGCGCAGGCGTACTACAACAGCATAACCAACGTT
Organism: Leptasterias polaris; assembly: GCA_037783415.1. Classification (NCBI taxonomy): domain Eukaryota; kingdom Metazoa; phylum Echinodermata; class Asteroidea; order Forcipulatida; family Asteriidae; genus Leptasterias; species Leptasterias polaris. Next base: position 53,863 of record JAZGTN010000157.1, on the reverse strand, counting down.
CTTGGTTGAGTCGTTTCACACGGCCGATCAGTGCGATTATAACGCAGTTGCGATTTTTTGTAGTAGGTCTCGATCGCGGTTATATTTAGTCAGTATCTTTTGCTATTTCATAACTAGGATAGCTTTCACACGAGTGGGTTTTGCTATTTTTTATCCTGGTTGCGAAAAATAGCAAAATATGTTGGATAAAAAGCTCTCGTGTGAAATGGGCTATAGTGTACATGGCCATGGGTATTAGACAAGAGTCGAAGTGTACATAAAACAGCAACAGACATAAAACACCTCCATGTAAATAATTCCATTGTGCCTCCAGCACTTTGACAACCAGTACTTGAGAATTACACCAGGCTCCTTCTAATCATCAAGGTCAGCATGACTGATAAACAGGAAGTCTTAATGGTAGCTGGTGACAGATGTTATGCTTATACTGGGTCGATCTAAAGGCAGAATACTCAAAATGAGAAAGTTTCTTCCACCAAATTCTTTAAAACACAAAAAAAGAATCACAATCCAAAGATACAGCGAGAAGGACTGTTCGTAGCACTTTCAGATGATATCAAAATGAGCACACTCGAGCTGGATCAGGTTAAATCCACAGGATAAGTAGGACAGACAGATGTGTGTGTGCAGCCTGTCGTAGGCGCTCACTATTTGTATATGCAGTGCTTTACACACATTGGTGTATGGGTGAAACACAAATAATATTCTTGATCTGTGATGCAAATTTAACATCCTTCAAATTGTTGTGTCATCGGCTGCTAAAATAAAGGATTCCAACTGCCTCTAGCAATCTTGGTGGTCTAGTTGGTAAGACATCTGCTCTAGAACGGCAAAGGTTGTGGGTTCCAATCCCACCTGAGTAATATGCCGGTGGATTGTTTTCACCACTTATGAGTATACAGTGCTTAGTACACATTTGTGCATGGGTACTATACAGTGCTTAGTACACATTTGTGCATGGGTACTGAGTATACAGTGCTTAGCACACATTTGTGCATGGGTACTGAGTATACAGTGCTTAGCACACATTTGTGCATGGGTAAAACCAATGCTTAATAATACAACTATTGTGTTATAATTAATAATTACATTTTTTATTATTGCTACATGTAAAATCACAAAAACATATAGAAATTGAATTTCAAGATAAAGTAAGTGGAAATGTCAATTTTTTAAATATATTTTATGGTTATTATTTGCAAACCAAGGTTGAATAATTAATTTAATTTAATTTAATTGAATGTGTTTATGCATTTTTATGTATTTTAGGTCATCAATTTTCTCTTGAAAAACAATGATTGTGTATTTTTGTAACTGTACAGTTCCGAAACTATGATGCTCTGCGTAGAGAGCATGATGCCCAGATTGTTCAGATAGCAATGGAGGCAGGATTGCGTATATCACCAGAACAATGGTCCTCACTATTGTATGGTGATCTCAATCACAAATCACACATGCAGTCCATCATTGACAAGGTGAGTTGATGAACTTTTTTCTTCATCTGCTAATGTATTTTTAAGTTCTTATTTCTTAATTTTTGCAAGCTGCATATTATTCTGAGCTGCAGATTTGTATAAAAGATAATTTCATGAGTATGACTATTTGTTTCTGTTGAATGAGCTATAAAACAATGAAAATCTCAAAAAGTTGTCAAATATTGATGGTTTCAAAAGTGTAAATCTTTTTAAATTTATCTAAAAGCATGTTTCTGGAATATAATTTTTTTTAAATCTGTTCAAAGTGTCCTATCAATATCATTGTTGTTGAAATATTACTTTGCACTTTGACATAATAAAATCCATCAGTTGTCTGATTAAATTCGTTCACGGCGTCTTTAAAAGTGAGTGTACATGTACATGTACACAGGCTTTTTAGTCACATTGTTTTCACTTTTGTTCATCCTGGCCATCTTAGATTGGATTGTCTGTTGAACTCCCTCCCACTTCCCCTCTTCCCAATCCGCTCCCCTTCTATACATTCCTCATCTTCACCCCCATCTCTTCCCCATCCTATTCTTACCTACTGTACCTTTATACATCCATTCTTTTTGATTGGTATTTGTTTTATACAATTTATCTTTCATCTGGACAGTCCTTGATGTATGACATTTCTTACTTTGTATGTTCATGTTTGTACTTTGAATGTTTTGGCCGAATAAATAATAATAATAATAATAATGCAGGCGGTTTGATCATCCCATCATGGGAATCGTAAAGAAGCTTTTGAAATGGCTCTCAGAGCACTATCTTCTACAGTAAAGGAGCTTACCAGAGGCAGTTTTAGATGTGTGCTGAAATAGATAAGAAGGAAGAACCACAGAAAAATTAATATTTAGCAGTGTCATTTTCAGTTTCGGCTCAAAAAGCATGACAAGTACTGCTGGGGTTTCCATGAGAGAGAACTACATGTACCATGTATAAAAGCCTGGTCAAAGCATTGAAAGGTAAATTTGAGCATGATGGGCATATAGAGTTCTACAGAGTTCAACTGAAGAATAGACTCAGAAGAGTATTGAGTCTCTTTCAGACCTAGCCCAGGCAATACATGTACGTCTGCTGATGGACAAGATGTTTAGAGAATCGTCAGCAGCTGCACAGGTAACAATGGCAAGAGACTATTACTTGGATGTTCTTGCAGATAGTGATTTGTGAACTCATGTTTTGCAAGTGCGACCTAGTAGCTTGGAGGAAGCCGCCATAGCTACTACTGAGTTTGATGCAATAAGTCGGCAGACAAGGGCCTAGGACTGTGAAGGGTCAGACTTCTTGAAAGAGAGACAGAAAAAGAAGATAAACGTTGTCCAAGAATGGAAAGTGGATATCGAACAACCAAGTGAAGAAATGAGAAGTCACATCAATTTACTAATGTATACAAGTGTTTTTGGCAAATGATGTACAGCAGGAAGTTTACGGACATGCCATTGATCGTGGTGGAAAATATTCACAATGATGTTTTGCTGGGGTTGGATTTTATGGATCATCAAGACTGTACATGTATAATTAACATTACGGGTAAAAGTCTACGGATGAGAGACCTAGAGTTGCCTCTCCAAAGACATGTTCCGAAAAAGCAGAGCTTGTCGAGGAACAGCCTTAAGACAGAAAAAACAAGAAGTAACGACTAGAAATTCAGTTGTTGTTAATTACAAAAGCAAGGTGTTCGTGAGTAATGTCTTGCCTTCAAATTATGATGGAACGCATTAGTGACGACATTTTACCTTATCGGTCCAATGTCTGGTTTATGAGTTACGATTTTTTCAAATAATAAACATCAACTTCCGGTTTAAACCGGAATTCAATGTCAAAGTGGGTCACATTTTTTGTAGCGCTTGTTGAGATTAAAAAGATCTTTCTAATGACGTAAAGATTGTTAAAATCCAATTTGTGGTTCACAAGCTATAATAATAATAATAATAATAGGTTCTTACAGTATATAGCGCACAAATCCTAGGTGCTAGATCGAGGCGCTGTGAAGATGGAACACCAGTTAGAATCGATACAGTTCAGTTTTGAGCAATTTCTTAAATGTAGCAGCTGAAGATCAGATGTTGTAGGGAAGATCGTTCCAAAGGCGGGGCCAATATAACCCAAGGCACCTCGACCAACAGATTTGGAGCAGGTAGGGGAGTATTTAAGGTGAGTGGATCACGAATTGATCTTAGTCTACTGTCAAGGTGATAAAATGATATGAGCCTTGATAGGTAAGATGGAGCCTGGGAGTTGATGGATTTCCAGATGATAAGGAGGATTTTGAATTTGATTCGTTGTTGAACGAGTGCAGTTTATTGAGTACAGGGGTTATGTGGTCAAATTCTTTATTTTTTGAAGCCTTCTAAGTAGATACCCAGGAATGTTAGAGAGGAGTGAATTGCAGCAGTCAATATTAGAGTGAACAAGGGCTTGAACTATGTGACGAGTAGCAGGTGTGGTGAGATATTTCCTGATGTATTTGATTCGGCGAAGATAAAAATTGCATTTTTTGCAGAGAGCTGTAACCTGGGCAGTCAATGCTAGATGGGAGTTGAACATCACGCCAATATTTTTTACATTGTGCTGACGCATGAACTGTAGTTTTGCCTATGACAATTGTGAGTCCAAACTTTCGTAGTTGGTGAGGGGACATGAACTGTATAAACTCGGTTTTGATGTCATTTAGCTTCAGGAGGTTAGCAAGCATCCAGTTGCGGATGTCGTTGATGCATGAGGTAAGTGTATGTTGAGCAAGGATCAGATCTTGTGTTGAACTGGGGTTACCGTAATATTCGGCATATAAGCCGCGGCTTATACATTGATTTTGGCCCTTAGAAACACCTCTGCGGCTTATATGCCGGGCGGCTTATACACCGAGCAAAAACACTTTTAAAAAGATCGTTTGTAAAATATTTTTGAAACAAAACAATTTTCTGAACGAAGAAACACACAAAAAAACACCAAACGTGATGGTTTTGACGAAATGTTGTTGAAAATCCCAGCACATCTTTCGAGTGAAACTTGCGCCCACCATGCTTGCTTCGATTATGACTTTCACTGGTGACCATGGTGACCGCTTGTGTGTACCTTACTTAATGCCGTGAAGAAGCAGGTGACCAGTGTGGTATCGCCATGCAGTGTTGTTTATTATCGTTGTTAAAATGTTTTCCATTAATGCACAGTGTACACATGAACATGTGAATTGAACACGAATCTCCGTTCTAACTAGGGTTATCCATTCAGTTGTTCTAGCCATGGTTGTCTTTCTTCATATCGCCGAAGCAGCACGAACGTGCTTGGCACAGGCCGCTTTCCGATTGGCCTAAACGCACTCGATTGGTCTGAATAATTATGACGTAATGCTTCTCACAGCACTGCCATCCCATAGTATTCATCACCTCGATCCTGCGGATGTGCTTGCTCCTAGTTGCTATACTTATTATAAGGGGATGAAGAAACAGCGTGTAGCCATGGGAGTGAAGGTGCAAGGGAAATTCTCTTAGTGAGAAATCAGCGCGTGTTCGGGAAACGTCACGTCCACGTGTATAAGAATAAAAATCAAGGCACCAGCTTCAGAGATCGCTCACAACGTTCAATCGTGGAGGTAGAAACCAGTAATTAATTGAGTCAGAACTACATAAAAATGTAAGACGGTTTTCATGGAATTTAGTGATTTTGCCTCAGCGGTTTATCAATACAGTCAAGTCTTGTTTGTTTATAATTGCTCACTTCCTCCCTGCGGTAAAACTGCGTTTTCCGTGTTTGAAAAAACTTCACGAATATCAAAATATCGGCGATATTTACCCGACGATATATCGCCATTCAAAATTTACGAAAAGAAAATAGACCCACTTGACTGCAGACCATTCTAATAAATGATTTCAACAACACGCACGGCCCCTCTGTGTGTGCGGTCACCACTGCGGCTTATACGCCGGGCGGCTTATACACTGACGCATAAATCTTCTTTTGACAAATTCTGGGCATTGCGGCTTATACAGCGTGCGTCTTATATGCCGAAGATTACGGTATACGTTAAATATACCTGGATATCGTCAGTGTACTTGTTGTAGTGAACACCGGGGTTATTCTTAACTGTGCTTTCGAGAGAAGCAATGTACAAATTGAATAAACTGGACCCAAAACGGATCCCTCGGAACGCCAAACTTGAGAAAGAAAACAATCGGATAGAGATGAGCCAACTGCTACCTGCTGAGAGCAATTTTGTAAGTAGGCGGCTGGTATCAATTGTATCAAATGCTACAGAGAGGTCTAGGAGGATCAGCAGGACAGCTTGGTTATGATCAAGGGCAGTGGTTATATCATGGTGAACTTTAAGGAGAGCAGTCTCTGTACTATGATGAGCTCTGTATGCTGATTGAATCCCTTCATGGCAACTATTGAGATTCAGGTGGTCGTTTAATCGTTTGAGTGCTAGGCGTTCCATTACTTTGCCAATAAAATGCAGGTTAGATACCGGACGGTAGTTCTCAAGTTGTTCTGTGTCTAAAGATCTGTTTCTTTAGTGTAGGGATGATCAGTGCTCTCTTTAACTCTGTAGGGAATGAGCCACACAGAAAGGAAGCATTGACAAGGTGAAGAAGCATTGGTAGATGTGCAGGAACTGACTCCTTCAGAAGACTTGTAGGAATGAAGTCTAGTGAGCAGGATTTCGGTGAGCTTTTGTTAATAACAGCAAGATGCTCAGTATGGCTGGTTGGCTGAAGTTCAGTGAGGGTATAAAGGCAGCGACAAGAAGGAACAGGACAGGCATCAAGATAAGTTATTGATACTTGACGGTCAAGTTCGGTGCGAATGTCAGAAATACGGTCACCGAAAAATTTTGCACATTTATTACAAAGTGTCATTTGGTTTGGTGGTGAAGTTGGTAAGGCAGTTATCTTGTTAGTAAGAAGACCATTAACTAATAATAATAATAATAATAATAATAACATTTATATAGCGCTTATTACTGGCGTTTCTAAGCGCATTATCCTTAAATTACAAAGAGATGAGTCTTTAGTAGAGATTTGAATGAGTCAGTAGAGGTAGCTTGACGGATACTGAGAGGGAAATTGTTCCATAGTGATGGTGCAGCTGAGTTGAAAGCTCGTTGACCATAGCGAGTACAGGTAAGTGGACCATTTGCTAGTTGATATTGTGAGTTGTGTGTCGACTGTAAATTGAAGGAATGCATTGGAACTTTTGGAGAAATTAGACTTTTAAGATATGTAGGAGCATGTCCATTAACTGTCGGGTAAGTGAGCAGAAGAATCTTGTATTGATGCGTTGAGTAATCGGGAGACAGTGTAGTGAACGGAGAAACGGAGTGATGTGTTCCCGATGTTTGACTCGACATACCAGACGGGCTGCCAAGTTCTGAGGCGCGATTTGAGAAGAGGGCAGTCCATACAGCACGCTGTTGCAGTAGTCGATTTGAGATGTGACAAAAGCATCTATGAGACGTTCAGTGGAGTTTTGGTCAAGGTAATTGCAGAGTTTGCCAATTTTATGAATGCCGAAAGATGCAGCACGACAGATCTTACAAATATGTGAATCAAGATGAAGGTTGTTATCAAAAATAACCCCAAGATCCCTCACTGATTCAGACGTGCAAATTGTGTTGTCCCCAATGTTGAAAGCTGGTAGAGTACAGGTTTTGTGGAAGTGCGATGTGATATGTACAGTAGGACCTCTGTTTTTGTACAGTTAATGAGAAGGTTGTTGTTGTTGGCCCATTCTTGTACATCACTGACACATTCCTGTAAGCAGTTGATGGCTGAAGGTTGCTCGCCAGGGTTCAGGATAAGGTACAGCTGGGTGTCATCAGCATACATCATGTGATGAATATTATTTTGTGAGTGCTGATGATATCACTCAGAGGGCCGGTGTACAGAATGAATTCTAAAGGTCTCATGACTGATCCTTGAGGTACTCCGCATTGGAGTGGAAATGATTTGGAGAGGACATCGTTGATGACAATTGATCACGATCATCCAAGTAGGAGCTAAACCAGTTAAAAACAGTGCTGCCAATGCCATATCTACATCTCTAAGTCGTTTTGTGAGAATGTTGTGGTCGATGGTATCAAATGTGGAAGAGAAATCTAACAGCACAAGAATGACCTCCTGACCTTTGTCAATGGCAAGCAGCAAATCGTTTTGCACCTGAAGTAAAGCAGTTTCAGTTGAGTGAAAACGCCGATATGCAGGTTGAGACTCGGAGAAAAGTCAATTTTCTTGGAGGTAATCCTGGAGTTGAGTGGAAGCAAGCCTTTCAGGAACCTTAGCAACAAACATAAGGTTCGCAAAAGGACGAAAGCTCTTGAAATCATCTGGATCGAGTTGGGGCTTCTTGAGCAGGGGGACGTTTTGAAAGCAGCAGGTACAATACCAGATGTCAGTGAGATGTTGACAATTTGATTTTGGGTTGAACAAGGAAAAATTGACTAGAGCGGGATTTGAACCAACGACCTCCGGATTGACGTGCCGGCGCTCTACCAACTGAGCTACATTGTATCTAGCCCTATGAACCCTAAATCATTTCAAATTTACCCAGTCAGTTTCCCTTGTGGTTTGTTATTTGATAGGTTGACAATTTGCATGATGGTCGGCAATAGTTCATCCATACAAAGCTTCAACAACCACGTGGGAAGTGGATCAAGGTGACATGATTTTGATGCGTTAGATGTGATGATCCTTTTTACTTCATCAGCTGAGACACGCTCGAAGTGATTGAAGGAAGAGGTGCAAGGTACATTTTGTAAATGGACTGGTGTAACAATGTTACTTGCAGAACAAGGAAAATTGCACTTGACATGTTGTATTTTGTTGTAAAAGAACTGGCCAAAGTCATTAGCTAGGCCACTGTCAGAATCACATTCAGGTAGAACTGGCTTTGATGTTGGTGATGTGAGCTTGTTTACTTACTTGAACAGTTGCTTCACATCAGATTGAGAAATCTGTGACCTGAAATAATCAGATTTGGAGGTTGATACATGTAGTTCGTTTTTGTAGATTTTGAATTGATCTTTATACTTTTGCCTGTCGATCTCGAGTCCAGATTTGAGCATCTTACGCTCAAGATGGCGTCTAACTCGCTTGGCATCTCGGATGTCCTTTGTATACCTAGGAGCGTCTGGTCTGATTGTAATGAGTGTGGCCTTCTCAGGTGAGTGCTTATCAAGAAGCTGATGTAGGACAATAATGTACTGATCAGCAAGATCGGATGAATTAGAGGCGGGAGACGAGAACATGGTAGAGGTCAGATGGTTGAGCACTGGCAATATTTATGTCAGATAAATAAATGTGTTCATTCTTCAATGAAATAAGCAGGTCGATTGTGTGTCCTGCTTGATGTGTGGGTTCTTTAATATGTTGATTCAAATTAGCAGAATCCAGAATGCTGTGGAACAACTTTGCCTCTTTGTTGGTCGTGTCATCGACATGGACATTGAAATCACTAATCAATCATGATCAGATTACTGGTGACAGTTGGTGTACATTCCAACAAAGTAGAGAAGTCCTGCAAGAACATATCGGAGGTTAGTTTATTTTTCTGTGATGGTGGTGGTCTGTAAATGGCATAAATCTTGACAGCATCATCTGAGGTATTATACATGTACAGTGTCAGCTCTAATAGTGAATGATTGAAAAGGTGAAACTACCTGATTCTGTGTTATTCGCAAACACTCTCTGTAGATAATGCAGATTCCTCCACCACGACTCTGGCAGGAGGAATTAACTGTTTTAAAGTTGGCAAAGTTGAGCCAAGGTCAGCCAATATGTGATTATCTCGTATTTCACCTCTGAGCCAAGATTCAGTCACGATAAGGACATCCAGTTAGTTGTAGATTATAAGATCACAAATAAATGAAACTTTATTGTTAATTGATCGGGCGTTCCAGTGACCAACTCGCAATTTCTGTGGTGACGTGTCATTGAAAGAAACGCGTTTCCGTCCACCACGTTTACCACGCTTTGTTACCTTGGCGATATTCAGATGCTTCAATTCATTCCATTCATTCACTGAGAATGGGCGTGTGGTGTTTCTTGTCGAAGGAGTGTTTTTATTCTAATGAGTAAGATGTATGACACACTTGGCTGCCCAAATGAGAACAAAGAGCAACAGCAGTGTAGACCAACTGAGAATTGTTGGTGTTTTAGTCGGAGATTGGAGTTTGTACATGTACATATTCGTTGTGCTAAATCCAAGAGTTAACTTCACACAGGTTCGGGGTTGCACTAACAACAGCTACATAGGCTCTGACTTAGACTACACATTCAAACCCACCACAAATTCAGTACAAAGACGGAAGAAAAAGTGGATCGATGAGAGAAGAGCAGCCATCAATAATTAAAAACTATCTTGAATATACTCTTTTGGCTGGCTGCATTCAGGATGTCACAGTAGTACATGTACGTGCGCTTGGATTTTATGATGAGGTCATTCACCTTTGAACGGCAGGAGACAAACAACAGGCGGTCAGAGTTGAGACCGCTTGTTCTCCAGATGTTCTCTAGGTCTCTTCTCTTGTGCCTCATCTCTTGTGCCTCATCTGATGGATATCCGCATTTAATTATACCAAGGATTCTGTGATCTACTGTCCTTCTTTTTCTTCCTCAGTGGGGCATGGGCATCAATGCAACCAATCATTGTCTCTTGATAATGACGTAGGATATCATCTGGGTGATGGTTGATGGATGATAGGGTAAGTTTGGAAGTAAGGTCATGTGTGAATGCGGCTCGGTCTATGGCTTTGTAGTTCCGGTAATTAATTACAGGTTTGTCAGTGTTGCATAGGGAACTATTTGCAGTAACTCCGAGGAATATGGTATGGTGATCTGAGAAGGGGTTTGGAGCAATGGCTGGGCTTTTCCACAGTGGTAAGTCCTCTCTAACAAAGACCAGATCCAAAGTATGGTTACGGATATGGGTTGGGCCAGAGATCATTTGGGTAAAGCCATTCAGGGACATCAGATCAAGTAAACAGGCAGCATCAATCGAACCATGTTCTTCAGCATGTATGTTAAAGTCTCCGGCTATAACAAGGCTACAAGTGCACAAGACTATGTGTGACATTAGTTCCTCAAAATTTGTCAAGAACTGGGAGACAGATGAGGAAGGTGAGCGGTAAATTACAATCAAGCAACGGTGTTCAGGCTGGGTTGTAAAGACGTCAGTATACTCAAATGAAGTAGGGTAATGGGGAACGGGAGCAGACAAGGAGGAGTTAAACTCAGATCTAAAAAGGACTCCAGTGCCACCTCCTCTAACAACTTCCCGATGATTTCCAAGAAATGAGTGTCTAGCAGGGGTGAGCTCATTAACTATGTGAGAGTCCCTGAGTTGTAGCCAACTTTCGGTTAGCATAGCAATATCGATGTTGTTGTCTATTATATGTTTTGAATTCAAGATTGCCTTGTTGCGAACTGAGTGTGCATTCAGAAGAAGAGCATTAAGAAGAAGTTGGCTTGGAAGATGATTGGATGGCGGTCTTGATAGGCGGTCTCTCTTAGCCTTTCCACGACGGGTAACAGGAATAGCATTTATTCCAATTGCAAGGTGCCTTATTTTCATCATTACAGTCTGATCAACATGGCTGTGGGTGCGTATGGTGTGTCTAATGTCAACCATTTGGTTCATTGTGCAGCTGTATGTGTCATTTCTATCAAAGGGCCATTCTATCTAGATGAGCACCACACAAGCAATCCAACTTGAGCAATCAGGCAGAGGGTCTTGTTGAAGAAGACCCAGCAGACACAATAGGGGAACTTCAACTCAAAGGCACAGGGTTGTATGAGAATATCTGTGGTCAGCTTTTGTTGAACAAATGCTTTCAAATGTCAGTGCATGTAGATCCAACATGGTGTACTATCTGACAGCAGCGAGTTGGATCAAATTTCAGTTTCATTCTAGACATCGAAGAAGGCAGAGATTTGTTTGTCAAGACTTGACTAGCAGGATGTACATGTATAATCATTAATTGAGAAATTGTTACAAGATGAGAACAATCAACGTTGGTGATAACAAGAAATTGCTCAAATGTTGTAGAGCTAACTTGACATGCTGCTTCTTGTGAGGGCGCTATCTATACACAGATAGCTATAATTTTTCGAAACATTCATTTTTATCTTCCGGTTTGAACTGGCAGTCAAGGTCATATTGGGTCACACTGTGTTGTGTTTGTTAAATCTTTTAAGCCCTTTCTGATGTCGTATAGATGATACAAATCCAATGAGTGGTCCAGGAGTTTTTTAAATATTAAATTTCATCATCCGTTTTGAACCAGAAGTCAAGGTCAAAAGAGGTCACATTCTGTGTATCGTTTCTTAAGTGGTTACATACTTTTCCAATTATGTGTAGATTGTAACAATCCAAAGTGTGGTTCAGAAGTTATGTTTTTTTCAAGTATGTGACCCGCTCTGCAAAAAAGACCAGTAAGATGCGCTGTGTCTTTCCACGTACAGGGCCTGTCAATGCTGAAAGGGTGATAATTTCTTCCTTGGTGTAATTATTTTTTCTTCTTCAAATTGTTGACATCGTTGATATCCACACTTTCATAATTTGTAAGACTGAATGTTTATTTTGATCAGTAATGATGAAAAAACCCTGTTTTGTGTACATTTTGTTGGTGGTTTGTACGATCGATGTCCGAGGAGTCAGTGGAAAGTTGCGTCTTTTTATACATCCGGCAGGACATTAATTGGAACCCCCCCCCCCCCTATTATAAATTTGGTATTATCTGAAAGCAGAGGATGTTTTTTTTTTTAATGTAGACATAGAAAAGGTCAAAGGTCAATTCCAAAAGCAAGGTAGGTAATTTTCTGAAACGTATACAAAGAGCGCTTGCTACTAGGGGCGTGGATCTTTTCTGTCACGTGTACACAGTGCACTGATTGGTCAATGTGCGCAAGGTTTTTACCCCAAAAATAGTTTTAATCATGAAATGCGAGCTGACTTAAGAGTTTTATGAATCAGTCCAAGCTGTTGGTTATAAATTACAAAAAGTGACAAAACCTTTTTTTATTTTATTTTTTCCCCCAAAAATCCTGTTTTCAGTCACAAATACTTTATTTAAATTTACGTGGTTTTCTGAAAAACATACATACTTTCCCAATTATGTATACATGTAGGATGTACAAATCCAATGTGTGGTTCAGAAATTATGATTTTTTCAAATATTAAGTTTCAACTTCAGGTTTGAACCAGAGGCAAGATCAAATGAGGTCATACTTTGTAGCATTGGTGAAGTCTTCGAAGTCCTTTCTGATGACGTATAGAAGATAACAAATAAAATATTATGTTCAGGAGTTATGAATTTTGAAACATTAAATATCAACTTCCGAATGCAACTGGAAGTCAAGGTCAAACGGGGTCACATAATGTGTAGTGGGTGATAAGTTTATTACAACCTTTTAGATGATGTATGGATTGTTAAAATCCAATGTGTGGTTCAGGATTTATGAATTTTTCAAATAATAGATGGTTTATCCTCTGGGGGCAATACAAGTTGTAACACCAATCGACGCGAAATGTATTACTACATGTACAATGTAGCTACATGTATACAGTACAAGTACATACACGTGTAAATTGAAATATACTTGCAATGTACATACATTACAGGATGGGGGCCCCACGTGCAATTTATTTAGCGTGTGTTAATACACTATCGTGTGTTGTCAATAGCCCCTTTCACACGAGAGCAATTTAGCAAGGGTCCCTTGCTTAATTGTAGCATGGTTGTAAAATTTTACAAAATGTACCTCGTGTGAAAGGACAAAAATTTTTACACTGACCAGGGTCCCTTGTAAAATAATGTCCAACATTGCTACATTTTATAGAGACGATGAGTGGGTCAACAGGTGCGCTTTCAAGAACGTTCGGTTTTGACCAGATGTAAAGATCAAAATGTTGTCATCTATGTGCAAAAGTTTGAGCAGGAAGGAGCAACGTTCTACAACCTGATACAATTATGCTGAAATGATCAGTAGTTTTTAAGATATGAATAAGATAAGATATTTTGAAATTTTCAACTTCCGATTTGAACCGGAAGTCAAGGTCAAAAAGGGTTATGTCCTGTGTAGTGTTTGTCAAACTTTTCACGACCTATCCGATGATGTGTAGATTGTAAAAATCCAACATGTGGTTCATGAGTTATGATTTTTTCAAGTATTAAACTTTAATTTAATGTAATTTTATACCTGATGACGTTATCATGACATCATCAAGGAGAAGTGGATAAAATCTGGTGGAAGACAGGTACAATCGAGTACAAAGTTGCATGGACGCGAGGAACGGGATATTAGTCAATATCAATACAAACACTTTTTGTGTGAATTTATATAATATGTTTTTTTACTTTTTGAAACTATGGTGAAGTTATGGTGAAAAGAACATGCCTTTTTTTTGCATGATCGTAAAACACAAGTTATGGTGTCCTGGAAAGACCATTGTGCTATGCTGCCACTTATTGTATTCCTTCAAACTCTTCTCTATACAGCATAACTTAAATATGAAACTGAATTAGGCCTTGAAATTTTTTATTGATGATGTCATTAATATAAATAGCGCCCACTGGTGACATTATTTCAAAAACTATTGTCCATAAAATCAAAACTCAGGCATGTCGGGCAGAGAGCACAGTCTGCTACTCTGTTTACAGCAAAATTATCTTTTAAATGGACCTCACCACTTTACAAAAAGGGTAGGCAAAAAAATTAGATCACCAAAACTTGTAACATATTCAGCTAAGAGGCAAATTAAACTGAGTTTGAAAGTACGTATAAAACTATATAAATAAGTTGTAAACATAAAGGCTGTTTAATTAACATCCAAATAAAACATTGACCCCCATTAATGATAATGGTACAATGTCGTGAATTCCTGCAGCAGTACAACTGTACATGTACATGTACTTCTTACAGCATGTGTGCAGGAATGTACAGTGTACCTGACCAAATGGTTTTGTGAAACACAGAGTAGGGCTAAAAATGGTAGCTAAATTGGCAGATTATCAGGCAAACTCATAACCATATAGCCTCTGGAGAAAAACAACTTGGAGAGAAAGGAGGAATAAGGAGTCTATACTGCACTACAGCACTGCACCAAAACAATTGCATTGTAATTATAGATCATGTAGCCTGTAACATCATATGTTTACAAAAGAGCCACATAGCTTGAACTTTCTGCAACATGTTCAGCTGTTACTTTTATAACTCTTGATTTTATGAAACAAAGTGTAAATTTTCCCTTATTATGACCAATGTAGCGTGTTGTAAACAAAGGTTACATGTACATGTATGGGATTTGAGGCATTGCATGGTGAGGTATCAATGTATATATTTCATTTGCGGTAACACCATGTGTACATGTATATCTACTTGCTAGGTAGATTTTGTTCTTTGAGAACTTGTCTTGCTACATTGTATTTATTCTACTGCCGTGGTTACATGGTCTACACCCTGGCAGTGGTTTTACTGTCAATGTGTCATGTCTTACAAGATATAACTTTCTGACTCTTTCTCAAGGGTTGAATATCATGCCTGTAAGTGTACATGGTAGAATCTTTCAAAGCTACATGCATACATTGTATGTTCAAGACACATATTAAATGTCATATTTTAATCGCATCCGCTTTATAATATATACTCTGTTACTTATTTAAAAAAAAAATCTTTTCTTTATTTTTTCAAGTTGCAAACTCCAGCCTCATTTGCTGCAAGTATTCAAGAGTTGACAATTGCTTTGCAACGATCAGGGGACCCAGGAAACCTTGGCAAGCTCAGATGTCAACTGGAGCGATTAGGTGAAATAGACCCAAACTCAGGTACACATGTACATTTATTTGGGACTTGAAAGGGAGGATGCACTGGCTTTACACTTTTCTTTCAGGCACATTGGGAGGTAGCCTTTCACACTGGTGCTGTTTCTTCGAGAGGCTAAAAATAATGCATTTTTACATGCCTGTCCCTTTATGAAAATGGTGACAAACTGTTCATAGAATTCTTCTATTCTCTTCGGTATTTGGTCTTGGTCTGTGATCTCTTGTCCATTGTTGTAGAGCAGTCACATGATTTCTGGTTTACCAAGGACTAGAGTTTCCTACTTCATGCTTTTGTTTCCCCCAATTGTAGATTTTGTCATCTTTGTGTTGTAACTACATGTACGTATGTCTTCACGTAATTTGTTTTCCTTATTGTTTTGCAAGTTTCTATGTATTCAACTCCCATGTATACCTATTTCATCAGCTATCATGTTCTTCCTTTTGTTTTATGAGTTTACTGGTTGAATCTGATATCTTGTTGTCTCTGGTTTTTGGTGTTCTTCCCTACTATTTCCATGGTGATTTCGTGTGCTGTTTCAATTAACTGATGACTCCATGTTTCAAGAATTCTTTCTTCCTCTGGACATTCATCTGCCAGAAGTTGAAACTGGTTTTTCTGCACCAGTTGAAATTCTTTCCTGTTTTCTTTCTGTTTCGCAAGGTTGATGCTGCTTCGTTTTAAGCAAAGTAGTTTTTGCCTCTTTAGTCCAGTGTTGATTTGATCTTGCCCAGTACAATTCTGTGGTTGCTTCCTACATTCACCTTGTTGATTATTTTTACATGTTGGATGTTGTAATGGTCTGACAAAGTGAAATCAATTCCATTGTTGTGTAGCTGTCTGGTCATTTCCAGGTCCATTTTCTTGCTGTTCCTTTTTTGAAGGAAGTGTTCATTATTGTCATTTTGTTAAACAGTGAGTAAAACACTCATACCACAGGTCATTACTCCCATATCATTGTTGTACTACAATTAGCTAAGCACCCCATCTGGCTCTGGTTTGAGCTCTGGTTCTTCCAATGGCTGGTTCATGAGAGTGAACTTCCAGGAGGCCAGGCTGAGGGTGCTGAGGGTGCTGCCCTGTTTTTGGTTAGGCTATAGCATCTTGTGTCCCTCCATGTTCTCATGGTACGAGTCGATGCATAAGTAGTGGCTCTGCGGTTGGCTGGATGAAGTAGACTTTCCTCCCACAGTTGTGTGGTAGGCGTCTATGAATGAATATTCACATGTAGAGCATCCCTCCCTCCTCCCCATGACTGCTTGATCATCTGGAGGTAGCTTTGGGTGGCCTTTAAGAAAAGAGGAAGATATATGGTGACCAGGCCGCAGGGCAGTATGGGTGGGGCCAGAGACGGCGCTGTTATGTTTATAACAAAAAACCTCTTTTAGCAAATTAAACCTGCATTAGTAGTAACTCTACTGGTAATTATTCATTCGTAGACTCAAACCAACCTGCTGTTGGGGGTGGGGGTAGCTTGTTTCATGCTGAATATTCTCCTTTTTTTTAGAGAGACTAAAAGCTTTCTTAATTAAGGAAATTACTTTATGAATTTCGCCAATGTCTATGATTGGTTCCCTCCCCAAAGAAACAAACAGTATAAGGAAATCAGATCAACTGACAACTGTTAAATATAGAACCAATGGTGGCAGGGGAGAATAGACTTTTCTGAAGTGGCATCAGCTACATTAAGTTAAGATTAACCAACAAGCCACATGGTTAACATATGGGAAAGAAGAGTTGAGGCAGGACAAGAACAAGAAGAATTCCAAATTGACATGGACATGGTAGAGAGATGTTACAGAAAGTGCAGATCTGGAAAGCTTGGGGTATTGGTCAAATAATTTCACAGTTTGGATGGACAATCAGCCCACCAACTGCTTGGTTAATGGAAAGTCTAAGAATTCCACACTGAACAATGGGGACAATGGATACATGTAGATGGAGATCAATACAAAGCCATGTTTTTGATGAGGAGCAGAGAAATGACTAGAGAACTTTGTAAGCTTAATAGCAAGTGAAGGGCAGGTTTGTCCCTGTGATGGTTGAATCACTTTAATCCATTCTGATGGCACTTAAGAAGCATCTAGGGACTAAGTGAGATTAGCATAACTGTGAGTGTAGTTAGAGATTTAAGGCTACGGGAGGTAGTCTGACTACAGAATTTACTTCCGCAAAGAAAAATGAGATATTTCTTTTACATGATGTGATTGGTGATGTCACAAAATGATAATAATGCAAATAGTTCTTCTACTAATACTGCTATTACCAATAATGATAAACACTCTTTACACATGTGCATGCATTCTTTCATAATAAAGTATGTTGAAATTGCTTGGTTTGATACAGATGCAGGAGCTCCAAGTTGGAGTGAATTAGAGAATGCTATGATTGCAGTCAAAGTCGTGGTACAGGGGTTGGTGAATTTTGTGCAGAACCACAGTCTAAACAAGAAAGCATTGGAGCAGCAGGTACTAATTGTGAAAACGGTTTTTATTAAATTATTATTCACTTATTTTTATCTTTTGCTGGCTATGCATGTAGAGGAAGTAGATCATTTGGAAGGCCAAATTACACAATAACAGGCTTGTTCAAACATGGTAAAATAAAATCATTTAAAGCTGTGTCCATTTTAATTTTAAGGAGCATATTGTTTGCCTTGTCCTTCTGCGTGTGTGTTTGTGTGTGGCTAGGTATACATTCAAACGGGGGACCTCTAACAAAAAAAGATAATGGGGTCCCCGGTTGGGAAAGGTCCCCAATTGGAAAATGTGTACAAAACCAATGGAAGCTTTGCCAGAAAACTGGATGATGAACATTTGAGATTCTTTTAAACCGACTTTCCGCTTTATTGGTACCACTGAGTCCCTCGAAAAGTTCTGTTCGCTCAAGGGTGTCTCTTCCAAAGGGAAGACTCTCTCTACACCAATATGGTCATGAAAGGATTATCTTCCACTCACTATTGTATGACAAATCTACGCTTTCTGATCAACATGTACATGTAATTACTGTTGAAGCAGTATCTCCTGCTTGGCCTGTGTGTTAGCCTGACCTACCTGCATACAGTGTGGTATACCATAAGTATGGCTAGATATTCTCTCCTTTTTATTGGTGCACCAGTTTCACCAAGACCTATATGTCTTGTTACAACAATGCTTCGGCCACCTCCAATATCAAGTTTCTTTCCAGTGGAAATATCAGTCTGAATGCCAGCCCAGAACTGAATGGTAACTCAGACAAACTAAGGTTCAGTTATGATCTCTCTTCCTCAACTAAGTTTGACAAAACTCAACTTCTCCAAATTGGAGTGAATGCCAAGAGAAGGACATTACCCCCATGATCTATGGAGACACTTGAATCACCTCGGAATTAACAGTAAACCTTGAATAGAATCCATAGAGGTGTTCAAGGCGGCAGAAAAGAACACTGCAAAATGCAAGTTTGCTCTGTGGATCGGAACAATCACCCCTAGTAACAAACCAAATAGAATTTGTCTCACAAACGATATGTATTTCACTCATCTCAGATTTAAACTTTCATCATCCTGGACAATCTAATCACTTTGCTACCATGACAACTCCTCAACTAAAAAAGTCACCATCACCAAATATCTATTTCCTCTCGCGAGTTAAAGGACATTGAAGCTGATGTATGCAGATCTTGAATTAGTGATAATTTTGACAACTTTACTCTCAAGAACTGAAGCGAAATCATCGAACACCATCTGTTGTGGCAAATTTGGTTTCATGGTGCGTATACGAAGTTGATTCCTCCGAGGCATTGATGATACGATTGATCTTTTCTGCAAAAAAAATATCAAAAGCGATCTGTGAGTGGGACATCTTTATCGCTGAGTTCTGGTCTTACCAGGTGTACATTAAATTGCTTCTTTTCTTGGGCGATCAGAAGATGATACTTTCGGCTTTCAGCTTTGAACGATTGGGGATCAATTTCTAATGAAGATGATCGCCAGCGACGTTCCACTTGTCTAAGGGAACGTTTAACTTCTCTCAAGTTCTCTGTAAACCATGGAGCTAGCTGGCGACAGATGATGGAATGTGATATCAGTGGAGCATGCTTATCAAGAATAGTTCGAAGTACTGTTTCATACTGGAAAACTGGTTGATCTAGGTTGTAACATTGTGATGTGTATTAAGTCAGATTCAATGATGTCTTTGCGAAAAAAGGTCAATGTAAATTTGCTTGATTTTACCAAATCTCACAGTGTCTGGTTTCAAGATGACACAGAATCGCAGCATGATCTGATGACAATTTGTTGAAGAGATATTGGAGACAAACAGATCAGATGAGTGAGTGAGGATAAGATCGAGAGTGTGGCCTCTCTGATGAGTGGGAAAAGTGATGTGCTGTTTCAGATTCAATGATGAGATGATACCAGCAAATATCATTGCTTCTCGATCACTTGGGTCATTTACATGAAAGTTTAAAACTCCAGTAAGAAGAAGATGGTTTCTCTCAAGCACCACTTGTTCCAAGAAGGTAAAAAATTCTTTGAGAAATATCTGGGTAGTTGGCAACTTGTCCTTTGTTCTCTGGGGCCTGTAAACAATGATGAGAGCTGAGGCACTTGACTTGAGCTGGATAAGGATACTGATATACTCAAATGATCCAATATTTTTTATTTTTGTCACATGATCTTTTAAGCTCTTGCAAATGCAGACTCCCAGACCTTTCTGGTCACAGAGGATCTTGACCTAGTCGGTCTCTACATTTTTCTCCGGAACATGGTTGTACCATTTCCCAGTGACGTGGACATCATACTTCTTACACAGATCCCGGTGGAGCACCTTGGCCAACTTGTCATGTCTTCCTTTGTACTCTGTCTGGGCCATCATACTACATTCGCTGACAGTCTCCTCTGCCTTATTACACATTGTATACATGTAGGAGAGACATTTGCTCTATTCTTGCCTTCATTACAGTTGTCCTTAAAATAGCGACTGGTCTTGCGCCGCAGTAATAAACCCCTCAGTTTCCTTCTTTAGCGCTCCGCTCCTTAACTAATTCCAGGACTTGGCACTCGCCACTTCTTCAGTGCATCTCAAGATTGGCCATTAAGTGTTTTGTTCCTCCAATCTTGTTGTCTTTCCTCTTTCATTACCCTTTTGTACTCCTTTGGCCCAACTTCGTCTGCCTTTATATACTTTTGCGCAGCTTTCGGCAACCTCTCCACGGTCCTCGATGTTAACGCTGTCCGCCACGCTCAGCAATCTCCTTCCGCCCTCTGACCTCAGAAGATAGAAACTACTAACATTTGAGCACGGATGAAGCGTGCCATGGATGGTCATTAGTTTTCTTGTCCTCCTGTCAGTGACATCTAGATCTTGTTTAGTTCACTCTACAATACCCACACTGTACCTCATCAAAGACACGGCCCAGGTGTTAATCGCCTTAATCATGTTCCCCTTGTTCAGTTTAGACTTCAAACATCTCTTTACCCATCTGATGTATCATGCCCTCAGCCTTATCTTTGATTCCTCATGAAGGACATGGTCCGATTCAAGTACACCAAGATACCAATAATTCTCCTCCTCACCCAAAGCCCTCATCTGTGCACCATCTGGCAGAGCGATGCCATTGGAATGTACCCTCTTTCCCATCTTCATGGTCAATGAAGTACATTTCTCCAGACTGAACTGCATCCCAATGTCATCGCTGAAAATTCTGACGGTCTGCACCAAAGAATCTATCTCTGCCTCATTCTTTGAAAACAACTTCAAATCGTCCATAAAAAGCAGATGGTTGATCTTACATTCGTCCTTCTTTAATACATTTATTATTATTATTATTTCATTTTATCACAGCATACAAAAGAAAGATTGCATTTCTTTTGTGCCACAGGAGTAACTCCTCGAGTCAGGGTACGTCTTGTAGCCTTAGATCTCAAAGATCTTTCTTAGGATCCTTGCTGTTCCCAAAAGCACTGCCTTCTGTTAACAGATCTACCCTCAGAGTTGTCTCTATTTCATCTAGATGTTTCCTTAATTATCATTATTATTATTGTTATTATTATTGTTATTATATATTTCTGGTAGTAAAAACAATGATGCCTCATAAGTGGAGTTAATCACTGTAGGTCGCAAGCCTGAGGAAACACTTAAACGAGGGTGCTTGCAATAAATCAAGACACCGGGGTTAACCCCTACTCTTCCACAATGAGTGTTTTAGGTTCTTTTACGTGCACTACCGATCCTAGTACACAGGACCTACAGCTTAATGTCCGATCTGAAGGACAGAGCAATTATTGTCAAGTATCTTGCTCATGGACACAAGTACAGTGACTGGTACTCGAACCTACACTCTGCTGATCAGAAACACCAGACTCGGCCTTGATGAGCAGTGGGAGCTTCTTCCTTCATTTATGACAACCACAGATATTTACATAACTTTTTATCAATCTGCCTTCCCACTAAGCAGGCTCAACTAATGCAAGATTTAATTCCTTAAAAAAATGCATTGCAGGTCAGCTTCAGTCAGGCTTCCTTCTAAATAGACTTTACAGGTACCATGCATTTGTTAAAGTGTGCAATCTTGCTTCCTTCACACAATCAAGCAATGAACATTTTGAACCCAAGGGTCACAAAAGACTTGCACAGACTATTCATGCTGACAGTTTTCTTTGGGGCCAGGAAAAGCAACAATAACAACGATGGAAATAGGAAGAACTCATGCTACATGTATGTTACCATCTCCCACACACTCATAAAACATGTTTGTCAACCCAATAAATTGAGTACTTTTCTTTGTTCTCCCATTGTTTTGTTTTAGTGATGACCTTATTGTTTTTAATACAAAAGTGAAGCAAGACGCCCTTGCTCTGTCAAAACATCTAGATTCCTTTTGTTAAAGGTATCTCTGGGTAGAGTTGCTCAACACACCCCTGCATCCCCGACATTCCCCACACCCATGACCCCATCTTTTGTTAAAAAACATTTTATTTAGTTCTTTCAGGAAAATGTTTGACAATACAGTATTTTGTTTATGTGCTATATAAATACAAATTTTTTATTTACTTTTTTCCTGCAGCAAACACAAAATATAAAATACAAGACAAGCATGTGCAGGGATATTTCACAGAAAGCAGGTTGTCCTCGTGGAAGTAGCTGTACCTTTGCCCATTCTGAAGAGGAAGTAGAGCGGTATGTACTCCAATCTTTATGTACTTGTATAATTGTCCAAACCAACAGCGGTCGAACCGCCAGGCACATATAGAAGGGGTTCAATACCGTTTTTCTCAAATTTGTACACGATACCGTTTTCTCAAATTTGTACACGAGACGCTGACTAATGTCAGTGTTAATAATTGTAATTTGGATGAATTCTTTCAAAAACCTTTGCTACCTGAGGGATAAGAGAAATCGGTCTATAGTTAGAAACACTACGTTTTTTAATAGATTTATGTCTGGAACAATATTTGCAGATTTCAAGCATGAAGGAAAGGAATCCTCTCTGGAGGCCTTTCTAAAAATATAAGTTACGGGACCACAAAGAGCAGAGGACTTTAAAATAAAATCTGAAATATTGTCTGATCCAGTCTCTTTAGAAGAATCAATATCATTTAACTTACATAAAACCTCTGTTTCAGAAATATAAATATCTGGCATGGTGAAAACAGTTCATGAAAAGAGAGGCTTTTCCAGCTGAGTCGGTAGCTTCGAGTCCAGAGTTTTCATTGCAGAAAACTAAAGGCAATGAGTGTTGACACGATTTAGCCTTAATGAAACTCCAAAAACTTTTTGGATTTTTGCTAAGGTAACCGGGTTTTGACTTCAGGTACATGTAGTTAATGCATCAGTGTTCATAGTGTTAACTCTTCTTGGGATTCTCTTGATATTCATGTTTTTCATCGAAAGCTTATCAATTTTTTTAAATCCAGTAAAACATTTATATTAACACGATCTAAAATTTGAAGGACTTCTTCAGCAGTGACTATTGGTAGATCGTATACAGAGTTGGCAGAATTTATTTAACAATACTATAGACGCCCCTACATGTAGCTACAAGGATCCAGCCAGTATGCCATTATTAGCATAAAATAACCAAATGCCTTTTGAGAAAAAGCTTTTTGATATATTAATCACAAGTCTCCCCAACAAGAACACATTGTGCAAATTTGGCCTTGTGTACAGACTGTGCACAACAGCTGTGATAGTACAAACATGTACGTGGTGTCAAGAACACTGAGGTACATGTAATGGAAACTATTATTGGGCTTTTATACACACATCAACACAAAATTGTACACACATTTTTACAAATATATATTTGTTTAGTGTCTACTTCATTCACTTACCCAAATAGCACTACTATTCAATTCAATTCAATTCAATTCAATTCAATTCAATTCAATAAACATTTATTTCGGTATTGCCCTCACATGATATAATACATCATTGGTTTTTCATAAATATTAACAGTGGCAGTTATAAACAGTGGCCAAGTAACAAGTCAGAAGGGCAAAACTTAGGATTGGGTGAAGCCTTGGCTTTTGTACCCTAACCTATTGACAGACTAACAAAACAATAAGACTCACAAAGACAAGGGACTACAAGGACAGACGAACAAATGTAGGTGTATCAACAATATACCAAAAGTAAGCCATGAAATAATTATAATGAATATGCATTGAGTAGTAATTGTTTTAATTTTTTTGAGAATATAGGTAGAGTGATTGCAGATTTAACAGAACCATCCAAATTATTCCAGTATGTAACACCGCGTTGAACAAGGCTGTTTTTATACATTGAGGTTCGGTTGCGAGAAACAAAAATTTTTTTCTTTGAAGTGCTTCGAGTTTTGTATGAATGAATGCTAGTAGTTAGAGTAAAAAATGAGCTAAAACAAGGTGGTAATGCATTACTCATGTACTTGTACATAAATTTACCTAATTTCAAATGATAAAGATCATTAAATTTTAACAATTTAAGATTACAAAATAATGATCAAGAAAACCAGCGTTAGAAATGATCCTAACAGCTCGCTTTTGTAAAGTAAGAAGTCTATTACATTGTGTAGGTAAACCACCCCAAGTAAGAACTGAGTAACTTAAATAGGGAAGAACAAAACAATTATATAGAGTTAATAAGACATGGCTTGGTAAAAATTTCTTTAGACGATTAATTATACCAATATTCTTTGATATTTTACTCGCAACATCATTAATATGACTTTTCCAAGACAATTTTTCATCAATTCTTATACCAAGGAATTTAGTACTTGTTACTCTTTGTAGGTCAGTTCCATTTAAGATTAAAGGCACAGATTGGATATATTTACGTTGTCTTGGACAAAATATCATATAATTTGTTTTAAGTAGATTAATACACAGTTTATTAGCAACAAGCCACGTACTTATTTTTACCATTTCAACGTTAAGGTTAAGAATAGCTGTATCTACATTTCTGTGGCTGTACACTAAACTTGTATCATCGGCAAAAAGACAAAATGATATAATTTCGGATGTGTTACAGATATCATTAATATAAATAATAAAAAGAAGAGGACCCAAAACAGAACCCTGAGGTACTCCACAAGAAATAGGTTTTTCAGATGAATGGACAGAATTATATGAAACAAACTGTTTTCTATTAGATAAATAGCTTTTGAACCACTCCAAGGTTACTCCACGGATTCCATAATGCGCTAGTTTACATATCAAAATATCATGGTTAATTGTGTCAAAAGCTTTAGATAGGTCTAAAAATACACCAATAGAAATGTTGTTTTCTTCAACGGCATTTAGCAAATTATTCATTACATAAGACGTTGCTAGCTCAGTAGAGCGATTTGCCCTGAAACCAAACTGTGACTCAGAAAGAATGTTATGTTTATTTATGAATGCAATGAGGCGACTATATATCAACTTTTCAAATACCTTGGAAAAAGTAGATAAAACAGAGATAGGTCTGAAATTACCAATGACATGTTTATCCCCTCCTTTGTGAACCGGAATGACTTTAGCTATTTTAAGCCCGTCTGGAAAAACCCCAGAACTTATAGACCTATTGAAAATCTTGGCTAGTGGTTTTGCTAAGGAGTACCTGGCTTTCTTGATAACAAAAGAATTTAAAGAATCACAACCTGGCGATTTGCCAGAAGGGAGATTATTTAAAACATCTGCAATTTCTTCTTGTAAAATAGGACTAAGGAACAGAGAATGGGAACATTTATCGTCAAGAAAGGATTGAAAAGTAGTGTTACATAAGGGAAGCTTTCTAGCAAGTGAAGCGCCAATGTTAACAAAGTACTCATTAAATGCCTCACTAATTTCTTTGTTTCCTTCGATTGACAAAATAAGAGGGATTGGGCTTGTGGTTGCCCTTGTTCAACACAGAATTGATCACTTTCCAAGTACCTTTAATATTGCCCTTATTTTTTTCAAATTTCGAACTAAAATACTGTTTCTTTGAAGCCTTTATTAAATAATTTAGCTTGTTTTTGTACGTAGTATAATTAGATTTATTTTGCAGAGTAGGATTTTTAAGAACTTTTTTATACAGATAGTTTTTTCTCCGCATTGAGTTGTAAACACCATCAGATAACCATGGTGACTTACATTTATCGTATCTACATTTAACCTCTTGTAAAGGAAAGTGTTTATCATAAAGTTTAAGGACATGATCTAAGAAGGTAGTATACATGTCATGCATGTTATCTTGCAATGTTATTACATCCCAGTCGGTTGCATTTAAATCATTAATAAAACATTGGATATTATTATCAGTAAAATAACGTTTTTTATAGTTTTTCTTATTTTGCACTCTATCTTTTAGAGCATCAATAATCAGAAACACTTATGTCAGTTAGCAAGACACCAGCAATATGATTCAGCAAGTCATTTGTTAAAATATTGTCAATCAGAGTGGAACTACCTGCAGCTATTCTTGTAGGCTTAGATTTTATGGTTGGATAAAAGGACTGAGAAGACAAAGTATCTATGAAGTTTTGTACTGCAACATCCACATCATAATTTAATAAATTAATATTGAAATCACCCATAATGTAGCATTTTTTATTTTCATTACTAATTTTCCCTAATAATTCATTTATATGGTCTGTGAAGTTATTACATGAAGCACTAGGTGGTCTGTATACAACTCCGGTTATTATATTACTGTGAGAGGAGTTGATTATCTCAATAATGCAAGATTCTATTTCAGAGTTATTTATACACAGATCTTTACGAATTTTATACACAACATCATTTTTAATGTAAAGTGCAACTCCGCCTCCTTTCTTATTTTGTCTACAAAAACCTTCAATAGAATAATTTGGAATTTGAATGAGTGGATCCTGAATATCCTTTAACCATGATTCAGATACACCAATGACAGAAAAACAATTATTTAGAAGGTTGACATAGTTGATAATATGTGACACATTCTTATATAAGCTACGTGCATTTATATGTAGTAGTTTAACATTAGTGTTTTTATTAAAGTAATTCATGAATTCAGTTTGATCATAGTAGTCACAACTTACATCAGGTGCCTCAAAGTTTAAATCTGGATCTATACTAGAATTAACGTCATTATGTGTTACATTGTTTGTCATTATTCAAGAAAGTGATTTAATCATTACAGGCGAGTTCATATTGAACACATTCGATAAAAGTCAAGTATGGGCTGATAACTTGTCTTACACCTACACAAATAACCAAACACAAAATAACACAGAACAATGACATAATTATAAATGGGTTAACAATTAGGCAAATTACGGTACTATTGTATGTTTTATAGCCTGTAGGCAAACTTAGCTAAATGTTTAACCAAACATAGAGGGCATTCTTTCGAGGCCTACCCATCTTGCTATGCAGTGACTCCACCATCTTAAGTCCTCTATTTTCTATTGTCGGGTATCGTGCAGATGTGTTTTTCAACATGTCTCATTCGAGAATATTCCGTACAATTTTTGCTAAGTGTCAACCATAATTATTATTCGTTATCATTGTTGTTATAAATACCACCCTTGCTTTTTGTTGTAGAGTATTGGTTTTAAATTATAGTAGTTTGACTAACAACTAACGGTATTTACCTTCAAAGCTTCCTCAAGTTATTACTTTAAACAGGTACTTGGTCCAATCTTTTTTAACAGGAAGGCTATTTAAACTTGTTTTTAATGTGTTTGTTTATCATTTAAATGTTATTTAGATATTTTTATGCTTCTGAATTTTGTGTAATTATCAATCAAAAAATTAGGCCCCAACCTCAATGTTTTGAAAACTAGAAACACTTCTGCCGTTGACCGCATGCTTCAAAATGACAGTACTTTGACGTCATGTGTGTGAGTTTGCTTTATTACACCTCCATGCTGCAATAAAGCGGCTATACAAAACGTAGCTCCCACATATGACGTAGCATGAGTGATCACCTATCAGGGCTTTTCGCGAAACTTTCTGAAAAGCACCGGAGAAGGGTATTCAAAGCAATTGTTTTTTTTACAAAATTAAAATCTGTTTAATCTCATTTGAACTCAATTTCTTTATTGATTTGAAAACATTTTAAATGATTTTCAGCAAAGATCACTTGTTGCCGTTTTTGTTCAAAAAGGTCTTTAACTCCACTGAGTTATTATTCCTAAGGATAGAAGTGTGGTTTATTACCATGGAATCCAAATAGCTAGTCACTTCATTCATGGGGTTCCTGGTTGGGAGTCAGTCTTTCGGCCGTTCAGGGGACTAGCAAAACATCGTCGATTAGAAAGCCGTCGGGCGTTCCCTACTCCCAGTCTCTTTCTTTAATCCTGAGGTAAGCTAGAAGATCTAGAAGGATGAATTATGGGGTATACCGACCATCAGTCACTCCCTCTGCCCGGTCGTCTAAGCTAGCTCGGGAACCAAATTATGCTGCATTTTAAAACAAATTTTGAGTGGGTATTCTTGTTTCCCCTACTTTATTCATTTATTTTTTGTCTAAAATTTTGTTAAGGGTGGCATTAAAAGGGTCTTCAAAGGTCTTAAATTTGACTTTTTATAGCGTGCAGATACCTGTGCTACTTTGTAGAATAGGTCATATTTTGGGGTATACTGGCTCCTGCTGTTCACTACCTCTGCCCTGGTCTGGAGTGGCCTCCCTGTGTTTATGGGCTGCCCGTGTTACATATGTATGGAACATTGTGACAGCTACAAACATAAGCTGTCCGTGGGACCGTGGTTCCCTCGCAGCAGACCGTAAGGGTTCCACGGTTCATTAAGTCGTTACAAAGAGTGTGAGCGGTCCCAAGTACAAGGGAACAGTACTGACTTGAAATCACCATCGGTCTCCAATTTCGTTTCAATTTGAAAAAAGAATGATATTCAAAATACATCAGTTCCATGTCCGGAAGGTCAAAAGTAATAAAACTGAAATCTTGCAATTTGTTTAAATTTTTATAATAATTTCTTTATTTAAAATCCAGAAAATGAGATACTACCCAAATTCCATGAACCGTCCACCTCATTATGATGCAAAGCGAGGTCAGGATCTAAAACGAACATCTTCTGCGCATGTAATACTGAAATCAGGCGCTTCTCTTGTGCTGCTAAGATAATGGTGCTGGTTATACATCAACACCTTAATATTTCTACCAAACATTTTCCGGTGCTGATATTATTCCTTAAAATATGGTGACTATATCCACCTTACACAACATATTCTCCTCTCTCTTAAATTAAAAGTAACATTATTTTGAATATCCCAAATGTAAGGTATCGTGCTAAGAGTCGTCGAATGCTGTCTGCATTGAATCGTCAGGTTACCTCTCAGAATAAAGCATCAGAAAGAGCTAAAGTGGACAAACTATACATAGCACGAGAAGTCAGTATCGTAGATGATGGTTTAACCAATGAAGATCAGCATGAATTAATGGAACTCAAACAGCACATTGCTCTCCGAGATAAAAGGTACTTTCTTATCCTGTTCATTTGTTTGTTATCATCAAAAGTACAAAATGTCTGTCTGTTTCAGGTCAGTGACCTGTTGTAATGGTCTAAGTCTCAGAATCATATTGTCTTGATGTCATTCTTAATCTCAAAAGGGTCTCCAACCAATTTGATGTATTTGGTGTACCATTGAGTTAAGGTGGTGATAACATCACCATGTATAAACACCCTTTAGCGACGGTATTATTAAATCAAATGCATCATATTGGAATAAATGACACGCCATATTGTAGCTGGTGACCCAACCAATTTTGGAAGATAACGTATGTCAGCATGGCGCCAGCAGGTATACATGTACAAGTACTGGTACACATGACAATAAAGAAAAAGATGCAAAATATGAATGTCTCCAGAACCATGTCAAAAATTCAAAATGTGTTGGCTGTCTGTAACATGTTGTGTGTTTGAAATTATCTGGCATTAAGGCACATTAATCAGAACAGCTCTGTGTTCGTTCGAAGGACAAACACCCAATGTTTAGCTTACATGTATTATTGGCACCTTATTAAAGGGGAGGTATACGTTTGGTAATCACTATTAAAATTAATGGCAATAAAAACCTTAGGCCTACATGGTTAGAAGTACAGCAGCTTTGGATAGTATAAAGCATTTGAGAATCATTTCACTGCAAAGTAATGTAGTCATGGAAAAAGATAAAAAGTTTTATGCCCCAAAATTTGTTTCTGAGAAACGTTTCTGTCAGAAGCGTTTTTCAGATTGGTATTCCTAAGGGATTATTCTTCCTGCGTGGACATATTTCGCTTCTGTTTTTCAGCGATATCTCAAAAACGCGACCACCTTTTGAAGTGAATTTTCACAGGGTAGTCTAATTGTATACATCTACATTTATATAGGATTAAAACAATCAAGTGGTTCCAAAAACCAAAGGTATACTTTCCCTTTAAGTCTATGAGCTAATTTTAATGTATTTCTAAAGATTGCTGGATCCTGTTTTTGTGTGTAATTAATTTGTTTTTTTATGACAGAAATTTTGTTTCGATCACCAGTTCACAAAAATAAGCAAAACTCTTACGCAACATGCAGTGGCGGTCTCATAAACTGGCATATGAGTTTGTTCATGTTTGGTGGTAGTCATGTCAACACACCACATGTTATGAGACACTGTGGTGGATTGCGTGTACACAGGCAAATGTTTCACAGAGTCCCTGTGGTCATGGTTTGGTGGCCTTATTCAACAGGAACTGCAAACAATGAAAGCATCTCTTCGATTTTATTTGCGCCTAAAAAAATGCCTTTGTCAAAGACTTGTTCCTTTCACATATTCAGAAGTCTTTCATTTATTAGCGTGTCATGGCCGAGTGGTTAAGAGAATCGGATTCTGGTGGCTTAGTCATCGGGGTGTGGGTTCAAGTCCCAGTCATGACGCTTGTGTCCTTGAGCAAAACACTTTGCTATAATTGCTTCTCTTTACCCAGGGGTATAAATGGGTACCTGCAAGGGTATAGGTTGATCGTTGTGTTTGAAAAAGCCTTCGGAGCGCCACGGCAGCTCAGGGCTGTATACTCCCCAGGGAGCTGAGAAAGATTAAAGGAATGTTATTGGCCCAATGACCAGGGCACTAATGTAAAGCGCATTGAGATGTTATTGTAAAATGCGCTATATAAGAACTGGTTATTATTATTATTATTATTATTATTATTATTATTAAAGACAGATTATACTGCATTGTTAATTAAGGTTAACCAAGGATTATGTATTATCAGCTTTAACCTTGTTATGTATGGGATGCAAAAGGGCTATATTTTTCCAAATTCCACTTTTGCTTCTGGGATAATTAATATTAAATACTGCACACATAGCTCCTTGTCATTTGATTGGTGGACATGATGGAACACGCATCACATGTCATATTTTGCCTCAGATTTACTGACGCGTTGTGTGCTGCTCCAAAAGTTAACAAAGGAGTCCTACATTAATAAATATAGGATGCTTTGGAGCACTCTGCAGCGAAGCTTCGCAGCATCATTTCAAAAATAATCATTCCCTGCTCATTCGTC
The DNA here is from genome assembly GCA_037783415.1 of Leptasterias polaris. Lineage (NCBI taxonomy): Eukaryota > Metazoa > Echinodermata > Asteroidea > Forcipulatida > Asteriidae > Leptasterias > Leptasterias polaris. The sequence continues at coordinate 22,611 of JAZGTN010000157.1, read as the reverse complement.
CAAACGAAACAAGCGCACTGAACAAGGTTGGTGTCTACATGAAGTCGTCCACATTGTTTATAGAAAGGGTTCATAGAGTGTGGAGTGGACGAGTTTCGGTGTGTGTTTTGTGTTTATTGTGAAAGAAAAATCTAATGACAAGAATCTATGTGTATATGATATGAAACAAAAGTTGAATGCATTTGTTAGTGAGTTGTTGCATCACTCGATGACATCTGGCTTTATCATTTCACTAGCCTTTGCCTTGTGAAATGTAATATAGTCCAGATTTCACCTCGTGATTATAATCAGCGACAATGCACTCACATGCAGCCAATAATCATACATTAATATAATTACATGGTAAATTCGCTCCAAACATTAGCAACAAAACAACTAAACATAAGGCAATGGAGAGTTTAACAAATAAAAATATATACGACAAACACTAAAGCGTATCAAATATAATACAAGTAATAAAAATGGTGGTTTATTAATTGATAGTAAAAACAAAACTGAATAGCAAACATGGTCAAAAGATGATACGCGCACATATGTATGAATGCTAGCCATGATTGTGCATTTGCCCAGGCCTTATTTACTGCTGTTGATTTTTCAACACTGATGAGATATCTAAGGAAAAAGTTTAGTAAAGATGCAACCAGTATACAATCATATTTACCTTGACATCTCTGATGAATTGAACATATGTGACGGGCTCTACGAAAATGAGTCGCTTGTCGCACAACCCACTTTCAATTACGGGGCAGTTGAGTGTTGGTAGGGTGAAACAAAAATTGAAATAAAATTTTGTGATAAAACGGTTTCTTGCCTCTTAAGGGTCTATCTTTTCATAATTCTTAAATAGAAACTTTTGTTGTTGTTGATAAACATGAATCAAAACAGTTTTTAATGACCCTTTTGTTCCTATTTTGTACTTTACAAGGCATTGTAAATGTCTCCCTTTAATTTATTTCAGATATGCAAATAAGGTCATTTGTAATTAGTTTTGAAAATATTAAAATTGCATCGTCATGTGAATACACTAATAAAACTTCCCCCAAAATTTCAAGTCTGTAGCAATTGAGGAACATTGTGGTATCTATGAACTCTAAACAAAATAATAGTATTTCTCTTTTGACATCAATATTTGATTTTTTTTATTAAACGGGCCGTTTCTCCATTAGGGGTTATTTTCAGATATCGACATAATTTGTTTTTCAAAAGGTCATAACTTTTGAACCAAAAATGACACAAGTGTGTAAGAGATGTCAAAATTAAGCTTGTTGTGTGCTCTTTACAGCCATGTATAAAACTCAAAAGTGAATTGTCCCCCCAAGTGACTCATTTTCACAGAGCCCGTCACATATAATAATTTGACATATGGTTCTGCTATGGTTTTTGAAGAGCTTCAGCTGACTGTAAACATACTTAATTGCTATTAGAGCAACTTAATGTGGTTTTGTGAAGAATAGTCCAATGTCTTTTTCAGTACTTGTAGTTTTTTTTCGAAACCAAATTTTATTGTTTAAAATGAATGATGTCCAGTGTAGATAGTTATGCAGAAGCACTTATGTACAGGTACTCAAAAAGTGTATTAATGGTATTGTTCTGATTTTATTGCCAGTTTAAAAGACTAGTTTACTGACTTCTCAACTGTTTATTCATTTGGAAATACTATTTACTTTATTTTTAAGTTTAAAAAAACAACTTTTGTGTTAAAATGTAGCAATTGTTTTTGTCTCACATGTTGTTGACTAGTGTTGATGATCTTCAAACAGAGGTAAAACATTCTACAGATGAGTCTTTAAGAAAAGAGTCGTTGTCGTGCAGAAAAATACTAAATATACCTGTCAAATCTGCGAACCCTGCCAGCACAGATCCAAGAGGGAACGTACACTCATTAGGTAAGTTTTTGTAGGGAGAAACCTTTTGGCCGAGGTATTCTGCACCTATATTTTTTGTCCAAGGTACAGATGCTTACATATATTGGGCGATTGTACAGATGGGCGAATTTTGTTTGGCTATGGTGAAATGAGGCCTACAATCTTGTAGATGTAGTGATTGCATCAGGGATCACTGAGGTGCAATAGACACTGTATACTCGATGCTTTCCCAAGTCCTGTGGAAAAAATCCACGGGCATAAATGTTGGTGTACCTTTGCTTCTTTGTTGTATGCCTGTCAACACAATGGAAACTGACTGGGTAATTAAGAATTACTTGGTATTCATGGGTGGAAATTACTTGGTACAATGTAGTCAATAGGGGTAGAAAAGTGGTCCTCCCAAAAATTTGCTGGCCCAATACTGAGATGCAACTGGGTATTGAACAAAAACAACAATAAAAACTTTAACTCCAAAAAATGCTTTTACAGATTTTTGGCAACAAGTCTGGAATTTGGGCAAAACTATCAAGGTGTCAACACCCACACTTATTGTGAGCCCCGCTGGCAGTAGCAGGACTAGGGGCTGAGTAAATGGGGGTAACATTATCAATGAAATCAATTTGAAATTATAACAATGCTAGATATATATTTTCTTTATAAGTTTTCTTAGTAAGCTCACAATAACTTAAATTTAAGTGATCTTCCGAAGTAATCCATGCCTTCTGTGCCAAGTGTTTTTCATAACCTGTGATAACTGATCATGTATTGCCATCCATTTCCCACTGAAATTTGTTCGTTAAACTGTTTTCAATATATTCAAGATTATCTTGATAAAGTATAAACCGTATCATTTTGGAAAAATATAAGAAAATAATCTCAGACCTGCAGACAATACACAATTTATTATTCCCGGGCTAACATGCCATGGTAAATGTGACACTTTTCTTTTTTCCCTCTTTAAAATAAATTCACTGTATCTGGAAAAGGTGCTTTTACAAGGCTGTAGCTTATTGCAATGCAGGTCCGAAAAAATTACCACTAGTTAAAGTTGGAACCAGCATGTTTTAAAAAAAAAACATGAGAAAATAACTAGAAATGTTGTGTATGTTGATTTACAATATGTACATTAGGTGTTGTGAATGGGAGGCAAATGTTAAAGGTGAAATCAAATATTTAAAAACTAACAAAAGTAACAATTATAAGAAGTTTCCATACATCAAACTTTCACAGACAATGTAAAGATTCAAATTATAACAGCTATGGTTTTCAAGATAATTTTGTTTAATAATAAACTTTGATTAAGTGTTATTTGAAAACAATGACATCATGATAATATTGCTAACTTCTTATCTGAGCATTGAGATTTAAGTATTTGCTAGATTTTTGAGATTTTCAGCAAAATGGTATATTATACAATTGTTGCACGCTGTGACGGGATCCATGGTGTTTTGTACAACCGAGGGGCAAAATTTGCGCCCGAGGGTGTACAAAACCCATGGATCCGGTCACAGCGTGCAACAATTGCTTTGTTATTACATGGTAATAGATTCCTCTTCTGTAGAGGCGTTCTGTTGTCATCTTCAAACATTATTACGACTAAGTTGGCATGGTTTAATAAACAGATGAACAGTTGTTAAAATATAAACAACTCTTCCCTGTTCCCTCGAGCCCGGGGCTGTTTCTAATTGAACAAGGCGGTGGGGACGATCAAGGTAATGTATCCTTAGGGATACATCACTCATGTTACCCCCAGGCGCTGTGCGTGATGCGTAGTGCGCATCCTTAAAAATAAATATAGACGCTAAGCAATGCACATCCCTTTTTATGGATAATGCAGTACGCAATATGCGTGTATTTTCATTTTTACGCGTTGCGCGTTATGTACAATGCATGACAGACACATGGATTTCTGGCCTAAGCCATGTTACATGCGTCTTTGTATCACATCACATGATTACATACCAGTTTACGTTTACGTTTATTTCAATGTTGTCACTAATGTACACTGATTATTTATATCATTACATCCTTTAGCATAATTACAAAGTACAATCTCATGTTAACATACAGAATTTTGACGAAAAATAATGTTACCAAAAGTTTAATATATAGTTAGTTAGACAACATTTAGGTTTGGGTAAAGCTCTGCTTTTGTACCCTAACCTATTGACAGACAAACAAAGGAAAACAGACTATCATGACAGACAAACAAAGATTATTATTATTATTATTATTATTTATTCGACCTCAACAGTACAAGTACAGAAAATACAGTACAATGCAATAACGGAGGGGAAAAAACCCCAAAACAGAAACGACAAAGCAACAAAACAAAATGAAAAACAACATAAATAAATTAATGACAAACAAATAAATCAATCAATCAATCAATCAATCAATCAGTCAATAAATTAAAAAGGAATTAAACCAATAAATAAAAACAAGTGACATGTACTAAGGCAAAAAATAAGTGTTAACGGCATACTCCATCAGTTTAAATATTTGCATAAGTATATGCATTGAAAATGTGTTTTTTAAGGTTTTGAATAAATATTGGGAGAGAACGTGACATTTTTATGGGGTCTTTCAGATTGTTCCAGAAAGTAACACCACTTTGAACGAGGCCATTTTTATACAGTGATGTTCTATTAAAATTAACGAAGAGTTTTTTCTTTGAGGTATTTCGGGTTTTATATGAATGAATGTTTGACGCTAACAGAAAGCATGAGTTAAAACACAGTGGCAATGCATTGTTCATGTACTTGTACATAAATTTGCCTAAGCTTAGGTAATATAAGTCAGCTAGTTTTAACACTTTAAGTTTTACAAATAACGGAGCGGTATGATCACGATATCCAACGTTACATATTATACGAATAGCTCGCTTTTGTAAAATATAGAGTCTATTACATTGATTTAAAGATCCACCCCAGGTAAGTATTGAATAATTTAAATACGGAAGTACAAGTGAGTTGTAGAGTGTTAATAACACGGGACTTGGTATAAAGAATTTTAAACGATTCATTATCCCAATATTTTTTGATATTTTGCTCGCAACATTATTGACATGACCCTTCCAAGTAAGGTTTTCATCAATTTGTATACCTAGAAATTTAGTACTTTTCACTTGCTTAAGGTTGGTACCATTCAACACTATAGGGACACGATGAGTATACTTATGGTATCTCGAACAAAAAATAATATAATTGGATTTAAGGATATTAACACAGAGTTTGTTGGCTAAAAGCCAATCACCTATCTTTACAAGTTCAATGTTAAGTTTTTGAACTGCTTTATCAACATTGTTATGGCTATAAACAAGACTGGTATCGTCAGCAAACAAGCAAACTGATAAAATATCTGATATATTACATATGTCGTTTATATAGATTATAAATAATAGAGGGCCTAAGACAGATCCTTGAGGAACTCCACACGTAGCATAATGATTCGATGAACAAACAGAATTAAAGCTGACAAATTGTTTTCTATTTGACAAATAGCTTCTGATCCAGTCCAAGGCTCTGCCACGAACACCATAATGGTCAAGTTTGTTAAGTAAAATATCATGATTAATCGTATCGAAAGCCTTGGAGAGGTCCAGGAAAATACCGATCGAGAAGTTCTTATCATCATGTAGTTCTCGATCAATAAAAATTCACAATCTGTTACCGTGGTATAACAATTAGAGTTGTCATGAGAGGAAAACAACGTCATTGCTTTTATCATTGGAAAGCCTTGTGGTAAAATGTTATGTCATGTCATACATAGAGACTATGTCCAAGTTTCAGATAATTTTGTCTGGAGACCTCAAAACGAGGCCCAGGAATAATTTTTTTATTTGACAAGGTCGAATTGGGGTAATATCTGTTCAACTTTCATGAAGTATTCTAAGTTCTTTTATTTGAGGTACAGTTTGTGAAATTTGCGGGCACCTCGAATATCATTTACAGCGTGTGTTTTGGCAATTGATTTTGAAAAGAACTTGTAATGTGAAGTTTGGATAAATTTTAAACACTGAATATGGTTTGAATAAAATAAAAAAGGCTAATTAGGAAATTTTAAATTGTGAACAATTAAGAACATTTTTGGAAAAAAATTAATTTTTCTACTTTTAACCATAAAAAGAACATGAAATAAAAGGCAATTGTTGTGATCATTGACGTACGTGCGTGCAAACTCGAGCAAGCTGCTACATTTAACAGTAGTTCGATACCCAAACTACACATCGTTGTCCCGGGCACTCCATCACGTAAAATCTATGCATCACAAGGTCTGTTTCCACGCTAATTAACAAAGCACTTATATCCCGATTTAAAATATTACATAACTTTGGTTTGTTAGTACAGTCGACCAGTTTGCATATCACAGTTCGCATCGATGCGCAATTTGGCAATTCGAGCTGAAATGTATTTCTTCATTTTCTTTTAAGTTTCCAGAATTTATTTTTAGGTGTTCGTGCAATTCAGCACGAACACCTCTTGTTTTTGTTCTGATTTTTTTCTTTTTCTTCTCCATCTTCTTCTTACGTAGAACTCTTCTCGGCAACATAACTCAATATTGAAACTGAATTGAACCTTGAAACTCATCAGATAATTGAACCTCAATATGAAGACAGCACAGTTGTCATTACGTCATGATGACGTCATCAGGTGTCGAATTACAAGGTTTTTAAAGTTGGAAAATGACCATTTGCTTTTCGCTGTATCTTAATGAATATGAAAGCTGTGATGTTCATAGTTGGGCATCTGAAAAGTTAACGCCAAAATCATACGACCTTAACTTCCGGGTCGTTACCCTAGGTCGAAGTTCACATTCGTTGTTTTTCCTTAATAAATCATTTATAAATCATTTATAAGCTTATCTACGGAATAACTCAAGATTGAGATTGAATTGAACATTGAAACTCATGAGACAGCTGGACCTTGATATCAAGATGACACACACTTGATGATGTCATGATGATGTCATCAGGTATCAAATTACATTAAATTTAATTTTAATACTTGAAAAAATCATAACTCATCAACCACTGAATGGATTTGTACAATCTACACATCATTGGATAAGTTGTTAAGAGTTTGACTAATGCTATTCAGAACCTTTTCAACATTTGAACTGACTTCCGGTTCAAACCGGAAGTTGAAAATTTCAAAATATCTTATCGTATTCATATCTTTAAAACTACTGATCATTTCAGCATAATTATTTTATCAGGGTGTAGACCGTTAAGCCTGCTCAAACTTTTGCACAGACATAACAAAATTTTTACCTTTACATCTGGTCGAAAAAGGAAGATAACACGCACCTATCAGTTGACCCGCATTGACGACGCACGATAGCGTATTAGCGTGTAAACAACCTTGCCCTGGCCACTCAAACTTTAAATTATGTTTCTCAAGTGTATTCTCTTAGAAGTAGGTTCATTTAGGAATATATTTCGCATTGCATCCCAGAGGTGGTCCATCTGATATTTGAAAAATTCATAACTGCTGAACCACACATTGGATTTTAACAATTCATACATCATCTGAAAGGTCATAATAAACTAATCATACGCTACACATTATGTGACCCCGTTTGACTTCCGGTTAAAGTCGGAAGTTGCTTTTTAATGTTTTAAAAATCATAAATCCTGAACCAAATATTCGATTTTTATCATCTCTACGTCAACAGAAAGGACATCAGAGACTTCACAAACGCTACCAAGCGTGACCTCTATTGATTCTGACATCCGGTTCAAACCGGAAGTTAAAATTTATTATTTGAAAAAATCATAACTTCTGAACCACTCATTGGTTGCTTACATCATCAGTTAAAACTTTTGTAACTTAACCAACGCTATAAAGTGTGACCTCGGTTGACCTTGACTTCCGGTTCAAACCGGAAGTTGAAACTTTATATTTCAAAATATCATAACTTCTGAACCACACATTGGATTTTTTCAATCTATACATCATCTGAAAGGTCTTCATAAACTAATCAACATGTGACCCTATTTGACCTCGACTTCCGGTCCAAACTGGAAGTTCATGTTTAATTTGTGAAAAGTTCATAACTCCTGAGCCAGGAATTGGATTGATAAGGTATAATGGCGTTACCTACATGTATCCATTCAATCACTCACCACGAACACCTTGTTTTTGTAGTAAACAAAAACTGAATCTCTAGTTTATTTTTTTTATTGTGTTATAAAATGTAAGCATTCCACCAATATGTTTTAAGAGGTGTAGAAAAGTGTTGTGACAAAAATAAAAAACACAACAAATTTCACCCACGTCAATCTCCCATAACTGATGGCTCAGAGCTGCCCTGAAGCTAAATGGTGACCTTATCGTCGTGAGACTTACACGGTCTATTCTTTAGAACTGTGTGTACATGTATGTATGTATGTGCAATCATTGTCTGTGCAATAATAACTCAAGAAGGACTTGGAAAATGAACTCAGATCTCGAGAAGCCTATTGTCTTTGGACCCCTCGGACAAATGTCAAGGTCATTACGGCTAAAACAAAGAAATGTTGTTCAAGATATAACTTGAGAGGGGGACTTGGCGTATCAACTCCAAACTTGGTGGGTGGATTGGTCTTTGGATCCCTGAAAAGCCTAATTATTGCCTATTGTTTTTGGAACCTAAAGGTCAATTGTCAAGGTCATTATGGTTAATGTTCACATTTGAGATTTTGCATGGATGGCTGTAATAATGGATACCAAGCCTAAAGCCAAATCAGGATTTGTGCATTTTGAACGAAGACTATATAACGCATTGTCACAGCCACATGCTTCTCTGCTCATGGCATGCATGTAGTGCATGCAGTCTTTGCACTATGAGCTTTTCACTGAAGTAAATGTAGAAGTAAGGTGTACATCACTTGCACGTGTAGTTCTTTGTGTTTTAAAACTGGGTCAATGTGTACATGGGTTTCAATGCCCAGTTTTGTTCTAAAGTAAAGGTCAAATTGATGCCATCTTTTCGTTAAATGTTCAGCAGGCTCAAAGATCTACAACTTTATGTAAAAGAAATTGTATGATATGTAGTTGAGATATAAATTTGAAATTTTCAACTTCCCGTTTTAATTGGAAACAAAGGTCAATTGGGCGTCATATCTGTGTAGAAGTTGCAGGCCATTAATCGACCAATAGCAACATGTGGAAATTTAGTTGTGATTTTTTTAAATTACATTTTGAATTAATGTAATTTGACACCCGATAATGTCATCATGACGTCATTGCAGTGGTGTCTTCTACTAGTAAATATCGAACTATATGTAAACTTTGAAGGTTATGTGCAATTGGAAAGTGTGTCTTTGTTAGTTGAAAATCGCGGGGGAGAATAATTTGAAATGTAACATTTGTAGAAACATTCACTTGGTGTTCAGGTGTTGTAAATAGCAGGTCAATTTGTTTAGTTATGTAAATTTTTATTTAAAATCATGTAAATCAAATAAAATTCTTAAATATGATTATAAAACCATTCAATAGAGCTTTATAATAGTATATTTTATTTGAACTTCTGGTTTGAATAGGAAGTGTGGTCAGATTAGGTCATTCACGAATATTTAACTTTCACAAATGATGCAATGATTGAAATCATAAAGCTGTGCCTTCCCATTACAAGGGTGGCACTCAACCCACGTTTATTCTCTAAGAAGCCTCCTGCACCCCAATTTGACATTGACATGTCATCCAGGAGGAGACTTTGGCATCAAAATACTTGGTCGCAATCCAAAATAAATTCCAAATCCTATTAAACGACCTCCCAGAGGATGAAGAATCAGCTTGGTCATATGTTGATGTAATCATTGGGAAGACACAACGGCAAAACGACATACTTGGCTTACCAAGAAAACCCTTCAAATCCTGGATGATAACAGAACCTTACCTTGTAAATCTCTTCAACAGCATCGATAAGAACTTCTCCCATTACAGTCTGAAATTTGCTTAACAACCTATCCAAGATCTCCGTCCGAAATCGGCTTACAGCATGAGTTCCATAATCAAAAAATCCAACAGCCCTCCTTGCATGTTGGTCACAGAGACTCTTGACAGATGGAGAAAACACTTTGAGGTTGCTTAGGGCCATCGGCAAGCCCCAGCTTTCAGAGCTATGGACATCCCAGCTCTCCCCTCCTCCGGACCCAGATATCTTAGACGATCCCCAAACCATCAATAAGCTGAAGAATGGCAAAGCAGCTTGCCCTGACCACGTCCCCCCAGAGCTTCTGGAGTGCGCTATTGATCCAATAAGCACAGTCTTTTATGAGCTTTTTCTCCATGTTTGGAGGGCAATTTTGTCGCTCTGTTTAAAGGGAAAGGTTCTCGCTCTGAATGCAGCAGTCAAGTACTGATGACCAGAGTAATCTAGATTCACTGCTGGTCTCTCTTCAATGGACGCCATCCCCACCCTTTGCTTTTAGTCTGAGTTCAATCAACCATCATCTGTGGCCTATAATCTTGGTTAACAGGCCAGCACTTTGGAAAGCTCTTCAATGTATAGGGAATCCTGACCGTTTACTCGATCTCATCAAAGATCTCCTTGCTGACACAATGGCCAAGGTGTGCCAAGGAATAATGTTTTCAAACACAATCAGGCATCAGGCAGGGTTGCATCCTGGCCACTCATTGTTCTTTCGTGCTATCTGCTACAGTGCTAGGGCCAATGCAGGTTTAGGTATCACCACCGATGAGTGTAAGTTTTCCAACCTGGATTATGTAGATGATGCAGGAACATTCTTTGCCAGGAATTTCCCGTGGATTCAGCTTATTTCTGACACCATGTTCTAAAGACAGCAGGACTCTAGTAGTAGCATTCACTGAAAGTGGTTTATTTTATAGCTCATGACATCATCATATAATAAGGCTACGGTGGCCTATTAATGCCACTCCATAACAATACCGTTACCTATCCGTGTTGTACAGGATCAAACTTCTTGACTTCCGGCCCTAGCGCAACGCATATTAACGATAATTTTCAAAACAAAATAATTCACATCTTGTGCCCAAGTCACAAACTAGGCAGGAATTTTTTTGTCAGCATAGTCTACACAACGTCAATGCCTAATTCATGTCAAGCAGCGCATACTCGTGTTCATTTGTGTGCATATTTTCGTGAATTCGGGAACGAGTTGGGACATTTGTCATAAACATTGGGGTCACTTGTGCACAACTCGCATTGCGTCAATATTTAGAACTTTGGCTGCAATTTGTGATTTTTGTTATGAATATTGAAGTCGTTGTCGATGTCCCTTCTGGCCACCATAAATGCTGCTAGTTTGTTATCACATTATTGCTTTAACACACTGTCAATGTCTTAACATGCTTAAGCGCGACATGCAGCGTGTGCATTTTAGGCAGTCACCCGACCGAAGACTACCTAGGCTGATGAAAAACATCACGTAGGCCAACGCCAGGTTGGATTTGCGACTTTTTTTTGGCCCAAGTATTATTCGGTCATGGTATTTGCATCAATATTTGAGTCCAGGTCATTTTTTAATTTTTTATTATTCGAGTCGATATTCACGACTTGGAGTCCAATTCATAAGTTTTGCCATGAATATTGTCGTGAATTCACAGCTTGGGAAACAAGTCGAGACATATTTTTGTGATAAACACTGGTGTCACTTACGCACAACTTATATGGCGTCATTATTTACAACTTTGGGGCGCACGTCGTGATTTATGTCATGACTATTGAAGTCAATATTTATGTTTGATGTCCCTTCAGGCCCACCATAGATTTTATTAATTCTTTATGCATTCATAAACCATTAATTACTAAACCATACGACCAACTTATGTAATGAAGGCGAATTGATTATTAATTTATTCAACAGAGTAAAGCCTGGTTCATATTTCACGCGAAAACGAATGCGCAGTTAATTTTGATGACACAATATTCAAAACACACATTTTTTCAATTGTGACGCAAGGAAAATCGCTTTGCTTAAATTCAACCTAATGTAATTAGCAAAATTCAATGGTCTCTATAGTTTAATCAGTTATATTACACAGAACAATTGATCAAAATGGAAAATGCTAGTGTGGGAGTACACACTAATTGAATACAGTGCACTTTAGTCAACAAGTGGAAACTTTGTTTGAAACATATAGAAACTGTTTGCAAAACACTGAAATGATTATGATTAACTCATTAAACAAAAATTATTATTGGTTTATTAAAAACATTCAAACATCGCAGCCAAAGGCTAAACTGTTTAAAATACAACAAGAGTTTTATACAAAATACAATGAAAAGAGATAGGAACAATAAGGCAAGCAGAATTAATCAGACATATTATGAACTTTTGTTGAGTGTTTCAACGAGGGATGAAATGCAACTATTCCTGTACCGACCTGTCTGACATTTAGGAGGGCACATTTTGTTGGCATTGCATAAATTGTTGTTTCTATTTGGTGGGAGCCAGTGCCTGTAGTTTTCGGATTCTAACAAGGTCTTTCCAAAATTGATAACTAACTGTTCCAGTCAATCAGTTATGGTAGGTAAACTAAATTGCTGACATATTTCCACACACGATGTTGGTGTATTTGGCTGACCAGCCAGAATATTACGAAGGTACCTTTTTTTTTACCTTTCGAGGGTCATGATGTGTGTTTAGTAAGTCTAGGGGCGGATTGCACCAAGTGGTCTTAAACCAGTCCATGCACTATAGCTGGCTAACTTACATGTAGACAGGCTTTAATTATAGACCGATTGCAATACCACGGTCTATATTTTAGGCCAGTCTTCAATCATAAAGGCACTGTACACGTTTGGTAATTACTCAAAATATATATTAGCATAAAAACTTACTTGGTAAAGAGCAACGGAGAGCTGTTGATAGTATAAAACATTGTGAAAAACGACTCCCTCTGAAGTTACGTAGTTTTTGAGAAAGGGGTAATTTCTCACTAAAATAATAAAAGACTTCTGGCCAGAAGCCTTTTATTCCTATCTGAAAGCACACTAATTTGTACAACAAGGGTGTTTTTTCTTGCAACTTCAATAACCAATTGAGCCCAAATTTTCACAGGCTCATTATTTTATGCATATGTTGGGATACACCAAGTGAGAATACTGGTCTTTGACAATTACCAAACGTGTCCAGTGCCTTTAAGCCTGTGCTGAGCTGGCTATAATCGGTCTTTGTTTTGTTTTTAAACATGGCGCTACATCTGTTGGTTATTGATGATTTCACATGCAAAAAGCCCTACGGCAAGACCATTATTACTCGATCTGTAATTTCATTCCAGGCTTTTTTCCCCCCTCCTTTGTCACCAAATTGCTTACTTATGACTGCAAAATCTCTCTGCATTTCATGAAACCCTCTAAACTTCTTTGTTTTAATGCAGGCTGGTCGCCTAATGTTTGATCTTTGTCTACCTTTCAAAGCCATTGTCTGCCACTGATAGTAACAAACCTAGCTTGTTCGTACATGTGTTTCACTACTCCTCACTGACTTATCTAAGACCGGCTTATTGCAACAGGCTTAACAACTGACTAAGCTAAGACTGCCTAAGGCAGATAGCTGACTATAACTGAATGGTTTAAGAGATTGGTAAAAATCTCCTACTTTGGCATTGGGGCTGTTGTTGGGGCTGACATAACTACATTTCAGTCAAATCTTGTGATCCACTGGCCAAACTCGCGTTTATCTGAGTCTCTGATAGGTTGAACAGTCCGTTGTTGGATGGCGTTAGATTTATGAGACATGTGCTATGGTCACTCAAACCTATAGGTGAAGTTATCTGAGGGGCGTTATAATGACTCTTTAAATTTGTGAGAATTTTGTCGAGAATGGCTTGTCCTCTTGTAGGAGCATTAACAACCTGGACCAGACCAGTTAAGCGGCTGATGGTGTCAGTGTCAAGTTTGTTAAAGTCACCAAGGATGACTATTCCAGATGTTGGATATCTAATTTGGAGCGTGTCCAGTGTTGTTACCAGGTGATCAATAAGCAGATCTTCGTAAGGAGATGCATGGTGGATGATAAAGGACGGCAACTAAGAGCCCAGCAACTGTCCTTGGTAGACGCAGCAGTCGGGCCCAAATCCATAGTTTGTCCGGAACTCCTTTGTTCAACTCTTTGTGATAGCAACAGTGGACCACAATGCTTTCCTTTGTGATAGCAACTGTGGACCTATTGTCCTCTTTTGTTATAGGTCCCAGGTTTGAATGTGGTTACCTACTCACACACACACACACCCACCCTCACTGATGGTGGCTTGTGGGGTCCTGCTATTGTTGTTCTATTATTCCCCTTTCTGAAGAATTCCCCTGTGGGGTCCAAATTGAACAAAGAATTCCCTTGTGGGTCCATTGTTCTGTTGTGTTTTGGACCCCACAAGGACCCATGGGTATGCCCACATGCACACACAAACAGCTCTGTGTTGCAGTCACTGTGTGCATGGACATTCCTTTGCTCTCACTTTCGGTACCTTATGGAGACCAAGGACAAAACAAAAAAGGGAAAACAAAAGGACTCCACATGGAATTTCTAAAGACCGGGGTGCTCCACAAGGAAATTTGTGTACAAAGTCTATGGGAAACTGTTAAGTGCAGGGACAAAGGAAAGAACAAAAGAGTGCTCCACAAGGATGCATTTTTCAGTCTGTGTGCTCTATACTGTGTGGATGTGTGAAAGTCCACATAGTGTTTCAAGTCCCTACATTATGTGGACCTCTTTTGTTCTCAGGTCCACACTTCATAGGAAACGTTAATCCCGCTAATCGAGGACTTCCCTTTGTTCTACCATTGTTTGGACTTAGTTTTCTTTTTGAGAAAATAGAATTAGCTGTTGCAAACTGCTTACCAACCAAAAGGACCTGTGGTATAAATGCAAAAAGTTAGTGGCCTGATGTTTCAACCCTAGCAGAGTCTTTCTCGAAGACTAAATGACAACACAACACACTTATATAGGTGTAACAAGAGCAGTCAAGTGGAAATACATGAATAGAGAGAGAGAAGCAGAAAGCATTCAGAAAAAGCAGGGGGTAAACGGGGATTATGGAGGGAAGGGGATGGCTTGACCACAAGAAGTTGGAAACACAAAGGACAAAATAGAAGGTTGGAAGAGGGAGAAAAAGTAAATAATTAGTAAATAGGGCAGACTAAAAAAGGAGAAGGCAAAGACAAAAGGTTATTAGTCATTTCCTTCTTGGATGTTCAAACCATGGGGCTGAGTGGTCTTTAGGCGCCTTATCCACAGTTTCTCCCTACTCAGACGAACAGTCTCTCTGTGGTTACCTACATGTAGTGCCCTGTAAATTCATGTCAGAAATGGAGTGATTAGGAAGATTGAAGTGGTGTCCTACAGGTGTACTGTATCCAGCTTTTGGGTGTTGACTGTGGATCTGTGGCCGTAGAAATGCCTCTTGAGTGTAGTTCTTGTTTCACATATATATTGAACACCACAAACTCTGCAAGATATTAGATAGATTAGATTAGTGGTGGTGCAGGTGACATGACCCCTTGTCTTATGGGTGGTACTACCAGTTTTTTTTTGCGACGTCCCTGTTGGTTTGAACACGAAAACGAAGCAAGGACGTCCACGCTCTGTCAAAAGCCTGTACCCCTTTTGTCTAATTTATAAACTAATATCTGAAACAAAATTAATTTCATCATGATCACACAGAGCAATTATCACAATTGGACTGGACTGGGACGAATTATCTAGTTTTCAAAATACAGTAAATATAAGAACCAACCTAAGGAAACAACATTGGTACCCAAACCATGGGGTCTGCACATGATTCCAAACACAGTTCTATTGGTTGTTTGCACAAATTTTAATGCCAAACCAGTAACTGAGCATGTTTGACATTCGAATGTTAAACGTCAACCAAGTAACCAACGCTCACCGGTCGTTATTATAGCTGGATGGCACTCACATTTGGGGGAGATCAGCATCTATCTATTGATGACATTGTGATCTTTTTTTAACATGTGATAACAAAATCCAGGATGTTCTACTTTTCAAAAAGCAATCATCATGCAGGATCTGAAATTCAATGTACATGTAGTAGCACCATGTATAAATAAAATTGTGTACCATATCATTCAGCGCAAGCCTTGGCAGTGTGGCCTTCCCCCAAAGGAAACTACGAACAATGGTAAATTCCTAAACTTTAACAAGTCCTAATCTCGCAAGGGTCTTTTTAGTATGTTTATAAAATAAAGCTTTACTCTCTGAGCGACACAACATGATTTACATGTAGTCAAGTCTCGGATGGGAAAACCATACCATCATCATGCTGAAACTAACCAAATAATTGTAAATTATCAAAGTGTTTTGATAAGTTTCAATGCCCTTAAATCAATTCAACTAATATTTCTTATGTTTAAACAATTTTTAATGTATTTTGACGTCTACAATATCTACAATATCCAACAAGTCAAGAACCGAAACAGTTTTTAATGTCGAATATATGGTTGTTGAGATATGGTGGACACAAGGTTGACTACTTAAATATTCACCTCACTAAAACATGGTTATTTAATTAGTTGTTTTAAGCTAGCAACATTTTAGAAACCGAGTCGAGGCTTCAGCTTCCATACGATATAAAATATGACTGGTGTTTTTTTCCCTAAAAATGAGTTATGCCAGTCAGTAAAGTAACATGCTAAGTGTCACGCGCACCTGAGTTGCGTTTGTCACCCTATCGGGACGAGTTATGGAAACAATAACAAAACATTCTCAAAATACTCTGAAATATGATTTAATTAAACAAACAAGAAAATTAGATAATACTTACAATACTTGAATCTTGGTATGTTTGGAGAGTGATGCAATGTCTACTCAACTTAAAGTAAAACTCTCTATCAAAAGTAACTAAACCAGAAAATGTGCTCCTTTGAGTTGAACAAGCCAACCCCCACTTCTAATAAACTCTCCTTGGAAAACTATTTAACATCAACTGTTTGTGAGTATTTCTACCTAGATATAAAATGTATAAATATATATTTTTACCTCTTTCTGGGTGTGTCGTCTATCTTCACTCAAGTGAGATGACATCCTAGTTAACTGGATGTTTGGCTGAAACTAATTATACAATACTTTAAAAAAATATAGTTTCTAAAATGATGGACCCACCTTGTTTTATCGCGTCATGCGATAATTATGAGTTGGAGCTATACAGCAAGTCCGCCTTCTCGGTTGTCGTCACCGTCTGTGATCGGTGGTCACCTTTTGGGTGGTTTTGGCCCATCAGTATGTCAGAAGTTGGTTGTTGGAAGACCTCTGTCAGGTGGTTCCATTCAGGGGTTGTTATGGGGGATGTCTATAACCATCAATTGGCTGCATTTCAAAGGCTAAAAGCCTGGCCTCAGAGCCATCTGAAATTCGGAAGTTTACTTATTAAATTTCCTAATTCCAAAATTAATCGAGGTGTGAAACAAAATCCATAATAAACAATATGATATACACAATAACTGCACACCCGTCTTTTACCGGTGAAGTCATCAGCGGTATGCTTCCATACAAAATTCTTAAAGTAAGACTTAAATCTCATATTCTGAATGGAAAATAAATCACTTCAAATCTTTGATGACCTTGCATTTACAGCAGTGAAGCATCTTACTCGTAACAAACTTTGAATAAATATCAGAAGCTTCTCTTAAATGTTTCTATTTCTGTGAATTCTACTTAACCCTTTAGAGACCATTCATTTCTGTAAAATCATCACAAAACTCCCAGACATACATGTAGCCAATATTCTTAGTTTCTTTATTGAAATTTTGTCAGTAAAATGTCAAAACAAATAAAACAAAATAGAAAATTTAGTTTCTTGTTTTAGACCTTTACTTTGACCTCTTTATGTGAATAGAAGTAGGTAAAACTTTGCGGTCGCTATGGGCATTTTGGTACATATACAAGCTGCTTGTGGCCGCTATGGTCCCTAAAGGGTTAATGCACGTTTCCTTATAATCTACAAATAAACTCAATTCAATGAACAGGAAAGGAATTGATTTAGAGGAAAACGCCTTGAAATAAATATAACTATGACAATACTTACAGTATGTTTTAGGCCAAATCGCCTTGAAATTCGCTCCGGCAAATCGGCTGCTGGTTGATCTTGCTTACCACGCCTTGCCTTGAGATGTCTGGAATTTCCAATAATGCATAGTGGCATACCTACTTGCCAAAGCTTAACACATCTCACCAGACACTGTCTCTCATTTTGCATAATCTCTCATGAATATTTATATATACATACCATGGCTTTCAGATTTACACATACACAAAATAAGGTACAGGTGAAATAAATTCAAATGCTTTGCATATTCATTGCTGACTACGATAGACTTGTGTGAGTCTGCTATGCTGGAAAATATTAAATAAAATAAATTGACATCGACCTCGACACTAAGTCAATGGGGTTTTGGGGAAAGAAAGGATAATAATATAGAACAAAAATTAACGGAAACAATAGCTCTTCGACTGGAAGGTCAGAACAGCTAAACATTCAGCTAGCTTGAATCAACCTTAAACAACATTGTTCCCTAATTATACTAATGCTGTGATTGCACTGATAGTATGTATACAGAATGCACCAATTATAGATTATTGTGGAAACCTTTTTTTTTCCTTTACTTTAAATGACACAGTAAATGTGAAACTTTGGCATCCAAACCCTTGTGCCAAATATAATATAGGTTCATGAGGTGAAATCCACAGCTTTTAATATGAAAAATTAAAGTCCTCCATTGTATCAAATATACCATTGAAGTATTTATTTTGAATTGAAAGTCGTCCTGGGCTTGGCCCCCTGGACCAGTTTCATTGAGTTAATGTACGATGATTTGTTTTCATGCAAAATGTGTACTCTACATGTTGGTAAGGAAATTAGGTTGCCAGCTTGCGCATTCACCATGGATTTGAACTGTGACAGTATTCATTTGCTTAAAGTAAGAGCCAGAAGTTTATCGTGTCTTATTAGCAGCACTAATGAAATGGAAGTCACACAGTAGGCACAAAAACAGCAGCTAAGCTGCCTTGTGAAATTGGGCCCTGAACTAAATTGATTTCAGGTTGACATACTGAACTAAATTGATTTCAGGTTGACATACTGAACTAAATTGATTTCAGGTTGACATACTGAACTAAATTGATTTCAGGTTGACATACTGAACTAAATTGATTTCAGGTTGACATACTGAACTAAATTGATTTCAGGTTGACATACTGAACTAAATTGATTTCAGGTTGACATACTGAACTAAATTGATTTCAGGTTGACATACTGAACTAAATTGATTTCAGGTTGACATACTGAACTAAATTGATTTCAGGTTGACATACTGGACTAAATTGATTTCAGGTTGACATACTGGACTAAATTGATTTCAGGTTGACATACTGAACTAAATTGATTTCAGGTTGACATACTGGACTAAATTGATTTCAGGTTGACATACTGAACTAAATTGATTTCAGGTTGACATACTGAACTAAATTGATTTCAGGTTGACATACTGGACTAAATTGATTTCAGGTTGACATACTGGACTAAATTGATTTCAGGTTGACATACTGAACTAAATTGATTTCAGGTTGACATACTGGACTAAATTGATTTCAGGTTGACATACTGAACTAAATTGATTTCAGGTTGACATACTGAACTAAATTGATTTCAGGTTGACATACTGAACTAAATTGATTTCAGGTTGACATACTGAACTAAATTGATTTCAGGTTGACATACTGGACTAAATTGATTTCAGGTTGACATACTGAACTAAATTGATTTCAGGTTGACATACTGAACTAAATTGATTTCAGGTTGACATACTGAACTAAATTGATTTCAGGTTGACATACTGAACTAAATTGATTTCAGGTTGACATACTGAACTAAATTGATTTCAGGTTGACATACTGAACTAAATTGATTTCAGGTTGACATACTGGACTAAATTGATTTCAGGTTGACATACTGGACTAAATTGATTTCAGGTTGACATACTGGACTAAATTGATTTCAGGTTGACATACTGAACTAAATTGATTTCAGGTTGACATACTGGACTAAATTGATTTCAGGTTGACATACTGAACTAAATTGATTTCAGGTTGACATACTGGACTAAATTGATTTCAGGTTGACATACTGAACTAAATTGATTTCAGGTTGACATACTGAACTAAATTGATTTCAGGTTGACATACTGAACTAAATTGATTTCAGGTTGACATACTGAACTAAATTGATTTCAGGTTGACATACTGAACTAAATTGATTTCAGGTTGACATACTGAACTAAATTGATTTCAGGTTGACATACTGGACTAAATTGATTTCAGGTTGACATACTGGACTAAATTGATTTCAGGTTGACATACTGAACTAAATTGATTTCAGGTTGACATACTGGACTAAATTGATTTCAGGTTGACATACTGAACTAAATTGATTTCAGGTTGACATACTGAACTAAATTGATTTCAGGTTGACATACTGAACTAAATTGATTTCAGGTTGACATACTGAACTAAATTGATTTCAGGTTGACATACTGGACTAAATTGATTTCAGGTTGACATACTGAACTAAATTGATTTCAGGTTGACATACTGAACTAAATTGATTTCAGGTTGACATACTGAACTAAATTGATTTCAGGTTGACATACTGAACTAAATTGATTTCAGGTTGACATACTGAACTAAATTGATTTCAGGTTGACATACTGAACTAAATTGATTTCAGGTTGACATACTGAACTAAATTGATTTCAGGTTGACATACTGGACTAAATTGATTTCAGGTTGACATACTGAACTAAATTGATTTCAGGTTGACATACTGAACTAAATTGATTTCAGGTTGACATACTGAACTAAATTGATTTCAGGTTGACATACTGGACTAAATTGATTTCAGGTTGACATACTGAACTAAATTGATTTCAGGTTGACATACTGAACTAAATTGATTTCAGGTTGACATACTGAACTAAATTGATTTCAGGTTGACATACTGAACTAAATTGATTTCAGGTTGACATACTGAACTAAATTGATTTCAGGTTGACATACTGAACTAAATTGATTTCAGGTTGACATACTGGACTAAATTGATTTCAGGTTGACATACTGAACTAAATTGATTTCAGGTTGACATACTGAACTAAATTGATTTCAGGTTGACATACTGAACTAAATTGATTTCAGGTTGACATACTGAACTAAATTGATTTCAGGTTGACATACTGAACTAAATTGATTTCAGGTTGACATACTGGACTAAATTGATTTCAGGTTGACATACTGAACTAAATTGATTTCAGGTTGACATACTGAACTAAATTGATTTCAGGTTGACATACTGAACTAAATTGATTTCAGGTTGACATACTGAACTAAATTGATTTCAGGTTGACATACTGGACTAAATTGATTTCAGGTTGACATACTGAACTAAATTGATTTCAGGTTGACATACTGAACTAAATTGATTTCAGGTTGACATACTGAACTAAATTGATTTCAGGTTGACATACTGGACTAAATTGATTTCAGGTTGACATACTGAACTAAATTGATTTCAGGTTGACATACTGAACTAAATTGATTTCAGGTTGACATACTGAACTAAATTGATTTCAGGTTGACATACTGGACTAAATTGATTTCAGGTTGACATACTGAACTAAATTGATTTCAGGTTGACATACTGAACTAAATTGATTTCAGGTTGACATACTGAACTAAATTGATTTCAGGTTGACATACTGAACTAAATTGATTTCAGGTTGACATACTGAACTAAATTGATTTCAGGTTGACATACTGAACTAAATTGATTTCAGGTTGACATACTGAACTAAATTGATTTCAGGTTGACATACTGAACTAAATTGATTTCAGGTTGACATACTGAACTAAATTGATTTCAGGTTGACATACTGAACTAAATTGATTTCAGGTTGACATACTGAACTAAATTGATTTCAGGTTGACATACTGGACTAAATTGATTTCAGGTTGACATACTGAACTAAATTGATTTCAGGTTGACATACTGAACTAAATTGATTTCAGGTTGACATACTGAACTAAATTGATTTCAGGTTGACATACTGAACTAAATTGATTTCAGGTTGACATACTGAACTAAATTGATTTCAGGTTGACATACTGAACTAAATTGATTTCAGGTTGACATACTGAACTAAATTGATTTCAGGTTGACATACTGAACTAAATTGATTTCAGGTTGACATACTGAACTAAATTGATTTCAGGTTGACATACTGAACTAAATTGATTTCAGGTTGACATACTGAACTAAATTGATTTCAGGTTGACATACTGAACTAAATTGATTTCAGGTTGACATACTGAACTAAATTGATTTCAGGTTGACATACTGAACTAAATTGATTTCAGGTTGACATACTGAACTAAATTGATTTCAGGTTGACATACTGAACTAAATTGATTTCAGGTTGACATACTGAACTAAATTGATTTCAGGTTGACATACTGAACTAAATTGATTTCAGGTTGACATACTGGAACTAAATTGATTTCAGGTTGACATACTGAACTAAATTGATTTCAGGTTGACATACTGAACTAAATTGATTTCAGGTTGACATACTGAACTAAATTGATTTCAGGTTGACATACTGAACTAAATTGATTTCAGGTTGACATACTGAACTAAATTGATTTCAGGTTGACATACTGAACTAAATTGATTTCAGGTTGACATACTGAACTAAATTGATTTCAGGTTGACAT